>OV702283.1:410541062-411178562 GCA_916181665.1 Avena sativa | reverse complement strand
TGTTTGCCACATGACAAGAGGTCATGATCACAAAGCTCCGAAAAATCATGCAAAATTGTTTCGTGGAAGACCTACCGACCTAGGCCTAGTCGGCATTATAGAGACCTGATGTCCTTTCCTTCTTCTCATGCTTACACGTTGCTACACTAACACAAGATGGCTAACACACGTTACACACCTGCCTCATGGACGAAGAAGACTAAAAGAACACTCTGACGTCTACTTTTTTTAAGTAACCGAAGTTGCATTGCGCAAAGCTGGTCCGTGTGAAACGTCCTGCATATATTTCTGACATCTAGTGACCTCTAAGAGACGCCTTCTAAAAAAATGAGAGAACTAATCATATGCCACAATAAGGAGTACTGGCGTTTCATGACATACTCCACCATCGTAACAATGGACTAGCTCTTTCTACACCGTTGATCTAAAAAAAAAGCTCTTTCTACACCGGAGTACGTTAGTTCCCTCTTTTCTACTACTTCTGTTCTAAAATGTAAGTCTTTCTAGCTGTCAATCAAAAAAGACTTACATTTTGAAAACGGAGGTAGTATTTATGTCCGATCTTAAAAGTGTTGTTTCAATACATTTATCTCAAGAAAATCAAAAGTGTAGTTATTTGGTTGTTCTTATTTTATAGCCTTGTTTAACTATACTAACATAAATGTTGGTTTTACCCGCAAAAAAAACATAAATGTTGGTTGATTGAAGTATGTTACTCCAATATATCGATTATCAAAGTACATGATTTGATAGAAAGAGTGGAGTTGATTTGCTATGATTTTGAAAACTATTAAGCATTTTTTTAGTTTTGACAGATATAAATTAACATTATTTTGTAAAGAAAGATTTCAAAATACATTCTTATGATGTTTTACATTAGAGTTAGAACTTGGAAGGACGTGAATAACATATATTTTGTAAGGGTGAGCATTTTTTTTAGTTTCAATAGATATAAATTAACACTGATTTGGTTAAGAAAGAGTTCAAAATACATTCTTATGATGATTTCATTTAAGTTACAACATGCTACAAATTTACCATGCTTTTGGAAACTACTAAGCATTTCTAAAAGTTCTGAACACGTAAAAATTATAGTATTAATCCCCCCCCCCCCAACAAAAAAAGATTTCAGTTTCTAGAAGTTTTACTATGATGTTCTGCAACCATTTTACATTTAATTTGCATCTTAAAAGGCCATATCTACATCTAAAACGTAGTCTATATTGTTACTCTATATTGTTACGGGGCATGTAATCAATGTCATCATGCATTATATCATATTTAGATTTTGCGATCCTTAATATATAGTGGCAACTATGGAATGATAATGATAGATATAGATATAGATACATTACTACTCCCTCCTTCTTAGCTTATTAGGCTTACTAAAAAATTAGAAAAATCTCAAGAGTTAGACTCATATCTATCACTAATACCCACTATGACATGCAACCAATAATTGGCCTCCTAAACCGCTCCCTCCAATCCTAGAGATTGGCATGCAGCCAATCCCTAATCACCTAAATCACAGTGCCATTTCTACTAAGACTAAGGCTAGTCATAGTGCAAGTAACTTCACTAGTAACTAAGGATTCAACTTAGCAAAAGTGCTTATGTGGCAGTGAGTTATGATGAGAGAGAGATGAAGTACAGTAACATATCTACCCTCTATGTTACTTTGCACTATGACCAGCCTAATAAACTGAGAAGGAGGGAGTACTTTAAGTTCCACGAATATTACATTAAGAGCTAACGTTGTATATCATTAATGATGGAAGATATAGATAAAATTTATTCATATTTATTGCATTACCTTCATTCCAAAATACATGATTTCATAGAAAGTGTGCTATTGATTTACCATGTCTTAAAAACTACTAAGCATTTTTTAATGTTTCAAACACGTAAAAGTTATACCGTTATTTTTGCCCTCCCCTAAGATTAAATATACATTATTTTTCTATGATGTTTTACTAGCACCATTTTACATTTAATTTGCATCTTAAAGCCCTTGTCTATATCTAAAACATATTCTATATTGATACAAAGCGTGTACTCAATGTCATCATGCATTAAATCATATTTAGATTTTGCAATCCTTGATTTATAGTGGCTCACAGTGGATTGATAATAGTATATATAGATACATTACTACTTTAAATTCCATGAATATTACGTTAAGAGCTAGCGCTATATACCATTAATAATGGAAGGTATAGATAAATTTTATTCATCTTTGTGCATTACCTTCATTCTAAATACACGATTTCATAGAAAGCGTCCTACTGATTTACCATGTCTTTGGAAACTACTAAGCATTTTTTAATGTTTTGAACACGTAAAGATTATACCATTAATTTTGCCCTCCCCCAAGATAAAAATACACTATTTTTCTATGATGTTTTACTACCATTTTACATTTAATTTGCATCTTAAAGCCCGTGTCTATATCTAAAATGCCGTCTATATTGTTACGGAGCGAGTACTCAATGTCATCATGCATTAAATCATACCTAGATTTTGTGATCCTTGATATATAATGGCACACGGTGGATTGATAATAGTAGATATAGATACATTACATTACTATATTTTAAATTCCATGAAGATTACATTAATAGTTAGCACTATATACTATTGATAATGGAAGATATAGATAAAAATTTATTCATCTTGTCGCACTACCTTCAATCTAAAATATATGATTTCATAGAAAGCATGCTACTGATTTATCACGCCTTTGAAAGCTACTAAGAATTTTTTTATGTTTCAAACACGTAAAAATTATACCATTAATTTTGCCCCCAAAAGGTTTCAAATACATTATCTTTTCTACGATGTTCTACTACCATTTTATATTTAATTTGCATCTTAAAAGACCATGTCTATATCTTGAATGTCGCCTATATTGTTACAAAGCGAGTACTCAATGTCATCCTGGATTAAATCATTCCTAGATTTTGCGTTCCTTGATATATAGTGACGCACGGTGGATCGATACTAGATATAGAGACATTAAAGTACTACTTTATATCCCGCAAAATATGTACTCCTAGATACATCCAAATTGGAGTCAACTAATATGGGTCGGAGAGAGTACTATAATACGAAGTACTAATTATAAAAAATGGCACTATATGTAATTAATAAAGGAAGATTTAGATTAACTTCGTTCCATTTCTCTTATAGTAGAACAACTACTAATATACATCAGAATATTAGTCCATTAATTTAGGTTGGTGATTTTAGATACATCCGAATAGTACATTCTGATTTAGATACATCCGAATATTAGTCCATTAACTTAGGTAGGAGAGAGTACTAAAAATGCTCATAATTATTGTGTTACAGATAAGATTATGTTTATCGTAGTAGTACTAATAAGAGTTGGTAATTAATTACCGCCAACGATGAAAGGAAGGCTAGGCGAAAAAACGAAATGGAAACAAGATTTTGACCGCGTAGTCTACCCTCGCCGTTAACATCCCGTTTTACGGCGTCACTTTCCTAGTATTCACTCTCAAATCTCCCTCCCAAATCGCCACATCCGTATAAGAAACACCACCGCTTCGCCGCCGCCACCTCCCCCCTCTGCTCCATCCCTCCTCCTCATCTCCACGCTCTCAGCTCCAACCAACGAATGCCCTTGGTCTTCCTCCTCCCAAGCTCCCAAATCTGCAACCAAGTCGTACTGATCCGGCTCCGGTCCTCTGCCCACCGCCCGCCGCCGCTGCATTGGCTGAGCCCCCGCTCCGCCGCCTCCCTTGCTCGCCGGATCCCCGCTCCGTCGCGGAGCGCCCCTCCCCCCAGGGGGGTTGGGCTCGGAACACCAGTTAGCTCCACGACGCGCGCGCGCGCGGGGTGGTCGGTGGCTTCGGGAGCAAGGAAGCTTCCGCGCGGCCGCCTCGCTTAGGTTCGGTGCCCCCTATTTTCCTGCTGCATTTTTTTGGCAGTTTAGGTTGGTGGTTTTAGCGTAGCGTGATAGGATGGGTGTGCTAGATTTCGCGGCGATGGGGGCAGTGGAGAAGGTCAGATCCCTCGTCGCCGACCACCCGCAGCGCCACATGCAGAAGGGCCGCACCGATGGCGGCGCCCTCGCGCGCATAGAGACGCGACGCCGGCAGGAGGTGGGGCACGGCGGGAGCGCGCCAGGGCGGCCGACCAGCCCGGCGTCGCCCGTCGAGCCGCCCACGACGCCGCTGCGGCCACCCGAGGCGAGATCTAGGAGCAAAGGCGGCGCGGCTCCGCGCTCTCCTCCTCCACGCTGCGATATTAGGTAACGCGAACCTCTTTTGTCTCTACTATTTGGTAATAATGCAAAGTTAACTGGTTCCTAACAGTAAACTAGATTAGTAATTTCACAAATGATATGCGAGTGAAGTACTAGAGAGTAGACGAGCAGTTACTATTAATTACAACCGTTAGCAAATAGCAACGGGTAGTAGTAATAAGTTCGCAATTTCTTGTCAATTACCTTTGAATTGCTTTTAAATCTCGTCCCTGTTTCTTTGGAAGTATAGCCAATTGGATGGTTGAGGTAGGCTGATGGCTTGAGTAGATGCAGGCTCTCTAGCTTTGGATATTGATGATGAGTTCTGAATGATTGTTGAATTTGTTTGTGGTTGTGGATGCAGGCAAGCGGACGACGAGGAGGCTCATGAATCCAGGGCCCAGTTTTTAGCCCCGGGGACTTACATCTTACATGACTTTTCAGATACAGATTCTAGTGTTAGTATTAGTAACTCAATGTACAGATCGGTGACCCCAAGCCCCACAGAGAGTCCTACTTGCGCGCTGAGGCAGAA
Source organism: Avena sativa (assembly GCA_916181665.1). Classification (NCBI taxonomy): domain Eukaryota; kingdom Viridiplantae; phylum Streptophyta; class Magnoliopsida; order Poales; family Poaceae; genus Avena; species Avena sativa. The sequence goes on along the minus strand of OV702283.1, from coordinate 411,173,757 downwards.
TGATTCTTCTGACCATGGTGCAGTAGCAACGACCGACTCAGATGATGCTAGCGTCGCCGAAGGCAGCCAAGAGAGCCATGGACCATCTTGTATCTTTGATTTTGGGGACGATATTTGGTGCCCACCACCACCTGAAGATGAGATTGATGATGTTGAATCGAGGTTATTTGGATTTGATGATGAGGGGGATAACATTGGTGGCACGAGCAATACTTTTGCACCTAGTTGCTTCAGATCTAGTAAGGCAGCTGGTGTTGATGGTGCCATTGACGGATCCTATCAGGAGAGTGTCCAAAATGATTTATTCAGGCATTTTCAAGCTCTAGTTGCACAGTTACTGAAGGGGGAAGGTGTTTGGTTGGCCAGTGACAAGGATTCTAAGAGTTGGCTTGAGATTGTGGCCTCGTTGGCATGGCAAGCCGCTTATTTTGTGAAACCTGACACCAAGAAAGGTGGCAGCATGGATCCTAGTGATTATGTGAAGATCAAGTGCATAACATCAGGGAATCCAACTGATAGGTATGAACTTACTGGTGTTGTTCCCACACATTGCAGCTTGTACAGTTGTACTGATCACCATATGGTACTGATATATAACATTTGAGTGCAGCAATTTTGTAAGAGGCATTGTTTGCTCCAAGAATGTAAAACACAAGCGCATGGTCTCTGAGCACAGGAACGCTAAGCTGCTCATTTTAGGAGGTGCACTTGAGTACCAGAAAGTTTCTAATAAATTAGAATCAATTGGGACTATACTTGAACAGGTTTGTGTCTGCTCATGCTGGAAATTTAAATATGTTATGATCTTGCTGACAAATGCTCTTTCTGTAGGAAAAGGAACATCTGCGAACTATTGTTGGAAAGGTTGAGTCTAGGAGACCTAATGTGCTGATAGTTGAGAAAAGTGTCTCATCTTATGCCCAGGAGCTCTTAGCGAAAGATATCTCGTTAGTTCTGAATGTGAAGAGGCCACTTTTGGAGAGAATATCAAGATGCACAGGTGGTCAGATTGCCTCATCAATTGACAACATTGTTTCAGCAAGGCTAGGGCAGTGTGACATGTTCATGGTGGAAAAGGTTCTCGAATCATCATCATCAGAACATCCAGAGAAGAGACCATCAACAAAGACACTGATGTTCTTTGAAGGCTGTCTGAAGCGACTAGGTTGCACGGTAATACTCACTTTGTGAACATACAATGTTAAAATTGCCTCTTTGGCATATGGTTTCATGTTTCCAACTGTCTTGTTGCCCAACTCTTGATCTTAGATTACTTGCTGTACTAAATTCATTCTTGAACTGCTTATTGATATATTTTCTGAAACCATTTTGCAAATTTGCTTTTATGTAGATTCTACTGAGAGGAACTTCTCGGGAAGAATTGAAGAAGATTAAACGTGCAATGCATCTTGCAGTATTTGCTGCTTATCATCTGTCCCTTGAGACATCGTTCCTTGCTGATGAAGGTGCCACAGTTCCACGAGTTCTTTCAATGTCTGCAATAGGTTCACGAGAAGCATTGACCAATGCAGATGACATTTCTGCTATGTCTGCTGATCATGATACTGCTGATAATCTTAGAGCTGCAGAAGAGAAATATCCACACAATGCTACCATCACCCAGATATTTGATGGTATTTCTACATCATCACCTTCATCACAGTTAGATGGGAAAACCCTGGGGATTGTATCTGAATGTACAGAACCTGAATCTCTTGTTAATTGTGTCAATTCTCCAGTGGCGGCTGATGCCTGCCAAAAAGCCGTGTTGGATAAGATACCTATGGAGTTATGTTATTTGGAAAACAGTGGGAACCACGTACAACTAACTGACATTCGAGCAGAAGACCTGGTTGACCAGAACAAACTTCCATATAGCTTCTTACCTGGTACTGACAATCATCAAAGCATCTTAGTTTCCTTCTCAAGCATTTGCATCCCAAAAAACTTGGCATGTGAGCGTTCTCGCCTCGTCCGCATCAAGTTTTATGGTAGTTTCGATAAGCCACTTGGGAGATACCTTCGCGAGAACTTATTTGACCAGGTATATCTGATATGGACCTATGTAGTCTATTTCGCTTGATGTCCCTTCGCCAATTTTTAAAATAGCAATCTATTGTTGCATTTCTTTTCAGGCATATTGCTGCTCATCGTGTAAGGAGCCTTCAGAATCACATGCAAGATGCTACATGCACCAGAATGGAAGCCTAACAATAAGTGTTAGGCGTCTCTTGACCCCAAAGTTGCCAGGTGAACACGATGGAAGGATATGGATGTGGCACAGATGTATGAAGTGCAAGTTTAAAGATGGAATGCCACCGTCAACACACAGAGTGACCTTGTCTGATGCTGCCTGGGGTCTATCATTTGGAAAGTTTCTAGAGCTCAGCTTTTCGAATCATGCAACTGCCAACAGAATCGCGAGCTGTGGGCATTCTCTACAAAGGGACTGCCTTCGTTTCTATGGGTATATATCTCATTTATATGTTTCTGGTTCTCTTAACCAATCCAGTCATGGAGTTTCAGTTTTCTTACAAAACATTGCAGGTATGGAAATATGGTAGCAGCCTTCCATTATAGTCCCATGGCTACTATATCTGTTAACCTCCCACCGTCAGTGCTGAATTTTGATTGCCATGGTATGCAAGACTGGGTGAAAGGAGAGGCAGTCACGGTATGCTGTTGAATATTTCATGTGGAAGAGATCAATGATTCATTTTCATAGTCCACATTCTCCTCATGACAGGGATAACGTAATGACTGCAACAATTTTATTGTAGGTATTTGACGAAATGGAATCCTTACACATGGAGGTATATGGTTTTCTCACTAATATTGAAAAGAGTTCCGTCTCCTTGGACGAACCAGGAAAAGCAGGTATACAGAGGCAGATTATAGAGATGAAGGATTTGCTTAACAGGGAAAGAAGCGAATACGAGGTTTGCCTTCTGTTTTTTTTGTTGTTTCATTTGTGTCAGCCTCTCATGCTTCAGTGATTTTTGTGTTGCTTCTTTGTGTACTGTTTTTCTTATCATTGGTTTTTGCTTGGCAGGGTTTGCTTCTACCAGTTATGGAGGGGTGTGGTTATTCCATGAAATCAACTTTTGGTACTCTGGAGCTCAACCGTGTGAGACGTGGTCTCCTCCTAGATGCATACATTTGGGACTGCAGGTTGTGCAACATAGATTCACTTAAATCAAATGGCCATATTTACAGAACTGGTACTTCCAATCCAGAAAATCTCCAAGCCACCTGCATAAAAGAAGATAAATCTGAATTGCTGCAGACTGTTACACTGCATGGAGAAACACACGATGAACCTGCCACAGGTCCATGGCGGTCCTCAGTAAGTCCAAGGAAATCCCTACTATCTAGAGAGGGCCACTCAATTGATGATGGGACTGTCTTGGTTGAGACGGATTTACCGATTGGGCTGGTGGATGGTTTGGTGAGTGGTGCCAGAGATCTTGACATGGTTTTTAGCAAGTTCGATGCATTGGGAAATGGACAGTGCCTATCCAAGGATTCTATCAAGATGGTACCGGTTGAGAGGTTACCCTCACTTGCTTCTATTTTATCTGACAAAATAGATATGGCATGGAGCGGATCTAGTGAATTACACTGCATTCTTCCACAAGATTTGACCACTGGTGGAAATGGACCTCTTAGTTTGGTGGGCAATCCAAGTTACAAGAAGGCAATCTCACCAGTTCGAGTCCATTCATTTGATTCTGTATTCAGTTTGCATGATCAGGAACAAACTGGATTATTGCCTGCTTCGTTACATTTGTCCTTGAAAATGAAATCAACTCAATCCTTCAGAGATTTGACGAGCCTTGTAAAGGATCCGGTGACAAACATGCGTAGGGCTTTTTCTCAAATATCTCCCAGATCAAGAGGAAACTTAAACGTTATTCTTACTCGTGCACCTACATATCTCAAGTCTGTTTCCCGTATGGTGAGTGATGGGGCACGACTGCTGCTGCCCCATATTGGTTCTGAAGGTGCCCTTGTTGTTGCTGTCTATGATGACGAGCCAACCAGTATTGTAGCATATGCCATGACGTCACAAGAATATGTTGAGCAAGTTGTGCATAAACTGGATACGCAATCTAGCTTTCAACACATATCAAATTATGCTGCGGTCAGCAGTAACGGACTTGAGAAGTCTTTGCCCTCACAAGAAACTCCTTCAGATTTCAAAGGAACCCACTTCAAGTTCTCGTTTGACGATGAAGCATTTTCTGCTGATAATACAAAGTTTTCAGTAACCTGTTACTTTGCAAGGCAGTTTGCTTCACTTAGAAAGAAATGCTGTCCAAATGGTATTGATTACATACGTTCACTAAGTCGTTGTAAGAAATGGAGCGCTCATGGTGGAAAAAGCAATGTTTACTTTGCAAAGACAATGGATGATAGATTCATAATCAAACAAGTCACCAAGACAGAGCTAGACTCATTTGTTGAGTTTGCTCCTCACTACTTCAGGCACTTGACACAATCATTGACTTCTGGAAGCCCAACTTGCCTTGCCAAAATATTAGGACTTTATCAGGTTCGCCATTTTCAATTTTTGCACATTTGATCCACAACACTCTTGATTCAAGCTTTTAGTAACTTGTTGTGTTGCCTTCATCCAGGTTAGTATCAAGGGCATGAAAGGAGGGAGGGAGGTAAAGATGGACCTTATGGTTATGGAGAACATTTTCTTCCAGAGAACAATATCAAGGGTCTATGATCTTAAGGGTTCAGTGCGTTCACGCTATAATTCAGATACATCTAGCCACAACAAAGTACTTTTGGATTCTAATCTCATAGAGGAACAACATACACAGCCCATATTTTTAGGGATTAAGGCTAAGCAAAGATTAGAAAGAGCTGTCTGGAATGATACATCAGTTCTTGCGGTATGCAACTCTTCTGACTTACCTAGTTTTTTTACTGCCAACTTTTAGAAACCCGTATGAACTTTTGAATACCATCTGAGTAGCAGCACTCCTGTTGACCTTAATTTACCAAGTAAAATACTGCTGATCACAAGTTTGTTTGTGTTAAATGAGAACCATCATGTGTATCACGACCTTTTCAATTCGTAGTTTTTGCTAGATTATGGTAATCTGTTCCAAAATGAAGTATAAGCCATACGAATTTAGTCAAAAGTCAACGTTTTATATGTTTGACCAAGTTCGTAGATAAAAATCTGAACCTCTACAATACAAAATTAGTATCAATAGATCTATCATAAAATATATTTTCATAGTGTATTTAGTCAACATTGTAGATGCTGATATTTTATTGTATATATTTTCTTGCACATAAACCTAGCTGATTTGTCTCTAGATTAAAATAAAGGTCCAAAGGCCCAGCTTATATTGAAAGATAGAAGACGAATTGAGTGCATACGTTACCATCTATACTCCATTGTCAAGCGTACAGCAAAACAAGCTCAAGAGATATTGGAAATAGAGAGGATTACAACCTCCAGGAAGTGATAAAGCATCTCCAGAACTATAGTAATAACACCGTCGTTTTGCTACAAAAATCTGTTATAGCAGAATCAAGCACTCACGTAGGTTTAGCCTTATTCTATTTCTTGCCACTGTCTCCCTCTAGCCGATAGGAAAGGTGTTGGTTCCTGGTAGGGGTGTTCAATGGTTTGTCCAACCTGAGTGAAGCTAGCAGAAAAGGATGAACTGAACGTTTCAGCTGTGATTATTCCTAGTCTTTTTGGAATAGCACTTGTCTCCACAAAAATGGTTCATATTTTCTGTTTCTTACACCAGAGCTATTGTAGCAGTAGGTAACCTTGCTGCAAACCTAAAACAAAAGTTTTGAGATCACCTTGCATCATCTTCCCTGCTCATTTCAGAGAAACACGCGGTGCTTAATCAATAGTATGATTTATTCTTGCAGTCGTTGGACGTCATGGACTACTCACTTTTGGTTGGCATTGACGAGGAGAAGAATGAGCTTGTGATCGGCATCATCGACTTCCTGCGACAGTACACCTGGGACAAGCAGCTGGAGACGTGGGTGAAGGCCTCTGGCATCCTTGGAGGTCCCAAGAATGAGACCCCAACTGTCATATCGCCGGTCCAGTACAAGAAGAGGTTCAGAAAGGCCATGTCGAAATACTTCGTTGCCGTCCCCGACCAGTGGTCCTCTTAAAGGGGTGTTCGTTAATATGTCACCGTGTCAGCAAAAACAGCATCATTCGTCCTCCCTGGTAATTTTTTGACCAATGTGAGGGTGAATCGAGATGGATAGCCATTCTTTGGTTGCTTCTCTTTTCTTTATACCAGATGGCAACATTGTTGCAGCTTACTTAGCTGTAGGGGATTCTTTGCTCGGTCCATGTAAATCGTGGTCATCGATGCGGAGTATTTAACGCCGAGATGCACCACCTTCTTTTGATGTAACCTGGCTTCTATAATAACGTTGTAGAAGTAAGATGAAATATTTTGACATGTAACAGCTCAGTTACTTCTTGCATTTGTGTTCTTAGGTCATGTCGTTGCTATGAAGTCACAAAATAAAAACGACCAGTCCGGCCGTCAATTTGAGATTTTTTTATAATAGGCGCTAATTACTTAAAAGGTTTAAGTATTACACCAGGATGGATGGGTAGTAGCATGGATTTGTTATTTGCTCTTTTATGCTATCACAGACAACCTGCATGGTTTCTGAGTTTGGGAGGGGGAGAGGGAGAGGGAGGGGATGGTGGCTGATGTAAGTCTTCCAATCCGGTACCGGGTTAGAGGACTTTATACATTGCACTTACATTGTCTCAATAGACCACTATTGATCGGGATGGTGGCTGATCAATGCTTGGTGAGGAGTTGCCGAAGCCATCAGGACTCGGCTACACAATTTGCAACCACATGGTATTTAGCCTCCACACTCAGAACTCAGCAACACAATTTGCAACCACACGGTATTCAGCCCTCGCACTTGATCTGGAATTCTGGACACTGTGTGTTGCCTTCTCGAAGACCATGGATCAAAGGTTGCTGCCTGAGTGGAAGTGCATCTAATGCCCTCCTAGTGAGTTTTGAATGATTAGTAATACTCCCTCCTGTCCATATTAATTGACTTTGATTTGTTAAATTTTGGATAAACCTAATAAATAGTGTCTAGATTTATCTAATTTTTGACTAATCCAAGTCAATTAATATGGGTCAGAGGGAGTAATACATTTAAGGGACTAATATGGTTATCTAGTATACATAGAAGCATAATCCTAGAAGTCGGTTTAACCACGTTGAAGACGACCCGTACAAAGGATTGAAGAAAGTACGGATTAATGAATCAGGGCGCATAGGCTCGCTTGAGGATTTAGGAGGGAACATGACGAACTTGAAAAACTCGTAAGCTGAAACAAGGTTGAAGACACAATCTTCTTTTGTAGCTTCGAGTCAATAAGAAAAGCTGGACTAAGTGGGTAGATATAGATGCGAGTGAGATCCCACCAAAGTCTCATTTGTTTTTTTTCAAAAATTCCACCGATCAATTAATAATCATCAACGGTAGTACAAAGAACCCTAAAAGTAATAAAAATTATAAATAGATTCATAGACCACCTAGCGATGACTACGAACACTAATGTAGGGGTAAATCTTCAAGGCAGAGTGTAGAACTTGTTTGTGCTCAATCTAAATCAAAATATTTTCATAGTAATTTGTTTGGAAATCTCTTGATGAATCAGTGTGGTTGAAAAATGGTGGCATTGTTTGACCATGACGTTGAAGTGGTTACAACACGAGTAGAACATGTGTTGAAAGTGCTTCAACTAGTGAAAACCTGATTCCGATGAAATAGAGCTTCATGGTTGTGATTAAAGCTCTAGGTGGTTGACGTCGTTGTGCGCAACACCAGTTGAAGAAAACATTCTACTCTCATCGTTTAAAATATAAGATGTTTTAACTGTATGAAGCTAATATATCTAAAACTTTTTAGCATATAGGTTTGAAAAGGTTCGGAGTGAACCTACACACTAAAAAGAGTCTAGATTTATTAGCTTCACAAAGCTAAAACATCTTGTATTTTAAAACGGAGGAAGTAGTCAATTGGATATGTCCAGTACATGGAATATTCGGCGGTAAGGTCTAGTTGTGTCACGTAGCCTATAAATTACACCCGGTCTCTGATGGGTAGGGTTAACGACTTGAGATGAATTCTAGATCTGAGCAATCTACCGTCGCTATAAAAATATCCCCCTTTTTCGAAAAGGGACAAAGCCCGGCCTCTTCAAGTCGATGCATATGGCCTTTTATTACTTTATTGAGGTCTTACAAGGGCTTACAAATCATGGATCACAAAGTGTTTCCATATGGATGAGCCAGCGAAACAAGAATGAAAACCAAAAAAGTCTTTACATCAGCCTGTGAGACGTCTATCAAAACGTCATCCGAAGTGGTTGTAGAAAGGCCGTGCTACCATTTCCAAACAGCTGCATGCAAAATACATGGCATGTCACTGCTCCGGGTGCTGGAAAAATACATGGCATGTCACTGCTCCGGGTGCTGGATACAGGACCAAAGTACGGATCCATGGCATGTCACTGCTCCGGGTGCTGAAGACAGGACCAAGTACGGATCCATGGCATGTTACTGCTCCGGGTGCTGGAGACAGGACCAAGTACGGATCCAATGGGTAGTGAGAGGGATAACCTGTAAAAATAAAGAAAAAAATGTCTTGTTAAAGATAAAATCATTACGGACATGCCATATGACCCATAATAAACCACAAACACCCACTTGGATATGAGCTTTTAAAATCTTTTCTACTCCATTCAACCAGTTGCCAAATAAGTTGTAATATTTGTTGAAGGAGCTATATTAAAAGACAAGTGCAGAATTCTCCATAGAATTTTCGTAAATGGACATTCTATAAACAAATGCTGAATAGTCTCATCTTGATCATAGAAGGTTTACAACCATACCAATTTCGTTTAGACAAATTATCCTAATTAAGAATGATATTACAATGCATGAACCACATAAAAATAGATAACACTTTTTTTGGACGGCATAAGACAAAAGTATTTGCAAAAGTTTTTTTACCCGGTAGGTGAGCTTCCGCGGCGCCAAATCGAGGAGGTGGATAATTATGTATCGTTGCAGACTTGATACTAGCGTATTTTGGTGCCATTGTAGGTGTCCGACAAGTTTGACGCCCTATAGTGCCATGGTAGATGGAATGGATGCATTCCAAATTGTGTTGTTTATAGTAAGCGATGTTAAAAGTGGATCAAAACTTGTAGAATAATTATGCACATCCTGCTAACGTCAGCAACATATTGCTGACTAGTGTGGCCCATCATTGCTGACCCGAATCTAGCCCTTTATATGTGAGGAAATTGCACATAATATCAACTATTAGGTTTTTTGTTGCACAAACCACAACCACAATTCGTTTTTGAACATAACACCAACTTGTGGGTATTTACTTACTTACACAATACACAAAAACAGTCCTTAGACACTTTGACAAAGAATTAACCACATGGTCCCACTTGCAGGAAGCCATTGTGGCTGATGTAGACCGACATATGGTTCTTTTGTGCAAACGATGAAGAAATATGCCCTAGAGACAAATAATAATATAGATTATTATCATATTTTTTTAAAATTTATGATTAAGTTTTATATCATGCTATAACTCTATTGAATGGAAACGCCAATACACGTGTGATATACAAACATCCAGTAGTTTCCAGTGAAACTCTAGTCACTGGTTTATTTGTCAACGGATGATCAAGGTTTCCTGATTATATTGGTGCCTCGGCGTCAATTGACAATGGCATCTTATTGGAGAATGATATGGTGAACATACCCTATCTAAAGCATCGTAACACGATCATGTCACAAAGTTCAAGTTGTGATGATTAGAAAACGTAGTGACTCGTTCCTTAGACCGTGAGACTATATCTAATCACTATCTCTCGAGAATACTTTAATGGAATATAACATCACTCGGTGGAACGGTGATCATAAGGGTGACATTTGGTATTCGGAGTAACAGGTAGAGGCGTATGCGTCAAGAGCGGGATTTGTACATCCGCGTGACGGAAGATACTTTGGGCCCACTCGAATGAGTTATATCCATAAGATGTGCAGCGTGTGACTAGGTCATGGGGATATCACTCATCAAATCGAGTAAATTAGCTATTGTCGGTAACGAGGTTGAATCTGACATGGTGATGTCATTTATCAAGCCTCGGACAATACAAGTATCACAGAGACAAAAGGAATAAGACACAATATTAATGGTTCAACCACAAGTTTCGTGGAATGCACAGATGGTCATCATGGGCATCCAGGTCCTACTGTTGATCATTGGTCAGAGAGGAGTCTTGACAATGTATGGAGTGTTTTCGAACTGTTGGGTAGTATGCTTAAGGGTTTGCTGAAGCTCAGAGATCGTTATAGGCATATCCGTAATCACCAAAGAAAAGAGAGAGAGAAACCAGAATTGTTCTAGAGAAATACGAAGGTGTTCAGAGAAAGAAAGAAAGAAAGAAAGGGATTGAAAGGAGTTTCAGATAAATAATGATTTATAATATATATTTATTATATGTTAATTTTGAATTAATATATTCTAAAAAAATATTTAAATAAAGATTTATAAAGGCATCTTTATTATTAGACAAAAAATCGGAGGAATTTTACCTAAAAAGAAACGACAGAAAAAGAAAATAGCAAGGTTGAAATGGGCTAGTTTGACTAGCCCACGGAGTGGACAGCGGATAGTGGCTGTCGCTCGAGGCAGCGGGACGCAGGGCGCCACGCGCCACTGGGCCGCGTCCGCGAGCTGGCTCACCCAGGGCCTGGCTGTCGCGCGCCAGCCGCTGCGTGGGCTGGCGCTGCCGGGCTGCATTGTTGGAGATATGCCCAAGAGGCAATAATAAAAGTAGTTATTATTATATCTTTGTGTTTATGATAAATGTTTACATACCATGCTATAATTGTATTAATCGGAAACATTAATACTTGTGTGTTTTGTAAACATAAAAGAGTCTCTAGTAAAGCCTCTTGTTATACTAGCTTGTTGATTAATAGATGATCATGGTTTCCTGATCATGGACATTGGATGTTATTAATAACAAGGTCATATCATTGTTAGAATGATGTGATGGACACACTCCTATAGTTAAGCATAGCATAAGATCAAGTCATTCAATAGTTTGTTTGTTATAAGCTTTCAAATACATAGTAACCTAAATCCTTCGACCATGAGATCATGTTAATCACCATCACTGGATGGATACTTTGATGAAATCAAACACCACTTCGTAACTTGGTGGTTATAAAGGTGGCATTGAGTATTCTGAAAGTATGTGTTGAGACACATGGATCAAGAGTGGGATTTGTCCATCCATATGACGGATAGATATACTCTGGACCCTCTCGGTGGAATGTCATCCAATTGGCTTGTAAGCATGTGACTGGATCACAAGGGATCACATATCACGGAACGAGTAAAGAGTACCTATCGGTAACAAGGTTCAACTAGGTATGTGGAGATACCGACGATCAAACCTCGGATAAGTAAAGTATCGCGAGACAAAGGGAAATTGGTATCGTATGTAAATGGTTCATTCGATCACAAAGTCATCGTCGAAATATGTGGGAGCCATATGAATTTCCATATTCCTCTATTGGTTATTGATCAGAGAAATGACTCGATCATGTCTGCATAATTCATGAACCGTATGGAGACACACTTAAGACTTCAATGTTGTTTAGTAGATATGGAATGAGAATTGGAGACTGAATGTTGCTCGGAGTCTCGGATTGGATCCGGGATATCACAAGGAGATCCGGAATGGTCCGGAGAATAAGATTCATATACGGAAAGTCAATTTCCGGGGTTCGGAAATGTTTTCAGTGTTTTCACCGGAAGCTTCTAGAAGGGTCTAGAAGGTCCATCACTCTGGAGAGGGAAGGGTCCATGAATGTGTCATACCAATGTGGAATGGTTGCATCATGTCCTAGGTCACTTGGCTAGGCAATGGGAAATGAGATAATCAAATTCTAGTTTGAATAGTCAAACTCCAATTTGAAAAAGTCAAATCCCAACATTGATAGTCAAACCAAGTGGAGGGAGAGGAGGAAACCTAGAGGAGGAAGGTTTCCCCTCCCTCCCTTGCTCCGGGTGTAGGGTTTACAGCATAGAAAACAAAAAAATTCCTACGATAGGAACAACTATGTACCAAGATCTATATACTAGATACAAGCAACGGGTGGATATACATTATAGAATACATACCCTCGAAGACCGAATAGTGTTAACGAGGTTGTACTCATGGATGATGTAGTCGAACGCTTGCCGATCTCAAGATCGAGAAGAAGTCCATCCGGTCCAGCGGGTCCAGCACCATCCAGTCCAGCATCGCAAAGCAGTGGTGCATCCGTGATCACATACATGTCCGGGTACCCCGATAACCTCCGCGTCCTCGCTCCAGCGAAGCAGCGGAAGCAACAAATCCTTCCAGAAAAAGCCACCAGGAACATGTATCTCGCCGATCCGAGACCATGGGGAATTTCTAAAGGGGGAGAGAGATCCTTCACGAGGAGGTGTGAGTGAGAGAGAGGGAGATGGGCTCCTTTTATAGGAGGAGGGGGCTCCCCAAGGGGTGCGGCCTGCGGCCATGGTGGATGCCCCCACCCATTCCTACATTATGTGGGTGGAGCTCCCACTCAAAATTAGCCCCTTCATTTCTCCACTCAAAATCCCACTCAAAAATCCCATTAAATTTCCACCAAATTTAATGCAATCTCTCTTTAAATAAAACTCCTTTTATTTATTCAGAATTTTGTCAATAACTTTAATGTACAAACATTCACATATAACCCCTTGCTAGTATTTCATTTCACATGGAGAAACACTTTCAGCAATTTCACCCGAAACAGTTTCGGTGTCTAGTGAAATAAATTCATGCGCTTTATTTTTCTTTCTCTGGCATATCATTTGCTCCGAATGGTGTCGGTATCCCTTAAGTGTGTCACCCTACAGTTCGCGAATAATGTATACATGATCGAGACCCCTCTTCGATCAATAATCAGCAGCGGGACCTGGAGATCCGTACTGACTCCCACATATTCAACGATGACTTCTGTGATCGTATGAACCTTATACGCATGTAACTCAATCCCTTTGTCTCTCGATATATTACATGTCCGAGATTTGATCATCGGTATCTCCATACCTAGTTTGATCTCGTTACCGACATGTACTTTTTTCTTGTTCCCGTGATATAACATTCTAGTGATCAAATTACTTGCTTGCAAGCTAACTAATGTGATATCACCGATAGGGCCCAGAGTATATCTCTCCATCATCGGGATGGACAAATTCCACTCTTGATCCATGAGCCTCAACATAACACCTTCGTAGCACTGAACCCATCTTTATAGTCACCATGTTATGGTGTGACGTTTGATGTTATCAAGATACTCTTCCGGTGTTAGTGATTGACATGATCTCATGGTCTAAGGAGTAAGATTACTTCGTATGATGTTATATAAATATAAACACAATGACCTTGATCGTAATGCTATACTTAGGATGGATGTTCATTACATTATTCCAACAATGTTGTGACCTCGTTATTAACAACATTCAATGTCCATGATCAGGAAACCTTTGATCATCTTGTTAATCAACGAGCTAGTTTATAAGAGAGGCATAACTAGGAACTTCCTTTTTGTTTATTAAACACACATGTATTAATGTTTCTGTATTAATACAATTATAGCATGCAAAATAAACATTTATCATAAATAAGGAATACGATAATAACCACTTTATTATTGCCTCTCTCCACCTATATATAAAGGTGCCCATCGGAGGACTAAAACACACAATAAAATAAGAAAAAGTCTTTGGTTGTCTATCTCTTCTCTCTCTCTTTTGCGAATGTGGCCCCCTTGTTAGGATTGTGCGAGCGAGGAGTTTTTCACCGCAGAGCGCCGTCGTGCTGCAGGATTTGGAGCCGAGAGATCTACTTCCGCAATCTCGGCTGGATTGGGAAGAAGCGGGAGTCGTCATCAAGCATCATATGTGTGTGACTCCCTCAGGCGGTGCCGTGCTTTCGGCGCTAGGAGTTGTCGGGGCTTTTGGACTTTGTGACCTTGAGGTCCGCGTCGAAACAATTTCATCAACCACATTCCCCGCGGTATGCTAACTGTGTTCGATCTTCAAAGGTATGAATATTGTATCCCCTCCCGTTACTGCATTACTAGTAGATAGATTCCGGCATTAGGGTTTCGATCATAGGATTTTTTTTGTTTTCTGCTCTCGAACCCCATCAGTGGTATCAGAGCCAATCTATGTGTAATACTGCTAGTATGGGTACAACACACGAGTTGTATGTGTGGATGTTGATTCTATAATTGTTACCCTCCCACGTTGAAAGGACATTTATTGTCTTAATCAGTTTTGGTGTTCGTTAACAACTTGAGTATCATTTTTGATAGTTTGAGAGAATAATAACTTGTGTTGATTTCAGCCACGGTGGGATGTTTATATAGATTACAACTGACTTGGACTCCAAGACTTATAGATATAGAGTTACAATTCGAATAGGGAGGGGAGAGGCGGCTGATGGCACCGACCTATACTCTAATATCCCCCGCAGTCTCAACGTCAGGAGTAACGATGTTGAGACTAGAGTGAATGTCTGTAAACGATGAAGTAGGGAGTCCTTTAGTAAAAATATCAGCAAATTGAGCACTGGTAGGAACATGAAGAACTCGAACTTTGCCAAGAGCCACCTTCTCACGAACAAAGTGAATGTCAATCTCAATATGCTTTGTGCGCCGATGCTGAACGGGATTGGATGCCATGTAGAATGCATAAATATTGTCACAATAAACAATGGTGTCTCGCTCCAGGGGTCAATGAAGCTCGACGAGTAGCTGACGCAGCCACACCGCCTCCGCCACGTCATGGGCAACCGACCTATACTCAGCCTCAGCAGAAGACTGATACGTCGGAAACGTATCTATAATTTTTTATGCTCCATGCTTGTTTACTATCTACTTTGCTTTGCTTTGTCTACACTTTGAGGTGCTTTTTACATGTTTTATGGTACTAACCTATTAACAAGTTGCCACAGTGCCAGTTGACTGTTTTTTGATATTTTTGGTTCCAGAAAAGCTAGTGAAGAAATATTCTCGGAATTGGACGGGACAAACATCAAAGTCAACTACTTTCCGTGGGGAACAAGAAGTCCAGAGGGGAGGCAGAGAGGCGTGCCAGGGCAGCCACACCCCCTAGGCATGGGTGGGCCCTGCCCCGTGCCTAGGCAGAGTGTGGGGCCCCTGGCCACCGCCTCGGCCTCCTCCTTCGCCTATAAGAATCCCCCAATGCAGAAACCCTAAGTACTCGATCAATATTCCACGAAACCTTCTGTAGCCGCCGCCACCGTCGTCCCTAGATCGGGGGGATCTAAAGTTCTTCCCGGCACCCTGCTAGAGGGGAGATCATCCCGGAGGCCTTCTCTCCGGTATGATGCGTGAGTAGTTCCACCTTGTATTATGGGTCCATGTAGTAGCTAGATGGTTGTATCTGCTCCTTTGTGCTTTCATGTATAGATCTTGTGAGATCCGTTCATGATCAAGATCTAATCTATATATAAAGGTGTCCATCGGAGGACTATATATAAAAGTTCCCATGTTGGAGATATGCCCTAGAGGCAATAATAGAAGTAGTTATTATTATATCTTTGTGTTTATGATAAATGTTTACATTCATGCTATAATAGTATTAACCGGAAACATTAATACTTGTGTGATTTGTAAACTAAATTAGAGTCCTTGGTAAAGCCTCTTTGTAATACTAGCTTGTTGGTTAATAGATGATCATGGTTTCCCGATCATGAACATTGAGATGTTGTTAACAACAAGATCATATCATTAGGAGAATGGTATGATGGACATACTCCTATAGATAAGCGTAGCATAAAGATCAAGTCATTTTAATAGTTCGTTTGCTATAAGCTTTCTGATACATAGTAACCTAATTCCTTCGACCATGAGATCATGCTAATCACCATCACCGGAAGGATGCTTTGATGACATCAAACACCACACCGTAACTAGGTGGCTATAAAGGTGGCATTGAGTGTTCGGAAAGTATGTGTTGAGGCACATGGATCAAGAGTGGGATTTGTCCATCCATATGACAGATAGATATACTCTAAGCCCTCTCGGTGGAATGTCATCCATATGGATTGCAAGCATGTGACTGGCTCACAAGGGATCACATACCACGGAAACGAGAAAAGAGTACTTATCGGTAACGAGGTTGAACTAGGTATGCAGAGATATCGACGATCAAACCTCGGATAAGTAAACTATCGCGTGACAAAGGGAAATTGGTATCGTATGTAAGTGGTTCATTCGATCGCAAAGTAATCGTTGAAATATGTGGGAGCCATATGAATTTCTAGATTCATCTATTGGTTATTGATTGGAGAAGTGTCTCGGTCATGTCCGCATAATTCACGAACCGTAGGGAGACACACTTAAGGATTCGATGTTGTTTAGTAGATATGGAATGTAACTAGGGAGACCAAATGTTGTTCGGAGTCTCGGATGGGATCCGGGATATCACGAGGAGATCCGGAATGGTCCGGAGAATAAGATTCATATAAGGAAAGTTCGATTCCAGAGTTCGGGAAAGATTCCGATATTTTCATCAGAGAGGTTCTAGAAGGTTCGCCGGACCGGAAGGGGAATGGTCCATGAATGTGTCGTGGGTAAGTGGAATGATTGGATCATATCCTAGGTCACTTGGTTTGGGCATTTGCGAGAGAGAATTAAAGCTCTAAATTGAAAGTCAAACGGGAGGTTTGAAAAGTCAAACTAGAACAATGGTTCCCTAGTGGAAGAAGGAAAGAGTCCTTCCTTCTATCCAACTTGGGTTTGGGTTTGGATTCAAACTCTCCCCTCCCAAGGCTGCCCCTCCCTCTCATAAATAGAGGGGGAGGGCTGCCCCAAACACAACAAGAGCCAGCCCTCCCACCTGTGCAGCGCCGCCACCGCCTCGCGTTGCTGCCGGCCCGTCGCCGTCGCCCTAGCCGCCGCTGACACCTCCTCCTCCTCTCCGGCCTTCTAAACCTAGATCGCTAGAAACCCTAGATCCACTATAACTCACACTGGCTTAGGCTAAGCCCTGCGGGATCTTCCCTCTACTTTCGACACCATGTCGTCATGCTGCCGAAATCGCGAGGGGAGAACTACAACCTCCGCCGCCTGCTGGAACAAGGGAGAGGAAGGTCTTCATCGAGTACCGAACATGTGACTGACTACGGAAGCGCTGCCGGAACGTAGAGCCAGAAGGATCGTCTACGCGATCTTGAGATCGGCAAGTGTACGACTACATCACCCACGAGAATCTACTCTCGTTAACCGCTTTGGAATCTTCGAGGGTGAGTGATTCCATCGACTCGTTGCTACAATCTAGTAGATAGATCTTGGCTTGTTTGTGTGCATGCGGTAGAATTTTTTTGTTTTCCATGCTACGAACCCCTACAGTGGTATCAGAGCCGTGTCTATATGTAGATCTGTTGCACGAGTAGAACACAATGGTCATTGTGGGCGTTGATGTTTTTGTTGTTGATTGCTTCTTGTGTACTTTGCATCTTGCGGGATGGTGGGATGAAGCGGCCCGAGCTAACCTTACATGACATCGTTCATGAGACTTGCTCCACGATTGGCATGCAACTTGTATTGCATAAGTGGCTTTGCGGGTGCCTGTTTCTCCCAATATAGTGAATATTCAATTTACAACAGGTAATTGACAATGCTAGTATCAACATTGTGGTTCTTGTTCGTAAGTTAGAATGACACTTATTGAAAGCCCCAAACCACGTAAAACATGCAAAGAAAATTAGAGGCGTATAACTTTGTTTTGCAGGGGTGTGCTGTGATGTGCTATGGCCATGATTGTTATTGTATATGATGTATGCAATGTTCCTTATTGTAAGTCGGCAACCGGCAGGAGCCATATGGTTGTATTTTAATTCCGTAAAGACCTGCGTGTCTATTCAAAGTAGTTGTAATAGTTGATGCTGGTGGACGACAACCATGAAGCGGCGCCATTGACCTTGATGCCATACCGGTGATGATGGAGATCATGTTTGTGCTTGAAGATGGAGATCGGAAGCACAAGAAGAAAGGCCATATCATATCACATATTATGAATTGCATGTGATGTTAATCCATTTATGCATCTTGTATTGCTTAGTTCGCGACGGTAGCATTATAAGATGATCCCTCTAGCACAAAATATCAAGTTATAAAGTGTTCATCCTTAGTTAGCACCGTTGCTAAAGCTCGTTGTTTTGAAGCACCGCATGATGATCGGGTGTGTTAGATTCTGTGAGTGTATACAACATGAGCAAGCCAGATTTTCTCATGCGGAAGCTAAGGTTTGATCTTGACGAGCCTAGCATGTACATACATGGTCTCGGAACACCGATCACCGAAAGGTAAACCATGAGTCATATAGTAGATATGATGAACATGTTGATTGTTCGCCATTGAAGCTACATCAATTCTCGTGATGATCGATTTTGATGTGGTGGATTTGGTTCTTGTGATCACTAAAACAATGTGAGGGATATTGTTTAGAGTGGGAGTTTGCCTAGATTAATTTAACTATTAATTAGAACTCAATTTGTCATAAACTTAGTCTAAACTGTTGCAAATATGTTGTAGATCAATGGCGGACCCTACCATCAATTTTAATGCGTTCCTAGAGAAAGAAAAGTTGAAAAACAATGGAAGAAACTTCGCGGATTGGTTCCAAAATTTGAGGATTGTCCTCAATGCTGGTAATTTGACCTATGTGCTGGATGCACCGTTGGGTGACCCACCTGCAGCTAATGCTACCGATGAGGTAAAGAATGTTTTCCTCGCTCGAAAGAATCAGTACTCCACAGTTCAGTGTGCTATCTTGTATGGTTTGGAATCGGAGCTTCAGAAAAGGTTTGATAACCATGAACCACATGATATTGTCCGTTAACTCAAAATGATATTTGAGGCTCACACGGCAGTTGAGAGTTATGAGGCTTCCGAAAAGTTCTTTAACTGCAGGATGGAAGAGGGCAGCTCCGTCAGTGAGCACGTGCTTAAGATGTCTGGGCACGCAAGCAAGCTTCAAAGCTTGGGTATAGTGATTCCTAATGCTTTGGGGATTCACAGTGTCCTCCAATCACTACCACCAAGTTATAAGAACTTTGTGATGAACTACAATATGCAAAACATGGACAAGTCGTTGCCCAAACTCTTCTCCATGTTAAAGTCTGCGGAAGTGGAGATCAAGAAAGAGCACCAAGTTTTGATGGTCAATAAGACCACCAAATTCAAGAAGCAAGGCAAGTCTAAGAAAAAGGGAAACTTCAAGAAGGGCGGTAAGAAAGTTACCGCGCCGGCGAAGAAGACCAAGACTGGGCCTAAACCTGATACTGAGTGCTTTTACTGCAAGGGATAAGGTCACTGGAAGCGGAATTGCCCTAAGTACTTGGCGGGTTTGAAGAACGACAACATCAAGAAGAAAGGTATATCCGATATACATGTTATTGATGTGTATCTCACTAGTACTCGTAGTAGTGCCTAGGTATTTGATACAGGTTTGGTTGCTCACATTTGTAACTCGAAACAGGTGTTGCAGAATAGACAGAAACTAGCGAAGAATGAGGTGACGATGTGTCACATCCCAAAATTTTCCAAATTTTGAAATGTGAAAAATTAAATAAACAAAATAAAACTTTGTTGAAATTTAGGGTTAGAAGAAACTTTTTGATTCCAATTGGGAAACATCCAAAACCTATTTTGATCAAATAAAATCCTAAAGGGATTTAAAAATATAAATAAACAATAAAGTTAAAATATTTGGAATCACTATTTTTGGATCTTTTAATAAAAAGATTTGGTTTTCAAAAGAAGAGGTAGAATTATAAATAAGGATTATTTTATAGAGCCAAATTAAATCTTGGCCAAGCTTTTGAAATAAAATATTCCTATTTGATAAAAAGAGTAAAGGTTTATTTAAATAAAATAATGAGGATTTATTAATACCCAATTTTATTGAAGTAAAGGCTTTCCATTTTAAATAAACACTAAAACTTATTAATTTGTTTTAAATAAGTTTTCCAAGTGTTTTTTATTTTCAAATAAAACCTACTGAAATGATTTTGGTATTATTTAGATTTCAAATAGAGTTTTAAAATAAATTAAACCCTATTTGAATTAATAACTAAGGTCTATTTTATTTAATTATTAATGGATCCTAAAAAGGAATAAAAATTATTCTATTTTGTTCTTTGGATTATGTGGTTAATCAGAGTTAAAATAAATACAAAGTTTGGCAAAGGTTTGAATTCATTTGTTGTTTGAATTGTTTGTTTGAAAATCAAAACAGAAAATCAAATAGAAAAAGAAAAAGCTTACAGAATAAAAAAAAGAGAAGAATCAAACCCAACCCAACAGGCCTAGCAGCCCAATAGCCAGCCCAACTAACTCACCACGGTGAAACATTTTCTCACGCGAATATAAACCCACTGAGTCACAGACAGGAGGACCCCACTCCCTCTCTCTCTCCCTGCTGATAGGCAGGTCCCACAGCCCCAGCACATCGTCTTCAACCCGCGACATTTCCTCCTCGCCATTTCTGGCAGTAACTCCGGCATTGAATTCGCGATTGATGGTGGCCTTAACTCCTCCGGCGACCACGCGTGCATAAACGCCCCTCTCCGCTCTCTCTTTTCCCCCACACAGCGCCCCCCTCTGCCACTAGGCTGCCGGAATTTCGAGCTCAAGCTTCTCTGCTCCGGCGACCTTCTCCAGCAAAATCCAGCGAACCACGGCCACCCCTCGCCTCCATCTGCACGCGAGCTGGTTCTCCACCTCCAGGCGCACCTGCCAGTGCCTCCTGTTTGCCCGCGCTTGCCCCAGAGCGTTGGCAAGGACAAGCTCAACGCGCCGTCGCGTCTGTCCCTTCTCCGGCGACCTCTCCCTGGTAAGCCTCGACCGCCCCAGCACCTCCTGTTGATGCTCATAACATCCCTAGATCATCCCGCGTCTAACTATGCCCCTACTTTGCCTCGGCGCGACCTGCAGCCCCATCCCCGACGACACCTAAGCGTGCCCGACGCCGCCACCAACTCCGACGAGGAATTGCCGCCGTTCCTGTGCGCCCCTGGGACAGCTGCGACCACCTCGAGCTTCACCTCGTCCACGCGAACACGATGAGCTGTTTTCCTTCTTCCTTTGCTTCCTGGAATTGCCGCGACGCCATCGTCTGAGCGTGCACCGCCGCGCATCGCCGCCAGTCCTTGGTCGAAGTAGCTGAGCCCGTTGGATCCTGATCCTGCGGCTAAGATTAGAACTTAGATGAAGGGGTATGAGCCCATCTTAGCCACTAGATCTAACTTAAATCCTATGGATCGCAGAGGCCGATCCGCATGAAACGGTACCAGCCAATAAGATTGCGCCGCGTGGCACTGGTTTTGTTTAAAACAGAATTTTGAATCTGATTGATATGCAAACTTGTAAAAATCATAACTTTAATTCTACACGTCCAAATTTTGCAAATTTTATATCAATGGAATTAGTAGAACAAGTACTTTGCAACCATGCGATTTTTTAATGATTTGCTTCTAGAAAATTGGTTGAAATTGCAGAAACATGTGTAGGCTTATTATGAATATAAAAATTGTTCTAGATATAATTTTAATGTGAAATCTTTGCAAAATGGTTTGTTGTGAACCTACTGACCTTAGAAACCAACTCATGGATTTAAAAAATGAATTTTGTGAAGTTTAGGAATAAATACTTGAATTAGCTCATTTCTAGTCAAATAAAAATATTGATTTTGATATGGAAATGATTTTTGAGTAAAAACTTTGGGAAATGTTTTGATTCAAACCTTCTAACCCTAAACACCAAGTCTTGTGAATTAAAAACTTATTAGATGAACAATATAAAATTATTGCTTTGATAAAAGCATTTTCAACCACATAAAATATTGATTTGATTTAGAAATGGTCTATAGATAAAACCTTTTGCAAATGGTTTTACCACTTTAGAAAATGACCACTTTGAACTTTATAATGTTTAGAGATTAGTAGAAACCACCTTTGCAAATAAAACTATCCTTTGCATGCTTGCATGCATGACCTTGTTTCTATTATTTTATGTGTGATAAATTGTTTGAATATTGGTTGGAATGCTAGTTGAATTGTGTTTGCTTGATTGAATTGTAGTGAAGTTAGAAGAGTTTGATATTTGCAAGATCAACAAGTGAACCAACATTATCTACAAAAAGGCAAGTGACACTATCATCCAAGTCCTATTATTTTCATTACACTTAGTGGATTTTTGAAACATGCATGATAAGGATTTGTATATTTTATGCTATGCTAAATCCTAATAGGGTACCCCTATATATTCCTTAGTGGAAACATTGTAGTTGTAGTATGCTTAGCCCTTCTATATATTGGGATGGGATACATGTTATGAATATATGATGAGTTGAAAAGATATATGTTTTACATAATAAAACAAGTACTCAATGAACCACCTGGGTGGACAAGGATACTCAAGGTTGTACAAGGTGGCAACAAAAGGAACCATGTTTATATGGCTATCTCTTTTTGTTGTGCACTAGAAGAAAACCACCCAGGGACTTAGAGATTGAACATGTTTCTCGTACAGTGGCTTCCGTGTACAGCCACATGCTAAATGGGCTCTGGCTTAGTCAACTACATAGTGGAAGACCCATGCATTGGCATCTTCAGGTTAACTAGGATTGTGTGAGGGAACTTGAAACCCTACATTGGTGCCTAGATGACAAGCTAGCATTGTGTATTGGGAGGACTCCTATGGAAAGACTTTGTCACATTCTCAATCTGCTAGTACTCCATCTTGGTGAGTACTTATCCAGCGGCCACTGGTGGCATCAAGATGAGATTGTGTCATGTGGGTAAAGTGTACAAGTTCTGCAGAAGATCAAAATTCTAAGTACTTAGCTGTGTCCCCGGTTATGGACAACACTGAGCAACTAAGCCCTGAAGCTATGGAAGATCTCGACATTCCAATTTCTCAAAGTTAAAACTTGAGGGTGACAACAAGGGATTAAAAGCACTTGAAGTTTTCCAAGAAGTTCAAAAGGATTTGACAAAGATCAAAAACTACTTTGAAAAGATAGGATAAAACTATATTGCTTTCTGAAAATGAGCCTAAACCCTACTTAGCCAAATATGCATGTAATGATAGGATCCACATATTTCTACTTAGTAGTGAAACTTGCCAATACAATTCAAATGTATTGACCCTTGTGGCTGCAACTTATTATGTTGCAGGTTTGTTTGATGTTAGTGAAGTTTATTGATTAGGATTACAAGTCTATAACCAACATGACTGCCTGTGGCACTTTGAAGATGAAGGACCCCATGCTTATAGATATTCTGCTGCAATGTAATGTGATAGACAAATGAGCTATGTAAGATGTAATGAATTATTTCATTCCTGGTTATAAAGTTGTATTATGACCTTTGTTTCTTGATATTACATCTTAACTGTGGATGCTAGCTATTGATCCAGGGACTAGCATTGTAAACACAGGGATCTCTACCTTATTAAAGGTTGGGAACCTTACAGATGGTATCAGAGCGCTGTGTTGCCTGTAGGATTGTAACCCTAGGATTGGACAAAACCCCTTAGAATAATAGGAGTTGTATTTGTTCCAAAACTTATTTACAAACAATCTTGTAAATTGTTTCCTCAACCTTTTTGGTTTTAACTCTACATCTCTCCTATTTCAACTTGATGGATAAAGCCTTCACCATGACCAATGACTTTAACTTTAGTTTCACCAAGGACTTCATCAACTCTAATGACTTCAACATCTTCAAGAAATTTCAACCTTATTTTCACCAAGAACTTCAACTTAGACATCACTAAGGACTACAAGTGAAAAACCAAGAGACATTAGATTGCCTACCAAAGACATTGATACCAAGTTAGAGTATGGATCATATTGACCTATGAGGTATGATTATACTAAGTTATTATTTTCAAGAAAACTTGTTGTTTCCTCCAACTCATGAGTTAAGCTCATAAGATGTTAAGTGAATAGTTGCTTGTTGATTGCTTGATTGTTTGATTGAACTTGGTTATTTTTTAGTTGTGTGTTAAAACTTCTTAAAAACCTATCCATCATTACTCATCCCTATCAAACCAACAGATGCCTCCCCGTCGTGCCAACCCCAACCAAAACAACAACATCACTCCTGAGATGCAGCAGTTGATGACAGGCCAAACTCAACTGATGCAGATGATGACCACACTCATACAGAATCAGAACAACAACAACAACAACAACAACAACAACGACAACAACAACAACAACAACAATAATCAGAATAACCCTCCAGCACTTGACATGCTCACCAAGTTTCTGAAACTTAGGCCTGCAAGGTTCTCTGGAACAACTGATCCAATGGAAGCCAATGATTGGTTACATTCAGTGAACAAAGACTTAGTGACTGTTGGCTGCACCGATGAAGAAAAAGTTAGGTTTGCAGCATTTCTACTTGAAGGACCAGCAGCAACATGGTGGGACAACTTTCAGATCACCACTCCCCTTGAAGATGTAACTTGGGCTATTTTTGAGGATGGATTCAGAACAACTCACATCTCACCTAGAGTGATGTACTTGAAGAAAAAGGAATTTCACAATCTGAAACAACGTCACCTCAGTGTGGCTAAGTATATTGAAGAATTCAACAATCTGGCACGATATGCACCGGATGAAGTTGATACAGATGCTAAGAGAAAAGAAAAATTTCTTGAAGGACTTAATGATGAGTTGAACCTGCAGCTAGCTGTTGCCTATGTCCCAACTTATCAATCACTCTGTGACAAAGCCACTATATTGGAAAACAAGATGAATCAAGTTGAGAACAGAAAGAGGAATCATAAACTCAAGAATCACTCAGGATCATCAAAGAAGAAGCATTCATTCAAAAAGAGAAATGAAGATTTTGAACCACATCAGTATCACCACTACAACAATGGAAGTGAGAATAATGGAAATGATAATGACAATGGAGATGACCTTGATCAGAACCAACATGACACTTTCAAGAAAGATATTAGCCAATTGCAATGCTATAATTGCAAGGAGCTTGGACACTATGCATCAGATTGTCCTGAGAAGGAAAAGAAAAAGGATGCTAGAAGAGCCAATGGAAATGACTCCAATGTGACCCAGAAAGGACATGTGAACCACATTGACATGGATGGAAACTTTGAAGAGATAGAAGAAGTGGATGTCAGGAACTAGTTAACTCAGTTGAGTCAAATAAGGATTCCTTGTATGGATATTAAGTGTTGAACCTATAGTCAAGTGAACCATCAATGTAACCCTATGAGACTTTATTTTTAAGGGTGGTAGTACCCTAGTTGCCTTGAAGCCAACTTGTAACCTTTAGCCTTCCCAAATCTCGGGACGAGATTTATTTTAAGGGTGGTAGCCTGTCACATCCCAAAGTTTTCCAAATTTTGAAATGTGAAAAATTAAATAAACAAAATAAAACTTTGTTGAAATTTAGGGTGAGAAGAAACTTTTTGATTCCAATTGGGAAACATCCATAACCTATTTTGATCAAATAAAATCCTAAAGGGATTTAAAAAGATAAATAAACAATAAAGTTAAAATATTTGGAATCACTATTTTTGGATCTTTTAATAAAAAGATTTGGTTTTCAAAAGAAAAGGTAGAATTATAAATAAGGATTATTTTATAGAGCCAAATTAAATCTTGGCCAAGCTTTTGAAATAAAATATTCCTGTTTGATAAAAAGAGTAAAGGTTTATTTAAATAAAATAATGAGGATTTATTAATACCCAATTTTATTGAAGTAAAGGCTTTCCATTTTAAATAAACACTAAAACTTATTAATTTGTTTTAAATAAGTTTTCCAAGTGTTTTATATTTTCAAATAAAACCTACTGACATGATTTTGGTATTATTTAGATTTCAAATAGAGTTTTAAAATAAATTAAACCCTATTTGAATTAATAACTAAGGTCTATTTTATTTAATTATTAATGGATCCTAAAAAGGAATAAAAATTATTCTATTTTGGTCTTTGGATTATGTGGTTAATCAGAATTAAAATAAATACAAAGTTTGGCAAAGGTTTGAATTCATTTGTTGTTTGAATTGTTTGTTTGAAAATCAAAACAGAAAATCAAATAGAAAAAGAAAAAGCTTACAGAATAAAAAAAAGAGAAGAATCAAACCCAACCCAACAGGCCCAACAGCCCAATAGCCATCCCAACTAAATCACCACGGCGAAACTTTTTCTCACGCGAATATAAACCCGCTGAGTCACAGACAGCAGGACCCCACTCCCTCTCTCTCTCCCTCGCTGACAGGCAGGTCCCACAGCGCCAGCACATCGTCTTCAACCCGCGACATTTCCTCCTCGCCGTTTCTGGCAGTAACTCCGGCGTTGAATTCGCGATTGATGGCGGCCTTAACTCCTCCGGCGACCACGCGTGCATAAACGCCCCTCTCCGCTCTCTCTTTCCCCCCACACAACACCCCCCTCTGCCACTAGGCTGCCGGAATTTCGAGCTCAAGCTTCTCTGCTCCGGTGACCTTCTCCAGCAAAATCCTGCGAACCACGGCCACCCCTCACCTCCATCTGCACGCGAGCTGGTTCTCCACCTCCAGGCGCACCTGCCAGTGCCTCCCGTTCGCCCGCGCTTTCCCCAGAGCGTCGGCAAGGACAAGCTCAACGCACCGCCGCGTCTGTCCCTTCTCCGGCGACCTCTCCCTGGTAAGCCTCGACCGCCCCATCACCTCCTGTTGATGCTCAAAACATCCCTAGATCAGCCCGCGTCTAACTATGCCCCTACTTTGCCTCGGCGCGACCCGCAGCCCCATCCCCGACGACACCTGAGCGTGCCCGACGCCGCCACCAACTCCGGCGAGGAATTGCCGCCGTTCCTGTGCGCCCCTGGGATAGCTGCGACCACCTCGAGCTTCACCTCGTCCACGCGAACACGGTGAGCTGTTTTCCTTCTTCCTTTGCTTCCTGGAATCGCCGCGACACCACCGTCTGAGCGTGCACCGCCGCGCAGCGCCGCCAGTCCTTGGTCGAAGTAGCTGAGCCCGTTGGATCCTGATCCTACGGCTAAGATTAGAACTTAGACGAAGGGGTATGGGCCCATCTGAGCCACTAGATCTAACTTAAATCCTACGGATCGCAGAGGCCGATCCGCACGAAACGGTACCAGCCAATAAGATTGCGCCGCGTGGCACTGGTTTTGTTTAAAACAGAATTTTGAATATGATTGATATGCAAACTTGTAATAATCTTAACTTTAATTCTACACGTCCAAATTTTGAAAATTTTATATCAATGGAATCAGTAGAACAAGTAATTTGTAACCATGCAATTTGTTTAATGATTTGCTTCTGGAAAATTGGTTGAAATTGCAGAAACATGTGTAGTCTTATTATGAATATAAAAATTGTTCTAGATATAATTTTAATGTGAAATCTTTGCAAAATGGTTTGTTGTGAACCTACTGACCTTAGAAACCAACTCATGGATTTAAAAAAATGAATTTTGTGAAGTTTAGGAATAAATACTTGAATTAGCTCATTTCTAGTCAAATAAAAATATTGATCTTGATATGGAAATGATTTTTGAGTAAAAACTTTGGGAAATGTTTTGATTCAAACCTTCTGACCCTAAACACCAAGTCTTGTGAATTAACAACTTATTAGATGAACAATATAAAATTATTGCTTTGATAAAAGCATTTTCAACCACATAAAATATTGATTTGATTTAGAAATGGTCTATAGATAAAACCTTTTGCAAATGGTTTTACCACTTTAGAAAATGACCACTTTGAACTTTATAATGTTTAGATCTTAGTAGAAACCACCTTTGCAAATAAAACTATCCTTTGCATGCTTGCATGCATGACCTTGTTTCTATTATTTTATGTGTGATAAATTGTTTGAATATTGGTTGGAATGCTAGTTGAATTGTGTTTGCTTGATTGAATTGTAGTGAAGTTAGAAGAGTGTGATATTTGCAAGATCAAGAAGTGAACCAACATTCTCTACAAAAAGGCAAGTGACACTATCATCCAAGTCCTATTTTTCATTACACTTAGTGGATTTTTGAAACATGCATGATAAGGATTTCTATATTTTATGCTATGCTAAATCCTAATAGGATACCCCTATATATTCCTTAGTGGAAACATTGTAGTTGTAGTATGCTTAGCCCTGCTATATATTGGGATGGGATACATGTTATGAATATATGATGAGTTGAAAAGATATATGTTTTACATAATAAAACAATTACTCAATGAACCACCTGGGTGGACAAGGATACTCAAGGTTGGACAAGGTGGCAACAAAAGGAACCATGTTTATACGGCTATCTCTTTTTGTTGTGCACTAGAAGAAAACCACCCAGGGACTTAGAGATTGAACATGTTTCTCGTACAGTGGCTTCCGTGTACAGCCACATGCTAAATGGGCTCTGGCTTAGTCAACTACATAGTGGAAGACCCATGCATTGGCATCTTCAAGTTAACTAGGATTGTGTGAGGGAACTTGAAACCCTACATTTTTGCTTGGATGACAAGCTAGCATTGTGTATTGGGAGGACTCCTATGGAAAGACTTTGTCACATTCTCAATCTGCCAGTACTCCATCTTGGTGAGTACTTATCCAGCGGACACTGGTGGCATCAAGATGAGATTGTGTCATGTGGGTAAAGTGTACAACTTCTGCAGAAGATCAAAATTCTAAGTACTTAGTTGTGTCCCCGGTTATGGACAACACTGAGCAACTAAGCCCTGAAGCTATGGAAGATCTCGACATTCCAATTTCTCAAAGTTAAAACTTGAGGGTGACAACAAGGGATTAAAAGCACTTGGATTTTTCCAAGAATTTCAAAAGGATTTGACAAAGATCAAAAACTACTTTGAAAAGATAGGATAAAACTATATTGCTTTCTGCAAATGAGCCTAAACCCTACTTAGCCAAATATGCATGTAATGATAGGATCCACATATTTCTACTTAGTAGTGAAACTTGCCAATACAATTCAAATGTATTGACCCTTGTGGCTGCAACTTATTATGTTGCAGGTTTGTTTGATGTTAGTGAAGTTTATTGATTAGGATTACAAGTCTACAACCAACATGACTGCCTGTGGCACTTTGAAGAAGAAGGACCCCATGCTTATAGATATTCTGCTGCAATGTAATGTGATAGCCAATTGAGCTATGTAAGATGTAATGAATTATTTTATTCCTGATTATAAAGTTGTATTATGACCTTTGTTTCTTGATATTACATCTTAACTGTGGATGCTAGCTATTGATCCAGGGAATAGCATTGTAAACACAGGGATCTCTACCTTATTAAAGGTTGGGAACCTTACACGATGCGCGTTGGAAATGGATCAAAGGTTGATGTGATCACGGCCGGCACGCTACCTCTTCATCTACCATCGGGATTAGTTTTATACTTAAATAATTGTTATTTGGTGCCTGCGTTGAGCATGAAAATTATATCCCGATCATGTTTATTGCGAGACGGTTACTTGTTTAAGTCCGAGAATAATGGTTGTTCGATTTATATGAGTAATATGTTTTATGCACATGCACATTTGATAGATGGTCTATTCTTATTGAATCTCGATTGTAGAAATACACACATTAATAACATTGAAGCTAAACGTTTGAAATTGAGCGATAACTCGACCTATATGTGGCACTATCGTCTTGGTCACATTGGAGTGAAACGTATGAAGAAACTCCATTCTGATGGACTTCTTGAATCACTTGATTTCGAATCACTTGAAAGATGCGAAGCATGTCTGATGGGTAAAATGACTAAGACTCCATTTTCTGGTATGATGGAGCGAGCTACGGACTTATTGGAAATCATACATACTGATGTGTGTGGTCCAATGAGTGTAGCATCGCGTGGTGGTTATCGTTATGTTCTTACCTTCACGGATGACTTGAGTAGATATGGGTATATCTATTTCATGAAACATAAGTCCGAAACTTTCGAGAAGTTTAAGGAATTTCAAAGTGAGGTAGAGAATCAACATAACAAGAAGATTAAATTTCTACGATCTGATCGTGGAGGTGAATATCTAAGTTACGAGTTTGGCGAGCATTTGAAGAAATGCGGAATACTTTCACAATTGACACCACCGGGAACACCACAACGTAATGGTGTATCCGAACATCGTAATCGAACTCTCTTAAATATGGTTCGTTCTATGATGTCACTTACAGATTTACCGCTATCATTTTGGGGTTATGCATTAGAAACAGCCGCTTTCACTTTAAATAGGGCACCATCTAAATCCGTTGAAACGACATCGTATGAGTTATGGTTTGGGAAGAAACCTAAATTGTCGTTCCTTAAAGTTTGGGGTTGCGAAGCTTATGTAAAGAAGTTATAGCCCGACAAGCTTGAACCCAAAGCGGATAAATGCGTCTTCATAGGATACTCGAAGGAAACTATTGGGTATACCTTCTACATAGATCCGAGGGCAAAATCTTCGTTGCCAAGAATGGATCCTTTCTAGAGAAGGAGTTTCTCTCGAAAGAAGTGACTGGAAGGAAAGTAGAACTCGACGAGGTTGTTGAACCTTCTATCGAACTTGAGAGTAGTGCAGCACCGAAAGTAGTTCCTATAGCGCCTACACCAATAAGAGAGGAAGCTAACGATGTTGATCATGAAACTTCGGTTGAAGTTACTACAGAACCTCGCAGGTCAACGAGAACTCGTACCACTCCTGATTGGTATAATCCCGTTATGAGTGTCATGTTGGTGGACAACACCGATGACCCTGAGACATATGAGGAAGCGATGATGAGCCCAGATTCCAATAAATGGCAAGAAGCCATGAAATACGATATTGGATCCATGTACGAAAACCAAGTATGGACTTTGGTGGACTTACCATATGGCCGGAAGGCTGTCAAGAACAAATGGATTTTCAAGAAGAAAACATATGCTGATGTTAATGTTACTGTCTATAAAGCTCGACTTGTCGCAAAAGGGTTTCAACAAATTCAAGGAGTTGACTACGATGAGACTTTCTCACCAGTAGCAAAGCTAAAGTATGTGAGGATTATGTTAGCAATCACTGCATATTATGATTATGAGATATGGCAGATGGATGTCAAAACAGCGTCCCTTAATGGAGACATTGATGAAGAGTTGTATATGATGCAACCCAAAGGTTTTGTCGATCCTAAAGATGCTAACAAGGTATGCAAACTTCAAAGGTCCATTTATGGATTGAAGCAAGCATCACGAAGTTGGAATCAACGTTTTGATAAGGTAATCAAAAGCTTTAGTTTTATACAAACTTATGGAGAAGCTTGTATTTACAAGAAAGTGAGTGGGAGCTCTATAGCATTATTAATACTATATGTAGATGACATATTGTTGATTGGGAATGATGTAGACCTTCTTAATAGTGTCAAGGATTATTTGAATAATAGTTTTTCAATGAAAGATCTTGGTGAAGCAGCTTACATATTAGGCATAAAGATTTATAGAGATAGATCGAGACGCCTAATATCATTGTGACAGAGTACATATTTGGACAAAGTTCTAAAGAGGTTTGGAATGGAAGATAGCAAGAAATGGTTCTTGCCCATGTTGCCCAATACGACCTTGAGTAAAACTCAAAGTCCTGCAACGGCAGAAGATAGAGAAAGAATGAGTTAGACTCCCTATGCCTCAGCCATAGGACCTCTTATGTATGCCATGCTATGTACTAGACCCGACATTGCATATGCTGTTAGTTTGACTAGCAGATATCAAAGTGATCCAGGAGTGGATCATTGGACAGCGGTCAAAAACATCCTTAAGTACTCGAGAAGAACTAAGGATATGGTTCTTTCTTATGGAGGTGATGAACAACTCGTTGTTAATGGTTACACCGATGCTAGTTGGAACACCGATCCGGATGATTCTAAATCTCAATCTGGATACGTATTTACTTTGAATGGTGCGGCAGTTAGCTAGATGTAACATGCTAGCATTAGAGCTTAGAAATAAGCTGAACACAGATGCGTGCATTGCATTCATGCATAGAAAATCTGAATAATTTTCGCGCTTTTAAATAAAAACTTGTCAAAGTGATTGAAGCTTCTCTTAACCTGATGGAATTGAAGTAGATCATCAAGTTGACTGCGATAAGTTTCAATAGGACCTTTGCTAAAACCTTATTTTGGGTAAACATGATTTGATCTAAGGGTAGATCAAATGGAATAAAACTAAACCCTAATACATTACTTAATGATTTATATTTGATCCTTAGGTGATCATATCATAGTATTCATTATAATCACTCATGAGTACCAAGTTAAGGATATAACACAAATAATAAGAATGTAGCAACTATATCTTAATCGTATCTACTTATACCATGTGTATCATGGAAATACCTAACTTTTACTCTTTAGTGAGATTGAGTAGGAAAGAAACCAAGTCAAGATCATTCACCATAAATCTTTCTTTCCATATCAATCTTTATCATCTCTATTGAATCATATCCTTATATTTGTTGTTCATCAATATTGAGTAATCAACTATTGATTCACTAATTTTTAACCTATCAATTCTTGATCTATCAACTCTTTTCCTTATTATAGCATTCACTTAAGGCTTATAAAGAAAGAAGTAAGAAGAGATAAGTAGTGATGCTAGTTCTAGATGTAATCTATAGGATGGGAGTGATTTGAGGAAATCAAATCAATATGGTAACAAAGAAGATTACAGGAATGAAGTCTAAAGATAGTTACTAGGAGTAGTCCTATTGGATCAAGTAGGTATAATCAATGAATTATATCTCTTAATCCAATAGATCTAAACAGAAGATAATTAGAATACAATTGTAGTGTTGTATTGAAGAAGCCTTGTTTAGTCAACTGTAAACCTGAACCATAAAGGATCAAAGGATCATAATGATCATGCCTTACTCACCAATATTGAATGCTTATACCAAATATAAGTGACATTGGTGGATAAAACATGATTGGACCATAGTATAGATTTATTATCCTAGATTAGTCATTACAAGTAACATTAATATAATGTGAGGTTGTAATGTTAGATACTGGAGTTAAGAAGAGACAAGATAGTATGAATAAGATGTTGTTAAAATAACATTGGATTATAGAAGTAGTAGTTTTCTCTTGGGAAATACTAAACACTTAAGGAGAGTAGAATTTGATATAAACATCTTCTGGGATAGTATTAGTGGTGGGTGATTAAGGAAGAATATAAGAAGATTATGAAAGCTTTAGTGTTAAGCTCATTGGAATTACAAATGGATTTAGAAGAATAAAAGGTGGATAAGAATATTCTGTAAAGCAAAGCTCATCATGTTAGCACATGAATATGGACATAAAGAAGTAATATATCTAGGAAAGGAATTCCTTAATCAAAAGTCCAGAATTATAAAGTATGGAATATAGGAATCCTTGCTAAACACTAAACCCTAAATCTAAGACCAAACCTAATA
This sequence comes from Avena sativa, assembly GCA_916181665.1. NCBI lineage: Eukaryota > Viridiplantae > Streptophyta > Magnoliopsida > Poales > Poaceae > Avena > Avena sativa. The sequence goes on along the minus strand of OV702283.1, from coordinate 411,140,135 downwards.
TCCATATCAAATGATTGAACTATCATCTTATGTCCACAATGGTTAATAGGAATATTCCCTATATCAACTCACTTAAGCACATTTTTATTATTTTAAACCATCATTATCAAGGGTGCTTAGGAACCATCTTTATTAATTGTTTCTCATAAGTTATCCTAGAAAACAACTCCACTATTTTACTTTGAATGGTGATGTTGTTAAAGATCACAAACATAAAGACAATATGATTAACCATTAATCTTTATTCACATCAACAAAAGAAATAAGTATAGCAAGTACCCTAAACCCTAGGGTAAGCAATTACAATTCAGAACCCTAAACTTATTAATGAGTTTTCTCATCAACATCTCATAAATATCCCATCCATAGTCATTGGGAAAATTCCTTGATCCATTTCTCTAACCACTCATTTCATATGAGCATGGAATAAGTGGGATACAATAATTATAAATCACCCTATGCTTTACTATGGGATTAAACACATAAAAATTAAACCATATGACTATTACTAAACATTTTAAAAACTTCATTTCTCCAAATAAAAGTCCACAAATTGAATCTAAATAAATGTATAATTGCTGCAATTATTTAGCAAGGAAATTCCATTAAGAAATGTCAAAACAATTGCTTAAATAAAAAGCTAGAAAATAAAATAGAATATAAGAAAAATATAAAAGAAAAAAGAAGGGGAACAAGGTTAGCCCAGTTCCTGGCCCACGGCCCATTTCCTCTCCTCTCTATTCGTCGCCCGCAAGTCACAGCCAAAACTCACCGCACACTCCGCAGCAGCCCACTTCGGCCCAACACTAGCCCACCGGTAGCCCGTACCGCTTTGTCCTTGTGTTCATCGTGGTCTTCCGCGACGACGGAAGCAGCTGCCTGTCACGCCGGCCGCCGTCGATCGGATGCTGCGATTCCCGCTGCCGCTAAGCTCCAGAGGAAGGGATAAGAACCGCCGGGATACCCTCTCTCATTCTTATCTTCCCATCACCTCTCTCTCAACCTCTCTATTCCTCTTCCGCAAAAAATGCCAAAACCCTAACCGTCGTTCTTCGAGCCAGAGCTCGCTCCCGGCCTCCCCTTGCCATTCTGAGGCCACCACGATGACCGCGGTGCTCGACTTCGTCAATTGCCCCGAAGCACGCTGGTCAGGGAGTTCCCTAACTGCGGGATTTGATCTATCTTCTCCGACCCTAACGCCGTTCGTCGATGTCAATCGCCGCCGTCTCCAACTGCACCTCGTCTCCTCGACCACTCCTCTGCATTCCCGGTGAGCTGATGGTCCTCTAGGACCTTACCTTTCTCTCTATCCATCCCTAGATCGTTCTGGCCTCGAGCGTCGCCGTGCTGTCTCCGCTTTGGTCACCGTCGGCGAGGATCCCGGCCACCCCTAGACACTACGCACCCTAGTTAGATTGCCCAATTCATACACTTTCGATCCACTAACATCTGCATCTACACGTGTACCGTAGCGCCGCCTCCAGTGATTCTTGTGCCGTATATCACGCGTTAACCATGAGATTTGGAATGGGACGGAGAAGTCAGCTGTATCTTTTCCCTCTCGCATGGATCCGGATGTGTGGGTCGTGGCTGTTATCACTTGTAGCGTGCATATTATTTATGGTAATTCGTAGAGGATATGCAGCATATGGGTGGGAACCCTCAACGTCCCACGATAGTTCCGGCATCTGAACGGTCTGTACTGCCATTGCCATAATTCAATAGGTGGGCTGGCGCACACCAAGCAGACATGCGGGGTCGCAGAGAAGGCAGTGATTGGCTTGGGTCTTAGTCTGGGCCTCACACCAAGGAAGTTTGAACGGGTTCGCGGCCCGGATGTGCAACAAAGCTAAGATCTCTCATGGGTAAAGTGATGCATCTGTGCAGAGTGTAAAAACTGTAACTTGATACTCCCTGTTCCGGGAAGGAGCTACGAACGCGGCAGGAAAGTAACTCCATGAAATTTCAGGTAAACCCGTGAAGGATGATGGACATAGCTTTTCAGAATAAAAGCAACCTTTGATGAAATGTTTATGAAAACCTGCATTGCCTACGACCTATGGTCTGTGGCTATAGATATAGTACATCAAACACTCCTTTTCTAGTGGACTTGCTGAGTACGCTCGTACTCAAAGTATCTTCTTAACCCTTGCTAGGTTCTAAAGCCAGTACAGACAATGTCTACATCATGTTATGCTCCAGGAATCCTCATCAAAAGCTCGAGCTCTTCAATGAAGTTAAGGAAGTCAACATATACATCAACTCGAGTGAATATGAAGTTTCTGACTAGATAGGAATATAATATCTAGCCATAGAACCTATTTCTGTAGTGTATTCAATAGCAGCAATGCCTGCCCATTAGTTAAAATACTAGTCTTAATAGTTGTCACATCCCAAGATTTTCCAAATCTTGTTATGTGAAAAATAAATGAATAAAATAAAACTTTGTTGAATTTCAGGGTGAGAAGAAACTTTTTGAATCCATTTGGAAACTTTCAAAACCTATTTGGATCAAATGAAATCCTAAAGGGATTTATAAAAGTTAAATAAATAATAAACTTCAAAATATTTAGACTTACTATTTTGGATCATTTAAATAAAAGGTTTTGGCTTTCAAAAGAAAAAGTGGATTTATAAATAAAGATTATTTTATAGAGCCAAATTAAACCTTGGCCAAGCTTTTGAAATAAAACATTTTGTTTTGATAAAAATAGTAAAGGTTTATTTGAATTAAATTAATAAGGATTTAATATCCAAGTTTTATTAATAAAGGTTTTACTATTTACAAAACATCAAAACTTATTTAATTATTTAAAATAAGTTTTCCAAGTATTTTATATTCTCAAATAAAACCTACTGAAGTGTTTTGGTTTTATTTTAGATTTCAAAATAAATATTTAAATAAAACAAATCCTATTTGATTTAATAACTAAGGCCCATTTTATTTAATTGTTAGTGGACCATAAAGTAAAAATGTTATTTTGTTTTAAACAAGTTTTCCAAATATCTTATATTTCCAAATAAAACCTACTGATTTGGTTTTGAAAGTATTTGGTTTTCAAATGGAGATTTTATTAAATAAATCAAAACCTATTTGAATTAATAATTAAGGGCTATTTCATTTAATTATTAAATAGATCCTAAAAATAATAAAAATATTATTTTATTAGTGGAATTTGGATTTGTATGGTTAAAATAGAACTAACACAATACAAAGTTTAGTGATTGTTTGAATTGTTTGAATTGTTTGAATTGTTTGAATTGTTGATTGAAATTCAAACATAAATTGAAATTAGAAAAAGAAAAAGGTTCAGGAAAGGAAAAAAAATAGAACCAGACCCAGCCCAGCCGGCCAAGCCCACAAGCCCAGCAAAACAGCCCAGTTCCCCTCTCCCTCGGCGAATCGTTTTTCACCTGTTAACTGACCCGCAGAACTAATGACCGGTGGCCCCTCTTCTCCCTCTCACTCCCTCACTGCCAGATAGACCCCACAACCACGTGGTCATCTTCCTCGCCGCGACCTCCTCCCCCCAAACCTCGCTGCCGTTGCTGCCATTCAAAGCTGCGTTGAATTCACGATTAATGGCTGCGTTAATCTCGCCCCTGACCATGTGTATATAAGCGCCTCTCCTCCCTCTGTCATTCCCCGCAAACGCCAACTCCACATCGCCACCAGGCTGCTCGGAATTTCTCTGACACCGCCACCGCTCCGACCACCGTCCTCCCTCGAATCCGGCCGAGCCTCGCCACCTCCTGCCTCCCCGAGCACACGAGCATGCTCACTACTTCCAGGCGCATCCACCTGTGCCCTTCGTACGACCGCGGGCGCCCCAGAGCAACGTCTGCAACAAGCTCTGAACGACGCCGCCGTCCGCTCCAACTCTGACGAGACCCACAGGTAGTTTCCGGCCGCCCCTCTTCTTCTCGTTCACGCACACAGCATCTCCGTGATCTCCTGCGTCTAACCATGCTTCTGGTTTGCCTTCTCGTGACCCGTAGCATCGTCTTCAACCTCGACCAGAGCCAACCGTCGCCAGACCAAACTCCAGCGAGGAATTCCTCCTGCCCTCGTGCGCCCCTTGCCCCGTCGACCACACGACGAGCTTCCCCAGCCTCCTGCGATCTCGGTGAGCCTACTCCCTCCCTCTCTCGCTTCCTGTTTCGCCAGCGCCTCCACTGTCAGACCGTCGCCGCCGCTAGCCACCGCCGGCGCCGCTCACATTTGGTCAATGCGATAATAGCCGTAGGATCTTTATCTGACGCTCACGATAGAATCACTTAACCGCGAAAGGGTATGCTCTCTGGACCACACGATCTAATTAGATCCAACGCACCGCAGAGCCGATCCGGCCGAACCGGTATCGACCAGTGAAATAGCGACGCGTGGCCAGATTAGTTTAAAACAGAAATTTGAAATCAGATTAGATTGTGATTTTCAAACCTTTGTAACTTTTGATCCACACGTCCAAAAATTTCAAATTTGGTATCAATGGAATCAGTGAGACAAGCCCTAGCAAACCATGCCATTTGTTTAGTAAAATGCTTCTGGAAAAATGGTTGTTTTTGCAGAAACTTTTGTATGCTTGTTAAGAATGTAAAAATTGTTTAAAAATGTTTTTGAGGATAAAATCTTTTGCAAATGGATTGATTTGAACCTACTAACATTAGGAAACACTTTGTGGATTCAAAAATGTATTTGGTGAAGGAAAAGAATGATTCTTTGATTTTAAACCATTTCTAGTCAAATAGAAATGTGGTTTATTTATTAAAAATGGTTTTGGAAGAAAACCTTTGGAAAATGTTTTGTTTTAAACTCTCTGACCCTAAAAACAAGGTTTTGTGGTTTGAAAATATATTTGGTGAACCCTATAGATTAATGCCTTAGTAAAAATATTTCTACACCACATAAAATGATACTTTGTTTTGAAAATGGTTTTGTAGTGAAACCTTTTGCAAATGACTTTGCCACTTTACAAAATGACCAATAGGTGTTATAAAATGTCTATGACCCATTAGGAACCACTTTTTCAAACAAAACAAAGCTTGGCATGCTTGCATGCATTACTTTGACTTTGTCATTTTATGTGTGTTGTTTTGCTTGATTGGTAGATTGAACTTGTGCCTTGCTTGATTGATTTGTAGTGACTTGAAGAGTGTGATTGTTGCAAGGACAAGGAGTGAACTTATACCCTCTACCAAAAAGGCAAGTGATGCTTCATACTTTTTGTCCCATTACTTTCACTATGCATTAGTGATTTTGCTAAGTAAAACTTGCATGGAATTTTGCTAAGTATAAACCTTGCTATATGAAAACCTAGTAGATGAAACCTTAGTGGAAATCTTCCTAAGTTAAGATTCCTATTACTATCAAGCTTAGCCTAGCTAATAGAAAACAAGGGTGGAATATGTATTCACACTATGGAAAATTTCTAAGTCTGAGGACTTGTGTTTTTGTTTAATACCCGCTAGCCACTTATGCAAACTAGTTGTGGAATATGAAACCTAGTAGATGAAACACCCGCTAGCCACTTATGCAAACTAGTTGCATGTCAAGCGTGGAACAGGTCTCATGTGCGAGGACATGTAAAGTTTGTCCGGGCCGCTTCATCCCACTATGCCACCAATATCCAAAGTACAACTAAGAAGCAATAAAATGATCATCATCGCCCACATACTCATATGTGTACTACCCGTGCAAAGTATCTACGCATAGATCCGGCTCTGATACCACTGTAGGGTTCGCAGCATTGAAAACAAAAAATTTCTTACGATGGGAACAACTAAGTACCAAGATCTATCTACTAGATACAAGCAACGGGTGGATACACATCCATAGAATACATACCCTTGAAAAACGAATAGCGTTAACGAGGTTGTACTCGTGGATGATGTAGATGAACGCTTGCCGATCTCAAGATCGTGATGAAGTCCGTCTGGTCCAGCCGGTCCAGCACGATCAAGTCCAGCACCTCAAAGCAGTGGTGCATCCGTGATCGCACACACGTACGGGTACCCCGACAACCTCCACGCCCTCGCTCCAGCGAAGCAGCGGAAGCAACAAATCCTTCCAGAAAAAGCCACCGGGAACATGTATCTCGCTGATCCGAGACCATGAGGAAATTCTTAAGGGGGAGAGAGATCCTTCGCGAGGAGGTGTGAGAGACAAGTGAGAGGAGGGGGTCCTTTTATAGGGGAGGGGGGCAGCACAAGGGGGCATGGCCGCCGGCCATGGATGGTGCCCCCACCTCTCCCTCATTCATGTGGTGGAAGCTCCACTCACATAAAAACCTCTCCACTCACAATTCCACTCACATGCATTAATTTTCCACCAAAATTAATGCAAGCTCTCATTTAAATAAAAATCTTTTATTTATTTATTCAGAATTTTGTTAATTACTTTAATTAACAAACATTCACATAAAATCCCTTGCTAGTATTCCATTTCACATGCAGAACCAGTTTCAGCAATTTCAACCGAAACAGTTCCGGTGTCTAGTGAAATAAATTCCTATGCTTTCCTTTTCTTTTTCTGGCATATCATTTGCTCTGAATAGTGTCGGCATCCCTTAAGTGTGTCACCCTACGGTTCGCGAATAATGCGGACATGATCGAGACCCTTCTCCGATCAATAATCAGTAGCGGGACCTGGAGATCCATACTGAATCCCACACATTCAACGATGACTTCTGTGATCGTGTGAACCTTTTACGCTAGTATATTAATCCCTTTGTTTCACGATATATTACATGTTCGAGATTCGATCATCGGTATCTCCATACCTAGTTTTATATCGTTACCGACATGCACTCTTTTCTCGTTCCCGTGATATAACATTCTAGTGATCAAATCACTTGCTTGCAAGCTAATCAATGTGATATCACCGAGAGGGCCCAGAGCATATCTATCCGTCATCGGGATGAAAAAATTCCACTCTCGATCCATGGGTCTCAACATAACACTTTAGTAGTTCTGAAGCCATCTTTATAATCACCCAGTTACGGTGTGACGTTTGATGTCATCGAGAAACTCTTCCGGTGTTAGTGATTGACATGATCTCATGGTCTAAGGATTAGGATCACTTCGTAAGTTGTTATAGAAATATAAACTCAATGACTTTGATCGTAATGCTATACTTCGGATGAATGTTCATCACATCATTACACTAATGTTGTGACCTCGTTATTAACAACATCCAATGTCCATGATCAGGAAACTTTGATCATCTTGTTAATCAACGAGCTAGTTTATAAGAGAGGCATAACTAGGAACTTCCTTTTTGTTTATTAAACACACATGTATTAACGTTTCCGTATTAATACAATTATAGCATGTAAAATAAAGATTTATCATAAATAAGGAATACGATAATAACCACTTTATTATTGCCTCTCGGGCATATTCCCTTCAGTCTCCCACTTGCACTAGAGACAATAATCTAGTTTGAAAACTTTGCGTATTGAACACTTATGGCTTTCTGGTGTTCCATATACGCAATTGCAAGTGGTTAACATAATCTATGGATCTGACGCTTCAGGTCCGTGTGTATTTGCATGTCTTTGCGTCTTCACGCATCACTCATTCTCCAATGAGATGGCATTGCATAAATTTGGTCTTTCGGTGGGTGATACCTTTAGTTCCTTGGGGTTTAAAACACGTCGATACTATTGTCATACAATATATCTTCAGTGTTAGCCCGTTGCGAACCACACCTTAGTTTTATAACAAACTACTTGACACAAATTCCCTCCTTTGCTGCTACTATAGCAGTCATATACTTAGCCCTTTTGTTGTAGTATTGTCACAATGTCTTAACTTTGGAATACATCCAAATCCATCATGAAAACTCCTTTCCATTTCATTGTGCCACTCATAGTTTAAATTGAGATAAACTTAATTTGTATCTTGCGACAAAACTAGTATCAATGTAACGCTTTACAATGAACTGTTTGTAATTGTTTGTCACCTCTACACAAATATATTCTTAGTTCTTCCAAAAGATCATAAGAATATCCTCACTATCATCCAATGATCATTTTATGATTCATTCTGGTATATGCTCATAACACTTAGAGCATAGGACATATCTGGATGTGTATATATCATGGTATGATTGATAAAAACATTCTCGTGATTTCACTCATCAAATGTCAAAGCACTTGAATCTTGTTTCACTTATTAAGTGTCGATGCACTTGAATCTTGATTCAATTTCTTTCCATGCAACAAGAACCGTTTCTTGTTGTTTCTATATTGAACTCCTTCAATATCTCATATATGTATGTTTGGCATAACCATATTAGCGTCACAGTCTATCCACTATAGACATTCACGCTAAATATTCGGGTTTTGCCTAAGTATTTCATCAAAATGAAATTCTTAACCTTTGTCAATAAAATATACATCATTTCTAATCAAAAAGATATCCTCCAGATAATGTATTAGAAATATGTCTTAGCGCTCCCACTTAATTTCTTGCAAATGCAAGTATCTTCATCGTCTCCTGATGAAAACTCTTTTTCATCACGGTGAAGATTCCAACTCCGCGATGCTTACTTCAACAATTGAAGTTTGCATGCCCTTTTTTAGCATCCTTTGAATTAACAAAACCCTTTGGATCGTGTCATATACACGTCCTAGGTAACCATTCTATTAAAAGAACTTTGTTTTGTTTATTCATCTACCATATACCAAATTATATGTAGTGGTTGCTATTTTAATCCGTCCAGACTAAATATCGCTATGAAAGATCAAATCTTGTCATAGTCAACTCCTTGAACATTGTCATAAAATACTTTACGACATGTCGACTATTTCATAGATGTGAAACATCCATGTCTGTTTCTTTATAGTTCCAAATACGACTGATAGGTTTTTACACCTTTCCGGAGGGTCTTCCAAGTTCAAAACTTGATTTATCGTGTATGGACTTATCACGGATTTTATGGCTTCAAGCCATTTGACGGAGTCAGGGCCCATCATCGCTTCTTTGCATATAGTCGGTTCATCATTGTCAAACAATAATGATTTACTCTCAAATCTTAGTATTTGATTGTTTAACCGACCTACTTGGTTCAATAGGAACTTAGATCTCCGTGACCACAACCTTTGAGGCACATAAGCTATGAGCATTATGGCAGCCTTCGGAACTATTTCCGGCGCTGCGCAACTCAGCACATATAGCTAAGGTTCGTTAACCTTATCAAAGTTCTATTGTCCTCCCACTTAACTTTTACGAAAAATTCCTTCTTCAAGAAACTTCATATTTCAAGCGACAAACCCTTTTGTCCTCGGTGTTATGGAGGAATAACCAATTGTTATTCGAAATAACCTACAAAGACATGCTCATCCGACTTCGGTTGTAAACATCTTACTTATGTTTAGCATACCAAAATTTAAGAAATGACAACTTGGGTTTTACCCCAAAACATAACTCATATGGTGTCATTTCAACGGATCAAGATGGAGCTCTTTTCAGTGTAAAAGCGGTAGTCTATAAAGCTTTAATCTTTTAAAAACATAATGGCAGTTTTATAAATAACACCTTTGATCCAACCATGTCAAACAAGGTTTCATTACAAATCTCAAACACTCCATACTCCTATGGTGTTTCAGGAAATGTAAATCTAGGTGTTTTGCTAAACTTGCAACTCAAATAAATCCCTTTATGATAAATCATAATTCATTTATTTTTCTTGTTACACTTGCAACTCAAATAAATCCCTTCTGATAAAATCATAAACCATTTATTTTCTTGTCACAATGATTTTCACTTCATCTTGAACGTCTTTGAACATTTTGAAATATTTCACACTTCTTTCTCATTAAGTGAATATTTACTCAAATTTCCGGAGAAAGTATATGAAGTTGAAACCCATCGCTTACGACTATAAATAATGGACTACATACATCGATATGTATAAATTCCAATATTTTAGTCGTTTGTTCTTCTTTGGCCTTTGAACGAAGTTTTTAATTATCCCGAGGAAAGTCTCACAAGCGTCACTTGATCAAATCAAAGACTCCAAAAATCCATGAATATGGAGATTCTTCATGTTTTCTTTCCAATATAATTTAAACGGTGATGTCACTTTGTAAGTGATCTTTCAATCATTTGTCTTGCGACATTTTAGCATTAGGTTTTATGGATGTGATTTCTCCAACTAGATTTGTAAATCATCCATCTTATATGGAATACGGTAATTATTTGAACAACCTTTGTTCTCATAATACCTGATTCAAATAACAATTATTAAAACAAATCTTGAAGTCAAGCTTTGATGTCAACAAGAAATACAAACAACGGTTTGTTTGTTTTCGATGAACATCATCACATATTCTCTTGCTGGTTATTTAGGCCATTGTGGTTTATGAATTGTGTCGTTCCGTATGAAATTTCATACCAACCAATTCGGTATCCAATACCTAAGAACCACATTGGTTAACAAGCAAAGAATACAACCATAACATGTATATCATCCATATACGTAAATTGGATATTTCCAATCTTTTCTTTTCTTCCAAATATATTTTATAGATTCTCTTTCAGCATTTCCTTTTCCTTTTTAAAAGAATCCATCAACATCAAAAGTGGTGCCATATACATGACACATAGTCCAAAGCGTGTATATTCAAATAATAATACCTTTGGACTTGCACTTTGAAGTAGATCACCATCATCAAAATGATCGGTATTATTTCAAAATCCATTATTTAGTAATCTTTTAGTGTAGTAAACATTTTACATACATATTCTATTCACCCTTATCATGACGACTTTCATGATCAAGCTACTTTAGCTTATAAAGGCGAATCATGAGTATAACATTAATTTCCAAAACCCCTTTGGATGATTAGGATGTCTAGCATCTCCAACCTTCGTAAATTCTCATCCAATATGAGAACATATATTATACTCTATCATATTGCAACCAAAACATTGTTTCAGATATCATTATATCTGCCACACATGATGGTTTCTAAAATAATTCTTTCAGCTCCTAGATAATCTCGATATTTAAATCAAGAATCATGGAGGCAAACATGATACTTAAGATACTAACACTGGAATTGTTACTCTCGATTTAATACCAATTATTAAATTTCATGGAGTAAATAGAATTTTGCTGAAAGTTTGCAATAGGACTTTAAACTTTAGATTGACACTCAACACAATACGATACCAGTTCGTAAAGTATATATCCAGAATTCTATAGTTCTATTATCTCAATTACAACTATGCATAAGGTGGTGAACGAATGCCAATGACTACAACAAATTATGCAAATTCACTCTGATTTAATTTATGATAAATTGAGTTCTACTAATCCAAATTAGAAATGAACTCCCACTCAAAAACGACATCCCTCGTGTCTTTTTGGTGATTACATGAACCAAATCCACTACACCAAGTCCGATCATCACGTGAGTCGGTGTAGCTTCAAAGGCGAGCATCAAATGGACATCATATCTACTATATGACTCATGCTTAACCTTTCGGTCCGTGTTCCGAGGCCATGTCTGTACATGCTAGGCTCGCCAAGTAAGAACCTTAGTATTCGCGTGTGTAACTGTCTTACACCCGAGATATGCTCGTGGATTCAAGTACACCCGATCATCACGTGATGTCTTGAAGCGACGATACATTGTCGGTGCATACTTAAGGAAGAACACATTTTTATCTTGATATCTAAATGAGGGATCATCTTATTATGCTAATAAAACGCCAAACAAGCAATATAATATGCAATCAAACATCACATGTTTATTAGTGGAATGATATGGTTCCCGCATATGATCTCTATCATGTGCACCGTGGTATGATCACTATCATACCTATATGTGTAAGTCCAAGGTCTATGGAGATTACACGTTATGTGTATTGTAAGAGTATCATCTCATACTTCTGAAGGGAATATGCCCTGAGAGGCAATAATAAAGTGTTTATTATGTGTATTCCAAGTATATGATAGATGTTTATTTTACATGCTATAATTGTATTAATACGGAAACATTAATACATGTGTGTTTAATAAACAAACAGAAAGTTCCTAGTTATGCCTCTCTCATAAACTAGCTCGTTGATTAACAAGATGATCAAGGTTTCTTGATCATGGACATTGAATGTTGTTAATAACGGGATCACAACATTAGTGTAATGGTGTGATGAACATTCATCCGAAGTATAACATTACGATCAAAGTCATTGAGTTTATATTGCTATAACAACTTACGAAGTGATCCTAATCCTTAGACCATGAGATCATGTCAATCACTAACACCGGAAGAGTTTCTTGATAACATCAAACGTCACACCGTAACAAGGTGATTATAAAGATGGATTCAGAACTAATAAAGTGTTATGTTGAGGCTCATGGATCGAGAGTGGAATTTGTTCATCCCGATGACGGATAGATATACTCTGGGCCCTCTCGGTGATATCACATTGATTAGCTTGCAAGCAAGTGATTTGATCACCAGAATGTTATATCACGGGAACGAGAAAAGAGTGCATGTCGGTAACGAGATCAAACTAGGTATGGAGATACCGATGATCGAATCTCGGACATGTAATATATCGTGAAACAAAGGGATTAAGATACTAGCGTAAAAGGTTCCGACGATCACAAGAAAGTCATCATTGAATGTGTGGGAGTCAGTATGGGTCTCCAGATCCCGCTTCTGATTATTGATCCGAGAGGGGTATCGATCATGTCTGCATTATTCACGAACCGTAGGGTGACACACTTAAGAGACACCGACATCCAATTGGAGCAAAAGTTTCATGCCGAAAGAATGAACAAGCGCAGGAATTTATTTCACTAGATACCGAAACAGGTTTTCGGGTGAAATTGCATAAAGTGGTTATGCATGTGAAATGGAATTCTAGCAAGGGGTTATTTGTGAATGTTTGTCATTAAATTAATTGACAAAATTCTGAATAAAATAAAAGAGTTTTATTTAATGAGAGTTTGCATTAAATTTGGTGGAAATTTAATGGGAATTTGAGTGGACTTTTGAGTGGAGGGAATTTAAAGGACTTTTGTGAGTGGAGTGTCCACCCACATGAAGAGGGGAGGGCAAGGGGCAGCCCCATGCGCCGGCCACCCCCTTGGGGTTCCCCCCTCCTCCGATAAAAGGAGCCCTCCTCCTCACTTGTCTCACACACCTCCTCGTGAAGGATCTCTCTCCCCCTCTAGAATTTATTCCCCAGGGTCTCGGACTAGCGAGATACATGTTCCCGGTGGCTATTCGGCAAGAAAGAGTTGTGCTTCTGCTGCATCGCTGGAGCGAGGAGGCGGAGGTTGCTCGGTGCCTCGAACGTGTGTGCGAGCACGGATGCACTGCTGATTTGCGGCGCTAGGACTTCCTCTTGATCTTGAGATCGGCAAGAGATCGTCTACATCAACCACGAGTTGAACTCGTTAAGCTTTGTCGGTCTTCAAGGGTATGTTCTCTACGGATATACATCCGCCCGTTGTTTGTATCTAGTAGATAGATCTTGGTACATAGTTCCCATCATAGGAAAAATTTTGTTTTCTATGCTGCGAACCCTACGGTGGTATCAGAGCCGGATCTATGCGTAGATGCTTTACACGGGTAGTACATATGAGTATGTGGGCGATGATGATCATGTTGTTGCTCCTTTGTTGTAATTTTGGATATTGGTGGCATAGTGGGATGAAGCGGCCCGGACAAACTTTACATGTCCTCGCACATGAGACCTGTTCCACGCTTGACATGCAACTAGTTTGCATAAGTGGCTAGCGGGTGTCTGTCTCTCCTACTATAGTCAATATCTATTTTGCAAGCGAGTTGTCAACAATTTGATTATCCTCGTTGTGGTTCATGTTCGTAGGTAAGAACGGTTCTATCTCGAAAGCCCTAAGCCACGTAAAACTTGCAATGGATAAATTAGAGGCGTCTAGTTTAGATTGTTGCTGGGCTAGTGTTATGATATGGTGATGTTGTAAGTAGAAGTATGAGATGATACTCTTACAACACACATAGCGTGTAATCTCCATAGACCTTGGACTTACACATATAGGTATGATAGTAATCATACCACGGTGCACATGATAGAGATCATATGCGGGAACCATATCATTTCACTAATAAACATGTGATGTTTGATAGCATCTTATATTGCTTGTTTAGCACTTTGTTAGCATAATAAGATGATCCCTCTTTTAAATATCAAGATAAGAATGTGTTCTTCCTTTAGTATGCACCGATTATGTTTTTCGTCGCTCCAAGACATCACGTGATGATCGGGTGTTCTTGGATCCACGACCATATTTCGGGTGTAAAACAGTTACACACGCGAATACTAAGGTTCTAACTTGGCGAGCCTAGCATGTACAGACATGGCCTCGGAACACGGACCGAAAGGTTAAGCATGAGTCATATAGTTGATATGATGCCCATTTGATGCTCGCCTTTGAAGCTACACCGACTCACGTGATGATCGGACTTGGTGTAGTGGATTTGGTTCATGTAATCACCAAAAAGGCACGAGGGATGTCGTTTTTGAGTGGGAGTTCATTCGTAATATGGATTAGTTGAACTCAATCTATCATACACTTAGTCTAAACTTTACAAATTCTGTTGTAGATGGCACCAGCTGCTTTTAATTCCAATGTGTTCATGGAGAAAGAGAAACTTGCAATGAACGGTAGCAACTTTACCGAATGGGCCATGAATTTGAGGATTCTCCTCTCTGCTGCACAAAAGCAATATGTGCTAGAAGCGCCGTTAGGCCCCCCACCATTAGATGATGCCCCTGACGAGGAGAAGAATGTCTATCAGACTCGTCAGGAGGACCACAACTTAGTTCATTGCGGCATATTGTATGGGCTAGAGCCGGAACTTCGAAAGCCTTTCGAAAATGGCAATGCTTTTGATACAATGGGTGAGTTGAAAAAGATTTTCGACACACATGCTGCTGTAGAGAGCTACAATGCTTCAGAAAAGTTCTTTAGCTGCATGATGGAAGAGCACAGCTCCGTTAGTGAGCATGTACTCAAGATGTCGGGTTACGCCGATAAACTTGTGTCCTTGGGAATATCGATTCCCATTGACTTAGGCATCCATCGTGTTTTGCGGTCTCTGCCACCTAGCTATAAGAGCTTCGTGATGAACTATAATATGCAAGGCATGAAGAAGTCTCTCCCCGAGCTTCTGTCAATGCTTAAAACTACAGAAGTGGAAATCAAAAAGGAACATCAAGTGTTGATGATCAATAGGAACACTGGTTTCAAGAAAGACAAGAAGGGAAAACGGAAGGGAAGTAAGGGCGGCAAGACTGTTGCCGTTCCTGAAAAGAAACCCCGAGTTGGACCTAAGTCTGATACCGAGTGCTACTATTGTAAGGGGATTGGCCACTGGAAGCGCAACTGCCCCAAGTATTTGGCAGACAAGAAAGCCGGCAAGGCAAACAAAGGTATATATGATATACATGTTATTGATGTGTACTTGACTAGTGCTCACAGTAGACCCTGGGTATTTGATACCGGTTCAGTTGCAAATATTTGTAACTCGAATCAGGGGCTGCGGAACAAGTGACCGCTAGCAAGGGGTGAGGTCAAGATGCGTGTCGGCAATGGATCAAGCGTTGATGTGATCGCCGTCGGAACGCTGCCTCTCCACTTGCCATCGGGATTAGTTATAAACTTGAATAATTGTTATCTGGTGCCTGCACTAAGCATGAATATTGTATCTGGATCGTGTTTGATGCGAAGTGGTTATTCATTTAAATCCGAGAACAATGGTTGTTCCATTTATATGAATGAAATCTTTTATAGTCATGCACCGATGATGAATGGTTTATTTCTTTTGGATCTCGATAATAATGTTACACATATTCATAATGTTGATGCTAAAAGGATTAAACTAAATGATGATATATCCGCATATATGTGGCACTGCCGTCTAGGTCATATTGGCGTTAAACGCATGAAGAAGCTCCATTCGGATGGACTTTTGGAATCACTTGATTATGAATCATTTGATACATGTGAGCCATGCCTTATGGGAAAGATGACTAGAACGCCGTTTTCCGGTTCAATGGAACGGGCGACAGATTTATTGGAAATCATACATTCTGATGTATGCGGTCCAATGAGTGTGTCGGAGCGAGGTGGATATCGTTATTTTGTTACTTTCACGGATGATTTGAGTAGATACGGTTATATCTACTTGATGAAACACAAGTCTGAAACCTTTGAAAAGTTCAAGGAATTTCAGAATGAAGTGGAAAATCATCGTAATAGAAAGATCAAATTTCTACGGTCCGACCGTGAAGGTGAGTATCTAAGTTACGAGTTTAGCACTCACATGAAAGAGTGTGGAATTGTTTCACAACTCACACCTGCCGGAACACCACAGCGAAATGGTGTGTCGGAACGTCGTAATCGTACTTTATTAGATATGGTTCGATCTATGATGTCTCTGACGGACTTGCCATTGTCATTTTGGGGCTATGCACTAAAACTGCTGCATTCACTTTAAATCGGGCACCATCTAAATCCGTTGAAAAGACGCCGTATGAATTGTGGTTTGGAAACAAACCTAAGCTGTCTTTTCTTAAAGTTTGGGGATGCGATGTTTATGTGAAGAAACTTCAACCGGATAAACTCGAACCCAAAGCGGAAAAATGCGTCTTCATAGGATACCCTAAGGAAACTATTGGGTATTACTTCTATCACAGATCCGAGGGCAAGGTTTTTGTTGCCAAGAATGGATCCTTTCTAGAGAAAGAGTTTCTCGCGAAAGGTGTGAGTAGTCGGAAGGTAGAACTCGAAGAGGTTATGGAACCTTCTCTTCAAAGTATGACGAGTAGCGCAGCGCCAGAAGTTGTTCCGGAGTTGGCTCCACCTGTTGAAGAGGGAACTAATGATAATGATCATGAAACTCCGAAAGAGAGTACTACCAAACCTCGCAGGTCAAGCAGGACACGTGCAGCTCCAGAGCTGTACGGAAATCCTGTCATAAATTTCATGGTTGATGAAAATGATGACCCTGCGACGTATGAAGAAGCAATGATGAGCCCGGATTCCAACAAATGGTTAGAAGCCATGAAATCCGAGATGGAATCCATGTATGAAAATCAAATTTGGAACTTGGTGGACTTACCTCACGACCGAAAGGCCGTGGAGAACAAATGGGTTTTCAAAAGGAAAACCGATGCTGATGGTAATGTGACCGTCTATAAAGCTCGACTTGTCGCAAAGGGGTTTCGACAAATTTAAGGAGTTGACTACGATGAGATATTCTCTCCCGTAGCGATGCTAAAGTCAGTTAGGATTATGTTAGCAATTGCTGCATATTTCGATTATGAGATATGGCAGATGGATGTCAAAACCGTGTTTCTCAATGGTAATATTGAAGAAGAGTTGTATATGATACAACCAAAGGGTTTTGTCGATCCTAAGGATGCTAACAAGGTGTGCAAGCTTCAGCGATCCATCTATGGATTGAAGCAAGCATCACGAAGTTGGAATCTCCGCTTTGATGAGGTGATCGAAGAGTTTGGATTTTTCCAAACTTATGGAGAAGCTTGTATTTACAAGAAAGTGAGTGGGAGCAATGTGGCCTTCTGATATTATATGTGGATGACATATTATTGATCAGAAATGATATAGATCTTTTAAACAGTGTTAAAAGTTATCTAAACAGCAAATTTTCAATGAAAGACCTAGGTGAAGCGTCATACATATTAGGCATAAAGATCTATAGAGATAGATCTAGGCGCCTAATAGGGCTATCGCAAAGTACATACCTTGATAAGATTTTAAAGAAGTTTAAAATGGACGGAAGTAAGAAGGGGTTCTTACCTATGTTGCAAGGCAAGACATTGAGTAAGACTCAAAGTCCGGCTTCGGCGAAAGAAAGAGAGATAATGGACAAAGTCCCCTATGCTTCAGCCATAGGCTCTATAATGTACGCCATGCTATCTACAAGACCGGATGTGGCACATGCTATTAGTTTGACTAGTAGGTACCAATCGGATCCAGGTTCGGAACACTGGATAGCGGTCAAGAATATCCTTAAGTACTTACGAAGAACTAAGGATATGTTTCTTGTATACGGAGGTGAAGAAGAGCTCGTTGCTAAGTGTTATGTTGACGCTAGCTTTGACACCGATCCGGATGACTCTAAGTCTCAATCCGGATACGTATTTCTCATGAATGGCGGAGCGGTTAGTTGGAGGAGCTCGAAACAACCTGTGGTAGCGGGATCAACAACGGAGGCCGAATATGTTGCTGCTTCAGAAGCAGCTCAGGAAGCAGTTTGGATGAAGGAGTTCATATCCGAACTAGGAGTGGTTGCAAACGCGTTGGACCCAATGGTGATCTATTGTGACAACAATGGTGCCATTGCCAATGCCAAAGAACCAAGGTCTCACAAGCATTCCAAGCATATTAAGCACCGGTTTCACTCCATCCGCGAGCATGTCAAGGATGGAGATATAAAGATTTGTAAAGTACATACGGATCTCAATGTAGCAGATCCGTTGACTAAAACTCTCCCTAGAGCAAAACATGATCAACACTAGAACTCAATGGGTGTTAGATTTATCACTATGTAACTAGATTATTGTCTCTAGTGCAAGTGGGAGACTGAAGGGAATATGCCCTGAGAGGCAATAATAAAGTTTTTATTATGTGTATTCCAAGTATATGATAGATGTTTATTTTACATGCTATAATTGTATTAATACGGAAACATTAATACATGTGTGTTTAATAAACAAACAGAAAGTTCCTAGTTATGCCTCTCTCATAAACTAGCTCGTCGATTAACAAGATGATCAAGGTTTCCTGATCATGGACATTGGATGTTGTTAATAACAGGATCACAACATTAGTGTAATGGTGTGATGAACATTCATCCGAAGTATAGCATTACGATCAAAGTCATTGAGTTTATATTTCTATAACAACTTACGAAGTGATCCTAATCCTTAGACCATGAGATCATGTCAATCACTAACACCGGAAGAGTTTCTTGATAACATCAAACGTCACACCATAACAGGGTGATTATAAAGATGGATTCAGAACTAATAAAGTGTTAAGCTGAGGCTCATGGATCGAGAGTGGAATTTGTTCATCCCGATGACGGATAGATATACTCTGGGCCCTCTCGGTGATATCACATTGATTAGCTTGCAAGCAAGTGATTTGATCACTAGAATGTTATATCACGGGAACGAGAAAAGAGTGCATGTAGGCAACGAGATCAAACTAGGTATGGAGATACCG
The DNA here is from genome assembly GCA_916181665.1 of Avena sativa. NCBI lineage: Eukaryota > Viridiplantae > Streptophyta > Magnoliopsida > Poales > Poaceae > Avena > Avena sativa. Next base: position 411,120,874 of record OV702283.1, on the reverse strand, counting down.
ATGATAGAATCTCGGACATGTAATATATCGTGAAACAAAGGGATTAAGATACTAGCATAAAAGGTTCCGACGATCACAAGAAAGTCATCGTTGAATGTGTGGGAGTCAGTATGGGTCTCCAGATCCCGCTTCTAATTATTGATCCGAGAGGGGTCTCGATCATGTCCGCATTATTCATGAACCGTAGGGTGACACACTTAAGAGACACCGACATCCAATTGGAGCAAAAGTTTCATGCCGAAAGAATGAACAAGCGCAGGAATTTATTTCACTAGATACCGAAACAGGTTTTCGGGTGAAATTGCATAAAGTGGTTATGCATGTGAAATGGAATTCTAGCAAGGGGTTATTTGTGAATGTTTGTCATTAAAGTAATTGACAAAATTCTGAATAAAATAAAAGAGTTTTATTTAATGAGAGTTTGCATTAAATTTGGTGGAAATTTAATGGGAATTTGAGTGGACTTTTGAGTGGAGGGAATTTAAAGGACTTTTGTGAGTGGAGTGTCCACCCACATGAAGAGGGGAGGGCAAGGGGCAGCCCCATGTGCCGGCCACCCCCTTGGGGTTCCCCTCCTCCTCCTATAAAAGGAGCCCCCCTCCTCACTTGTCTCACACACCTCCTCGTGAAGGATCTCTCTCCCCCTCTAGAATTTATTCCCCATAGTCTCGGACTAGCGAGATACATGTTCCCGGTGGCTATTCGGCAAGAAAGAGTTGTGCTTCCGCTGCATCGCTGGAGCGAGGAGGCGGAGGTTGCTCGGTGCCTCGAACGTGTGTGCGAGCACGGATGCGCTGCTGATTTGCGGCGCTAGGACTTCCTCTCGATCTTGAGATCGGCAAGAGATCGTCTACATCAACCACGAGTTGAACTCGTTAAGCTTTGTCGGTCTTCAAGGGTATGTTCTCTACGGATATACATCCGCCCGTTGTTTGTATCTAGTAGATAGATCTTGGTATATAGTTCACATCGTAGGAAATTTTTTGTTTTCTATGCTGCGAACCCTACAACATGTCCTTCGAATCCATTGTCAACACCAAGAAAGTACAGGTCCATCCGACGGATGCCTCCAAGACGGCCTTGATCGCCAATGACCTCAACACCGCATAGGAAGGCGCGCTCGTCGAATTCCTCCGTGAGCGCTGGGAAATCTTTGCCTGGTGTCCTGCGGACATGCCAGGAGTTCCCAGGGAATTCGCCGAGCATGCACTCAATGTCTTTCCAGACACCAAGCCAATCAAGCAGTCCATCCGAAGACTGTCGGAGCCACAAGACGAAGCTATCGGCAAGGAAATCAATCGACTACTCGCTGTAGACTTCATCAGGGAAATCAAAGAAAGCGAGTGGCTTGCAAACACGGTGATGGTCCCAAAGAAGGACACGGACATCCTGCGGATGTGTGTGGACTTCACGTCACTAAATAAGCATTGCCCAAAGGACCACTTCCCTCTTCCCCAGATCGACCAGATTATCGATTCGACTGCAGGTTGCGAGAAACTCTCCTTCCTCGACGCCTACTCAGGCTATAACCAGATTCGGCTCAAGGTCGAAGATCAGGAGAAAATGGTGTTTATTACATCGTTCGGAGTATTCTGTTACAACACAATGCCCTTCGGGCTAAAGAACGCGGGTGCCACGTACAAGCGATGCATGCTGCGAACCCTACAACTTCTACTTACAACATCACCATATCATAACACTAGCCCAGCAACAATCTAAACTAGACGCCTCTAATTTATCCATTGCAAATTTTACGTGGCTTAGGGATTCGAGATAGAACCGTTCTTGCCTACGAACATCAACCACAACGAGGATAACCAAATTGTTGACAACTCGTTGCAAATTAGATATTGACTATAGTAGGAGAGACAGACACCCGCTAGCCACTTATGCAAACTAGTTGCATGTCAAGCGTGGAACAGGTCTCATGTGCGAGGACATGTAAAGTTTGTCCGGGCCGCTTCATCCCACTATGCCACCAATATCCAAAGTACAACTAAGAAGCAATAAAATGATCATCATCGCCCACATACTCATATGTGTACTACCCGTGCAAAGTATCTACGCATAGATCCGGCTCTGATACCACTGTAGGGTTCGCAGCATAGAAAACAAAAATTTTCTTACGATGGGAACAACTAAGTACCAAGATCTATCTACTAGATACAAGCAACGGGTGGATACACATCCATAGAATACATACCCTTGAAAAACGAATAGCGTTAACGAGGTTGTACTCGTGGATGATGTAGATGAATGCTTGCCGATCTCAAGATCGTGATGAAGTCCGTCTGGTCCAGCCGGTCCAGCACGATCAAGTCCAGCACCTCAAAGCAGTGGTGCATCCGTGATCACACACACGTACGGGTACCCCGACAACCTCCACGCCCTCGCTCCAGCGAAGCAGCGGAAGCAACAAATCCTTCCAGAAAAAGCCACCGGGAACATGTATCTCGCTGATCCGAGACCATGAGGAAATTCTTAAGGGGGAGAGAGATCCTTCGCGAGGAGGTGTGAGAGACAAGTGAGAGGAGGGGGTCCTTTTATAGGGGAGGGGGGCAGCCCAAGGGGGCATGGCCGCCGGCCATGGATGGTGCCCCCACCTCTCCCTCATTCATGTGGTGGAAGCTCCACTCACATAAAAACCTCTCCACTCACAATTCCACTCACATGCATTAATTTTCCACCAAAATTAATGCAAGCTCTCATTTAAATAAAAATCTTTTATTTATTTATTCAGAATTTTGTTAATTACTTTAATTAACAAACATTCACATAAAATCCCTTGCTAGTATTCCATTTCACATGCAGAACCAGTTTCAGCAATTTCAACCGAAACAGTTCCGGTGTCTAGTGAAATAAATTCCTACGCTTTCCTTTTCTTTTTCTGGCATATCATTTGCTCTGAATAGTGTCGGCATCCCTTAAGTGTGTCACCCTACGGTTCACGAATAATGCGGACATGATCGAGACCCTTCTCCGATCAATAATCAGTAGCGGGACCTGGAGATCCATACTGAATCCCACACATTCAACGATGACTTCTGTGATCGTGTGAACCTTTTACGCTAGTATATTAATCCCTTTGTTTCACGATATATTACATGTTCGAGATTCGATCATCGGTATCTCCATACCTAGTTTTATATCGTTACCGACATGCACTCTTTTCTCGTTCCCGTGATATAACATTCTAGTGATCAAATCACTTGCTTGCAAGCTAATCAATGTGATATCACTGAGAGGGCCCAGAGCATATCTATCCGTCATCGGGATGAAAAAATTCCACTCTCGATCCATGGGTCTCAACATAACACTTTAGTAGTTCTGAAGCCATCTTTATAATCACCCAGTTACGGTGTGACGTTTGATGTCATCGAGAAACTCTTCCGGTGTTAGTGATTGACATGATCTCATGGTCTAAGGATTAGGATCACTTCGTAAGTTGTTATAGCAATATAAACTCAATGACTTTGATCGTAATGCTATACTTCGGATGAATGTTCATCACATCATTACACTAATGTTGTGACCTCGTTATTAACAACATCCAATGTCCATGATCAGGAAACTTTGATCATCTTGTTAATCAACGAGCTAGTTTATAAGAGAGGCATAACTAGGAACTTCCTTTTTGTTTATTAAACACACATGTATTAACATTTCCGTATTAATACAATTATAGCATGTAAAATAAAGATTTATCATAAATAAGGAATACGATAATAACCACTTTATTATTGCCTCTCGGGCATATTCCCTTCATCTTCCCTCTACTTCCGACACCACGCCGTCGTGCTGCCGAAATCGCGAGGGAAGAACTACAACCTCCGCTGCCTGCTGGAACAAGTGAGAGGAAGGTCTTCATCGAGTACCGAACGTTTGACCAAGTGCGGAAGCGCTGCCGGAACATAGCGTCGGAAGGATCATCTATGCGATCTTGAGATCGGCAAGTGTACGACTACATCACCCACGAGAATCTACTCTCATTAACCGCTTTGGAATCTTCGAGGGTGAGTGCTTCTATCAACTCGTTGCTACAATCTAGTAGATAGATCTTGGCTTGTTTGTGTGCATGCGGTAGAATTTTTTGTTTTCCATGCTACGAACCCCTACAGCCCATCGGATGACTAAAACACACAATAAAATAAGAAAAGGTCTTTGGTTGTCTATCTCTCTTCTCTCTCTCTTTTGCGAATGTGGCCCCCTTTTTAGGGTTGTGCGAGCGAGGAGTTTTTCGCCATGGAGTGCCATCGTGCTGCAGGATTTGGAGCCGGGAGATCTACTTCCGCAATCTCGGCTGGATCGTGAAGAAGCGGGAGTCGTCATCAAGCATCATACGTGTGTGACTCCCTCAGGCGGCACCGTGCTTTCGACGCTAGGAGTTGTCGGGGATGTTGGACTTCGTGACCTTGAGGTCCACGTCAGAACAATTTCATCGAACACATTCCCCGCGGTATGCTAACTGTGTTCGGTCTTCAAAGGTATGAATACTGTATCCCCTCCCGTTACTGCATTACTAGTAGATAGATCGTGGCATTAGGGTTTCGATCGTAAGAATTTTTTTGTTTTCTGCCCTCAAACCCCATCAGTGGTATCAGAGCCAATCTATGTGTAGTACTGCTAGTACGGGTACAACACACGAGTTGTAATATGTGGACGTTGATTCTATAATTGTTATCCTCCCACGTTGAAAGGACATTTATTGTCTTAATCAGTTTTGGTGTTCGTTAACAACTTGAGTATCATTTTTTATATTTGAGAGAATAATAACTTGTGTTGATTTCAGCCACGATGGGATGTTTATATAGATTACAACTGACTTGGACTCCAAGACTAGAGGGGTTGTTTATATAACTTGTGTTGATATAACTTGTTTTTAGCCATAGTGGGATGTTTATATAACTTGTGTTGATTTCTGTGGGGAACAAGAAGTCCAGAGGGGAGACAGAGTGGCGTGCCAGGACAGCCACCCCCCCCTAGGCGCGGGTGGGCCCTGCCCCGCGCCTAGGCAGGGTGTAGGGCCCCTGGCCACCGCCTCGGCCTCCCCCTTCCCCTATAAGAAGCCCTCGATGCAGAAACCCTAAGTACCCGATCAATATTCCACAAAACCTTCTGTAGCCTCCGCCACCATCGTCCCTAGATCGGGGAGATCTGAAGTTCTTCCCGGCACCCTGCTGGAGGGGAGATCATCCCAGAGGCCTTCTCTCCGGTATGATGCGTGAGTAGTTCCACCTTGGACTATGGGTCCATGTAGTAGCTAGATGGTTGTATCTCCTCCTTTGTGCTTTCATGTATAGATCTTGTGAGCTCCGTTCATGATCAAGATCTAATCTATTTGTAATCATGCATGTTGTGTTTGCGGGGATTCGATGGATATTTGCGGCGACCCAGCATACCACTGCATGATGTAGTATACTATAGTCGTTGACATAACACCAATGAAACACCGTTCACTAGTATTACATCCCTCAGAGTAGTACAATAGAAACATAGCAGGTCCAAGACATGACTATAGGTTACAACTCAACTCTTTACACAAGATCCAGAGAACACTCTAGGTTAAAGAGAGAGAAGAAACTTCTTACGAAGAAGATTCAAGAATAAATAACTCATAGCTACCATACCTATAAAACTAGTAGCTGAATTAATGGCTTGCATTGCTGCTATTGCAATACTCTACAGAAGTAGGTTCTATGGTTAGAAATTCTATTCTTATCTAATCAGTAAATTCGTCTTCACTTGAGTTGATGTATATGTTGACTTTCTTGACTTCCTTGAAGAGCTTTAGCTTATGATAATGATTCCTGGAGCATAACTTGATGTAGACATCATCTGTACTGGCTTTAGAACCTAGCAAGGGTTAAGAAGATACTTTGAGTACGAGCGTACTCAGCAAATTCACTAGAAAAGGAGTGTTTGATGCACTATAACTACAGCCACAGACCATAGGTCGTAGGCAATGCAGGTTTTCGTAAACATTTCTTCAAAGGTTGATTTTATTCTGAAAAACTATGTTCGTCGGCCTTCACGGGTTTACCAGAACCTTCATGGGGTTCCTTTCCCGCCGCGTTCGCAGATCCTTCCCGGAATAGGGAGTAACAAGTTACAGTTCTTACACTCTGCAGAGGTGCGTCACTTTACCCATGAGAGATCTTAGCTTTGTTGCACATCCGGGCCGCGAACCCGTTCACACTTCCTTGGTGTGAGGCCCAGACTAAGACCCAAGCCAATCATTGCCTTCTCCGTGACCCCGCATGTCTCCTTGGTGTACGCCAGCCCACCTATTGAATTATGGCAATGGCAGTACAAATCGTTCAGATGCCGGAACTATCGTGGGATGTTGAGGGTTCCCACCCATATGCTGCATATCCTCTACGAATTACCATAAATAATATGCACGCTACGAGTGATAACAGCCACGACCCGCACATCCAGCTCCATGCGAGAGGGAAAAGATACAGCTGACTTCTCCGTCCCATTCCAAATCTCATGGTCAACGCGTAATATACGGCGCAAGAATCACTGGCGACATTGGTTGTTAAGTCCTAGGTAATATGTTCCTTTACCACCGGAACTCTTATAGTAGGTTATTACCTCATGGTAAATAACCTATAATCACATTATTATGAAAATAGTGTTTTCTATCCTTTTTCAAATGCAGGTGATGACAACACTGGATTTGCAAAATACTTTACAGAAAATAATCAAAGGACATGAGCAAGTGTGAACTTGCCTTTTGTGATTGCAAGATTATGCACTCACGGTCTTCAAGACAATATAAGATCCAATAGCGGAAATCTGCATCATTGGTCCGGTAAGGACTAATGTTTGAAGAAGCAAGATGCTTTTATGCATAAGTAATGTAATGCAAGTTGATAAACGCGAATCCCGAGAATAATGTTGTTCTAGGGTTTAGATACTGGAAAGGGTTTCCTTGGAATGTGTTGCCCTTTTAGATTAGGTTTCACACATGTGCTTCTTATTAAGGCTTGTGAGTGTGTGGAATACAACATGTATTTATACAACAATAAAATACATAGTATGGAATGCTACTCAAGGTTGCTTACGTCTTAATTGTTTATCTTCAAGTTTTACTTTACAAGTAATGTCACTTATAAGGAATTTAAGTATTAACAATTTTATTATACAAGTATAGTATAAAGTAAGGTGTTTACTATTAATTGTCATATGTTGATTGAAGTGGCAAAACGAATATATTTTGAAGAAAAGCTTACTCAATTAAGGAAAAGCATTTAAGCTTTTAAGTTAACCTTATGAAGTGTTCTTTCTAGTTATAGTCTTTAAGTCAGGAAGAATTGCCTTTACTGGAATAATGAAATTAGTAGTATTTGAGACTTATCTATCTTGGTTTTTAACTGGGTTGGTTTGGTATTAAGATGCTTTACAATTTAATTATAACAGATCAAAGTTAACTATAAAGTATATATTAAAGTCTTTAGCATTAATTAAAGTATTATAGACTAAAGTTAACTTTAAAGACATAGATGGACTTAAGGTATTATACTTATAATATTTGTATCTTATTTACTTTTTAATGTTTCCTTTAGAGTTATTTAGGAAGGATTATACTTTTATTTGGTAGTGGTTTCTTTGTATTGTAAATGTATAAAGGGCTTTATTTTCTGATAAGGATGTGGTTATGGTTTATGAATATGTAAACTATTATGTATTACTTACGAACTCACCTATAGTGTCTTTATTTGTTGATAAAATTGTGGTTAAAGTAAAGGAATAGGTTTTATTTCTTTACAAACTATTCTTAGAGATTTTATATTAAATAAGAATTCTTTTATAAAATAATTTATACTTATGGTTGAAGGATCATTCAACGAGATTGCATTTAAATGGTGTTAAATCATTTTGACCTCATAATGTTAGTATTTAAGATTAATACTATTTATTACATTTAATTGGTTAATTTAAGAAATATTAACAATTTTTATTTACCTATATATGAATTATTAATTAAGGAAATAGGTTTAAATTTAAGTTATGAAAGTGTTTAACTTTTTATTTAACTCAAAAGTGGAATATTACATTTTTAACATGTAGGTATTATTTTTGTGATTATTTGGTATATTACATTTATTTTTGTGATTTATAAATAATAAGATATGATTTTAATAAGGTTTATTACTTTAAAAATACTTAATAAATAATAAATATTTAATTAAGTATTTTAATAATGTATAATTATAGTTTTAAACTCTAATTCTTATTTTTCTAAGATATTTAGTATTTTATTTATATTTTTAACATTTACCATTATTAAAATATTAATTATCAAAGTTTTATTACTTATAAAACCTTTATTAAATAATCACCATAATAATATTTGATAATAGTTTTGCATTGTAGATTTTGTTTTTTTGAAAATTTTCATATATTAAACATATTTTTCTGAATTATAAAACAAAAGATATCAAATTTACAAGGTTTAATCATTTTATGAATTTCTTAATTAAATAACTAAATGTATTTATTAGATAATGCTGATGTCAGCATGGACTGAAGGGTTTTTCTCAACAGAGCCTAACCTACCCCCAGTCACTGACTGGTGGGACCATTGCCATGTCATTCTATTTTTATTTATTACAGAATTATTACTGAAAAGAAATAAATGATAAAGAAAATCTAAATATGACATCACCATGACATCATCAATGGGGAATCCTCACAGTAGCCTTCGATTCTTCGGATCTGCTGGTTGCGCGCGCTGGTGCTAGAGCCTATCGAGAAGAGGATGTCGCGGTGAACCGTATAGTGGCGGCGCCGCCCTAAAATGGCTACTGGTGACGGTGGCGCAACGACGGCGAGCGGCGGCGGCGTCGGTCTCTCGTGGGGAGGTCGATTCAGAGGAAGAGAGGAAACAAAAGGGTGCTTGAGCACCAGTGGCTCACCAGGAGTATGACGATGGTGGTGCCGAGGCGAGGCGAGCACGGGGAAGGCCGAAATCGAGGAAGAAAGCGGTGACCGGAGCTCGGGTATGCGATGTCCTTGCCAATGATTGGAAGCTTCTCGTGACGATTCCTCCTGCGAGGACGCTCACCACGGCGAGACGAAGCTTCCAGGAGCCACGGCGAGGCTCGGGGCGGCCGGAGACGACAGAACTCGACGGCGTCTAAGAGCTCTGGATTTAGGGTTTGCGCTCTGGAGAAGGAAGGAGAAGAAATGGAGTGTTAGGGTTCGTCCTTAGCGAGGCAGGGGGTCTTTTAGGCGACGGCAGGCGGCGACTCGAATCCTGGCGCACGCCGGCGCGGCGGAGCTCGACATCGAGCTGCTTGCTCGATCCGTCGGCGAGGAGGAAGATGGGGAAAGACAACGAAGGGGTATGGGCTGGTGTTGGGCCTCCGTGGGCTGCTGTGGAGTGAGCGAGGAAGATTGGCTGCGACCAGCGGGCGTTGAATAGAGAAAAGAGGGGATGGGTCGTGGGCCAAATGCTGGTTCCTTTATTTTTTTTCTTTCTGTTTTGATTTTTTTATTTTCTGTTTCCTCTCTAGATTTGAATTTTGCACAATTGGTTAAAGGTTTCTTTATAGAAATTACTTGCTAAGTATTTGCAACAGTAATGTGATGTATTTAGGATCATATAATGATCTTTTATTGTATAATGTTATAATTTTTATTTTCTTTTAATAGATCCTTTTTCTCTTATTATTTGTGAGAGCCTTTAATATGAATTTAATTGGGCAAAATTCATAAACTTATTATAGAATGTATTACTACTAACTAATGAGTTAAAGTTTGAATTGAAAATGCTTTACCATAAGCTCTTAGAAGATTTAATATTCATAAGTTTATTTTATTGATGTGCATAAAGATTAATGGTTAATCACATTGTCTTTATGCTTGTGATCTTTAATAACATCACCATTCAAAGTAAAATAGTAGAAGTTTTTTCTAGGATAACTTAGGAGAAAGAATTGATAAAGATAGTTCCTAAGCACCTATGATAATGATAACTAGAAATAATAAAGATGTGTTTAATCGATTTGTTAAGGGAAAATATTCCTATAAAGCACTGTGGAAACAAGATGATAGATCAACCATAGTAAGTGGACACTAGGTTTGGTCTTAGAATTAGGGTTTAGTGTTTAACAAGGATTCCTAAATTCCATACTTCATAATTCTGGTCTTCTAATTAAGGAATTCCTTTCCTAGATATATTACTTCTTTATATCCAACATCATGTGTTAACATGATGAGCTTTACTTTACAAGAATACTCTTGTCCACCTTTTATTCTTCTAAATCCACTTGTAAATTCCAATGAGCTTGATTCTAAAGCATTTCCTAATCTTTTTATATCTATATTTGGGTATATCAACTACTCTACTGTTGATAGTCTCTAATCCAACAAGTGGTTACTTCTAACTCCAATCACACTCTTTCTTAATTATCCTTCAGTAATATCACTTCAATAGATGCATACATCAAATCCTACTTCACCTCAAATGCTTAGTATTTCCAAAGAGGAAATACTACTCCTATAATCCAATGTTATTTTAGCATCATCTTATTCATACTATCTTGTCTCTTCTTAACTCCAATATCTAACATTGCAACCTCACATTATATTAATGTGACTTGTAGTGACTAATATAAGATAATAAACTTATACTATGGTTTAATCATGTTTTATCCACCAATGTCACTTATACTTGGTATGAGCATTCAATATTGGTGAGTAAGGCATGATCATCATGATTCTTTGATCCTTTATGGTTCAGGTTTCCAGTTGACTAAACAAGGCTTCTTCAATACAACACTACAGTTGTATTCTAATTATCTTCTGCTTAGCTCTATTGGATTAAGAGATATAATTCATTGACTATACCTACTTGATCCAATAGGACTACTCCTGGTAACTTATCTTCAGACTTTATCCTTGTAAACTTCTTTGTTATCATATTGATTTGCTTTCCCCCAATAACTCCCATCCTATAGATGACATCTAAAACTAGCATCACTATTTACCTCTTCTGACTTCTTTCTTTATAAGCCTTAAGTGAATGCTATAATAAGGACAATAGTTGATAGGTTTAGGAATTGATAAGTTAAGAGAATTGGTGAATCAATAATTGATTACTCAATATTGATGAACAACAATTATAAGGATAAGATTCAGTAGAGATGATAAAGATTGATATGGAAAGAAAGATATTTAATGAATGGTCTTGACTTGGTTTCTTTCCTACTCAATCTCACTAGAGAGTTAAAGTTGGGTATTTCCATGATACTCATGGTATAAGTAGATGAGATTAAGATATAGTTGTTACATTCTTATTATTTGTGTTATATTTATAACTTGGTGTTCCTGAGTGATTATAATGAATACTATGATATGATCACCTAAGGATCAAATATAAATCATTAAGTAATGGATTAGGGTTTAATTTTATTACATTTGATCTACCCTTAGATCAAATCATGTTTACCCAAAATAAAGTTTTAGCAAAGATCATATTGAAACTTATCGCAGTCAACTTAATGATCTACTACAATTCCATCAAGTTAAGAGAAGCTTAAATCACTCTGACAAGTTTTTATTTAAAAGCGCGAAAATTATTCAGATTTTCTATGCATGAATGCAATGCACACATCTGTGTTCAGCTTATTTCTAAGCTCTAATGCTGGGATGTTACAATATTGAGATTATTATGTTGGTTTGATTAATGGTTTTGTCTTTATGATTCTATCATGTCTATGTTGTTTGTGATCTTGCATGCTCTCCGTTGTTAGTAGCTATCTTGGCCAAGTAGTTGCTAGTGACTCCAAGAGTGAGTATTTATGCTCGATAGTGGGTTCATGCCTCTAGTTTCCAAGGGAAGTGACAGAAATATCTTTGGTTGTAGATGTGCTATTTCTACTAGGGAGAAAACAACGGTCTCTTGTTCATGGAACATGTGGACTGTTTACCTTACACACTTTGCTTAAAGCAGTTGTCTATTGCTTGCAACTTAATACTGGAGGGGGTTCGGATGATAACCTGAAGGTGGAATTCTAGTCATAGATGCAGTTGGATGGTGGTCTATGTATCTTGTTGTATTGCCCAATCGAATCTCATAGGATCTTTCTGACTAGTAATTGCATTGTTATGCCTTGCTCAGTTCCTGTCAATTGCCCCGCTATAATTTGTTTACCCTTTATGCCATGTTATTTATCTAAGGAGAGCACCTCTAGTGAACTATGGACCCCGGTCCAATCTTTACCATTTATACATCTTCCACTGTTACTTGTTTACTTGCTGCAAACCATTACCTTCCACACCATACGTTTAATCCTTTGTTACAGCAAACCGGTGAGCTTGACAACCTCACTGTTCGTTGGGGGCAAAGTCTTGAGTTTGTGTTGTGCAGGTCTCCGTGTTTCTTGCAACACTTGTGTGACGTTTCCTTCCTCCTTCTGGTTCGATAACCTCGGTCTCTACTGAGGTAAGACTTGCTACTGTGCTCATCACACCTTGCTCTTGGGGTTTCCAACGAAGTTCTCCCACGTCAAGCACCAACAAGTTTTATGGCGTCGTTGCCGGGGAGGCTAAGGACGTATTCACTAGGTAGTCCTTCACTTCCTTTCTCTTTACTTTGTTTTTAGTTTGCTTTGTTTCTTTTGCTTGGTTTTGTTTGCCTCTTTTCAAAAAACCCAAAAAATAGTCTAGTCTGGTTTGCTTTCTTTATTCAAAAACACAAAAAAGTTAGTTCCTACTCTAGTTGGTGGTCTGTTATTGCCTTGCTTGGTCATGCTTTCTATCAATGGATGGTTTCTTTGAAACTAGTTCTTATTGGCAAGGTGGGTTCACAGAAGAACAAAAGTATTATTATAAGGAACACCGTTTGTCACAAAAGGGGAAACACTTATGGGAACAAATTGATAAGTTGAATACTATTGCTAGAGACGTGTGCTCTATTTATAATGTTACTTATTGCTTTGATAAAGCTTGCTGCTGCAGGAGGTATAAACACCTACTCTTTCAATGTGAGTATAATGATAATATTACCATATCTTCTTATGTTAAAGGAAATTATGATTTTGATGATGTGGAACAAAATGAAGAATTTATTGCCTTCAAGGGTGCATTTGAACTTGCCAGTTTGCTTGAAAATACTGATGATGCACCTTATAAGCATGAGGTTTTTGAGATACTTAAATTTTGCTTTGATAATTACAAGGAAGAAAATAGCTATATTCTTGAATATTTTAATAGGCGTTTTCCACAGATGGAAGAGACTAATGCCTTGCAGGAGCCTATGAAAGAAGAAATTGTTGAAACTGGAAGATCATTAGATGAAAAAGAGGGGGAGAGTGATGAACAAAAGGAGGAAGAATGGATCTACCCATGCCTACCTTCTAATGAGAGTAAATCGTTATCCCTTACATTATTTGATTGTCCGCCATGCTTACCAAAGGAGGATGAATGTTATATTCATGTGGATCCTTTTGAAATATCTACTTTGGATAAAACCTGTGGAGGTTTTAATCCCACTGTTTTTGAGCTTGATAGAAATTATGTGTTTGTAGATCATGAAAAGCTTTAGGTGATAGCTATATCGTTGAGTTTATTCATGATGCTACTGAAAATTATTATGAGAGAGGAAAGTATGGTTGTATAAGTTTTCATGGTACTGAAACACCTCTCTATGCGCTGAAAATTTTGAAGTTGCTCTTGTTTCATCTTCCTATGCCTTTCACTTTGTTCTTTGTGAATTTATTTGCATACAAGATTCCTATGCATAGGAAGTGGGTTAGACTTAAATGTGTTTTGAATTTGCTTCTTGATGCTCTCTTTGACTTCAGTTCATAATTCTTATGTGAGCATCTTCTCAAGCTATCAAGCCTAACTTAAAGGCGTTAAAGAAAAGTACTTGTTGGGAGATAACCCAAGAGTTTCCTTGAGACTTGGAAGTTATTACTTCAGTAATGACCTCTCCTTATCCTTTTTGTTTGCTTTTTGTGCCAAGAATGACCTCTGAGAGGGAAGTAAGATTTGGGGAGTTGCTGTCCCATAACAGATTTTTGTCCTCCACCAAAAATATTCGTGAGGAGTCTCTGTAACTCTAATTGAGCTGAAAATTTACGAATAAATCCCCCAGTATGTTAGCTAACTTTCGTTAGTTCAACACTTTTTGATTTTAGCAACATAAGATGTTCGAAAAAATCGGTTTCTACCTGCTGGTCTGTTTTGACAGATTTCTGCCATAATTTGCATTTGCTTCTTACTGATTCCTTTTTGAGTTCTCTTTAGGAGAATTAAGATTTTTGAAGGAGTTACTACATTAGCTTGTGTTTTTTGTGAAAATCCTTGATGTTCCAAAGCTTTGCCAGAGGTCTAATATCTTTTGAATAAGCTAATGTTGCTAATGAAGATTGTGTGAAGTTTTGTATGAAGGAAAAATTTCAGGTGTAGAGAGAGAATGATGCAATGAGATTAAGAATGTACAAAAGCTCAAGCTTGGGGATGCCACCCCGGTGTCACCCCAAGAAATATCCAAGAGGTATAAGCGTCAAAGCTTGGGCATGCCCAAGGCATCCCCTTCTTCATCAATAAAAGCTCAAGTCTGTCTAGACACTTCATTTTTATTGTTTCATGCACAGTTGTGTTGTTCTTGGAGCGTCTTAGTTTTAGTTTGATTTTCTTAGTTTTTTTGGTTTGCTTGAGTACTTTGGACCCCCGTTCTTGTCGTGTTGTTTGTAAATAATTTGCTTGGTGTTGGAAAGGAGTAGTAAGTTCTTGCTTGTAAGTGCAAGAGGAGCTTGCATTGACTGTGACTTAGACTTTAGCATGACATGCTAGGTGTTGTTTTGATCTTATGCTTAGTGATTATTGCTGTAGCATGTCTTGTTCCAAACAATTGGGATTGCTTAGTGTGCCTTGAAGAAATTATGAGTTGTTTTAGCATCCAAAAAGCATAGTATTGTGGTATTCTCCTTTGATGCTTTGCTTGGGTTGACTTGGCACATGCTCACACCATGTTATGACTCTCACAAGTCACCATTAGCCTCTATGATCATTTAGTCCTTGACTTGTAGTACCACTCTTTGCTTTGATTAGTAATGCTTTGTTGCACTGCATGATTATGGCCATTATTGCTCTCTTAGTTGGTTGCTCCCAGTCTTTTGCTAGCCTCCACTTGTATGAGTAAGCTCTACTCATGCTTCTAACTCCCAAGAAACCAAGTTATTCCAAAGTGTCCACTATAAACTCCTATGCATTGTGTGCTACACCATTCCAAGTATATTCTTGTTTTCAGCTATCTTCCAATTAAAAAGTATTTTGTTATGAGAAAACTTAGTGATTAAAGCCCTCACAAACTTGATGGCACACTTTATATTCTTTGCCCCTAATAAACTCGAGCCATTGTGTCTTCTATGTTGTATATGCTTGCACTTATACGTTGGAATTAGCAGAACCGTGCTGTCACGGGGAATATTTTCAACATTGCACTTGTACTTTGTACTCAGTTGATATCATGCTCTTTTGTCTATGGATGTCACCGATGTGAAATAAAAAGGGAACTTGTAAGTCCATGGAGTTATGTATTTTGTGTTAGAGAAACGTCTGGGCCGCTTCCTAATCATGGTGGAAACTTGCAGCATCACCATAGTGACATCTATGAAGCATTCTTCTTATAAAAAAAGAGACACATTGAGAAAAGAGGAAATAGAGAAAAAAGCACCATATTCCCATGGTAAATAAGAAGATTGTTGAGATGCTCATTGTCTGCTTGCCTTGTCATTTTGGTTATGGCATAGCTCTTGTACCATGTGCAAGGGGTACCTCGTTGGCGGTTTTCTATGATATGCAAATACTTACAATGACAAGAACTTACAGGTGACTGAAGTTGAGTAGCATGAGGTGTGGCCCTCGTATTCAAGGGACTTGAGATTGCCAACTTATACTTTGTCAAGCATATACTCCATCTTTGTTCACTTTAACCTTAATCACTGCAAGATGCTTATGATAGGGGCAATGAGGGCTGAAAGCTAACAAGTACCATAATTTTTGGAAGCTCTTTTTGAAACCTAAAATCCCTGCTTCCTTTATAAAAGGCTTTTCTTCCCATTATATTGAGTCTCCATCTTCTACCTTTAGGCACCATTAAGAGAGCATAGTTGCCATTCTGTGTTCAGTGTTCCAAAGCTTATTGATTGATGCATATTGTGATATTACTTGTTCTTGTGCTACTTGTTTCTAGTCACCCTTGTGAACTTTGAAGGTGTCCTATGCATCTATTTGCTACTCTATGAGGGACAAGATAATTGCCACTATGCCATGTTTTCTGTATGTGAAACAAACAATCGTTTTTCAATGCATGTTATTCATGATCTTTGTTTGTAGCTTGTCATGTTGCATGCATAGTTACTATGTCCTATTGTTAGAGCTCCATCTTTCATGCACATGTTTAGAGTTCTTTGATCCCAGCTTTCAATGCTTGCAAATGGTTTGATCTTTATTGTGAGGGTGCATGTCACCTCAAAAATTATTATTTTATCACTTACCTACTCGAGGACGAGCATGAGTTAAGCTTGGGGATGCTTGATACGTCGGAAACGTATCTATAATTTTTGATGCTCCATGTTTGTTTAGTATCTACTTTGCTTTGCTTTGTCTACACTTTGAGGTGCTTTTTACATGTTTTCTGGTACTAACCTATTAACAAGTTGCCATAGTGTCAGTTGCCTGTTTTATGCTGTTTTTGGTTTCAGAAAAGCTAGTAAAGAAATATTCTCAGAATTGGACGGGACAAACGTCAAAGTCAACTACTTTCCGTGGGGAACAAGAAGTCCAGAGGGGAGACTGAGAGGCGTGCCAAGGCAGCCACACACCCCCTAGGCGCGGGTGGGCCCTGCCCCGCGCCTAGGCAGGGTGTGGGGCCCCTGGCCACCTCCTCGGCCTCCCCCTTCGCCTATAAGAATCCCCCGATGCAGAAACCCTAAGTACCCGATCAATATTCCACGAAACCTTTTGTAGTCGTCGCCACCGTCGTCCCTAGATCGGGGGGTCTGAAGTTCTTACCGGCACCCTGCCAGAGGGGAGATCATCCCGGAGGCCTTCTCTCTGGTATGATGTGTGAGTAGTTCCACCTTGGACCATGGTCCATGTAGTAGCTATATGGTTGTATCTCCTCCTTTGTGCTTTCATGTATAGATCTTGTGATCTCCGTTCATGATCAAGATCTAATCTATTTGTAATCATGCATGTTGTGTTTGCGGAGATCCGATGGATATTGAGATTATTATGTTGGTTTGATTAATGGTTTTGTCTTTATGATTCTATCATGTCTATGTTGTTTGTGATCTTGCATGCTCTTCGTTGTTAGTAGATATCTTGGCTAAGTAGTTGCTAGTGACTCCAAGAGGGAGTATTTATGCTCGATAGTGGGTTCATGCCTCTAGTTTCCAAGGGAAGTGACAGAAATCTCTTCAGTTGTAGATGTGTTGTTGCTACTAGGGAGAAAACAACGGCCTCTTGTTCATGGAACATGTGGACTGTTTACCTTACACACTTTGATTAAAGCAGTTGTCTGTTGCTTGCAACTTAATACTGGAGGGGGTTCGGATGATAACCTGAAGGTGGAATTCTAGTCATAGATGCAGTTGGATGGCGGTCTATGTATCATGTTGTATTGCTCAATCGAATCTCATAGGATCTTTATGACTAGTAATTGCATTGTTATGCCTTGCTCAGTTCCTGTCAATTGCCCCGCTGTAATTTGTTTACCCTTCATGCTATGTTGTTTATCTAAGGAGAGCACCTCTAGTGAACTATGGACCCCGGTCCAATCTTTACCATTGATACATCTTCCACTGTTACTTGTTTACTTGCTGCAAACCATTACCTTCCACACCATACGTTTAATCCTTTGTTACAGCAAACCGGTGAGCTTGACAGCCTCACTGTTCGCTGGGGCAAAGTCTTGAGTTTGTGTTGTGTAGGTCTCCGTGTTGCTTGCAACACCTGTGTGACGTTTCCTTCCTCCTTATGGTTCGATAACCTCGGTCTATACTGAGGGAAGACTTG
Organism: Avena sativa; assembly: GCA_916181665.1. Taxonomy (NCBI): domain Eukaryota; kingdom Viridiplantae; phylum Streptophyta; class Magnoliopsida; order Poales; family Poaceae; genus Avena; species Avena sativa. Next base: position 411,102,832 of record OV702283.1, on the reverse strand, counting down.
CTGCTGTGATCATCACACCTTGCTCTTGGGGTTTCAAACGAAGTGCTCCCACATCAAGCACCAAAGACCTGGAAACTGTTACCTGCCTTTTAGAACACCAAGAAACAAGATTATCTCCTAAATAAATGCAAAATCTGGATGTGGACCGTCGAGTATCTGGACAACCTGCCCATTCTGCATCAGAATAAACTATCAAGCTTGTAGGGGAAGAAGAGATTAGAAGAAGACCGTGATCAAGAGTTCCTTTTAAATATCGAAGAATTCGTTTTACATGAGCAAGGTGAGGAGCACGAGGATCATGCATGAAAAGACAGGCTTGCTGAACTGAATAAGAGATGTCGGGACGAGTGAGAGTGGCGTACTGAAGAGCACCAGTGATGCTACGGTAAAAAGTGGGATCAGAAACAGGATCACCATCGGCCGACAGTTTGGCACCTATGTCGGCCGGAGTGCGAGAAGGTTGACAATTGGACATACTAGCCCGTGAAAGCAAATCCAAAATATATTGTCGTCGAGAAAAAAAAGAGAGGATTTTGTGCGAGAAACATTAATGCCAAGAAATTGATGAAGAGGCCCTAAATCAGTCATGGAAAATTCACGATAAAGAGAAGAAATAATATGTTGGAGAAAAGAGTCAGAGCTAGCAGTAAGAACGATGTCATCAACATAAAGGAGAAGATATGCAGTATGTTCGGAGGAACAAAAAATGAATAGAGAAGAATCGGATTTAGAAGATATAAAGCCAATGGTTTGAATGAAAGTAGCAAAACATTGAAACAAGGCACGAGGAACCTGTTTGAGACCATAAAGAGATTTTTTGAGTAAACAAACAAGTTTTGGAGAAGAGGGATGCTCAAAACCAGAGGGTTGCTGACAATAGACAGTTTCATTAAGAGTACCATGGAGAAAAAGCATTTTTAACATCAAGTTGATGAATCGGCCATGAAGAAGAAACGGCAAGACTAAGAACAATGCGAATAGTGCTTGGTTTGACAACATGGGAGAAAGTCTCATCGAAATCAGTGCCATGTTGTTGTGAAAAAACGCGACAAACCCAACGAGCTTTGTAACGAGCAAGAGTGCCATCAGAATGAAATTTGTGTCGAAAAACCCATTTGCCAGAAACAACATTAACGCCAGAAGGTTTGGGAACGAGAATCCATGTATTGTTTTTGTTGAAGAGCATCAAATTCATCACGCATAGCTGAAAACCAAGGAAGATCAAGAAGAGCACGTTTGTAGGATGTGGGTACAGGGGAAATTGTGGTTGTGGTTGTGGCTGTGAGATTGAGATGTTTAGAAGGGAGAAGAAAGCCACGTTTGCCACAAGTGCACATGACGTGATCATTTGTAGGTGGCTGAATAGGAATAACATTAGGTGGTAATGGATGTGTGGAGGAAGACTCGACAATAGGTGTTGGTGGTTCGGGTGATGGGGTAGATGGTTCGTTGGTAGGGGTAGGGGAAGTGGTGCTACGAGGGGTGGACACAACATTGGTGGGGGTGGTGACAGGTTCCTGCTGTGGCAGAGAATCGGGTGAAATTTCTGCCGTGGCAGGCTGCCGCGGCAGAGAAACCGGCGAAAATTCTGCCGCGACAGAGAAACAGGACAAAAGTATGCCGCGGCAGGGGCGAAAGTGGGTTGAACGAAGGGTGTTTTGGTGGTGGTAGGGACTGGCGGTTCGGTTTGGGGAGTGAGTTTGGTGGCAACATAAGGAAAAGTATTTTCATCAAAAGTAACATGGCGAGAAACAATAACACGACCAGAAGAGGGATCAAAACAACGATATCCTCTGTGATCATTAAAAAGGCCAAGATGAATGCAAGGTAGGGAACGTGGTTCGAGTTTATTGGAGGCTGTAGAGGCAATGTTTGGAAAACAAAGGCAACCAAAAACACGCAAGAAAGAATAGTCTGGGTGAGATAAAAACAAAGATTGAAAGAGCGAATAAAGAGGACACGTTTTGGTGGGGCGGACATTGATGAGTAATGTGGCAGTGCAAAGAGTGTCATCCCAAAAACGAGAAGGAAGAGAGGCTTGCAAAAGTAAAGTACGAAGAATGTCATTTACAGAACAGAGAGAACGTTCAGCTTTACTGTTTTGAGAAGAAGTGTAAGGACATGAAAAATGAAGAAGAATTCCTTGAGAAAGAAAGAAAATGTCGTTTTGAGTGTTGTCAAATTCTCATCCATTATCACATTGAATAAATCGAATAGGCAAGCCAAAGTGAGTAAGAACATACTGCCGAAAATTTATGAAAATTGTATGCACATCAGATTTTGCACGAAGAGGAAAAATCCAAATATAGTGTGAGTAGTCATCCAGTATCACAAGATAGTATTTATAACCAGAAACACTAGGAACTGTAGAGGTCCATAAATCACAATGAAGAAGCTCAAATGGAAAAGTACTAATAGTAGTTGAGGTACCAAAAGGTAATCTAACATGTTTTCCGCATTGACAGGCATTACAGAGAGAGGGATTATGAGAGGAACTAGAACTAGGTATACAAAATTCTTAAAGCAAAGACGACAGAGTGGTTTTATTGGGGTGGCCTAGACGACGATGCCATAAATCAACAGAGGCAAGCATGGCGCGGGGGGTGGATGTGGGTGCGCCATGAAGTGGATAAAGATCGTCCGTGCTATTGTACCGAGCGAGGACCTCCCCCGTTTTCAGATCCTTTACAGACAAACCAAAAGGATCAAAAGTTAGAATAACTTTGTTGTCAATACAGAATTGTCGAACAGAAATAAGATTTTTGATTAAGGAAGGAACAACAAGAATATTACATAGAAGAAAATTAGCATAGGATGAAGAGATGTGAGAATTTCTGGCGCAAGAGACAGGAATTGTGGAGCCATCGCCAATAGTGATTGTGGAAAAAGCAGAGGGGAAACAAGATGACAGCAAATTCATATTTGAAGACATATGCGAGCATGCACCAGAATCGAAAATCCAATCCGTACCTTCGTTATTTAGTGTAAAGTTGTTCATGACGTTGATGAAGGCGGCTTGGTCCCAGGTCGGCTGCTGGGGAGGAGCAGAGGAGCCATGAGCTTGCATGTTGACGTAGGGGAGGGGTGTGGTAGCTGGTTGTACGCGTACGGAGCTTGCATGGTGCCATAGGAGGCCGACATGTGGTAGCAGGGCACGCCGGATGGTGGTGTAGCAGTCGCGGTGTAGACGTGATCCGGCGGCCGAGGACCGAGGAGGTCGGGAGAGCCCGTGGCTGGACGAAGACCGGGACTCCATGCGCCTATGTATGTATGAGGGGCGCCATACGGAGACAGGGCCGACCATGGCATCGACCAAGACTGCACAAGGCTAGTCCAAGGGTCGTGCTGAGGAGGCCAGGACGGTGGCACGTGCGGCGAAGAAGCAGTCGATGACGAAGCGGGTGCAGGGCCGGAGGAGCGCGTCGTGGGAGGCCTGTAGATTGGGTTCTTGCCCCCAGTAATTAGAGATCGGGCGCCATCCAGGAGGCGGGGTCAAGGCCGCGGCTGGTGTGGCAGGAGGTGGTTGCGCGGGCGGCTGCCGCGGCAGCCCAGAGGGCGGATCCCCTGCCGCGGCAGGGGCAATGGCGTGGAAGACGTGCGGCACCCGTTGTGCCTTGCGAGCTTGATTCTTCTCTTCTTGCTGGAGGAGGGAACACACCTCCTTGAAGGTGGGGTAGGGCTTCAACATGGGGATGAAGGACTGCTGCTTCTCGAACTAATCTCCGAAGCCAACGAGGAGGGCGTTGATGAGGGTACGGTCATCAACGTGATCACCAAGATCCCGGAGTTCATCGCCGAGGGCCTTGATCCGCTGGCAGAAGATGGTGACCGGGGGTATCCCTGGGTGGTCGTGCGAAGCTCCATGTTGAGCGCGTTGATGCGCGTGTCAGAGTTGTCCTGGAACAGCTGCTGGAGAGAGGCCCATAGATCGGCGGCGGTGGTGTCGTCGTCGGAGACCGGGTTAAAGAGCTCCATGGAGATGCGGGTGTAGATCCACTAGATGTTGACGAGATCATCTTTGACCCAGCGGGGATCGACGGGCTGCAGAGGGTAGGAGGGATATATATGGTGATGGAGGCCGTAGCGGCCGAGGTGGATGGTGAAGAGGTGGCGCCAGTGGTAGTAGTTGTGGGCGCCGAGGACGAGCGAGATCGGTATGAAGGGGGATATCGGCGATGGTGTCGGCTAGAGAGATCATCGGAATTTGGGGAGGTGGTGGATGTGTGGTTGTAGTTGTAGAGGAGGAAAAGGGGGAGGGAGGGACACCGGCAGCAACTAACTCGGCCATGGAGAAGAGGGGCCGAGCTGGGACCGGCAGCGGCTTTGGCGGCACAGGTGGAGGCGCCATCCCAGGTGCGGAAAACCTAGGCATGTGATACCATGATAGTTTGAGAGAATAATAACTTGTGTTGATTTCAGCCACAGTGGGCTGTTTATATAGATTACAACTGACTTGGACTCCAAGACTAATAGAGATACAGTTACAATTCAAATAGGAAGGGGAGAGGCGGCCGGTGCCCTAGCCACACCGACCTATACTTTAATAATTTTACAGTGTGTTAATATTGCCAGGTTAATCTACTGAAAAGAGAAAAGTTCGTGACACAGTGGAAAAATCCCTGGCTAAAACAAAGGTTTCCTGCATAATCCAGACCAGAATCTCCGGTGTGCCTAGACCGGAGTTTACGGTGTGGACCGGAGTTTCACCTCGAATCTCCGGTATGGATCCAAGATAAAGACTAGGGACGTTCTGTATGGGGGTCCGGAGACAGGCTGGAAACTGGCTGGAATCTCCGATGTACTCTGGCATACTAGAAACTCTTGAGTGAAAAGTCTAGCGTCTCCGGTGTGATCAGGTCCGGAGTTCCTGCCAAATCTCTAGAGGAAGCATCAAGATCTGGCCTAGGACATTCTGTATGGGGGAGAGATAGACCGGAGTCTCCGGTGTGATACAAACGCGGACCGGAATCTCCGGTGTGGAAAATCCCCAATGGGCAGAAAACAGTCAGAAGTAGTGGGCCTATAAATAAGGGGCCTCATCCCCTACATCCAGATGCTCATTTCCAGAAAAGAAGAACACCTCCATTAGAGCCACCAAATCAAGAAGATATGCACCTACAACCATCCAAAGTATATGACCTTTGGATAATCGAAGGAGGATGCCTTGATCTACATCTTCACCAAAATAGATCTTCATTCCCTCCTCATTCACTTGAGGGACCCTTGCTCTAGTGTTTCATTGGAAACACTAGTTCTTGATTTGGTTCTTACAAGTTTGTCTTTGATTGTTGTGACATCTTGCTTGTATTCATGAGCCTCCAATTCAGTTGTGGATATGTGCCTCGAACTTGTTGTAAAGGTGTCATCTTCCACCTCAAAGGTTGCAGATATAGTGGAAGAGTGAATCGATCCCTTTGGGGTGAGGTTCACCGGAGAACAAGGGAGGTCTTTCGTGGTGTTGGTGGTTTGAAACCACCCCCTCTCCAAACACAGACGTACTTCCCCTCAAAAGGAAGGAACTACGGGAAATTATCCTTGTGTCTCCGCGTGCTCCACTTTGGTTACTTCTATATTTACCGTACTTTACTTATCTTAATCTTGCTTAGTTATTTGTGCTAGTGTGACATATAGGTAAATTCACCTTAGTTGCATATATAGAAAATTTACCTTTTGTGTCAAACCCTGAATTGAAAAAGAGTAAAGTTTGAAGTAGCACATATTCACCTCTCCCCCTCTAGGTACCCATATGATCCTTTCAATTGGTATCAGAGCCCCAGCTCATAATTTGGGCTTTACCGCCTAAGAGAGTATGGGTAGCCAAGATGGTGAGGATGGGGACACGATCACCATGAAATATTTCAAATATTTGGAATCTTCCATGTCTAGTCAAATTAGTGAGTTGCGTGAAATGATGGCGCAATTAGTGAAATAAAAATCGACCGTGCCCTCCCCCTCACCTGAGGATCAGAATTCTTCTTCTAAGGATGTGATTCCACCTCGTCCCAAGGATAAGAATTCGGGGGATGAAACACTTGAATCTCTCAATAACTCCTCCACCAAAAAGGGCGATGGGAAGGAAGATCACCATACGGTTCCCGAGCAGTACTCTCCTGACCCCCGATCCCTCACCCACATATAAATAATAGATGTGACCCACCTAAGGTAGTTGCACATACTTTTTCTCAATGGCAAGTGTTAATGAAATCTCATATGCGCAGCTCTTACATTGACTTGTGGAATATTATTGAAGAAGGACTCAGAATTAAGAACCCAACCAACTTGACAAGAAGAGAAGTGGTTAATAGTCAACTCAATGCAATCGCGTTGCACATGATTCAACAAGGTTTAGGGCCAAAAGATTTCCCTCATATTGAACACCTCAACACCGCCAAGGAATCTCAGGATGCTCTCATTGAGTTGTTTGTTGGAAATGAGAGCATGAGAAGAAACCGATATGATGCATTGAGCAATGAAGCCAAAGACTAATATAATGTTCCTCACCATCCTTCATTTGATACATGAGAAGAAAACTGAGAACTTGCTTCAACTGTGGTGACCACTATCATTTTGTTGCCGGATGTCCCTATGAGAAGAGAGAATATAATGGTGGTGAACTTATATTAAGAAAAAGTCAAAGGCCCCGTTCAAGAAGCCTTTCTACAAAAGAATGCCACCAACAAGGAGTCAGCGAACATTGCATTGATAACACATGAAGAATTCTCATCCGATGATGAAGATGAGGAAGAGGAAGAAGAAACATCAAATGGTGTGGCTACCATTACCACCACCTCTACATCCTCGTTCTCACTCTTCGACTCTCTAAATGAGAATTTCTCCAACAAGAACGTCACTTGCCTTATGGCAAGAGGATCAGAGGTATAATCATCTTCTCCCTCCACCTCTATGATCAATGATGAATTGGATGATGATATGACTCTTGAGGTGAAGGTGGAATTAGTTGCTTTCGATGCTTTTATGACCAACTTGCAAGGGGAGCACAAGAAGCATTTTGTAAATATCTTGAATCAACTTTCTCACACACAAGAGCTTATTGATGAAAGGTACAAACTTGGGAGATAACACATTCTTGAAAAGGATGCTCTAACCAATGCTCTAGAAGAAGAGCAAGGGACTATGGTTTCTCTTAAAGAAAAAATTGAAGGCCTCGATGAGGCAAATGATTTAATTATCAATAAACTCATTAAGGAACGTGATCATGCCATTGCTAAGTATAAAAAGGCTAAAAATGATAAGATTGAGTTTGAAGTTGTTCATGACAAACTTGTCAAGGACTTTAGGAAGCTTTACAAGGCTCACAAGGCCTTGGAAAGTGGACTCTTGACTCTCACAAAGTCTCGTGAAAAACTTCAAACTCAATTGACTAATATTGCTTCACCTAGTATTTTCATTCCTTCTAGTAGTACAAACATCCGTGAAGAAAATACTAGGTTGAAGGAGGAGCTTTCAAATGCAACCTTTCCAAAAGGAAACAAGTCCATTGATGACCTTTTGAGTAAGCAAAGGTCAAGTAATGAAAAACGAGGCATTGGCTTTGTGTCCAAGGCCAAACAGAAGAAGAACAACAAGAAGAGAGAGACATTTGTACAAGATCAAGTGGAGATTCTTGCTTATGTTGTTGTCACTTTATCTGGCACGTTGGACATATATATATACTTAATCAAGAAGAACCATTTACTAATGAAGAAAGAAATTTTTTATAACAAGAGCTAGCACAATAACCCCCTCTTTTGCAATTAAATATTTCACCTAATGATTTGGGAGATCAATAATTATATTTGCCGATATAAGAATCCATTTGTAGTTTCTCTATATGTACATGAGGTTGAAAATAAAGATGATGTTGAAGATGAGGCTGAGTAAGAAGGACTACTCAATGGACGGATCATGGCGATAGAGGAACGCCAAGGTCGTCGTCACCGTCAACCGTGGATGCGACCTCGCGGAGCTCCCCTTTGTTGCGCATTTATTTTAGGTGTTTCAGTCTGTCGTGTTTCAGCTCGAGTTCCTGCCCATAGCGGGCAAGGACCTCGACACAATGGGCAGGGCGAGTGGTTCCTAGTCTAGCCTTTGTTGAGTAGTTTCTCATCGATGCTGTTGTAGCTAGCTGTGTTTGCCTCTAATGTGGGTGTAGCCGTAGCAGGTGTCGTGCTGTATGCCGGCGCAGCCGCAACAGGTATCATGCCTCACGCCGCACAACCGTAGTAGGTTCCCCGCCGCCCTCCTTCACCAGTGTAGTCTCTGTAGGTGCCTCCCCGGCTTCCGTCATCGGCGTAGCGTAGCTGTAGCAGGTGTCACGCCAACAAACGGAGCAACCCACAAACAAAGAACATATCAATGCTAATGACTATTTAGATGTGCTTCTTAGCGTGACAACCAAACTAATGCAGAAAACCAAAGCACAAGCATTTGGTTTTGCCCTCGTGTAAAAGATCTCCGTTCATCCTACCTAACGACCTGCCTGCAGAAGGTGACATTTTACATGCATGTTGGCAATGCCCATTGTGAATTTGTCCGAAAAAGCCAAAAATCTTATGCAATCTACCAAACGCGTGTTAAACAACCAAACGAGCATTTCTTAACCCGTTCGATGCGAGAAACGCGTCGCGAGTAACCAAATACCCCTTATTTATCTCGTGTTCGCCGTTTTTTTTTTTGTGTGGCAAAGTCGAGATTTGAGATGTCTAAGTGTATAGGATGCGTTGCTGCCTGGGCCGGGCCGTTGCGGTTCCATCAGGCCTGGGACCCGTGACTGGATTCGAGTAATGGAAGTAGATCGGTCCTAATTAATCTTGCAGCAGCTCTGGTGCCAGGTTGAAGAAACGGCCGTTGGACAGCTGCTGTGGGCACTTTGGTCATTTCGTCAAGCTAAAATCCAGGCCGCTCCCGCTCCTCCGCGCCAGGAGACGACAAATCAAACAAAAGCTGAGGCGCGTCTGCCTCGCCATGTCACCGATCCGCGTGCACACCAGCTGTTTCTCCCTCCTCCACCCTCCGATTCCCCACCACCTCACGTATCCCACCGTCCATCCACGTCTCACCCGGTCTCCGCCTCCCGCACATCGATAAAGGCGTTCAAAATAGAAAGGCAGGCATTTATTGTATCAGCTCCAGGATTCCGTCACACACGCTCCAGACCCTATTCAATACGCCGCCAGGTGGCCCTGGGCCCCGGGGAGCCCCACACGTCGGTGACCTGCGGGTCACATCGCGCCCTAGACCTCCAACTCCAGCGTACATACCCGGCACATGCTCGCCCATTTCTTATCTACTGCCTCCGCCGTCCTCGTCTCCTCCCCCGATCCAAATCCGAAAATTTTCCCCTCCCCACAGTTCGCATCCTCCCCCTACCCTACGCTTTGTACTGTAGCTCGAGAGCGGCGGGCCGGGTGTCCATGGCGAACGACGAGTCCCCCAAGTCCGGTGACCTCCCGCCCTACCCCGAGGTGAAGTTTCTTCCGGTTGTTTGCCTCTGCTCGTAGATTCCGCCGTAGATTCGTCGGCGGTATTTTTTCCTTGCATGGTTTTTTTTCGCTTGCCGGTCGCGACCTCACCGCCTGCTTCTCCCTCGCAGATGATCCTCGAGGCCATCGAGGCGCTGGACGACAAGAACGGCTCGAACAAGGCGGCCATCTCCGCCTACATCGAGGAGAAGTACGAGGACCTCCCCTCCGCGCACGCCTCCCTCCTCACGGCCAACCTCGCCAGCATGAAGGAGGGCGGCAAGCTCGTCTTCTTCAAGAACAACTACCTCAAGCCCGACGCCACCGAGCCCACGCCCAAGCGGGGACGCGGCCGCCCGCGCAAGGACCCCAACGCGCCCACTCCCAAGGCCAAGGACCCCAACACCCCCAAGCGCGGTCGCGGCCGCCCGCCCAAGGCCAAGGACCCCCTCGCCGAGGCCGTCGCCAAGGCCACCAGCGGCATGCCCAAGAGCGGCCGCGGCCGCCCCCCGGCGAAGAAGGCCAAGGTCGCCGCGGAACCAAAGCCCGCACCGGCCGACGCGTCCGGCTCCGCCCCCGCCAAGCGCGGCCGCGGCCGCCCACCCAAGGCCAAGTGATTCTCTACTCCGGATCCCGAATCTGGCTCTGTGTTCGCGAACGGCGGTGGTAAGATCTTTAGGCAGGCGTAACCGTGCTCTTCGATTTGTGCTTCGTACTAATTGTTGCCTCGGCTTAGTTGCCCCAGTATGTGTTGTAAGCTACTGATCCAGATGAGTATGAGTGTGCACAATGATGATGGATGTCTAGCGTCGGTTGTACTAGTTGACTGTGATGTGCTGAGAGGGACCATGTTATTTCTTTTATCCTGTCTGTCCGTTTGTTGCTTTGCTTTCCCTATTATGATGAAGATGTTTGTGTGTGGTTGTGCTTGTCGCTGTCGGCCTAGTTTGAATTGGTTCTCCATTGGTAGCTGCTGCTTGCAATGTCAAATCAGTGTTGAATTGGTGCTTAATATGTCGGAGAAAATTGGTCCCTAGTGTCTATTTAACATGTTGGGAGTACTGAACACTAGTGTAGAATGGATAATGGCCTCAAACTCCTTTTATGCTTCCAAAATAATTTCTTCTATTAGGTTCGTGGGTCGTACTGAACAGTAGTTCCAAGTGAAAGTCTTCAGTATGATGAGTTGGATCTATTGCAGTATGAAATTGGTCCCTGGTGTTTATTTAACATGTTGGAGTACTGATCTGTCTGGTATAGGATGTGATAATGTGGCCTCAAATTCCTCTTTTATGCTTTCAAATGAAATTCTTCTGTTAGTTTCCTGGGTCATACTGAACTGTAGGTAAGATGGTTAACATGTCGTACTGTGAATGATCAGTTAAATCTATTTCAGCATACATATAGGTCAACATTGCCATGCTGGTCAGGTTTAGGTTCAACTGTGTTCTTCAAATTTATTTTTGGTTTACCAACGGCTGCAAGAGATATGTGGTGTTCCTCTGTCAAATGGTTTTCATGAATCTTGAGATCCTACTGATTATTGCAAGCTAATGGTGATGCAAGTTCGGGTCTGATGATTCATAGGTGGGGTGTTGTAGTTGATTGCGCTCAGCTCAGGGCTTTGGAGAATGACATGTAGTTTATCTTCTGATGATAGTCACGTTGACAGTATTATCTCTCCTGTTACTCAGCTGATTGCCCACATAATGTTTGCATTGTTGCGTCTGTGTCTGTCAGCTTAACTGAATTTTTGCTGGTAGTTGTTTCTTCTGTTGTCAAATGGGTTTGTTGAATTGATGCCTGATCTCATTGAGTCGAATTGACTGGCATCAGTGACCTTGTGGTTTTGAGGCTGTGCGTGGTCGCAGGGGAAGTCTCAGTTCTTGCGGCTGAGGGTGATGGAGGGAGTCAAAGAAATTGAGACTTCCCCTGCAACGTCAACGTCGACTTCTGTTGTGCTCCTTAATGTACTAGGATGTACTGCCCACGTTTAGGTTTACTACTGCACTACGTTGTTTGTTATGTCCCTCTGTCAAATGGTTTTGATGAATCTAGAGATCCTACTGATCAATGTAAGCTAATCGTGATGCAAGTTTGGGTCTGACGGTTCATTGGTGGGCGTTGTAGTTGATCGCGCTCAGCTCAGGGCTTTGGAGAATGGCATCTCTGTTTTATCTTCTGATAGTCACGCTGTCAGTATTAGTTCCTGTTACTCAGCTGATTGCCCACACAATGTGTGCTGTTAGATTAGCCCGATTTTTACCGGTGGTTGTTTCTTGTGGTATCAAATGGTGTTTCTTGGATTGATTCCTGATCTCATTGAGTCGAATTGGTATCAAATGGTATCTGTGCTCCCTCCGTTTTAAAATATAAGATGTTTTAGATTTGTAAAGCTAATGAACCTAGACCCTTTTTAGTGTGTAGTTTCACTCCCAACCTCTCTAAACCTACATACTAAAAGGGTCTAAATACATTAGCTTTAAAAAACTACTTGAGTGCAGGGGAAGGGAGTCAAGGATGCGAGACTCCCTGCAACGTCAACGTCGGCTCCCGTCATGCTCCTTAGGATGAACTGGCCACGTTTAGGTTTACTACTGCACTGCGTTGTTAGCACATTTGTGAAGAACTCTGAAAAAAGTCCAGGAAGGAAACACAGTAACACCTATTATGCCCACGAAAATTCCGTTTAGCCTGGAGAACAAATAGGAGAAAACAGGCTATAATAAATAGTGCCAAATGCAAATTCGGAGCAAGTAAAAAACATCAAACTGGTGAATTTGCCACTCGTTTATTTAAGCTGTGAACACGATTTTGATTTGTACTTTTGAGATATGTTAGATGTATGCCGTGTCAACCATCTAGAGCGTTAGCAGCAAGGTGTATGTGCCTAGTACACCTAATATGCTCCCAATTTTTTGTGAGAAGAGTGTATGTTTTGCCGCTTAATTAAAAAATGTTGAGTTCAGTTAGAGTCTTTTGACCACAATATGACCCCTGGACCCCTAGAGCGATTCAAGTTTCCCCTCGTTTACTTCCCCACCAATTTTTTTTTGTCAAGAATTGATATATTCGTAAAAGCCACCAGCTTAAAACAAGCCATATATTATGCTGGAATTATTTGTGCAAGAGACTTGATCAACATTTCCACTCCACACCGAGACACCAACCTTTCAAATACTTAACACCATTTCTGGACATCCCGATAACGATTCATTTGTAACATTGTGGGTTGCGTTGATATCCTCGCGAAGAGAATCAGGGCATCCCTTATTGAAGTGAATAGCCGATTTAGCTAGATTTATACTCTGACCAGAAGCACCACAATAATAAGTCCCCTAACACATTAGTGGTATCCTTCGCACCATCCACACATGCGCTAATGAATGCTAGGTTGTCATCTATGAGTAAAAGACGGTTCACTAGGGAGCCGATGACGCTACTTGGATGTCATTCAAATTTTTCTGAATTCCTCTTCTCTTTGGTATGCTTGACAAACCTTCTGCTGCCAAAAGGAAGAAAAAAAAGGTCCTTCCACACGGCCAGATGTCTCGTGTTGACTTAAATTCTTCTAAATATGTTACCATTAAACAACATTATAATAATGCACCATGGATAATCAATTCTCTTTGAGACCGAGCTTGATCAAAATTTCCTTGAGGTAGTCCCATTCAACATGACTGTAGGTCTTCATCATATCCAATTTGCGCACACAAAATGGTTTTTGTCGCCCCCTCTTATTCTTCATGAAGTGCAAGCACTCATAAGCACATATTTCTCATCTCCAGCAAAACCTTCACAGACACATGGTCCAACACTTTGTTCGTTTGCATGTAACCCCTTCTGTCACATATAGTGAGTTATAAAAGTTGAATTTGCACTCATGAATGTTCTTTGTTATCTGACCATCATGTGCCAATTGATCGAATTATTTTTTCTCCCCTCTTGCATTTGGTTTTTGACTAAAAAAAGGTGTTCCCTATCACCCTCAGATAACCACTAAATATGATACTTCTGCATCCGCATTACTTCTCTGTGTTTGAGCACATTTAATTTAGTCAGTGCTTTTGTTACTCCATGTCATGAAGCAAAATCAGAAATGCAATAGTTGCTCTTTTTTACTTTATTTATTGAGCCCTTGACTACTTTTCCCATGAATTTCATGTTAAAAATGTCTCCATAAGAAAGGTATAGGTTACAGTTTGAAAAAGCTATTTGGATAAGTTCCTAATCTTTTCTTAGCATGTCAAAGTTCTCATATCCTATATTGAGGGTTGACAACAAATGAACAATACAATATAGTGACCCAAGGGCTTATTTCTGCATGTTAAATTAACGACATTTTTCCCTTTTTTGATGCCTGGTCACATTTGCTCTCTAAAATGTATAATTCTTTAAAACTAATATGCCGCTCAACAAGAAGCAATATCATATGTTTCTACTATTTAATTTATTTCTATTTTTGTTTCTGATGACTGGTGGGCATGGTAACCATCCTTGTTTGTATCTATCTTACTTTTCTCAAGATGGATGAGTATATCAACCATTTTCAATTTATTTCTATCTTTTTTCTCTTAAGATGGACAGGTGTGGCAACGCGTCTCTTGATGTTCTACTGACTTCTATATGTCATTGTTCATTTGCAAAGATTAGTGACTCAACCTATATGTGGTTAAAGAGATACTCATTTTGTTTAGCCTACCACATACACTGGCTCTACACTATCTTTATGTCCCAATCCTATAGTTACGAAACATGTGACCGGCAAACTATGCTACTCCAAATTTTTATGTGGAATATATTTGCCTTGGCGGCTTGCATATAAAAATTATATGTAGAAGCAATATTGTGAATTGTACTACATCAAGTTTGTGTCACATATAATTTGCAACAAAAAATGTTTGTCTTGCTTTTGTCAAAAATGTTTATTTAGTCTTGAGCTCCAAAAGCAGTTCCCAGTCATTGTGCTAACCCACCGAAGCCCTTGGATGGACGAAAGGAGTTCGATCAAGCCTGGGCCAGATCATAAGTAAATGAAGGAATTGCTTAGTTGAGCCCTAGAACTATTACCCGTGAAACTCTATCGAAACCAAGACATGGGTGTAGATTATGTAGCCAATCTTTCTATAATGGAGACCAAACCAATCATGTGGTTACAGTATGCTCGAGATGCTATATCAGCCCCATTTGCTGCTGATTATGACCCCGTTACTTGAGTAATAAATTAACGATTTCCTCGCAAGAAAAAGAGAAGAAGACACTCACAAGATGCAACCTAACCATAAGTACAATTTACACTTGTTTTTGGGAGGACACATTCTTTTCCTTTTTGAGTGTTTGAAAATCGAGCTAACTTCTTCTATTGCAAAACCAAATATAAAGTGTCCACTTGGGAGCTATAAATCTTACGTATAACAAAAATCTTATGGCGAGACTTGTCGCCAAGCCACCTGTATAATAGATAATTTATTTTTTCCATAACATTTTGGTTGTGTGCATCTTTACTGTTCTGACGTTGTTTTGGTTGTTGAAATATATTGTCTAGCCCTTTGCGTTGGCTAGTGCATGCAATTCAATATGGTATGAGAGCATGAGATACTAGGATCAAATCCTGGGCAACGCAAAAAATTAGAAACAAATATTACGGCTCTCCAAACATGCGTCACAACAGGCCAAAGGGCGAAAGACTTAGGGTGAGTGTTGAAATATATTGCCTAACCTTTTCCATCAATTCGGAGGTTTGGTATTGCGTTGGCTAGTGCATGCAATTCAATATTGGTATTGAGGACATTTTCTTATCCATTATTTACAACCTTGGATAAACGAGCAATTACCTTTTCCCAACTTCTTTCTTCGTGAGAATACTTTTCGCAGTGCATTGATAAATGTATTAGGAGGACCTGTTAGCAATTGGGCCAAGGAGCAGCTGGCAGTTGGGGCTGTACATTGTACGCCCATCCCTATCCTGTCGGCACTCATCGTCAGGTTGCCCGTCCACGCAACCGCCTCTCGGGTCTCGACCCTGTTCGTCGCTCATAAATAAACTCGCCGCCCGACCTCGCCGAAATCCACATTCCAAATCGGATCGAACCGAATCCATTCCCGTTTTCCTCGTCTCTCTGTCGGCCAGCCTGGCATAACTGCCGCCTCGGCCGCCACACCCCGGCCCAACTCGGCGGCCATGGAGGCGGCGGACGGAGGAGGCGAAGCGCTGGAGGACTTGCTAGCCCTCGTGATGGTGGTGTCGTCCAAAGGAATGGTGGCATGGGTCCCTGCTCTGGGCGTGGCGCCGAACGGATCAGGAAGAGACGCCATGGAAACGGCGCTGGCGCAGGACGCGTGGGTTCCCGCTGAGGCCGCATGGTGGACCGGATGGATCCCCGGGCCGGACAGCGTGGTGATGGACGGCCCCGAGGCGCTGGCCGTGGCGGTGCGGTACGGATGGATCAGCCCCTCTTCGGCCTTGGTCATGGAGCTCGAACAGAATCAGGACTTCTTCGCGCCGATGTATGTACCGGACAACCACGCGGCGGCGGCCGCATCCATGGGCAACACCGCCCTCTACCTGGCCTTGCTCAGCTTGCCGGCCCGAGAGGTCGCCCGCTGCCGCATGGTCTGCAGGCTGTGGCGCGACATCACCAGCACGGAGGACTTCCGCCTCGACCACCACGACCACCACTTCCGGACGCCCATGCCGCTCTTCTTCTTCCTGGACCCCAGGCTCGTCCGCCCCAACCTCTGCGCCGTCGACATCCGCAACCGCGTGCCCCGGCAGGTCATTCGCTACGCCCGCCCGCCCAACCACGAGGTGTTGATGATCCACGGCTCATGCGCCGGCGTCCTCCTCCTCTCCTCCGGTCGCAGGCTCTACGCCTGCAACCCTTGCACGCGCCGCTGGACGCGCCTCGCGCCCGTCCAGCTCCACTTCGACATCATCGGCTTCTACTTCACGGTGACTGACCGCGATCAGGACCCCGGAGATTTTGAGTTCCACGTGCTGTGCCGCGACCGCTGGAGGTCTCGCTGCGCGTACTGGATCTGTACACTGGGCACGACGGGATTGACGCGGAGGTGCATTGGTCGTCGGTGCCGCCCCATTGAGCTTAGGCGTGTGCTGCGCAGGGGGATTGCTCCTTCTTGCAAGATCCCTCCCGTCTTCTTCTGCGGCTACCTGCACTGGCCGCCCAAGGCTGCCCTGGACAACAGCAACGTACTACTCGTGTTCGACACGCGCGACGAGTACTTCAGCCAGATTCCTCCTCCAAGCATCCAAGTGGGCGGCGAGGACGTTCCCGTCGTGGGCCGCCAGGTGTTTGAGATCGACCAGCACATCGCCATGACCGCCATCTCATTGTCCACGGCAACAGTCGATGTTTGGGTCCGAAGCAACATTACAGCAATCTGGAGCCGCCTGTACAGCATCCGTGTGCCGGTGGAGGAAATCAGACTTAACAACAGCTGCCATCACAATGCCAGCGTGTTCGCCGTAGCCCATGACCGGAATGATCTGGTGCAGTGCCCGCGCATCCTGCTGCAGTGCGACGCCCTAGGAGATGAGCTCGAGAGGTACGAGCTTGCTGACCACTGGACCTCCCTCTCCGGACACACACTCGAAGAAAGCCTCCTTCTACATCCCGACATTCTCCCGATGCAGGACACAGATGCCGTTGACGGTGACCCGCCTTTCTTCCAAAACTGAATCTCCATCTGCTTCCCATGGTGACCTGTCCTATCATCAAGACAGTGATTCAGATTGCAGTGGCTCCATCTGACTCTCAATTCTCTGTTTCAGACTTGCCAGCATTTTTGTTTGTGCTAATTGCTAGTAGAATTTGTGATGATTCTAACTGAATTTGTGATGATCCATCTGCCTCCCATGGTCCTACCATCAAGACAGTGATTCAGATTGCAGTGGCTCCATCTTACTCTGAATGCCGTTCTTCTGAACTTTCTGCACATTGTTGTGTTTCATACTTGCCAGCATTTTTGTTTGTGCTAATTGCTAGTTGAATTTGTGATGATTCTAACTGAATTTGTGATGATCCGAATCATTTGGTAACTTTCCCAGGCTAAGAAATTTTATGTACCGAGTGCTTGTGGCTGCCTTCTTGTCTCTTCATTCAATTGGTAGTTGAATCGTGAGAATAACCGTGTCCTCTCTTTTCCTACCTGCTTATGAGATGCTTTCCTCGAATCAGGCTTTCGCCCCACTTTATAAATAAAGAAACCGTCCACAACAAGTAACAAGGTTTGAAACCATCCACATAACACATGCTGGGGCCACAACACAAGACGACCCAACAGAAGAAAAAGCGACCACCTCGCCAAGCGAGGACACATAAAAAAAAGCGACAGCAGACTAGGGGGGGGGGGGGGGGGGGGAGACGCCGAGCCACCTCCAAGAGACGCCGAAGAGTCGCGTCCAGCCTCGCCTTGTCCCGCTGTCTACACAACGGGCACAATAGCTGCAGGGAGGCCAGAAAGTGGAAAACTGAGTCAGTGGCACGCCGAGGGAGAATCTTCTCAATAACCATCTTATTCCGGATATTCCAGAGTGACCATGACATCGTAGCAAACACTAGCCAGAAAAGGCGACGGCCCTTTCCAGCCCGGTTCGCTTGGGTCTTTAGGAACTCACCAAGATCGTGGGCCTGCCAGTCCGGGCCCAACGCATCTCTGGTGAAGTTCCAGAGAAACCGAGCGATGGGACAGGCGAACATTATGTGGGTTCCCGTTTCGGGGAGCCCACACAATGGACATAGCCCTTCCCCTGACCCATGTCTCTTGGACACATCCACCCCCGAGGGGAGTCGATTGCGAAGTAACTGCCAAACAAAAATCTTGGTTTTCAGCGGAAGCGGGGCCTTCCAAAGAGGCTTGGTCCACGGGAGGGCCGCACGGCCAAATAGGGCCCGATAGTCCGATCTAACCGAGAAGGACCCGGACGGGGTAAGACTCCAAGTCATACTATCGGGTCCGTCAGCCAAGGTATCCGGGAGCTCCGCCCTAAGTTCCCTCCAAGCTTCAGTTTCTTCCGGGCCAAAGGTTCGACGAAACGAGATGTTCCATGTTCCTTATGGAGCCGCGACAGATTCTCGAAGCGACGGATCAAAACAAATAACGAAGAGGCTTGGGTACACCTCCCGTAGGGCGCGTTCCCGAATCCAGCAGTCCAGCCAAAACATGGTCCCCACCCTATTCCCAATAGAGACCGCGAGCCCACGCCGGATCTCCTCCTTAATCTCCTGGATGGAATGCCAGAACTGGGATCCGTCCCGCCGGTCACAGTCCAGAAGGGGCCGACCCTGCAGGTACTTGGCCTTAATGAGCTTGAGCCAAAGGCCCCATCATCCCGCAGGATCCGCCAAACCCAACACAACATCAAGGCCTTATTGAACTGGCGAGACACAAGGATACCTATGCCCCCAAATTCCTTGGGGGCGCAAATGTCTGCCCACTTAACCATATGGTACTTCTGGCGTCCCAAGGGGTCTTGCCAAAAGAACCGAGAAAGCTCCTTGTCAAAAGCCCCATGCACCCCCTCTGGGAGGAGGTACATGCCCATCATGTACATGGGCAAGCTGGACAGACATGAGTCAATCAGGACAGTCTTGCTACCTTTAGAGGTGAATCTCCCACACCACGGTTCGGATCTTGAGCGCACCCAGGCCACTAGAGGCTCCAGGTCCCTGATAAGGATCCTGGTGTTGTGGACCGGCATCCCCAGATAAGTGATGGGGAAGGAGGCAAACCGACAATTAAAATTGTCAGCTATCCTCTGCTGCTCATCTAGAGAAAACCCTAGCGCGATAACCTTGCTCTTGTCTAAGTTAATCCTAAGGCCAGACATCTCCTGGAAGCATAGGAGGAGGAACTTGAGGTTCACAATATCTAGAGTTGAACCCTCAATCATGATCATTGTGTCATATCGTACTAGAGATGAGTAAGGCCCTCCTTGGCTTTTTAAGCATTTCCGCCAGGACGTCCACCGCCGCGTTGAAGAGCAGAGGGGACAGGGGGTCCTACTGACGAACCCCGCAGGAGGTGTGGAAGTAGGGCCTAATCTCACCGTTGATGTTAATCGCGTTGCTCCCGGTCATGATGAACTGCATTATCCATGTGATCAGGCGGTCGTCAAATCCCCGTCGAATGAGGACCTGCCGAAGGAATAGCTAGTCCAGACGGTCGTAGGTCTTCTGGAAGTCTAGCTCCAAGAGGACGCCTTTCAACTTCCTGGACTTGATCTCGTGGATAACCTCATGGAGGGCGAGGATCTCATCATGTATGAATCTTCCTTTGAGAAAGGCAAATTGATACTGATGGGTGAGGCGCTCCATTACCAGGGCCAAGAGAGACGCGCAGACTTTCGCAAAGATCCGTTGAATGACATTGAGAACTGTAATGGGCCTGAATTAGCGATTGTCCGAGGCCCCTATCACTTTAGGGATCAAGGTGATAACACCAAGGTTCAGCCGTCCCATCACAAGGGTCCTAGTGTAGAATTCCTGGAACATTGGCATGATGAGCGGTTGGAGCTCCTTCCAGAAGTTCTGGAAGAAAACTACCGGGAGGCCATCGGGGCCCGGGGCAGAGTTGTCCTTCATGGCCCTCACCACCCGCTCTACGTACTCCGACAGGAATGGGAGGGTGAGCTCCTCATTCTCGTCGTCCGTGAACCTGGCCCTAAGCAGCCAAAAGTCAGCCACCAACGCAACCCCCGTGTGGGGTCCTGCCGTGAAGAGCTCCTTATAGGAGTAGATATGAGAGGATAGCGCCCCTGCCTCCTAGATGAGGTGATCATTGTCCCAAAGGCAGGGAATAGAGCATTTCCTACAGCGCCCATTGGCAACCGCATGGAAATAGGCCGTGTTCGCATCTCCCTGGAGGATCCAATTCTGGCGGCTGCGTTGCCTCCAGAACAGCTCCTACCCCTGGTAGATCTCAAATAGAGAGGTCTCTAAGGCATAAAGGTGGGACCACTCGTCCGCTGAGAGGCCCACCGAGTTTGCCGCCAAATCAAGGGCGTGGATATCCTCTAGCAGAGCTCCTTTCTGGAGTCTTGTCACCGCGCCAAAATTTTCTCCCAGCCCCTCATGAATTGGCGGGCAATCTTAGCCCAATGATGCCAGACGTCCACCGCATTGAAGCGTCTAGGGGGAGTTGCCGCATTTACCAACCATTTGGCTTAGACCGCTTCCACAAACCCTGGCTGATGAAGCCAGAAGTTTTCAAAGTGGAAACGATTCAGTCGTGGCAGGGAGCTCCTCCTGTCGATAGAAGCAGTGGAACATGATCCGAGCCTACCCTGGTGATGACGCGAAGAGAGCAGAGAGGAAAGGCAACCTCCCAATCCATGGAGACCAGCACGCGATCAAGGACATTCCTGACAGGATCGTCTCTATTGTTGGTCCAAGTGAAACGGGCTCCCACTCGCATGATATCTCTAAGGCGAGGTCAGCGATGCAATTGTTGAACATCCTCATGCGCGGGACATCCACGTTGCAGGAGCTTTTGTCATCAGGGGAGCGAATCAGGTTGAAATCGCCCACCACGACAACCGGGATGGTGCATCGCTCAACTTTGTCTTTTAGTTCCTCTAGGAAGGCTGGGGATCGACTATGGTCCGCAGGGCGATAGACGATGATGAGCTCCCACTGGAGGTTGGACCGTCTATGGGTGAGTGACATGGTCACAAAGAATTCCCCGCGGTCCATATCGTCCACCTCGAAGGTATCCTCCTTGGCGCCAAGGAGGATACCTCCAGAGTGGCCCCACGCCGGGAGCCAGGTCCAAGCAAACTTGTGACGCGATAAACCCTGGAGTTCCGAGATCTGAAAGTTTTGTTTGATTGTCTCTTGGAGGCCCACAATGTCAATATCTTCCTGTCGCAAGTACTCCTTTATTTGGCGTTTACGACCATCATTACCAAACCCCCTAATGTTCCAAATGAGAGATATGATTGCTGGCCAGTTCATTGGATAACATTTTTGGGTCTGGTCCCCTTACGGGGGACAGATTGTGTCTTGTCGGCTGGCAGAGGCCTAGAGCTCGGTCTCGGTGGCCTCCCTATAGACCTCCCCAGCTAGGGGAGTCTCCTGGGAGGCGGCCGGGTGGCACTGCTGAGAAGAACCAACCATCCTAGATCCGGGATCAGATGTCCCAGTTCCTGGCGGTGTCGAGGTTTCGCCCTGCCCCTGTGCAGCGCGTGCACGAGCAGCGGCGAGGGATCCCTCGTAAATCACCTTAGCTCTAATCGCCTCGATCTGTTCGAGCCTCGGGCCTCACTCCCCGCGAAAGACCACACCACTGTCAGCTTCCACTTGAGCGAGCTGATCAAGTGGGGAATCATCTAGGACCGAGAACCTGGATCCCGAGGGAGAGGGGTGGGAGGAAGGGGGACAAGGGTACGGGGTTTTCTGGGGAGTACCTGAGTCAAGGTTGCGGGCGGAAGTCCTCTGAGATGCCAGCTGGGACACCGTGGTCACCACTATTGGAGATATGCCCTAGAGGCAATAATAAAAGTGGTTATTATTATATCTTTATGTTTATGATAAATGTTTACATTCATGCTATAATAGTATTAACCGCAAACATTAATACTTGTGTGATTTGTAAACTAAATTAGAGTCCCTGGTAAAGCCTCTTGTAATACTAGCTTGTTGGTTAATAACATGATCGTGGTTTCCCAATCATGAACATTGAGATGTTATTAACAACAATATCATATCATTAGGAGAATGGTATTATGGACATACTCCTATAGATAAGCGTAGCATGAAGATCAAGTCATTTCAATAGTTCATTTGCTATAAGATTTCCGAGACATAGTAACCTAATTCCTTCGACCATGAGATCATGCTAATCACCATCACCGGAAGGATACTTTGATGACATCAAACACCACACCGTAACTGGGTGGATATAAAGGTGACATTGAGTGTTCGGAAAGTATGTGTTGAGGCACATGGATCAAGAATGAGATTTGTCCATCCATATGACAGATAGATATACTCTGGGCCCTCTCAGTGGAATGTCATCCAATTAGCTTGCAAGCATGTGACTGGCTCACAAGGGATCACATATCACGAGAACGAGAAAAGAGAACTTATCGGTAACGAGGTTGAACTAGGTATTCAGAGATACCGACGATCAAACCTCGGATAAGTAAACTATCGCGAGATAAAGGGAAATTGGTATCGTATGTAAGTGGTTCATTCGATCGCAAAGTAATCATAGAAATATGTGGGAGCCATATGAATTTCCAGATTCCTCTATTGGTTATTGATTGGAGAAGTGTCTCGGTCATGTCCGCATAATTCACAAACCGTAGGGAGACACACTTAAGGATTCGATGTTGTTTAGTAGATATGGAATGTAAGTAGGGAGACCGAATGTTGTTCGGAGTCTTGGATGGGATCCAGGATATCACGAGGAGATCCGGAATGGTCCGGAGAATAAGATTCGTATAAGGAAAGTCGGACTCCGGAGTTCGGGAATGATTTCGATGTTTTCATCGGAGAGGTTCTAGAAGGGTCTAGAAGGTTCATCAGACCGAAAGGGGAATGGTTCATGAATGTGTCATGGTTAAGTGGAATGATTAGATCATGTCCTAGGTCACTTGGTTGGGCATTTGCGAGAGAGAAATAAAGCTCTAAATTGAAAGTCAAAAGGGAGGTTTGAAAAGTCAAACTAGAACAATAGTTTCCTAGTGAAATAAGGAAAGAGTCCTTCCTTCTCTCCAACTTGGGTTTGGGGAAGGATTCAAACTCCCCTCTACCAAGCTGACCTCCCTCTCATAAATAGAGGGGAGGGGCTTCCCTAAAGCACCACATCAAGCCCTCCCCACCAAGCGTCGCCGCCGCCCGCCCGCGCTGCCGCCACCGCTAGCCGCTGCCGCCACGCCGCCGTCGCCCTAGCGGACGCCAACACCTCATCCTCCTCTCCGGCCTTCTAAACCTAGATCGCCGGAAACCCTAGATCCACCATAACCCGCACCGGCTTAGGTGAAGCCCTGCGGGATATTCCCTTTACTTCTGACACCATGCCGTCGTGTTGCCGGAATCGCGAGGGGAGAACTACAACCTCCGCTGCCTGCTGGAACAAGGGAGAGGAAGGTCTTCATCGAGTATCGAACGTGTGAACGACTGCGGAAGCGCTGCCGGAACTCAGCGCCGGAAGGATCGTCTACGCGATCTTGAGATCGACAAGTGTACGACTACATCACCCACGAGAATCTGCTCTCGTTAACCGCTTTGGAATCTTCGAGGGTGAATACTCTAATCGACTCGTTGCTACAATCTAGTATATAGATCTTGGCTTGTTTGTGTGCATGCGGTAGAATTTTTTTGTTTTCCATGCTACAAAGCCCTACAGTGGTATCAGAGCCGTGTCTATATGTATATCTGTTGCATGAGTATAACACAATGGTCATTATGGGCGGTGGTGCTTTTATTATCAATTGCTTTTTGTGTACTTTGCATCTTGCGGTATGACGGGATGAAGCGGCCCGGGCTAACCTTACATGACATCGTTCATGAGACTTGCTCCACGCTTAACATGCAACTTGTATTGCATAAGTGGATTTGAGGGTGTCTGTCTCTCCCATCATAGTATAGATTCAATTTACAATGGGCACTTGATAGTTCAAACATGAACGTTGTGGTTCTAGTTCGTAAGTTAGAACGACACTTATTGAAAGCCCCAAACCACGTAAAATATGCAAAGAAAATTAGAGGCGTCTAACTTTGTTTTGTAGGGGTGTGCTGTGATGTGATATGGTCATGATTGTGATTATATGTGATGTATGCAATGTTCCTTATTGTATGTTGGCTACCGGCAGGAGCCATATGGCTGTCTTTTAATTCCGTTAAGACCTGCGTGTCTATTATTCAAAGTAGTTGTAATAGTTGATGCTGGTAGATGACAACCATGGATCGGTGCCATTGACCTTGATGCAATGCCGGTGATGATGCATATCATGTTCGTGCTTGAAGATGGAGATCGGAAGCACAAGAAGAAAGGCCATATCATATCACATATTATGACTTGCATGTGATGTTAATCCTTTTATGCATCTTGTATTGCTTAGTTCGCAACGGTAGCATTATAAGATGATCCCTCTCACAAAATATCAAGTTATAAAGTGTTCATCATTAGTACACAATGTTGCTAAAGCTTGTTATTTCGAAGCACCATGTGATGATCGGGTATGTTAGATTCTGCGAGTGTATACAACGAGAGAAAGCCATATTTGCTCATGTGGAAGCTAAGGTTTGATCTTGACGAGCCTAAAATGTACAGACATGGTCTCGAAACACGGATCACCGAAAGGTAAAGCATGAGTCATATAGTAGATATGATGAACATGTTGATTGTTCGCCATTGAAGCTACATCATCTCTCGTGATGATCGGTTTTGATGTGGTGGATTTGGTTCGTGTGATCACTAAAACGATGTGAGGGATATTGTTTTGAGTGGGAGTTCACCTAGATTAATTTAACTATTAATTAGAACTCAATTTGTCATAAACTTAGTCTAAACTATTGCAAATATGTTGTAGATCAATGACGGCCCCTACCATCAATTTTAATGCATTCCTAGAGAAAGAAAAGTTGAAAAACAATGGAAGCAACTTCGCGGATTGGCTCCGCAACTTGAGGATTGTCCTCAATGCTGGTAATTTAACCTATGTGCTGGATACACCGCTGGGTGACCCACCTGCAGCTGATGCTACCGATGAGGTGAAGAAGTTTCCTCACTCGGAAGAATCAGTACTCCACATTTCAGTGTGCTATCTTGTATGGTTTGGAATCGGAGCTTTAGAAAAGGTTTGAGAACCATGACCCACATGATATTGTCCGTGAACTCAAAATCATATTTGAGGCTCACACGACAGTTGAGAGTTATGAGGCTTCTGAAAAGTTCTTTGACTGCAAGATGGAAGAGGGCATCTCCGTTAGTGAGCATGTGCTTAAGATGTCTGGGCATGCAAGCAAGCTTCAAAGCTTGGGTATAGTGTTTCCTAACGCTTTGGGGATTCACTGTGTCCTCCAATCACTACCACCAAGTTACAAGAACTTTGTAATGAACTACAATATGCAAAACATGGACAAGTCATTGCCTGAACTCTTCTCCATGTTAAAGTCTGCGGAAGTGGAGATCAGGGAAGAGCACGAAGTGTTGATGGTCAATAAGACCACCAAATTGTAGAAGCAAGGCAAGTCTAAGAAAAAGGGAAACTTCAAGAAGGGCGGTAAGAAAGTTACCGCAGCGGCGAAGAAACCAAGGCTGGGCCTAAGCTTGATACTGCGTGCTTTTACTGCAAGGGAGAAGGTCACTGGAAGCGGAATTTCCCTAAGTAATTGGCGGATTTGAAGAACGGCAACATCAAGAAGAAAGGTATATCCGATATACATGTTATTAATGTGTATCTCACTAGTAGTCGTAGTAGTGCCTGGGTATTTGATACTGGTTCGGTTGCTCATATTTGTAACTCGAAACAGGTGCTGCAGAATAGACGGAAACTAGCGAAGAACGAGGTGACGATGCGCGTTGGAAATGGATCAAAGGTGGATGTGATCGCGGTCGGCACGTTACCTCTTCATCTACCGTTGGGATTAGTTTTATACTTAAATAATTGTTATTTGGTTCTTGCGTTGAGCATGAACATTATATCTGTATCATGTTTATTGCGAGACCGTTACTTGTTTAAGTCCGAGAATAATGGTTGTTCGATTTATATGAGTGATATGTTTTATGCACATGCACCTTTGATAGATGGTCTATTCTTGTTGAATATCGATTGTAGTAATATACATATTAATAATATTGAAGCTAAACGTTTGAAATTGAGCGATAACTCGACCTATATGTGGCACTATCGTCTTGGTCACATTGGAGTGAAGCGTATGAAGAAACTCCATTCCGATGAAATTCTTGAATCACTTGAAAGATGCCAAGCATGTCTGATGGGTAAAATGACTAAGACTCCATTTTCTGGTATGATGGAGCGAGCTACGAACTTATTGGAAATCATACATACCGATGTTTGTGGTCCAATGAGTGTAGCATCGCACGGTGGTTATCGTTATGTTCTTACCTTCATGGATGACTTGAGTAGATATGGGTATATCTATTTCATGAAACATAAGTCTGAAACTTTCGAGAAGTTTAAGGAATTTCAAAGTGAAGTAGAGAATCAACGTAACAAGAAGATTAAGTTTATACGATCTGATCATGGAGGTGAATATCTAAGTTATGAGTTTGGCGAGCATTTGAAGAAATGCGGAATACTTTCACAATTGACACCGCCGGAAACACCACAACATAATGGTGTGTCCGAACGTCGTAATCAAACTCTCTTAGATGTGGTTCGTTCTATGATGTCACTTACAGATTTACCGCTATCGTTTTGGGGTTATGCATTGGAAACAACCGCATTCACTTTAAATAGGGCACCATCTAAATCCGTTGAAACGACACCGTATGAATTATGGTTTGGGAAGAAACCTAAATTGTCGTTCCTTAAAGTTTGGGGTTGCGAAGCTTATGAAAAGAAGTTACAACCCGACAAGCTAGAACCCAAAGCGGAAAAATGTGTCTTCATAGGATACCCGAAGGAAACTATTGGGTATATCTTCTATCGTAGATCCGAGGGAAAAATCTTCGTTGCCAAGAATGGATCCATTCTAGAGAAGGAGTTTCTCTCGAAAGAAGTGACTGGAAGAAAAGTAGAACTCGACGAGGTTGTCGAACCTTCTATCAGACTTGAGAGTAGCACATCACCGGAAGTGGTTCCTGTCGCGCCCACACCAATAAGAGAGGAATCTAATGATGTTGATCATGAAACTTCGGTTGAAATTACTACGAAACCTCGCAGGTCAACGAGAACTCGTACCGCTTCTTATTGGTATGATCCTGTTATGAGTGTCATATTGGTGGACAACACCGACGAACCTGCGACATATGAGGAAGCAATGACGAGCCCAAGTTCCAATAAATGGTAAGAAGGCATGAAATCCGAGATTGGATCCATGTATGAAAACCAAGTATGGACTTTGGTGGACTTACCGGATGGCCGGAAGGCTGTCGAGAACAAATGGATTTTCAAGAAGAAAACAGATGCTGATGGTAATGTTACTGTCTATAAAGCTCGACTTGTCGCAAAAGGGTTTCGACAAATTCAAGGAGTTGACTATGATGAGACTTTCTCACTGGTAGCAAAGCTAAAGTCTGTGAGGATTTTGTTAGCAATCGCTGCATATTATGATTATGAGATATGGCAGATGGATGTCAAAACGGCATTCCTCAATGGAGACATTGATGAAGAGTTGTATATTGTACAACCCAAAGGTTTTGTCGATCCGAAAGATGCTAACAAGGTATGCAAACTTCAACGGTCCATTTATGGATTGAAGCAAGCATCCCGAAGTTGGAATCAACGTTTTGATAAGGTAATCAAAAGCTTTGGTTTTATACAAACTTATGGAGAAGCTTGTATTTACAAGAAAGTGAGTGGGAGCTCTATAGCATTCCTAATACTATATGTAGATGACATATTGTTGATTGGGAATGATGTAGACATTCTTAATAGTGTCAAGGATTATTTGAATAATAGTTTTTCAATGAAAGATTTTGGTGAATCAGCTTAGATATTAGGCATAAAGATTTATAGAGATAGATCAAGACGCCTAATATCATTGTCACAGAGTACATATTTGGACAAAGTTCTAAAGAGGTTTGGAATGGAAGATAACAAGAAAGGGTTCTTGCCCATGTTTCCCAATACGACCTTGAGTAAAACTCAAAGTCCTGCAACGACAGAAGATACAGAAAGGATGAGTAAGACTCCCTATGCCTCAGCCATAGGATTTCTCATGTATGCCATGCTATGTACTAGACCCGACATTGCATATGCTGTTAGTTTGACTAGCAGATATCAAAGTGATCCAGGAGTGGATCATTGGACAGCGGTCAAAAAAATCTTTAAGTACTTGAGAAGGACTAAGGATATGGTTTTTTCTTATAGAGGTGATGAACAACTTGTTGTTAATGGTTACACCGATGCTAGTTCGAACACCGATCCGGATAATTCTAAATCTCAATCTGGATACGTATTTACTTTGAATGGTGCAGTAGTTAGCTGGAGGAGTGCAAAGCAAAGCGTTGTGGCGAGATCTTCAACTGAATCAGAATACATAGCTGCTTCGGAGGTTTCACAAGAGGCGATATAGATGAAGGAGTTCATTACAGAGCTCGGTGTAGTTCCAAGTGCGCTGGACCCAATGCCTATCTACTGTGATAACATGGGCACTATAGCCAATGCGCAAGAACCAAGGTCACACAAGAAGCTGAAGCATATCAAGCTACATTTTCACGCTATTCGAGAGCATGTCCAAGATGGTGACATAAAGATTTGAAAAGTACACACATATCTGAATGTGGCGGATCCGTTGACTAAACCTCTCCCGAGGGCAAAACATGACCAGCACCAAACCGCCATGGGTGTTTGGTATATTACCATGTAATCTAGATTAGTTGACTCTAGTGCAAGTGGGAGACTGTTGGAGATATGCCCTAGAGGCAATAATAAAAGTGGTTATTATTATATCTTTGTGTTTATGATAAATGTTTACATTCATGCTATAATAGTATTTACCGGAAACATTAATACTTGTGTGATTTGTAAACTAAATTAGAGTCCCTGTTAAAGCCTCTTTGTAATACTAGCTTGTTGGTTAATAAGATGATCGTGGTTTCCCAATCATGAACATTGAGATGTTATTAACAACAATATCATATCAATAGGAGAATGGTATGATGGACATACTCCTATAGATAAGCGTAGCATGAAGATCAAGTCATTTCAATAGTTCATTTGCTATAAGCTTTCTGATACATAGTAACCTAATTCCTTCGACCATGAGATCATGCTAATCACCATCACCGGAAGGATACTTTGATGACATCAAACACCACACCGTAACTGGGTGGCTATAAAGGTGGCATTGAGTGTTCGGAAAGTATGTGTTGAGGCACATGGATCAAGAGTGGGTTTGTCCATCCATATGATGGATAGATATACTCTGGGCCCTCTCGGTGGAATGTCATCCAATTAGCTTCCAAGCATGTGACTGGCTCACAAGGGATCACATATCACGGGAACAAGAAAAGAGTACTTATTGGTAACGAGGTTGAACTAGGTATGCAGAGATGCCGACGATCAAACCTCGGATAAGTAAACTATCGCGAGACAAAGGGAAATTGGTATCGTATGCAAGTGCTTCATTCGATCGCAAAGTTATCGTAGAAATATGTGGGAGCCATATGAATTTCCAGATTCCTCTATTGGTTATTGATAGAGAAGTGTCTCGGTCATTTCCGCTTAATTCACGAACCTTAGGGAGACACACTTAAGGATTCGATGCTGTTTAGTAGATATGGAATGTAAGTAGGGAGACCGAATGTTGTTCAGAGTCTCGGATGGGATCTAGGATATCACGAGGAGATCCGGAATGGTCCAGAGAGTAAAATTCATATAAGGAAAGTACGATTCCGGAGTTCGAGAATGATTTCGATGTTTTCATCGGAGAGGTTCTAGAAGGGTCTAGAAGGTTCACCGGACCGGAAGGGGAATGGTTCATGAATGTGTCATGGTTAAGTGTAATGATTAGATCATGTCCTAGGTCACTTGGTTGGGCATTTGCGAGAGAGAAATAAAGCTCTAAATTGAAAGTCAAAAGGGAGGTTTGAAAAGTCAAACTATAACAATAGTTTCCTAGTGGAATAAGGAAAGAGTCCTTCCTTCTCTCCAACTTGGGTTTGGGGAAGGATTCAAACTCCCCTCTCGCAAGATGCCCTCCCTCTCATAAATAGAGGGGAGGGGCTGCCCCAGAGCACCACAACAAGCCCTCCCCACCAAGCGCCACCGCCGCTGCCCCCCTGCGCTGCCGCCGCCGCCAGCCGTCGACGACCCATCGTCGTCGCCCTAGCCGCCACCAACACCTCATCCTCCTCTCCGGCCTTCTAAACCTAGATCGCCGGAAACCCTAGATCCACCATAACCCGCACCGGCTTAGGCGAAGCCCTGCGGGATCGTCCCTCTACTTTCGACACCATGCCGTCGTGCTACCGGAATCGCGAGGGGAGAACTACAACCTCCGCTGCCTGCTGGAACAAGGGAGAGGAAGGTATTCATCGAGTACCGAACGTGTGACCGACTGCGGAAGCGCTGCCGGAACGCAGCGCCGGAAGGATCGTCTGCGCGATCTTGAGATCAGCAAGTGTACGACTACATCACCCACGAGAATTTGCTCTCGTTAACCGCTTTGGAATCTTCGAGGGTGAGTACTCTAATCGACTCGTTGCTACAATCTAGTAGATAGATCTTGTCTTGTTTGTGTGCATGCGGTAGAATTTTTTTGTTTTCCATGCTACGAACCCCTACAACCACCCCCCGGTCTCTCCGCCCTGACACGTGCCAGACACGCACTATCGCGTGACGGTGGTGGCATAGGGCGGGTCGGGGCTGACGCACCTTGTGGCCCGCGGCGGGAGTGATGGGGAAGACCGCCACTGGCCCATCAGTGTGGAATGCTGGAGTTGCTGGGACCGACGCTGGAGATCCCCTAGGCGTTGATGGTGAGGAGCCCGGGGACAAAGCGTAGCATAGGACTCCAGGAGAGCGCGGTGACGAGGGTGCGGTGACCACCATCCCCACACTCCCGGAGTCTCGGTCAGTCTCCCCTGAGCCACCTTCGGGGCCTCCTCGAGGGCCTCCCCAATGAGACGGTCCAAGGCCATGTTCCCGATGAACCCCTCCGCCTGCCTGAAGTTGGAGCCGTACTGCGCGATCTGGAAGTCGGGGAGGCCCTGGGAGGGACGGACCAAGGGCAGCTGGTGGGATGCATATGGTGCGATAGAGGTCGTGCCCACAGGCGCGGGCGCCTGACGAGAAGGCACCGGTGTCCGGGACTCCCCGCCCAGCTCGTCGTCATTGGAGTCCTCGCCCACTGAGCTCCCCCTCCTATGGAGTGGCCACCGGAAGGGGGGGGTCCATGGGAGGACAAGGGAGCCCGCCGGCGGTCTGGTCCTCATCTAGCTCAACCGTGCGAGAAGCCCTCAGTCCCGAAGTAGAAAGGCGGGAGGGGCCCTGGTAGCAGCGCCGGGTCCAGGCAGAGAACCTGCATGTGAATCGGGCCAGAGCCCGTGCGAGAAGCCTCGTCCACCATCACCAACTTGCCCACCTCCTGAGATACGAGCTCAATGATGGGGCACAAACCGCACCCTCGCTTCCTCAGGGAAGCCAAGGATCCGCACCCACACCGCAGTGAGAGTCGGGGTCATCGCAGGGTGGGCAGTCGAGGGCCCAATGGAAATATGCACCTTGCTGATCGGGAGGGTGAGCGCGGTACTGTAGGCACTGATGGAGAGAAGCTCAGTCGACGAGAAGGTCACTGCGATCTGAGACGGAGAGATCTCCCGGGCGCTCTAGGAATGGCCCGACATCATCTGCCGCAACTCCTCCTGGATGAGCTCCGCGGAGATCACCATCGAGTCTGGGAGGTCCTATCCCGAAACAGCGGTGACCACCACCAAGTTCTTGGGCACCGTCATCGCCACCCCCACCAATGTCGATGTAGTAAAACCCCCCCGCGATGGAGTGGGAAAGGTACTCCAACTGGTGCGTGGCACGTCGCGGGAGGAGGGGGGTGTCGCGGTGTGAGTTGCTCATTCCTGCAGGCGTAGGCGCCTTCTTCTTCTTCTTCTTCTTCTTCTTCTTCTTCTTCTTCTTCTTCTTCTTCTTCTTCTTCTTCTTCTTCTTCTTCTTCTTTTTCTTCTTTGCCGGCTCGGCCAGTTCCGGCGAGGGGTCATGCCGAGGTGAAGCATCCCTGTCCCTGCGCCAACCAGCAGACCCAAACCTGCCTAGGATGTCTCGCTGCGGCTGACATTGTACCAAGGTCTCCCTTAGCTGCTGCTCGGCGCTGCGCGAGTCCGGCGAAGGTGCCAGCCGTGTGTCTGACCGACCCACAGCCTGCCTCTGGTCCATGCAGCCCTAGCCATCACGCGTGGTTTGTAACATCCCAGCATTTAGGAACATACGAAGGGTAGATTTAGAAATTGTGCATGCATTCATCTGCAAAATGTGGGTAAATTTTTCGCTAAATAAAAACTTAAAGTGATTAGAGTTTCTTTCACTCTCTAAGTTTAGGAAGAGCTTTGGAGAGTGATTGTTATAAATTTTGACATGATCTTTATGAATTAGTGTGTTTTGGGGAAAGGAATTTGAATTCAAACTTGAGATTTGAGTTTATATTTTAAAAGATAGAGTTATGGTTTAGTAATATTATTTAATCAAGAAATAATACATAATAACATAAACTCTAAATAAGAAATACAATCAAACAAATGAATATTTATTCCATGAATAAGTTACAAAATGTAACTCATTAAGTCAATAAAGAATCTTTACAGAAATAAAATTACAAAAAGAGGAATATTTACATATTAATGAACTATTACAAAATTCCTTACAAAAGAATGAAATAAAAATTACAAAAGATTACATCTGTCTAAAAAGAAAACCTATACTAATCTTGAATCTTCAAATCTTGTACCTGCAAAACAAAGAACAAACAAAAATGAAAATAAAGGTTAAGTTATTAATTTTTACTCTCAGTAGAGAGCAGTGAGTTGCATTGATCAATTTTACATCATTGAGTAAATCTATTAGGGGCAAGTTTCACCAATATGAAAGAATTTAATCTTTCATAATAAATAAGCCATAAGTTAAATGACCACAACAAGTAAAGGGGCAAGTTTCACCACACAGGTAAATGGTAACAAGATCAAAAGGCAGAACACCTCATTGAGCATATCCACAACCTTGCAGCCGACACACAAGCAGCTTAGTCACCAAAATGCATGGGTGTGCTGTCGACACAGCCACAATTGCTCAAACAAACAAAAGGTACAAGCACAACCGTGGGAAAGCACTAGTGCATCTCTCCATTGCTCACACCACACAAGAACAAGTAGCTTAGCCAAAGCCAAGAAAACCAGCCAACAAAACTCCACACCAGATCAACCCAAACATCACCAGATGGTGACATAAGGTGGGGGAGAATTAGGTGGAAAGCAAGGCCAAACCACAGGAGCTAGGACAAGCAGGCTAGATTAAGGCCAAGCACAGGAACCAGGGGAAACAAGAACATCATCAGGAGGTGAAGGACATGATCAAGCCAGCAACATCACCATCACAACGAACCACTACAATCATCAGTTTTCGTGGTGAGTGTCATAAGCATCGACATGATCTATTCATCTTATCCAAACCGAAATATGTGTTGTTTCATAAGACAACCTCTCAATGATCACCCAAGTGAGGTGAACCTATCCTAGAGGTTTTGAATATCAAGGTCAGAACCAAACTCTATCAAAAACACCAAAAATCTTAGACCAGCCTCACAGATTTGGTGCTACCAAATGCAACTTATATATTCAATCATCTGTTCTTATAAAATCTGGGCACATCTCCAAGAAGGAGTAGCACCTCAGATTTTATAAGATACAAACAAATCCATTAACTTAAGCAACTAGGATCCAAGATCTAGTAAGCCACTATGATGCCTTAGCCAATTTTGAAAGTGACAACAACATAGGAACCTAGTTCCTAGAGCCTCAGACCAACATCATAGGCATGAACAATAAGTGAACTTTTCAAATTATTATTAAGAATTTATCAAGTCTCAAGTAATAACCATAAGTAAAGCCAACAACCAGATCAACCTGTGTACCATTCTAAGCTGGTTTCACAAGAAATGATCTTATAGTTAAGCCAACTAGATAGTCTAGATTTCATAAATAAACTAGCAGATCAATATATATCATTTCCCTGAGACCATACTCAAAGATCATTCAATATATCCATTCATTTTCAAAGAATCATCAGAATCTATTAAATAAATTTAGTCTATGGATGAACATACAAGCCAACAAACACTGGGGCAGTGAATTATCACTGACAGTGTTACTGTCAGTATCAAGATACTGACAGAACATGAACACACTAAGCAACCATGTTACTAATCAGAGGCAACACAATGAGCCACTAGCATCAAATCAACACTAGCATCAAATCAACACTAGCATCAGATCAACATCAGCCTCAGATCAACAACATCATCACATAATCAAAGTATGACAACAAGCACTGAGGTGCAGAGAATACAATATTCACTGAGTAGCACTATCAGATCATAACATCAATTCACAAGCACACATGGATGAATCTAGAACCATGAACCCTAGATTCAGTACAAACACTAAATATAGATTGGCCACTAGCTACACACAGAGGGACTCGAGGTAGCTAGATGCACTAGAGTTCACAAAGACACAACTCATCGGTGGTCCTCGCCGAAGGATTGAAGAGGAAGAAGAGGGGCCGACGAGCTCGTGGCGGCACGGGGAGTACCCCAGGGGGCGCTGCAACCCGCACCAGCAACGGCGGCAGCCACAGCAGCGCACGAGCACCGCACACCACCACGGGAGGATCAACAGCGGCTGTATAAAAAGAAATTCTTAATTTAAATATTAATTCTAAAAAGAATTATTAAATGAATGAAAATAGGAATTGATATTAAATTTAATCCTAAAAATAAATTATTACCTTATAAAATGGCAAATATAATATTCAATAAATATTAAAGATTATTTTTTAAATGAAATCCTTTATTACTTAAAGGAATTCTTGAAAATAAAATAATGGGTAAAACACATAAATAAAAATAGATGATAAATAATGCATTACATTACTATGCATATTCATTTTGATTTTTTAAATATTGTCCTTACCGGGCAATAATGATGTTTGTAGACATAGAAGCTCAAGGTCCAGTGCAAGCATTCGACGTCACTACCTTGCTCATTTGCTCATGTCCTTTGAAGAGTCTTTATCAAAGTATTTGCAAATTGTGTGTTATCATCTATGTTCCAAGGGAAAAAATATTATTTTCTCAAATAAATAAATTATTGATATCATCCTAAGTGATGATATAATGGAGCAATAGAACATAGGTTTCTATTTGCAACAATGATAATCAACTAGGAACTTAACCATGACATCAGTGATTCTAGCGCCGTATATCACGCGATAACCATGAGATTTGGAATGGACAGAGAAGTCAGCTGTATCTTCTTCCTCTCGCATGTAGCCAAATGTGCAGGTCGTGGTTGTTATCCTCGTAGCGTGCATATTATGTGGTAATTCGTAGAGGATATGCAACATATGGGTGGGAACCATGTAGAGGTCCCAACCTGATAAGGTAGAGATCCCTGTGTTTACAATGCTAGTCCCTGGATCGAATAGCTAGCATCCATAGTTTAAGATGTAATATCAAGAAACAAAGGTCATATTACAACTTATAACCAGAAATAAAATAATTCATTACATCTTATTATAATGCAGCAGATATAACTATAAAGCATGGAGTCCTTCATCTTCATATGCCATAGGAAATCATGTTGGTTGTAGACTTGTAATCCCTACTCAACAAACTTCACTAACATCAAACAAACCTGCAACATAATAATTTACAGCCACAAGGGTCAATACATTTGAATTGTACTGGCAAGTGATTTATATTGACATGGAGAATCTATCATCTACATGAATATTTGGCTAAGTGGAGTTTTGGCTTGCCTTTGCATAAAACAAGTTTTCCCTATCCTTTGAAAAATAGTTTTTCTCTTTGCAAATCATTTCATCACACAATGGCACACTGGATACACACCAGGTGATTCCCTTGTTTACCCAACAAGTTTTAACTTAGAGAAATTGGGATGAGGAGATCCTTGATTGCTTCAATGCCTTTTGATGCTCAAATTGTCCATTGCCGGGGACACGGCTAAGTACTTAGGTTTTTCCTCTCGAGAGGTGGTGCACTTTCCCCATAGGACTCGACATGCATTGAGACGAGATTTTTCAGAAACAATCCCTCAGATCAGCACCGACGCGTTCCACCTATCATCACTACCACCTTCTGTCTGCCTGTCTGAGTTCTTGCAACCTATGTAGTCAAGGCAGAGCCCATATGCCATGTGGCTGCACTGGAAGCTTCTCAACACAAAACATCTAAAATCTCTTTGTTCCCGGGTGGCCATCCACAAGTGAGATACACAAGGTAAACCATAGAAATGAGCCTCGTGTAACTATTCAACACAAATCCATCCAAGCAATTACCATTCCACCTAGGTGTTTCATTCACTTAGTTGTTTTATTAATCAAAAACTTAGTCATAGACTTTGCATAATATCATAGCATGAATATTCCACCCTTGAAATCTTTTAGATAGGCTAAGCATACTAGAAAAACTTGTCTCTTGTCTAAGGAAGATTCCTACCAAGATATATTCTATAGGATCTACCATACATAGCAAAAAAAAGTCCTATCATGCATACTACTAAAATATCACTAATGCAATATTGAAAAGATAGGACTTTTGATGATAAAAGTATCACTTGCCTTTTTTGTAGAAAATCTAGGTACACTCCTTGATCTTGCAGTTGTCACACTCTTCAAAGTTCACTACAATTCAATCAAGCAAGGCACATATTCAAAACTAGCATTCAAACAATTCACCACATAAAATGATAAAACAAGGAAATGCATGCAAGCATGCAAAGGGTTGTTTTATTTAAAAAGTGGTCTCTAACAAGGTACTAAACATTTCAAAACACCTACTCGTCATTTATAAAGTGGAAAATCATTTGAAAACAAGTTAGTGAAAATAGTCCTTTTTAAATCATTTTTGTTTTACTAGAAATGCTTTTATACAAAGTAATAATTCCTAGTGTTAACAAAATATATTTTTTAAACTCAAATGTTAGTGTTTATGGTTAGAGGGTTCAAATCAAATCCATTTTCAAAAGATTTCACTCAAAAATCATTTTTAAAACAATTTTTATATCCAAATTAGTCCTAATAATGTTTTTGCAAAAAACCTAATTTTTCAGAAGCAAAATACTAAACTAAGGACATAGTTGCAAAGTGTACATTTTTCTGATATAAAATTTGCAATATTTGGACAAGCAGATCAAAAGTTATGAATTTTACAAATTCGAACATCTATTAGATCTAACTCCAGTTTTTAAAACAGAGTCTAGCCACGTGGCATGTTTTTACTGGACGATACCTCTTCGGTTGGATCGTGCAACACAGGCCGTAGGATTTAAATGAGATCGCATGGCACAGATCGAGCATACCCCTTTGTTTAAGTCATCTATTCTACACCTTGGGATCAAGATCCAACAGACCAAAGCGCAACGACCAAGATCTGGCGGCGCTGGCGATGGTGCGCGGCGGCGGCGCTCGGGTGGTGGCGTTCCGGCGAATACAGGAAGCAAGGAAGGGAAAGGAGGGGCTCACCGGGTTCGCCGTGGCGTGTAGATGCTCAAGGTGGTCTCCGTTGGCCAAGGGGCGCACGAGGTCGCTGGAGATTTCTCGCCGGAGATGCTCCTGGCGTCGGGCACACTCTGGCATCGTCGGGGGCGGCGCTACAGATCATGCACGAGTGAATGGCGAGCATTAGAAGACGTGTAGGACAAGGGCGATCAAGATGGTATGAGTCAGAGGTCTTGGCACACACGAGTTCGGGCGCTAGGGATCACCGGAGTTGCGGGGGTCGTCGGTGACGCATGGGTGAAGACGGAGCCGACGCTCCAGGGTGCGCGTGGGCAAGCGAGGGTTACTGGCATGTGCGCACGACAAAGGCGAGCAAGATAGTGTGGTCTAGGGGGCCGGGGGTGGTCTGGGCTGGCCGGAATTGGCGCCGGAGCACGTCGGAGCAGTGGGTGTTCGAGCGAGAAATTAGAGCATCCTAGGGGCGTTCGTGTAGGGGTTCGTAGCATGGAAAACAAAAATTTTCTATCGCATACAAACAAACAAGCCAAGATCTATCTACTAGATTGTAGCAACGAGTCGATGGAATAACTCACCCTCGAAGATTCCAAAGCGGTTAACGAGAGCAGATTCTCGTGGGTGATGTAGTCGTACTCTTTCCGATCTCAAGATCGCGTAGACGATCCTTCCGGCGCCACGTTCCAGCAGCGCCCCCGCAGTCGGTCACACGTTCGGTACTCGACGAAGACCTTCCTCTCCCTTGTTCCAGCAGGCAGCGGAGGTTGTAGCACTCTCCTCGCGATTCCGGCAGCACAACGGCGTGGTACCGGAAGTAGAGGGGAGATCCCGCAGGGCTTCGCCTTAAGCCGGTGCGAGTATGGTGGAGCTTATGAGAGAGGCTATTAGTGGTCTAGTAATTAGACACACCAATTAGAGGGCTCTAAACCAATTAGAAGGCTCTAAACCAAAATAGCTCTAAACCGGGGTTTAGATCTAGGGTTTAGGTTTAGAGGGTAGGAACTAGTGTTGTGTCTAGAGGAGGAGGCCCTGCCCCTCCTTTTATAGGTGGGAGGGCCGGCGGCCAAGGGGAGGAGTCCCTCCCCAAGTCGGCCTTGGGAGGCGCGCCGGCCAAGGGGACTCCTCCCCCAAGTCGGTTTCCTCCTCTCCTCCCACTTCCCACTTTCCGAAAACTGGCAGTTTGACCGAAAACTGGCAGTTTGACTTTTTCAATTAGGATTTGAATTAACCCTTTATTTCGGACAGCGAGAACACTTAGTACATGATGCAATCATTCCAACATGCAATGACACATTCATGTACCCCTTCCCCCCCCGGAGTGCCGGACATTCCGGGACCTTCTAGAATGTTCCCGATGAAAACACCGGAACCATTCCCCAACTCCGAAACGGGACTTTCCTTATATGAATCTTATTCTCCGGACCATTCCGGATCACCTCGTGATATCCCGGATCCAATCCGAGACTCCGAACAACATTCGGTCTCTTTCTCATAATACCATAACTACTCAAACAACGTCGAATCCTTAAGTGTGTCTCCCTACGGTTCGTGAATTATGCAGACATGATCGAGACACTTCTCCGAACAATAACCAATAGAGGAATCTGGAAATTCATATGGCTCCCACATATTTCTACGATTACTTTGCGATCGAATGAACCACTTACATACGATACCAATTTCCCTTTGTCTCACGATATGTTACTTATCCGAGGTTATGATCGTCGGTATCTCTGCATACCTAGTTCATCCTCGTTACTGATAAGTACTCTTTTCTCGTTCCCGTGATATGTGATCCCTTGTGACCAAGTCACATGCTTGCAAGCTAATTGGATGACATTTCACCGAGAGGGCCCAGAGAATATCTATCCGTCATGTGGATGGACAAATCCCACTCTTGATCCATGTGTTTCAACCAATACTTTCCGAACACTCAATACCACCTTTATAGCCACCCTGTTACGGTGTGGTGTTTGATGACATCAAAGCATCCATCCAGTAAAGGTGATATGCATGATCTCATGGTCGAAGGAATTAGGTTACTATGTATCAGAAAGCATATAGCAATTGAACTATTGAAATGACTTGATCTTTATGCTACGCTTGTCTATAGGAGTATGTCCACCATATCATTCTCCTAACGATATGATCTTGTTGTTAATAACATCTCAATGTTCATGATAGGGAAACCACAATCATCTATTAACCAACAAGCTAGTGAAGTATAGAGGCTATACTAGGGACTTCAATTTAAGTTTACAATTCACACAAGTATTAATGTTTCCTTGTTAATACTATTATAGCATGAATATAAACATTTATCATAAACACAAAGATATAAAAATAACTATATTTATTATTGCCTCTAGGGCATATCTCCAACAGTCTCCCACTTGCACTAGAGTCATCTAATCTAGATTACATGGTAATATACCGAACACCCATGGCAGTTTGGTGTTGGTCATGTTTTGCCCTCGGGAGAGGTTTAGTCAACGGATCCGCCACATTCAGATCTGTGTGTACTTTGCAAATCTTTATATCCCCATCCTGGATATGTTCTCGAATAGCGTGAAAACGCAGCTTGATATGCTTCAGCTTCTTGTGTGACCTTGGTTCTTGCGCATTGGCTATGGCGCCCATGTTATCACAGTAGATAGACATTGGGTCCAGCGCACTAGGAACCACACCCAGCTCTGTAATGAACTCTTTCATCCATATCGCTTCTTGTGAAGCCTCCGAAGCAGCCATGTATTCCGATTCAGTTGAAGATCTCGCCACAACGCTTTGCTTTGCACTCCTCCAGCTAACTGCTGCACCATTCAAAATAAATACGTATCCAGATTGTGATTTAGAATCATCCGGATCAGTGTTCCAACTAGCATCGGTGTAACCATTAACAACGAGCTGTTCATCACCTCCATAAGAAAGAACCATATCCTTAGTTCTTCTCAAGTACTTAAGGATGTTTTTGACCGCTGTCCAATGATCCACTCCTGGATCACTTTGATATCTGCTAGTTAAACTAACAGCATATGCAATGTCGGGTCTAGTACATAGCATGGCATACATTAGAGATCCTATGGCTGAGGCATAGGGAGTCTTACTCATCCTTTCTCTATCTTCTGCCGATGTCGGACTTTGAGTTTTACTCAAGGTCGTATTGGGCAACATGGGCAAGAACCCTTTCTTGCTTTCTTCCATTCCAAACTTCTTTAGAACTTTGTCCAAATATGTACTCTGTGACAATGATATTTGGCGTTTCGATCTATCTCTATAAATCTTTATGCCTAATATGTAAGCTGCTTCGCCAAGATCCTTCATTGAAAAACTTTTATTCAAATATTCCTTGACACTATTAAGAAGGTCTACATCATTCCCAATCAACAATATGTCATCCACATACAGTATTAAGAATGCTACAGAGCTCCCACTCACTTTCTTGTAAATACAAGCTTCTCCATAAGTTTGTATAAAACCAAAACTTTTGATTACCTTATCAAAACGTTGATTCCAACTTCGGGATGCCTGCTTCAATCCATAGATGGACCGTTGAAGCTTGCATACCTTGTTAGCGTCTTTAGGATCGACAAAACCTTTGGGTTGCATCATATACAACTCTTCATCAATGTCTCCATTGAGGAATGCTGTTTTGACATCCATCTGCCATATCTCATAATCATAATATGCAGCGATTGCTAACATAATCCTCACAGACTTTAACTTCGCTACTGGTGAGAAAGTCTCATTGTAGTCAACTCCTTGAATTTGTCGAAACCCTTTTGCGACAAGT
Organism: Avena sativa; assembly: GCA_916181665.1. Taxonomy (NCBI): domain Eukaryota; kingdom Viridiplantae; phylum Streptophyta; class Magnoliopsida; order Poales; family Poaceae; genus Avena; species Avena sativa. Next base: position 411,061,164 of record OV702283.1, on the reverse strand, counting down.
CGAGCTTTATAGACAGTAACATTACCATCAGCATCTGTTTTCTTCTTGAAAATCCATTTGTTCTCGACAGCCTTCCGGCCATCCGGTAAGTCCACCAAAGTCCATACTTGGTTTTCGTACATGGATCCAATCTCGGATTTCATGGCTTCTTGCCATTTATTGGAATCTGGGCTCATCATCGCTTCCTCATATGTCTCGGGGTCATCGGTGTTGTCCACCAACATGACATTCATAACGGAATCATACCAATCTGGAGTGGTACGAGTTCTCGTTGACCTCCGAGGCTCTGTAGCAACTTCAACCGAAGTTTCATGATCACTATCATTAGCTTCCTCTCTTATTGGTGCAGGCACCACAGGAACTTCTTCCGGTGCTGCGCTACTCGCAATTTCGAGAGAAGGTTCGACAACCTCGTCGAGTTCTACTTTCCTTCCAGTCACTTCTTTCGAGAGAAATTCCTTCTCTAGAAAGGATCCATTCTTGGCAACGAAGATTTTGCCTTCGGATCTATGATAGAAGGTATACCCAATAGTTTCCTTTGGGTATCCTATGAAGACGCATTTTTCCGCTTTGGGTTCAAGCTTGTCCGGCTGTAACTTCTTTACATAGGCTTCGCATCCCCAAACTTTAAGGAACGACAATTTAGGTTTCTTCCCAAACCATAATTCATACGGTGTCGTTTCAACGGATTTAGATGGTGCCCTATTTAAAGTGAATGCGGCTGTTTCTAATGCATAACCCCAAAATGTTAGCGGTAAATCTGTAAGTGACATCATAGAACGAACCATATCTAAGAGAGTTCGATTACGACGTTCGGACACACCATTACGCTGTGGTGTTCCCGGCGGTGTCAATTGTGAAAGTATTCCGCACTTCTTTAAATGCTCGCCAAACTCGTAACTTAGATATTCACCTCCACGATCAGAACGTAGAAATTTAATCTTCTTGTTACGTTGATTCTCTACCTCACTTTGAAACTCCTTAAACTTCTCGAAAGTTTCGGACTTATGTTTCATGAAATAGATATACCCATATCTACTCAAATCATCCGTGAAGGTAAGAACATAACGATAACCACCGCGCGATGCTACACTCATTGGACCACACACATCGGTATGTATGATTTCCAATAAGTCCGTAGCTCGCTCCATCATACCAGAAAATGGAGTCTTAGTCATTTTACCCATCAGACATGCTTCGCATCTTTCAAGTGATTCAAAATCAAGTGATTCAAGAAGTCCATCGGAATGGAGTTTCTTCATACGCTTCACTCCAATGTGACCAAGACGACAGTGCCACATATAGGTCAAATTATCGCTTGATTTCAAACGTTTAGCCTCAATGTTATTAATATGTGTATTTCTACTATCGAGATTCAATATGAATAGACCATCTATCAAAGGTGCATGTGCATAAAACACATTACTCATATAAATCGAACAACCATTATTCTCGGATTTAAACAAGTAACTGTCTCGCAATAAACAAGATCCTGATATAATGTTCATGCTTAATGCAGGCACCAAATAACAATTATTTAAGTATAAAACTAATCCCGATGGTAGATGAAGAGGTAGCGTGCCGACCGCGATTACATCAACCTTTGATCCGTTTCCTACGCGCATCGTCACCTCGTTCTTCACTAGCTTCCGTTTATTCTGCAGCTCCTGTTTCGAGTTACAAATATGAGCAACCGAACCAGTATCAAATACCCAGGCACTACTACGAATACTAGTGAGATACACATCAATAACATGTATATCAAATATACCTTTCTTCTTGATGTTGCCGTTCTTCAAATCCGCCAAGTACTTTGGGCAATTCCGCTTCCAGTGACCTTCTCTTTTGCAGTAAAAGCACTCAGTATCAGGCTTGGGTCCAGCCTTGGTCTTCTTCGTCGGCATGGTAACTTTCTTACCACCCTTCTTGAAGTGTCCCTTTTGCTTAGACTTGCCTTTCTTGAATTTGGTGGTCTTATTGACCATCAACACTTGGTGCTCTTTCTTGATCTCCACTTCTGCAGATTTTAACATAGCAAATAGTTCTGGCAACTCTTTGTTCATGTTCTGCATGTTGTAGTTCATCACAAAGTTCTTGTAACTTGGTGGTAGTGATTGGAGGATGCGGTAAACTCCCAAAGTATTAGGAATCACTATACCCAAGCTTTGAAGTTTGTTTGCGTGCCCAGACATTTTAAGCACATGCTCACTGACGGAGCTACCCTCTTCCATCTTGCAGTTAAAGAACTTTTCAGAAGCTTCATAACTTTCAATTGCCGCATGAGTCTCAAAGATTAATTTGAGATCCTCGACAATATCATATGGATCTGACTCTTCAAACCTTTTCTGAAGCTCCGATTCTAAACCATACAAGATAGCACACTGAACTATGGAGTACTGATTCTTCCGAGCGAGGTAAACATTCTTTACTTCATCGGTAGCATCAGCTGCAGGTGGGTCACCTAGCGGTGCATCCAGCACATAGGTCAAATTACCAGCTGTGAGGACAATCCTCAAATTGCGGAACCAATCCGCGAAGTTGCTTCCATTGTTTTTCAACTTTTCTTTCTCTAGGAACGCATTAAAATTGATGGTAGGGGCTGCCATTGATCTACAACATATTTGCAATAGTTTAGACTAAGTTTATGACAAATTGAGTTCAAATTAATTAATGAAATTAAACTAGGTGAACTCCCACTCAAAACAACATCCCTCACATTGTTTTAGTGATCACATGAACCAAATCCACTACATCAACACCGATCATCACGAGAGCTGATATAGTTTTAATGGCGAACAATCATCATGTTCATCATATCTACTATATGATTCATGCTTTGCCTTTCGGCGATCCGTGTTCCTGAGGCCATGTCTGTACATGCTAGGCTCGTCAAGATCAAACCTTAGCTTCCGCATAAGCAAATCTGGCTTGCTTACGTTGTATTCACCCGCGGAATCAAAGACACCCGATCATCACGTGGTGCTTCGAAGCAGCAAGCTTTGGCAACGGTGCATACTAAGGGTGAACACTTTAGAACTTGAAATTTATGTGCATGAGGGATCATCTTATAATGCTACCGTCGTCTACTAAGCAATACAAGATGCATAAAGGATTAACATCACATGCAATTCATAATATGTGATATGATATGGCCTTTCTTCTTTGTGCTTCCGATCTCCATCTTCAAGCACGAATATGATCTCCATCATCACCGGCATAGCATCAAGGTCAATGACGCTTCTCCATGGTTGTCGTCCACCAGCTTCAACTATTACAACTATTTTGAATAGACACGCAGGTCTTAACAGAAATTAAAGACAACCATATGGCTCCTGCCGGTTGCCAACTTACAATAAGGAACATTGCATACATCAAATATAATCACAATCATGGCCATATCACATCACTGCACACCCCTGCAAAACAAAGTTAGACGCTTCTACTTTCTTTGCATATTTTACGTGGTTTGGGGCTTTCCATAAGTGTCGTTCTAACCTACGAACAAGAACCACAACATTGATACTAGCATTGTTGATCACCCGTTGTAAATTGGATCTTTACTATGCTAGGAGAAACAGGCACCCGCAAAGCCACTTATGCAATACAAGTTGCATGTTAAGCGTGGAGCAAGTCTCATGAACGATGTCATGTAAGGTTAGCCCGGGCCGCTTCATCCCAACATACCGCAAGATGCAAAGTACACAAAAAGCAATCTACAATAAAAGCATCAACGCCCACAATGACCATTGTGTTCTACTCGTGCAACAGATCTACATATAGACACGGCTCTGATACCACTGTAGGGGTTCGTAGCATGGAAAACAAAAATTTTCTATCGCATACAAACAAACAAGCCAAGATCTATCTACTAGATTGTAGCAACGAGTCGATGGAATAACTCACCCTCGAAGATTCCAAAGCGGTTAACGAGAGCAGATTCTCGTGGGTGATGTAGTCGTACTCTTTCCGATCTCAAGATCGCGTAGACGATCCTTCCGGCGCCACGTTCCAGCAGCGCCCCCGCAGTCGGTCACACGTTCGGTACTCGACGAAGACCTTCCTCTCCCTTGTTCCAGCAGGCAGCGGAGGTTGTAGCACTCTCCTCGCGATTCCGGCAGCACAACGGCGTGGTACCGGAAGTAGAGGGGAGATCCCGCAGGGCTTCGCCTTAAGCCGGTGCGAGTATGGTGGAGCTTATGAGAGAGGCTATTAGTGGTCTAGTAATTAGACACACCAATTAGAGGGCTCTAAACCAATTAGAAGGCTCTAAACCAAAATAGCTCTAAACCGGGGTTTAGATCTAGGGTTTAGGTTTAGAGGGTAGGAACTAGTGTTGTGTCTAGAGGAGGAGGCCCTGCCCCTCCTTTTATAGGTGGGAGGGCCGGCGGCCAAGGGGAGGAGTCCCTCCCCAAGTCGGCCTTGGGAGGCGCGCCGGCCAAGGGGACTCCTCCCCCAAGTCGGTTTCCTCCTCTCCTCCCACTTCCCACTTTCCGAAAACTGGCAGTTTGACCGAAAACTGGCAGTTTGACTTTTTCAATTAGGATTTGAATTAACCCTTTATTTCGGACAGCGAGAACACTTAGTACATGATGCAATCATTCCAACATGCAATGACACATTCATGTACCCCTTCCCTCCCCGGAGTGCCGGACATTCCGGGACCTTCTAGAATGTTCCCGATGAAAACACCGGAACCATTCCCCAACTCCGAAACGGGACTTTCCTTATATGAATCTTATTCTCCGGACCATTCCGGATCACCTCGTGATATCCCGGATCCAATCCGAGACTCCGAACAACATTCGGTCTCTTTCTCATAATACCATAACTACTCAAACAACGTCGAATCCTTAAGTGTGTCTCCCTACGGTTCGTGAATTATGCAGACATGATCGAGACACTTCTCCGAACAATAACCAATAGAGGAATCTGGAAATTCATATGGCTCCCACATATTTCTACGATTACTTTGCGATCGAATGAACCACTTACATACGATACCAATTTCCCTTTGTCTCACGATATGTTACTTATCCGAGGTTATGATCGTCGGTATCTCTGCATACCTAGTTCATCCTCGTTACTGATAAGTACTCTTTTCTCGTTCCCGTGATATGTGATCCCTTGTGACCAAGTCACATGCTTGCAAGCTAATTGGATGACATTTCACCGAGAGGGCCCAGAGAATATCTATCCGTCATGTGGATGGACAAATCCCACTCTTGATCCATGTGTTTCAACCAATACTTTCCGAACACTCAATACCACCTTTATAGCCACCCTGTTACGGTGTGGTGTTTGATGACATCAAAGCATCCATCCAGTAAAGGTGATATGCATGATCTCATGGTCGAAGGAATTAGGTTACTATGTATCAGAAAGCATATAGCAATTGAACTATTGAAATGACTTGATCTTTATGCTACGCTTGTCTATAGGAGTATGTCCACCATATCATTCTCCTAACGATATGATCTTGTTGTTAATAACATCTCAATGTTCATGATAGGGAAACCACAATCATCTATTAACCAACAAGCTAGTGAAGTATAGAGGCTATACTAGGGACTTCAATTTAAGTTTACAATTCACACAAGTATTAATGTTTCCTTGTTAATACTATTATAGCATGAATATAAACATTTATCATAAACACAAAGATATAAAAATAACTATATTTATTATTGCCTCTAGGGCATATCTCCAACAGTTCGTGTGCGGGAGAGTGGGGGTAATCAGAGAGGAGAGGGAGGCGATTAAGAAGGCTTGGTCGCTGGAGGGAATCACGCGCGCAGTTAATCATATTGATGCCGAGAAAAATCTGTAGGAAACGATCGAGGAGAGGGGGAAGAACAGGTCGCGTGGGGACGACGATGCCAGGTGGCTGTGGGTCCGGCGTGGATGAGAAAAGACCCGGGCAGAGGGGTGTGTTTCCCGGGTGGGCTGCGAGTTGGGCCTGCTTGTTGGGCCTGGGTTGCTGGGGGTCTATTTCTTAATTTTTCTTTTGATTTGTTTTTGTTTTTCCATTTCTATTTCCTGTTTTAATTTGATTCAAATGTTTTAAACATTAGTTTGAATTCAAATCCTTCCTGAACCTTTTCAGTAGGTTTAAACTATTTATTAGTGTGTTATTTAATTCACTCAAAAATAATTTTCTTATGTTTTAATATCCATTTAAAATATGTGGGTAACTTGTCTTTATTTATTTAAATAAAATTGGATATGGTTCATATCCATATAATTTTTATTCAAATAAATTTTATTCTTTTATTTATTCAGTAACCTTTTATTCCTTTTAGTTATGGATTTGTCCAAGATTTAAATGATCTTTTTAAATATTTCTTATTTAATTATTTCTTTCTCTATCTTATAAAATCCATATCTTTTTATTTATAGCTCCAACATTGGTGATTCCACTTTGTAAAATTTTATTTAATATTTTTTATATTTTTAAATTCCTTTAGGATTATTTTGCTCACAATTTGGTGTTGAATTTAGTTAGGAGCTTTATTAGCCTTGGAAAATTATTTTCTTTCATCTTATTAAATTCATAGGTTTTTATATAGGGCTCCAAATTGTGTGAAACCAAATTCTATGGTTTTGTAATATTTTTGTTAATCAATTTTGATCATTTTGAAATGTTTGTTGCTAAATTTTTATATGGGGAAAAGCCATAGTCTTTGGGTGATCTTGGAGATGATTTCTTTTTTTAGGGTTTTAGGGTTTTGGTTTAAATTTTCCCAAGTGTTTTAACTTCAAGATTCCTTCCATGCATAATTGCATTTGATCCTTTGAAAATTTGTTTGTTGTCTTTTCATTCGAATTTTGTTCAAGTAGGGTTTTGATGTTTCCATTTATAAGCAAAAAGTTCTTTACCCTAAATTTCAACATTTGTTTCTTTTGTTTGATTATTTTTCACATTTCAAAATTTGGAGAATTTTGGGATGTGACAAACCCTCATCGTCCCACGATAGTTCTGGCATCTAACGGTCTGTACAAACCATTGCCGTAATTCAATGGGTGGGCATGGTGTACACCAAGGAGGCATGCGAGGTCACGAAGGGGGCAGTGATTTGCTTGGATCACCTACTGGGCCCCACATCATGGAATTGTGGACGGAAAAGTACGCCCAGTTGTGCAACAAGGAGTTGATCTCTCATGGGTAAAGTAACACACCTCTGCAGAGTGTAAAAACTGTAACTTGTTACTCCCTGTTCCGGGAAGGAGCTACGAACGCGGCAGGAAAGGAACTCTATGAAAGATCTGGTAAACCTGTGAAGGCTGATGGGCATAGATTTTAATAATAAAATAAATCTTTGAAGAAAGATTTACGAAAACTGCATAGTGCCAAGGAATTATAGTCAGGTGGTGTTGAAGGAGTGGATTATGAGATCCGATATGGAGTAGATGGCAACGAGTCAACTTAGTTGCCCTAGTTATTAGTAACTAGTGGAGCCGAGCAGCATGAACTTTATATAATAAGCTGCTGAGCTCAACTCTTAGTTGGAGTTGTTACTTTTAACTTCCGCTAAAACACTTTATATTTTGGTTTGTAAGTTAAATCTTTTGAAGTCTTAAACTTCTGGTATTGTAATATAATGTGTGTGTATGTTTGTAATATATACCCGTAATGTTTCTGTTGTACCATTTTGTGGGATATGATATTTACGGAACGATGTTCTGTGGATGTCATGTCAACGACTATAATGTACTACACATGCAGTGGTATGCTGGGTCACCGCACGGTTCCCTGCCCGTGGCGCTGGGCAGCGTGGCCCCCTGCCTGGGCGACCGCGGTCGAGGAGGGGACCGACACCCCGGAGGCCGATAGGCAGGCGCGCGTGCAGCGTGCGGGGAGGAGCGACGTGGGGCGGCGGAGACCGGGGGTGCCTGCGCGCAGGAGGGGGAGGGTTGCGAGGCCGCTTGCACGAAACTGCCTCCGCGTACGTAATGGGGCCGGCGGCGCAGGGCGGTGGAGGGCCAGAATCTGGCGGCGACGCGTGCTGATGTGGGTGGTGGTACAACACTGGGGAAGATGGGGTCGAGAGGCAGGACGCACGCGCTGCCCTGTGAGACCAGGTCGAAGACCTAACCGGTCGATCCTGGTGCGACCGGACCCCGTCGCCAATGCCACCTGGGTCTCGCGGCCCACGGGCTAAGTGGCCCGCAAGCGTACATCCTGGCTATACCAGTCCTGGACCGGTATTGGGCCAGAGATTGGCTCGAGGCCCTCCAGTGGCCCAGCAGCGAGGGCTCTACCTCTCGTCGATCTCGCCATCGAGCAGGGCGCCGCCGGTCGAGCGAGGTCGGGCGCCAGCGTCGGCAGAGGAGATTCCATAGGGGCATGCCCCCACGGTTCCTCCCCTCCCACGCGAGCGCCCAGACCAACCCCCGACAGCCGCGACCCGATCTCCGGACGGGAGGTCTCCATGCGCGGTGGAGCCGAGCCCCTCGCCGGTGTTGTGGGACGAGCCCTAGCCACCGCCTTCGAGCGCCGAATGACACGCGCCCGCAGAATGAAGTCCCCCAGCGTTGGTGAGGCCGGGGAAGAGCAGCACCGAGCTTCCTCCTCCGCCAGCGCAGCTGCCTCGTCGTCCTCCTCCGCCACATACGCCCAGCTGCGCCCGCGCAGGCCAAAGCCACCGGGAGCCTCGGCCCGTTCAGAGGATGTTGTGCCCATTATGAGATGCTTTCAAGTCTAAAAATAGAGATAGTGGTCTAAGCATTGCCGTTCATGCATGTTCTAGGCTAAGCCGTTCTTCTACGCACTTGTAGATTGTCAGTTTGTGATCTTCCAAACTTTCAGCATTTCATTATCTAACTGCTTTGTGTTTACCTTCACAATTGGTAATTGAATGTATGAAAATAGCTATGTGATGGCAGACTTCTCTTGTCTATAAGATCCTTTAAAAAAGTGTTGGACAAATAGTATCAGTATGACATGCTCTCCAGATACTCCTGTAAAATTTACAATGCCTGTAATCATACTATGAAACTCTTAATCATCTTGTCATCTACTTGATTAAGCAATGTTAGGATGTGTTAAATAGCCTGAAGGCGGACTTCTCTATGCTTTTGAAGTGTTGGACCAATAGTATCAGGCGTACATGCTCTCCAAATACTTGTGTAAAATTTGCAAGCGCCTACAACTGAAACTCTGAATAATCTTGTCATCCACATTTTCTTTTTGTATATGTCTTTTTTTTGAAATGGGGAAAAGTCCCGGCCTCTGCATCAATTGATGCACACAACCTGATTTATTGCACTATTTCGAAGTCTCCAAACAAAGTATGGAAATATTAGAATATTACGATCATGGATCACCCAAAGTGGCTACAAAGATTAGCCATCGAAACACTATAAACAAAGTTTGCTTAAGCAACATCTAGTCTTCTAGTATGTCGCCACCCAGCCTGGCTGTAGAAAGCATATGCGACTGTTTCCAATCGGGTACACCCGACATCCATAGCCCCCCGCTGGTACTCTGGAAGGATATAGGACCACGTATGGATCCAGTGGATAGCTCTGCAGATAACCTGCAAAAAGTTGATAGTACCAGACCTGTTAAAGACCAAGTCATTTCTAGAGTTCCAAATAGACCATAATAAAGCTGAAATCCCCACATGAATTTTAGCTTTATCATCTTTTCCCACCCCATTTAGCCAATTGCCAAACATATTTATCACATTAGCCGGAGATGGTAAATTAAAAGTGAACTCTATAATCCTCCAAACAAGACGAGTAAAGAGACAAGCAATAAATAAATGGTGTATTAATTTCGGTGAATCACAGAAACAACATTTCTTACAACCACTCCAGTTATGCTTAGCTAAATTATCTTTCATTAAAAGTACCTTGCGGTATAAGAACCACATGAAGATCTTAATCTTAAGTGGCACTTTAAGTTTCCAAAGGTAACGGCGTGGGAATCTAGTGCTATTATCTAGAAGGTCTTCGTACATAGACTTAATGGTGAATTCCCCCGAGGTTGTTAACTTCCAAACAAAAGAGTCCGTGCTCTCCGATAAGTTAACATTTATCAAACGCTGAACCAGATGCAACCATCTATTCCATCTATTGCCGGAAAGATTTCTCCTAAACTCAATATTCAGAGGATTATTTGCCAAAACTTGTCCAACCGTCACGTTTTTACGGCGAACAATAGCAAATAGAGAAGGATATTGTTTAGCTAGAGACTTATATCCTAGCCAAATGTCTTCCCAAAACCTTGTTTTGAGACCATTCCCCACACGAAAGGACCCTCTAGAGAAAAAAATCATCTTTAACCCCCATCAGTCCCTTACAAAAGGGAGAATCGGTTGGTTTTGCAGTAACTTGGGAAAGTGTTTTATTCCTAAGATACTTATTGCATAGAATCTCTTGCCACATGCCTTCCTCATTCAGAAGTTTAAACAACCACTTGCTTAATAAGAATTTGTTTTCAAGTTCAAGCACTACGACGCCTAGACCACCTTGGTCTTTTGGACGGCAGATGATATTCCATTTGGTTAACCGATATTTATTTTTATGATCATCGCTCTGCTAGAAGAAACGAGATCTATAATAGTCTAGTCTTTTCCTAACCCCTTTAGGTATCTCAAGAAAATATAGCATAAACATCGGTAGACTCGTGAGAACGGAGTTAATAAGGATAAGTCTATCCCCGTATGAGAGCAACTTTCCTTGCCAGCACCCAAACTTTCCTTCAAAGTGGTCTTCTACTGGCCTCCATTCAGAATTTAACAAGCGTCTGTAATGGATGGGGATACCTAAGTATCTAAAAGGAAGAGAACCACTTTCACAACCGAAAATTTGTTCGTATTGTTCTTATTCCTCTTTTGCCTTTCCAAAACAGAAAATTTCGCTTTTATGAAAGTTTACTTTGAGACCGGACAATTGCTCAAATATGCATACTATCAGTTTCATGTTAACATCCTTCTCGAAGTCATGTTCCATGAATAATATAGTATCATCTGCATATTGTAAAATGGAGACTCCCCCTTCAACTAAATGAGGTACGAGTCCACCAATTTGGCCATCATCTTTTGCCCTTGCAATGAGAATAGCCAGCATGTCTGCCACAATATTGAAGTGAACTGGGGAGAGCGGATCTCCTTGTCTCAGTCCCTTCCTAGTCTGGAAGCAATGGCCAATATCATCATTGACTCTTATTCCCACACTACCACCTTGAACAAAACGTGTGACAGTTTCACACCAAAATTCATTGAAACCTTTCATTTGCATCGCTTGCTGCAGAGAGTTCCATTTCACCTTATCATAGGCCTTTTCAAAGTTGATTTTAAAAAGCACCCCGTCTAACTTTTTCCTATGGAGCTCGTGAATTGTCTCATGAAGCACCACCACACCCTCTAAGATATTGCGACCCGAAATAAAGGCAGTTTGAGTAGGTTTTATGACTTTGCTAGCGATAATAATAACTCAGTTAGTTCCAACTTTTGTGAAAATTTTGAAACTCACGTTGAGTAAACAAATAGGTCTGTACTGTTGGATTTGAACAGCATTTTCTTTCTTTGGAAGTAAAGTTATGACCCCAAAGTTCAGTATGTACAACGGGAGGTCGCCTCCACTTAATTGCACAAACATAGCCATAAGGTCGAACTTAATCACCTCCCAGAACATTTGATAAAACTCAGCAGGAAACCCGTCTGGTCCTGGAGCTTTATTGTGTTCCATCTGAAAGACGGCATCATGCACTTCTTTCTCAGTAAAATCCGACGTAAGAATTTAATTTTCCTCTGGAGATAATTGAGGAATATCGGTCAGCCATGACTCATCTAAAGAAAAGTTATTCGGAGACGGTTCTCCGAACAATTTTTTATAGTATTCAGTAATATACACCTTCAGATTTTCGTTCCCTACAATAGTCCCCTCGTCTTGTTCTAATTGGAATATTTTTTTCTTTCTATGTTTTCCATTTGCAATGAGATGAAAATATTTTTTATTATTTCCTCCCTCTTGGATGTGCTTAACTTTGTGTAACTACCTCGGTGAATTACGCTCCTAGTTACAAGCCTGGATGAGCGGAAATGGTTGAAATAGTACGGTGGGGCCCAAATGCCACTCACAGGTAGACCTTTCGGCCGTCCCAACCATTTCCAAACATCGGGACAAGAACGGGCGGCGTAGTCGGCAGGCGAAGGGATCAACTACATACACAAATGGGTATGTATGCAAGCCACCATACAACAGTACATCAGAGCCATTCCATCTAAAAGAAATAAAAATATTGCAACGCCATACGACAAGATTCAAATATCCTAGATAGATATAATAGTTTAGGATATCTCCTCATACATCAAACACCAGAGTATCAGACGGAAGCGGCAAACAAGATCCGAGTACGGAGAAGAAGCAAATTGGCATAAGATGCCCCGTAAATAAACACATCCCGCCCACAGATCTCACGGATCCCCGTTCCCGGAATCTCTACACCGAATGATCGTTTCCCACATCGTCCGTCTCCTCCACCCAATATCCATCTCGTGAGTGTACCTGTTCATCTGAATCAAATAATTTATCGTGTGAGACCCTAGGGGTACTCAGCAAGTCTTTATGCCTCTAAAGGGGACACAACCTGGGGTGACGCAATTGCAGCAAAAGATAAACCCTAACAGTTCTATAGATACTCGCTAACTATCCGCCTAACCAAAGATAGACGGATGTCCGGGAATTAATGACAACAGTTATAACGGTAATATTAACAGATCCATCCTCCTCCTCGCTTACCAACGAGGAAGCGGACGAACAACCCCCCATCCGTTGGCAGTTTTATTATCCATTCCATGAGTGTTGCACTATTTACTAGTCAGTTACTTAGTCAAATTAATAGCGGTACTTTAGTTATACTTGTCTATGATCGAGAAACTGTGCTCCAAGTCGTCCATAACCGCGGACACGGCTTTCAGAAAGTTTTACCCTGCAGGGGTGCACAAATAGCAACACACACTCGATCAACCTCGGAAAAACCAAAACAAAACCCAACGAGGCATTCACGACAAAGCAATCATAGGATTCAGAAATATTTCAGGGGGCCACCCCATTAAGCTACCCGCAACGAAGTTAGCTGACTCCGAGACGGACTCAAGGTTTGCGTCAGTGGCTGTAAACGACTGGGAACCCGAAAATGTGACTGGGCTTGTCGATACCGCGAAAACACTCCGCTTCCAAAATAGTACAGGTGCAGTACCTCGCACAATTTAAATAAAGCAGTAAAGCATGGCATAAGTACAGGATAGTAAATAAAACCTCAAACTAGTTTGTGGCCCCAAGAAATAGGAATGAATCAAGCTCTGGCTCAGGGGGGTCCCATAAGCCTCCCGGATGTGGATAGCGCGAATATTCAAGGAACAGGAATCAAGTACTTGGGGTCCTACGGGACACAAGTGAGCATGAAAAACCAAATAGCAGATATTGCTCACCGGTGCCACTTTCATTAGTTATCCCATACTACTCAGGTTAAGTTGTTTAGGTACCTCGTTATCCATCAGACACTAACATACCCTACACATGCTGTTCTACGACTCGCATGGCTCAAACAACTCCTGTAGTAATGGCTCATGGGATGGAGGAACAAGCTTCGGTGGGGTTTAAAAGTAAAGGCTATGCAATACTTGGGATTCAATTTAATGCAATCGCGACTCAATGATGCAAGAATAAGATAGAGGCAATAGGTACTATATGTATGCAAGCATGTGGTAGTGCTTGCCTGGCAGCTCAGTTGAAGCGAGAGAAGGATCTGGGTAGTGCTCCTGGGTTTCTTGATATATCCCCTGCTCAGCGTCTATTCGAAGAAGAACCAAACAAACAAGGGCCAACATAAATAAAGTGCACAAGCATATGAATTAAATGCGACAAGCAAACAATCATGCCATGATGAATGATGCACAATTTGCATGGCATTAAAGTAGCATGGCATGGGTGAGGTGAGAAAACAATAATAAAACACTTGGTTAAAGTATTTAGGCATGTTTTACTCCCATAAACAGTTCTGATTATTCAATACTTATATGATGCATGCCTCAATTCATATCATGGAATGAATAAACAGAAAGGTCTCGTCGAGCTAATCATTTTAGACCTATCATTTGTTAAATTTGGAGTTGTTAACCAAAAGTTATTAATTAATTAAGAAAAGGGCATTTTATTGTAATTTTAATCAACTTGAAATTTAAAGTGTTCAAAATATATTTTGGATGGAATATTTGAAATCCTCACATTTTTCTGATCTCAAAACATATATTATTTGTTTAATTTGGATTTATAATTTAAAAGTTATTTAAATACAGATTTGAATTTGAATTTGAAATAAATTTGAAAAGGTTTGAATTGAAACAGATAACAGAAAACATTTTGTCACTCAGTCTAGACCTAGCCACAGTCACAGACAGGTGGGGCCAGGCTGACTGGGCGACACAGTGGCAGAACAGGTGTTCCTCACTGAGAGCTAAGCCAGCCTCAGCGAATGACATGTGGGACCCGCTGGCTAGGGCCCAGGTGCCAGTGGGTGAACCGGCCGTGGCTGACAGGTGGGGGCGAGCTGGAGCGGGGGTTGAGGTTAAAAGAGGCCAGGGGGGTTTTCTGCAAAGTGGATCGGGTGGCTGACTGGTGGGGCTAGCGAGGAGCGCGGGTTGCAGGAGTCAAAAAGGTGGGGGGTTAATCGCAAAGTGTCATCGCGTGCACTGTTTCTCTTCCTCTGTTTCTGACGAAACTGACGGCGCCGCGCAACAGAGGAAAAACAGGGGCGCCCAGGGCTCGATCCTGGGACCTGGCGTGCGCGCGCGGAGGCGGCAGCCACTGCGGTGGAAGGGAGGTTGTTGCAGGGTTCGGCTACGCAGCGAGATAAGGTTACACGATGCGCAGACAAACAGACGACGACGAACCTGCCGTGCACAGAGGGCGTTCGTCGCCGGGATACGCTCGTCTAGGAAGCGAACAACAGCGGGAGGGTGTCAGAGAGGTGCAGCAGCTCACCGGGAGTGCGACAGAGGCGGTGGATCGGGCCGGGGTGCAGCGGGGCGACGGCGTTGCAGGCGCACCAGGAGCTAGGGTTTTCGTCGGAGCGGCGTCGGCCTGGGCTCCTGGTCCTCCTCCTCCTCGACGGCGTGTACATGCCGATGCAGGGGAGCGCCCTTGTTCTCCTCGACCACCTCCACGTCGCGCTTGACGGCCGGATCGACGAGGCGACGAGGTACTGGCGGTGGCCGGCGAGAGAGGGTAGCTGGTGGCGGTGGAGAAGAAAGGGAGGAGCGACAGGCGCCCTGGGTAGATCTGGGGAGGCAGGAGGCGAGAGAGAGGGGGTAGATAAGGACGGGAGAGGAGAAGGGGTGCCATGGGGAGGTGGTGATGATAAAGGTGGCTTCGGCCACCTTTTTCTCCTCTACCCCCATGTGCTCGAGCTGGAGGTCAGGCAGGCACGGGGAGAGTCTGCAGGTGGGACCAGAGAGAGGAGAAGGGGAGGCTCGGGTGGGGCTGCTGTGGCAGAGAGAGAAGAGAGAGGGAGGGGTGTGGCATGGAGTTAGGGTTGGAGCTAGGGTTTGGAGAGAGGGGGGTATGGCTCGGGTTAGGGTTGGTTTAGGGTTGGGGTGGAGAGAGAGAGGAAGTAGATGGGGTGTGGGGCCAGGGAGAGGGGTAGCCATGTGGGGCATGCATGATAGAGAGAGGAGAGAGCCCGAGAGAGAGACGAGGTAGGGTGATTAGGGTTTGAAAGAGAGGGATTAGGTGGAGGGGTTTCCTCTTGGGCAAGCTCGAGCAAGAACAAAACAAGATCAAACAAGAGCTAGCCCACAAAGAGGAAGGGGTAAAAGGTGGTGATGGGGTTTGATTAAATGGATTGTTTGAATTCAAACAAACAAGCTTCCTACCAACATCCAATAAAACACAAATAACAACATAGACAAGGGAAAGCTTGCATGGGACATGCATGAGTGTTAAACACCACATTTATACTTGTGAAGACACATATAAATACACATGGGCATTTACCCAAGCATGCATACAATATTCGAATTAAAGCCCTCACAAGAAAGGAAGCTTGCTCTCTCATATGGAATATGTGTGTATGAACCATGCATGGATACAAGGTGGTCAAGCTAGTGTGTGTGTCCCACTAGATATCAAATGGCCACAATATATATTCATGCATGAGCATATATTCAAACAATACCATGTGGAAGCTTGACAAGGAATTATACTCACATAGCTTGCAAAGGTGGCCATGTGGCTCCACATAATCCATATTGTGGGAACAATATATATTATATATGGAAGCATGTATACCAAGAAGTGGATCCATCTTGCTACATATGGGCTAGACATAAAGACCAATAAATGCAATTGCCCATATATAGTTTTGATGGTGGAATTGTAAGGTGATGACAAGAAAGGTGGTGGAGTTGGAATAAAAGATATGCCCCCAACTCAACTTGGGCATTTATCAATATATCAATAACCAAATACAATATCAAGAGGCAAATACAATTAACAATGCATATGAGAGAAGAGCCAAACCAAAAAGGGTTTTATATGATGCTCAAATGCAAGGTGGCATGACGACATGAGCATGATATAATGATGATGCAACAATTATATATAAGAAGTAGCCATTATATTACTAAACCAAGTAGCATTACAATTGTTAGACAATTGGGATGCTACAACTCTCCCCCACTAAACAGGAATCTCGCCCCGAGATTCTAGGAAGAAGAAGAATACTCAAAGAGGGTAGGATAGTTGGCACGGAGCTCATCTTCACGCTCCCAAGTGGCTTCATCAACGGAATGGTGCGACCACTGCACCTTGCAGAACTTGATGGACTTGTTGCGAGTCCTTCTTTCTGCGATCTCAAGGATTTTTGTGGGGTGTTCTTGATAAGACAGGTCTTCTTGGAGATTGATTAGCTCATGATCCACGGTCCTGCCGGGATCCTTGAAGCACTTCTTGAGTTGAGAGATGTGGAAAACATCATGAACCTTGAGTTTTTCCGGGAGCTCAAGAGCATAAGCAACTTCTCCTCTTCTTCCACGAATTTTGAAAGGACCGATGTATCTAGGAGCCAGCTTTCCTTTGATACCAAAATGGTGCGTGCCTTTCATGGGAGTGACACGAAGGTAAACGAGATCACCAGGGACGTACACCATGTCCGTGTGCTTTCTGTCATAATTGCTCTTCTGGCGACTTTGAGCAATCTTCAGATTTTCAAGAATGATATGCACCTTCTCCTCCGCTTGAGTTACAATGTCAGGGCCAAACAAAATTCTTTCTCCTGCACCTGACCAACCAATCGGAGTTCTGCATTTGCGGCCATAGAGAGCCTCAAATGGTGCCATCTTTAGACTTTTCTGGAAGCTGTTGTTGTAAGAGAATTCAGCATAAGGAAGACATTCCTCCCACTTCATGCCAAAAGAGATGACGCAAGCACGAAGCATATCCTCCAGAATCTGATTGATCCTTTCAACTTGTCCTTGCGACTGAGGGTGGTAAGCTGTGCTGAAGTTCAATTTTGTCCCCAAAGCATTTTGGAAACTTTCCCAGAACTTGGAAGTGAAGATGCTCCCACGGTCTGAACTGATCTCAAGCGGAACCCCATACTGAGAGACAATTCTGTTGATATAGAGCTCAGCCAACTGAATTCCAGAAATTGTTTCCTTGACGGGGAAGAAGTGAGCCACTTTAGAAAGCCTGTCAATGACAACAAAGATTGCATTGTTGCCCTTCTGCGACCTTGGAAAACCAGTGATGAAGTCCATCTCTACTTTCTCCCATTTCCATTCCGGGGGTTTCAATGGCTGTAGAAGACCGTAAGGTTTCTGATGGACAGCTTTCACTCTGCGGCAGACATCACACTCCGAGACATACTTGGCACAATATCGTTTCAATCCCGGCCACCAATATTGTGTTTTCAAGTCCATGTACATCTTTGTGCTGCCAGGGTGGATAGAAAGAACAGATTCATGCGCCTCCTTGAGAACTTGCTCTCTCAAACCCGGGTAGTTCGGAACAAACATCCGGTGTTCAAAGAAAAGCGTGCCTTGATCATCGACGTGGAAGGACTCATACTTCGGAAGCTGAAGTTTTGAGATGATCTTTCTGGTGTGCGGATCACCACGCTGAAAGGAGCGAACCTTTTCTTCCAAGAGAGGAGTAGCCAGAAGGTTCAGGAGATGCCCTTGTTCCACAATTTCAAGGTTGAGCTGACGGAATTCCTCGCACAAGAGAGGCTGTTGTTCTTCCATCATGAGGTTATTGACATAAGCTTTGCGGCTGAGAGCATCGGCCATGACATTAGCTTTGCCCGGGGTGTAGTTGATGGTCAAATCAAAATCATTGATTGCTTCAATCCACCTCCTCTGCCGAAGGTTGAGATCAGGCTGAGTGAAGATATACTTCAGACTCTTGTGATCAGAAAAGATTTCACAACGGTTGCCAAGCAAGTAGTGCCTCCATAGTTTCAAAGCAAAGACAACTGCTGCGAGCTCGAGGTCATGTGTAGGATAGTTGATCTCATGCGTCTTCAACTGTCGAGAGGCATAAGCAACAACTTGTTTTTCTTGCATAAGGACCGCACCCAATCCTTGCAAAGAGGCTTCACAGAATATCTGGAAAGGCTTAGATGTGTCCGGAGGAACCAAGACTGGTGTGGAAGTGAGCTTCTCTTTGAGTGTCTCAAAGCTTGCTTGACATGCAGTAGTCCAAAGGTATTTCTTGCCTTTCTTGAGGAGATCGGTAAGAGGCTTCACTATCTTCGAAAAGTTCTGAACGAAGCGACGACAATAACTAGCCAAACCAAGGAAACTCCTCACTTCTTTGACATTAACAGGAGGAAGCCATTCAACAATTGTCTTCACAGTTTCCGGGTTGACTGCAATGCCCTTGGCAGAGATGACGTGACCAAGATAGGTTACTTGAGGCAGCCAAAACTCACACTTGGAGAACTTTGCATACAGGCGGTTCTCACGAAGCTTGTTTAGGACACACCGAAGGTGTTCTTCATGTTCTTCCTTTGACTTAGAATAGACTAGGATGTCATCTAGATAGACCACAACGAACTTATCAAGATACTCCATGAAAACCGAGTTCATGAGCCTCGAGAAGGTGGCAGGTGCGTTGGTGAGACCGAAAGACATGACCGTGTACTCATACAGGCCATAGCGGGTGGTGAAAGCTGTTTTAGGCACATCTTCCTTGCGAATCTTGATTTGGTGATAACCAGTTCTCAAGTCAAGCTTAGAGAACACCACAGCTCCAGCTAGCTGATCGAAGAGATCATTAATCCACGGAAGGGGATATTTATTCTTGATGGTTTTAGCATTGAGAGCCCGATAGTCAACACAAAGTCTATTAGTCCTGTCTCGCTTCTTCACAAAGATTGTTGGGCTACCCCAAGAAGAGGTACTATGTTGAATGAAACCCAACTTCTCTTGTTCACCAAGCTAACGTTTGAGTTCAGCCAACTCAGCAGGACCCATTTTATAAGGCCGCTTGGAGATAGGAGCCATTCCAGGTTCAAGCTCAATTACAAACTCAACCTCACGATCCGGAGGCATACCTGGCAACTCTTCAGGAAAGACATCTGGGAACTCACAGACCACCGGAACAATCTGAATAGCTTCCATAGCATCATCATTCAGAGCCGCCAAAGAGAAAAGCTGGATAGCAGGAGTCAGACTTGGAGAATAGACTATATGGCCTTCGGGAATCTTCAGAGAAACCGAGCGTTCAGCACAATCAATCACAGCTGCATTTGCTATCAACCAATCCATGCCCAAGATGACATCAATGTCAGAATTGCCCAGAACAATTAAGGATGCCGAGAACGAAGAGCCACCAATCTCAATTTGATTGCCATGGCTGATTTTAGAAGCTGCCATCTTTGCTCCAGGAGAAAGGACCATTAACCGCTTAAGGAGAGGATCCAACGCTAACTCATTTTCATTTGCAAACTTGTGAGAAACAAATGAATGCGATGCACCAGAATCAAACAAAACTCGTGCAGGGACTGAGTTAACGGATAGCATACCCATCACAACTCCAGGTGCATGCTCATCTTGAGCGGCGTTGACACAGTTGGCACGAGCAACAGTAGACCCGGGCTTGGTGTTGATGTTGAGAGCCCGAGGTGGTGGTGCACGAACCAAAGGAGAGCTTGCCGCAGATCTTGGAGGTGGTGGAGGAAGAGCTTTGTTTTTCATCGGACAGTTCCAGTACTGATGCCCAGTGTCTCCGCAAGTGAAACAAGCACGAGGTGGACGTGGAGCAACGTAGCCAGGGACTCCGCCAGGCGCTCCAGGGTAGTGGTGGTTGTAGCCCCTGGGAGCAGCAGTGAGGAAGTTTGTTGGCCTTGCCGCGTAGCTTGCAGGTCTTGGTGGAGCCGGGAGCGACGGTGGGGTGTTAGGAACCCAGACACGACACTTAGAAGGAGTTGACATAGCTGAAGAGCCTGCTGCATCACGGTTGTGTTTCTTTGACTCCTCAAACACTTGCTTACTTGCTTCTTGCTGCAGAGCTGTATGCTGAAGTTCCAGAAAAGACGCCGGCCTTGCATGTGTGATTGCATATTTAATCGATGCATTGAGCCCTTGCCGGAACCTCTTTTGCTTCTTCTTGTCATCAGAGATCTCATCGCCCCCATAACGAGAAAGGTTCATGAAGTTCCTGATGTAGGTATTGACATTGTCATTTCCCTGCTTGAGGTTGAGAAACACTTCCTTCATCCTCTCCATGACAATTTCTGACAGATACTGCTCTTTGAACGCTCCAGTGAACTGTTCCCAAGTAGGCTGAAAACCAATGCAGTTTGCCTTCAGGTAATTCTCCCACCAGAGAGCTGCATCTCCCTTCAGAAGGTGCGTGGCACACTTTACCCATTCTTGCTCAGGAACATCAGCAGTCGTCAGTAGCCTTGACATCTCACGCAACCAATCATCAGCATCAAGTGGTTGATCGGACACATCAAATTGGCGTGGGTTGAACTTCAGGAAGCTTTTGATGTCTCCTCGCTTGGGAGGTGGAGGTAGCGGAGCAAACTCATTCCTCCGAACACTTTCTTCAAAACGCTGCTGGTTCTGCTGCATTGCTGCCAAGGCATTGGCGATGTTTGACAACGCGGACCCCAGTTCAGGTGGAATGTCCTCATCAGAACGGCGTGGTGGTGCCATCCTGTGATTGATATAAAACACAAGTCAGTACTATAATGGAGAATAATAATAATCCAAAATAGTACCAAGATGGAATTACTCAAGATTAAAGGATACAATTTACTAAGATGATATTAAAATATCAACAAAGTTCAAAGCACCTAGAAGATATTAAGCATATTGCACACGACTGAAAAGGAGTGTGGTACACAGATATATCAAAGAAAATTTTTCCGCAAATTTCGGCATTAAAATACCAGTAGATGCGCAAAATCACTTAACGAATCAAGATTAGTGACTCTACCAATTCAATATATAAGAGCGAATGATAAGAGTAGTGGTATGGTCGCGACTCCATCCCGCACTCAAATCATTACTCCGCACATGAATAAGTAGAACACCTATCCTAACCCCTTCTTCTCACGACGAACCTAAAGATTAGTAACTACGAAAACGAACACCCCCAAACAAGATAACGTCGGATAACAAAGAGTAAGACAGATCGCGGCGGTGTACAACGAATCAGATAGATCGCGTCGGTTTGCAAAAGCCTGTCGGTATGGAATGTACCAACAGTTGATAACCAAAAGGCCGATTGTGATAACAACTTGGATGCAACAGATAGACAAGGAATTACACACACACACACACACACATACACACACAACCTATGGTACTACGGAAACCCAGAACACGTGAATCCTAGTTTGAACTTTTAAGAAGAGGATTGAAAACGTTACACTTCCTTACCAGAAAAGGGTGGGTGGGTGGGTAAGAAGAGAAGTGGAAGCAATCCTACTCTCACGTTTTGTTTTTCCCTAGTATACATAGCTACTAAAATATTTGCTAGACTGACAACGACCATTTGGCTGAGACCCTGAAGGGCGGGATGGCTCTGATACCAATTGTAACTACCTCGATGAATTACGCTCCTAGTTACAAGCCTGGATGAGCGGAAATGGTTGAAATAGTACGGTGGGGCCCAAATGCCACTCACAGGTAGACCTTTCGGCCGTCCCAACCATTTCCAAACATCGGTACAAGAACGGGCGGCGTAATCGGCAGGTGAAGGGATCAACTACATACACAAATGGGTATGTATGCAAGCCACCATACAACAGTACATCAGAGCCATTCCATCTAAAAGAAATAGAAATATTGCAACGCC
Source organism: Avena sativa (assembly GCA_916181665.1). Taxonomy (NCBI): domain Eukaryota; kingdom Viridiplantae; phylum Streptophyta; class Magnoliopsida; order Poales; family Poaceae; genus Avena; species Avena sativa. The sequence continues at coordinate 411,038,844 of OV702283.1, read as the reverse complement.
ATACGACAAGATTCAAATATCCTAGATAGATATAATAGTTTAGGATATCTCCTCATACATCAAACACCAGAGTATCAGACGGAAGCGGCAAACAAGATCCGAGTACGGAGAAGAAGCAAATCGGCATAAGATGCCCCGTAAATAAACACATCCCGCCCACAAATCTCACGGATCCCCGTTCCCGGAATCTCTACACCGAATGATCGTTGCCCACATCGTCCGTATCCTCCACCTAGTATCCATCTCGTGAGTGTACCTGTTCATCTGAATCAAATAATTTATCGTGTGAGACCCTAGGGGTACTTAGCAAGTCTTTATGACTCTAAAGGGGACACAACCTGGGGTGACGCAATTGCAGCAAAAGATAAACCCTAACAGTTCTATAGATACTCGCTAACCATCCGCCTAACCAAAGATAGACGGATGTCCGGGAATTAATGACAACATTTATAACGGTAATATTAACAGATCCATCCTCCTCCTCGCTTACCAACGAGGAAGCGGACGAACAACACCCCATCCGTTGGCAGTTTTATTATCCATTCCATGAGTGTTGCACTATTTACTAGTCAGTTACTTAGTCAAATTAATAGCGGTACTTTAGTTATACTTGTCTATGATCGAGAAACTGTGCTCCAAGTCGTCCATAACCGCGGACACGGCTTTCAGAAATTTTTACCCTGCAGGGGTGCACAAATAGCAACACACACTCGATCAACCTCGGAAAAACCAAAACAAAACCCAACGCATTCACGACAAAGCAATCACAGGATTCAGAAATATTTCAGGGGGCCACCCCATTAAGCTACCCGCAATGAAGTTAGCTGACTCCGAGACGGACTCAAGGTTTGCGTCAGTGGCTGTAAACGACTGGGAACCCGAAAATGTGACTGGGCTTGTCGATACCGCGAAAACACTCCGCTTCCAAAACAGTACAGGTGCAGTACCTCGCACAATTTAAATAAAGCAGTAAAGCATGGCATAAGTAAAGGATAGTAAATAAAACCTCAAACTAGTTTGTGGCCCCAAGAAATAAGAATGAATCAAGCTCTGGCTCAGGGGGGTCCCATAAGCCTCCCGGATGTGGATAGCGCGAATATTCAAGGAACAAGAATCAAGTACTCGGGGTCCTACGGGACACAAGTGAGCATGAAAAAACAAATAGCAGATATTGCTCACCGGTGCCACTTTCATTAGTTATCCCATACTACTCAGGTTAAGTTGTTTAGGTACCTCGTTATCCATCAGACACTCACATACCCTACACATGCTGTTCTACGACTCGCATGGCTCAAACAACTCCTGTAGTAATGGCTCATGGGATGGAGGAACAAGCTTCGGTGGGGTTTAAAAGTAAAGGCTATGCAATACTTGGGATTCAATTTAATGCAATCGCGACTCAATGATGCAAGAATAAGATAGAGGCAATAGGTACTATATGTATTCAAGCATGTGGTAGTGCTTGCCTGGCAGCTCAGTTGAAGCGAGAGAAGGATCTGGGTAGTGCTCCTGGGTTTCTTGATATATCCCCTGCTCAGCGTCTATTCGAAGAAGAACCAAACAAACAAGGGCCAACATAAATAAAGTGCACAAGCATATGAATTAAATGCGACAAGAAAACAATCATTCCATGATGAATGATGCACAATTTGCATGGCATTAAAGTAGCATGGCATGGGTGAGGTGAGAAAACAATAATAAAACACTTGGTTAAAGTATTTAGGCATGTTTTACTCCCATAAACAGTTCTGATTATTCAATACTTATATGATGCATGCCTCAATTCATATCATGGAATGCATAAACAGAAAGGTCTCGTCGAGCTAATCATTTTAGACCTATCATTTGTTAAATTTGGAGTTGTTAACCAAAAGTTATTAATTAATTAAGAAAAGGGCATTTTATTGTAATTTTAATCAACTTGAAATTTAAAGTGTTCAAAATATATTTTGGATGGCATATTTGAAATCCTCACATTTTTCTGATCTCAAAACATATATTATTTGTTTAATTTGGATTTATAATTTAAAAGTTATTTAAATACAGATTTGAAATAAATTTGAAAAGGTTTGAATTAAAACAGATAACAGAAAACATTTTGTCACTCAGTCCAGACCTAGCCACAGTCACAGACAGGTGGGGCCAGGCTGACTGGGCGACACAGTGGCAGAACAGGTGTTCCTCACTGAGAGCTAAGCCAGCCTCAGCGAATGACATGTGGGACCCGCTGGCTAGGGCCCAGGTGCCAGTGGGTGAACCGGCCGTGGCTGATAGGTGGGGGCGAGCTGGAGCGCGGGTTAAGGTTAAAAGAGGCCAGGGGGGTTTTCTGCAAAGTGGATCGGGTGGCTGACTGGTGGGGCTAGCGAGGAGCGCGGGTTGCAGGAGTCAAAAAGGTGGGGGGTTAATCGCAAAGTGTCATCGCGTGCACTGTTTCTCTTCCTCTGTTTCTGACGAAACTGACGGCGCCGCGCAACAGAGGAAAAATAGGGGCGCCCAGGGCTCGATCCTGGGACCTGGCGTGCGCGCGCGGAGGCGGCAGCCACTGCGGTGGAAGGGAGGTTGTTGCAGGGTTCGGCTACGCAGCGAGATAAGGTTACGCGATGCGCAGACAAACAAACGACGACGAACCTGCCGTGCACAGAGGGCGTTCGTCGCCGGGATACGCTCGTCTAGGAAGCGAACAACAGCGGGAGGGTGTCAGAGAGGTGCAGCAGCTCACCGGGAGTGCGACAGAGGCGGTGGATCAGGCCGGGGTGCAGCGGGGCGACGGCGTTGCAGGCGCACCAGGAGCTAGGGTTTTCGTCGGAGCGGCGTCGGCCTGGGCTCCTGGTCCTCCTCCTCCTCGACGGCGTGTACATGCCGATGCAGGGGAGCGCCCTTGTTCTCCTCGACCACCTCCACGTCGCGCTTGACGGCCGGATCGACGAGGCGACGAGGTACTGGCGGTGGCCGGCGAGAGAGGGTAGCTGGTGGCGGTGGAGAAGAAAGGGAGGAGCGGCAGGCGCCCTGGGTAGATCTGGGGGAGGCAGGAGGCGAGAGAGAGGGGGTAGATAAGGACGGGAGAGGAGAAGGGGTGCCGTGGGGAGGTGGTGATGATAAAGGTGGCTTCGGCCACCTTTTTCTCCTCTACCCCCATGTGCTCGAGCTGGAGGTCAGGCAGGCACGAGGAGAGTCTGCAGGTGGGACCAGAGAGAGGAGAAGGGGAGGCTCAGGTGGGGCTACTGTGGCAGAGAGAGAAGAGAGAGGGAGGGGTGTGGCATGGAGTTAGGGTTGGAGCTAGGGTTTGGAGAGAGGGGGGTATGGCTCGGGTTAGGGTTGGTTTAGGGTTGGGGTGGAGAGAGAGAGGAAGTAGATGGGGTGTGGGGCCAGGGAGAGGGGTAGCCATGTGGGGCATGCATGATAGAGAGAGGAGAGAGGCCAAGAGAGAGATGAGGTAGGGTGATTAGGGTTTGAAAGAGAGGGATTAGGTGGAGGGGTTTCCTCTTGGGCAAGCTCGAGCAAGAACAAAACAAGATCAAACAAGAGCTAGCCCACAAAGAGGAAGGGGTAAAAGGTGGTGATGGGGTTTGATTAAATGGATTGTTTGAATTCAAACAAACAAGCTTCCTACCAACATCCAATAAAACACAAATAACAAAATAGATAAGGGAAAGCTTGCATGGGACATGCATGAGTGTTAAACACCACATTTATACTTGTGAAGACAAATATAAATACACATGGGCATTTACCCAAGCATGCATACAATATTCGAATTAAAGCCCTCACAAGAAAGGAAGCTTGCTCTCTCATATGGAATATGTGTGTATGAACCATGCATGGATACAAGGTGGTCAAGCTAGTGTGTGTGTCCCACTAGATATCAAATGGCCACAATATATATTCATGCATGAGCATATATTCAAACAATACCCATGTGGAAGCTTGACAAGGAATTATACTCACATAGCTTGCAAAGGTGGCCATGTGGCTCCACATAATCCATATTGTGGGAACAATATATATTATATATGGAAGCATGTATACCAAGAAGTGGATCCATCTTGCTACATATGGGCTAGACATAAAGACCAATAAATGCAATTGCCCATATATAGTTTTGATGGTGGAATTGTAAGGTGATGACAAGAAAGGTGGTGGAGTTGGAATAAAAGATATGCCCCCAACTCAACTTGGGCATTTATCAATATATTAATAACCAAATACAATATCAAGAGGCAAATACAATTAACAATGCATATGAGAGAAGAGCCAAACCAAAAAGGGTTTTATATGATGCTCAAATGCAAGGTGGCATGACGACATGAGCATGATATAATGATGATGCAACAATTATATATAAGAAGTAGCCATTATATTACTAAACCAAGTAGCATTACAATTGTTAGACAATTGGGATGCTACCCTTTGGCCCGTTGTAGCCATTTGGTTTCTTCCTCGCGCCTCAACTTCTGTGGCAAACATTATTCATTTGCTTTGGATGTTCTCCTTTCCTCCTTTGGTCAGGCCATAGAGGCACACTGGCATGCTGCTAGCAGGTGATTCATGCTTTTGAGTTGTGCCATTTCTATATATAACGCTGCCTCTCCGAGGCTGTTCGGCTTGACAGTAGAGTACTTAGTAGTTAGTGAGGGAGGTCTTTCCGCCATACCTAGCTTGGTGCCTGCTGTGTTTTGCTTCGTAACGCTACAAGTGGGTTAACATGCGGGTGTCCTGCAAAACTCCGCACATGTCCGCATAATTTAGGTGGTATTATGCAGGAAACCCACATAATCTAGACACACAGCTGCGGCAACCCGCATATGCCACAAAAGCTACATGAAACTATGCAACTATGTGCACCGGATGACAAATAGAGTTACAATACAGGCTAAGATTTTCAGAAGAGACTAGAGGCTAAGTAGGCAACTACAGGTTATAGCCTACTGTTTAATGTTTCACAGTTTACAACTTCCTTCACATTACTTGCAATGAAATACATTACTACAAACAATAAAACCATTTAATATCCTTGTTCAATCCATGAACTTTGCTTCTTCAGATCATCTGGTAATCTCTTTGAACTTTGCTTGTTTCTTCAAGATCAACACTAGCTTGACAGTATTGTTTCTTAACATGTAGATTGCTTCTTCAACTTAACTAAGATAAGCTAATAACAAAAAAGAGAATACAATGAGAATTCAAAACTTGTCAAGATTAACTTTTACTTAAACAATTAAATCAAAACTAAAAGCATCCTGGCAGTGGCAAGAAAAACTAAGAATGAGAATTCAAAACTCGTCAGGATTAAATTTTACTTAAACAATTAAACAAAAACTTGAAGCATCCTGGCAGTGGCAAGAAAAACTAAGTGTACAAATATGAACTCAATAGCAGTCTATATTTCAAGTGTTTATATGAGCACAATCATGCTCTGCCCGATATATATATATTCAGTTTGTCATCATAAATTAGAATAACATTCCAAGCCCACCCTAGCATCTCTACAAACTACAGATTTAGATGCACAAATATGAATTCAATAGCAGTCTATTTTTCAAGTGTTTATATGAGCACAATCATGCTCATGCCCGACATATATATTCAGTTTGTCATCATAAATTAGAACAACATTCCAATCCCACCCTAGCATCTTTACAAACTACGGATTTCCATGCACAAATATGAACTCCATAGCAGTCTATACAACAAAAAGATGCAAGTACAAAACATAGCAAGTTACCTGTAAGATGCAATCCTAGCTACCAGGAAATGCGCTACTCATGGTCCAAATCATCTGAAAATGTTAGAGTTTATTGTTAGCCACAAAAAAAGAGCTAAAACAATAACCTGAATAAATAAAAATTCACTTACCGGCTGCCCTAAACCAGTCCTGGAGGCATATCAAAACCTCGACGGTAGAGCACGCGAGGCTGCTCCTGTAGTCGCTAATGACGCGTTCTCCAATGCTGAAAGCGGATTCAGAAGGGACAGTTGAGGCTGGGATGGCCAATATGTCATGGGCCATTTTAGAGAGCACATGATATTTTGAAGGACTTATTTTCCACCATTGGAGAATATCAACCTCCTCCTTTCGAGGTGTCAATTCTTCTTTCAAGTATCGATCTAATTCGTTGCTTGACTATCGTCTTTTAGACCTCATGTATCGATCCCATTGTGCAAGTGGGTCATCATCATCTTCCACCCCCTCGGTATCATTTTCTCTCTGTGGTTGTACAGATTCCTCTTTACTATATTCATTGAAGAGTTCTTCCATGGTATTTTTCACTTTACCCATCCATTTGCCTGCCTCCTCTTTATTTCCGAAGTCACTCAAGAGATATTCCAAGAGGTCGTACTTGAACCTTGGATCAAGTACGACGAGAATGCATGCAGACATGTATGTCTCTTTTCAGTATGGTTAAACTTGATCTGCATTTGATTTACCATACGAGCAATTGTGATGTCCCGACTTGATGCAACTTTATTCAAGATCTTTCTGTTCAGGCTTGACTCTTCTTTGTTCAACATATTCTTAATGTTCCATAGCTGGTAGAAATAAAGATGTGACATGGGATACTTTGAGCCTGAGAGACATATTTTTTGGTGTCTACTTGCTCAACCTGCCTGCTCATGTCTAGCTTTGTAATGCATGAGATCCCGTTGCTTGCATATTTTTTGGTGGTAAGCCGACTGATTGCTCGGTTGGAGATGAAGTGACTCACCAAAATAACGAGGGGATTTTTTCTCTTATCCCATGATACGGGATTATGTTTGGGATAAGGTCCGTTTATACTTTATGTAGTTTATTCCTGGTGGGTATTAAGATAGGTGTCTTAAGAGTAGAAAAGGCAAGGGGTGCTAGGAACAGGGGACATCAATGCTCTAGGTGAAACACATATTAAGTTAAATGCTGTAGTTTGCTTGCATCGAGCTTCTAGTTCGTATGCTCCTTTTGTTTTCTGACAGTAAGCGTCAATATTCCGTTCTTTATCATTCTATTATGTACTGATCTTTGTACGGTTTCCGCTGCAGTCTTTGGGTTTGTGGTTGTTTTATCAGTAGTAGAGCTTGTCTTTGTTATCCTTGGATACTGTTGCTGCTGAGATGGTTTTACTCAGTGTTGGTTGTCTTGTGTCAATGTCCTAGGATCTGAATGCAAAACCATTTAGTATTCTAGTGTCTGTTTAGCTTATATTTTCTCTATGTTTAATAGGTATCTCAGGTGCAGGTGGGAGAGGGCAAACATCACACAGAAAATGAACTCCCAAAGCCAACATCGAAGAAGAGCAGAAATAGCAAGGTTCCTTTAAGGGCGAGTTCTCCTATTCAAGTGGCGAGTTCACCGGGTGTAAATATGCTGGCCAGGGATGCATCATCGAAAATGGCATCATTAATGGTGAGGCCCGCCTTAGTAAAAAGGGCCAAGATGGCACATTCTCCCGAGACATCACATCAGTCACCAAGTTCTACCATGGCATCTCTAGTACAAGATCTACCACATATTTATCCTTCTCTCGAGGATCTCTCTCCGGGTACAAGGACAACCAATTCTCAAGGTAAGATTTGATGCCCATGTACTCCTATGTTACTCATTTAGTTTCACTTTACTCTTGATAGGCTAACTAAGCTTTCCCATGCATGTAGGCTCAAAACGAAAACGCCACAAGCTGATATCATTGATATGGGAAGAGGCTGTGCCAATCTATCTAGATGGGAAACTTGTGAAGGCAGATGCATTCATAGTCGTCAAGTATTTCCGGCTGCCAGAGACACAGGGACCAGCAATCTCAAATGACATTTAAAGGTATGCGAAGCAAAAAAAAGCAATGAATAAAATGCTGGAAAAGTTGGGTCGTCCCGGGGAATTGATCCAAATTGGAAATTTAATCCCATGGTTGCAAGGCGAAAACTTGTCAAACTGATTGTGGTCAACGAAATGCCCTTTTCTTTAGTTGAGTACAAGCCTTTTAGAGAATTCACTGCTGCTTTGAACCCATGGTTTGAAAATGTGTCTAGAACGACCATAAGGAAAGAGTGTATCACTGCCTTCAATGAGAATGGGAATATACTAAAAGAGTTTTTTGAAAATGGTGACTCTCGGATATCTCTAACGGGAGATATGTGGACCTCAAATCAGAAACTAGGTTACTTTTGCATGACTTGCCATTTCATTTCTAATGAGTGGGTGCTCCATAAAAGGATAATAAGATTTTCTATGCTAGAGACACCTCATAACTCATGGAACATGTTCAATATAGTGCTAAATAGCATTCAGGAATGGAACTTGGAAGATAAACTGTTTAGTTTCACATTGGACAATGCATCAGTCAATACTGCAATGATCAATTTACTGAGAAAAAATTTGAAGAACAAGGGTTTTCTACTTATAGAAGGAAAGTTATTTCATTTTCGTTGTTCAACACACGTGTTTAACATAGTTGTCCAAGATGGTTCGCGAGAAATAAAACCTGTGGTCAATAACATAAGGGAAAGTGTCAAATTTGTCAGAAGTTCACAAGCAAGAGTGGAGAAGTTTCTTGAGATAGTCGTACAAGAAGGATTGAGTTCTAGGTATAAAAGTCCATCTGTTGATGTCATAACTCGCTCGAATTCTACTTATCTGATGCTGCTTTGCCCCTTAGAAATGCATTTTCTTCCCTTAAGAAACAACATAAGGATTTCACATTTTCTCCGTCGCCCTCTGAATGGAAAATGGCTGCAGCCGTGTGGAAGTTGTTGGAATGCTTCTACACTACAACAATATGTCTCTCAGGCTCGAAGTATCCCACGTCACATATTTATTTCTACCAGCTATGGAACATTAAGAATATGTTGAACAAAATATAGTCAAGCCTGAACAGAAAGATCTTGAATAAAGTTGCATCAAGTCAGGACATCACAATTGCTCGTATGGTAAATCAAATGCAGATCAAGTTTAACCAATACTGGAAAGAGACATACATGTCTGCATGCATTCCCGTCGTACTTGATCCAAGGTTTAAGTATGACCTCCTGAAATATCTCTTGAGTGACTTCGGAAATGAAGAGGAGGCAGGCAAATGGATGGGTGAAGTGAAGAATACCATGGAAGAACTCTTCAATGAATACAATAAAGAGGAATCTGTACAGCCACGGAGAGAAAATGATACCGAGGGGGTGGAAGATGATGATGATCCACTTGCACAATGGGATCGATACATGAGGTCTAAAAGACGACAATAAAGCAACGAACTAGATCGATACTTGAAAGAAGAATTGACACCTCGAAAGGAGGAGGTTGATATTCTCCAATGGTGGAAAATAAGTTCTTCAAAATATCCCGTGCTCTCTAAAATGGCCCGTGACATATTGGATATCCTAGCCTCAACTGTCCCTTCTGAATCCACTTTTAGCACTAGAGGACGCGTCATTAGCGACTACAGGAGCGACCTCGCGTGCTCTACCGTCGAGGTTTTGATATGCCTCCAGGACTGGTTTAGGGCAGCCGGTAAGTGAATTTTTCTTTATTTAGGTTATTGTTTTAGCTCGTTTTTTTGTGGCTAACAAGAAACTCTAACATTTTCAGATGATTTGGACCATGAGTAGCGCATTTCCTGATAGCTAGGATTGCATCTTACAGGTAACTTGCTCTGTTCTGTACTTGCATCTTTTTGTTGTATAGACTGCTATGGAGTTCATATTTGTGCATCTAAATCTGTAGTTTGTAAAGATGCTAGGGTGGAATTGGAATGTTGTTCTAATTTATGATGACAAACTGAATATATATGCCATGCAGGAGCATGATTCTGCTCATATAAACACTTGAAATATAGACTGCTATTGAATTCATATTTGTACATCTAAATCTGTAGTTTGTAGAGATGCTAGGGTGGGCTTAGAATGTTATCCTAATTTATGATGACAAACTGAATATATATGTCGGGCAGGAGCATGATTGTGCTCATATAAACACTTGAAATATAGACTGCTATTGAGTTTATATTTGTACACTTAGTTTTTTGCCACTGCCAGGATGCTTCAAGTTTTTGTTTAATTGTTTAAGTAAAATTTAATCCTGACGAGTTTTGAATTCTCATTCTTAGTTTTTCTTGCCACTGCCAGGATGCTTTTAGTTTTGATTTAATTGTTTAAGTAAAAGTTAATCTTGACAAGTTTTGAATTCTCATTGTATTCTCTTTTTTGTTATTAGCTTATCTTAGTTAAGTTGAAGAAGCAATCTACATGTTAAGAAACAATACTGTCAAGCTAGTGTTGATCTTGAAGAAACAAGCAAAGTTCTAATAGATTACCAGATGATCTGAAGAAGCAAAGTTCATGGATTGAACAAGGATATTAAATGGTTTTATTGTTTGTAGTAATGTATTTTATTGCAAGTAATGTGAAGGAAGTTGTAAACTGTGAAACATTAAACAGTAGCCTATATCCTTAGCATGTACTGTAACTCTATATGTCATCCGGTGCACACAGTTGCATAGTTTCCTGTAGCTTTGTGGCATATGCGGGTTGCCGCAGCTGTGTGTCTAGATTATGTGGGTTTGCCGCATAATACCACCTAAATTATGCAGACATGTGCGGCGTTTTGCAGGACGCCCGCATGTTAACCACTTACAGCGTTACTGTTATCTAAAAAGTTAGCGAGAGAGGAACACATAGATACTAAGATAAGGTTCCTCAAAATATTTTACAGTTTCTTATTAAAAAGACAAGTTATTCACGACGAAACGATCTGATGTCACTAGTAGCCAAGTTATTCCATAGAAGGAACAATCTGTTCATGTGCTTCTCAAGAGACTAGAGGGGGTGGATGGATGGGCTGGGAATAAAACTGCCCCCTCTTCAGGCTCAGTTCCTCCCGAGGTTCTGTATAGCTGTACTACTAGTCTATATTTTTTTTGCTGAATTCTGGTAGTGGGACCCATATCCAGGAGCGGAGCCAGGATCCATATAAACCCTGAGCCAATTTTGAATTTAGTGGTGAAATTAGACTATTTACTAAGTTAAATAAAAAAATCCCTAACATGTAGGTAATAATAAAGTTTGCATCTCGAACCATTGCCCCTGTAGGGGCGTGGTTCCGCGAGTGCCCATATCTATGCAGTGAATAATTTGATCAAAGAAGACAAGTGAACCGCGCACGCTGGCTGGCCTAGCTTGATCCCTGTAGACATGTGTCCGCTAAGAACGACAACCTTTTTTTTTAATAGCCGCTTCGATAGACAAAACTTATCTTAGCCCTAGGATATATCAAAATTTTTGAGGACAACAAAAATGGGCCTCAATAAAGACATCAGAAATGATCATTGGTAGATCAAAGCCCTTTTAAAACAGTCTTTCGCCCCGCTATATTAATATAATAAACCATATGATACAACCGTAAGTCCACTACCGGGCCAAACAGTACAATCAAATCTAAAAAAAACGAAAAACAAAAGAAAGAGAAAAACAAGCCGACACCAACGGATCAACAAACAGCGATGACCCGCAACTGCCGCGCCCTCCGGAGTATCCCCACCACGATCCTAGCGCTCTGAAATGAATTGTCGCATACCAAGCAACACCTCCAAGAAGGAAAGTGGCGATGCTGCTTCCCGGACTAGTTCCAGGGTTTCCCTCGGTATGCTATGGGAAGTAGGAAAGAGGTACACCCGACGCCCTTCAGGAAGGAATGAAGACACTCGCAAGCGTCGCTACGTCGGTGCCAAGATGACATGGATTTCTCCCGACCCTAAAGAACCACATCTCCAGACAATCCATAGCGCTCCACTAGTCTTGCCACCCACCAACATACGTCACCATGGTCTTGTGGTCACCATTGTTGTCTCCCCAAGGAAAGCACCACGAGGCCGGGAAGACTGACAACGAACATCCGTAGACAATGGGTGGCGGGAGCACCACCACGTGGGAGGAAAGAACCTCCACCACCGTAGACAGTAGCCGACCGAACAGAGTGGCAGGATCACACCAGGCCACTGGATCCGGAGGGCGGCAACATCACGACCACCAGAAGGTCATCCTCCACCGCCATCGGCGGGTGCCGTCCGGACGCGATAGTAGGAACACACCAGGCCGAGTAGGCCCGGCCAGTCCCCAGAGGGGTCCATAAAGTCCCCACCGCCACGCTGCTGCAGGTCACGCCACTGCTGCCCGCTTCATCGTCACCATAGGCCGGCTAGACCCACACGGGCCTGCGAAGCTCCCACTGCCACGCCGCAACCGACGCGATGTTATTGCTGCCACCCCCGTCATAGACTACTTGCCAGCCCAACCGAAGGCGACGAAGTGGAGTCCAGTCCTCCCTGAACCAGATTGGGCCTGATCTGGGCCCGCAGGACACCACCGGCAAGCCCCTGCTCAGCCACCATCGCCACCAAGCTAGTGGCTCCACCGCGAGCAGCCCACCTCGCGCTAGCTTCAGGTCCCCCCGCCACCGCGCCAGATCGCCGCCGCCTGAGCCACACCTTGCGCCGCTGCGCCGCCCCGCGTGGGCGCACCTCTAGGAGGGTAAAAGCCGTGGGCCGCCGACACCGGCGCCGCCCGAGACTAGCCCAACGACGCACGCCGCCGACGATGGGGTAGAGGAGGTGGGGGAGCTCGAGGGGACACGGAGGAGGACATACTTGGGAGGGGGATGTTTAGACTACGATGGTGTCTGGTAAATGGATGGAATTTTGATCTTGATTTTGCACTGATATGTTAAACTCAATTGTGATGGCTGCTTGGGGATGAAAATGGTAAAGTGATTTTTACTGCCTGTCGTCAGCTGTTGCACTGTGCTGATCCTTTGGAGGCAGAGACGTGTGCAGTCGCCTGTTCAGACATATTTGATACTTGACAAGCAATTTTGCACAAAGAACCCTGCAAGTAAAATTACAATTTTACCCTTAGAGAAACTTGTGCCTTGCCGAATCGACGTCCATCATCCTCTGCTGCCACCATGGTAGCGCCGTAAAATAAGGCGAACAACCGTAATACCTAGATCTAGGAGAGCACCATTGCATACAAGGATGCTTTTCGAGCCGATAAACCGAGTCATCACAAGCAACGAGCTCGAGGCTTTATGGCACGTCGGCCGAAATATTCCCCGTGGTCCCTAGATCCTGACACCGTTATCTTCATCCGACATAGTGGAATAAGAGAAATGCCGCTGCCTGCCGTCTTCCATGCCAGCATCTGCAAGACGACAAACACTATTGCAACAACCACTGCGACCACCACCCACGAGAGAGACGAATGTCGACCACTAGACACGAACCTCACGAAATCTAGAGATCGATGAGAAGATCGGGCCACCTGTCCCCCAATGCCACCAATTGAATTGACGTCGAGATGGAGGAAGAACAGGGGAAAATTATTCCGACGCGACACAGTCTCCTCCATGGAAGTTGCGCCTCAAGGAAGCACTAGGCCAACCCTAACTACAGGCCAGAGCCTGGGCTCCCCACCCCCTCCCATTGCCGGAGCAACCTATAGAGGAGGTAGGGACCGGCGGCTAGCCGTAGCTAGGGGAAGAGGTCGCCCAGATCTGTTTTTCTGCTGTAGCGACATAGCGGCATATTTGATACTCCCTCTGTCAAGAAATAATTGACTTGGGTTTGTCTAGATTCGCTACAGGAATCGAGCGATGCCCTTGGCGTAGCCACGATCAGCCGTCGGCACAATCTGTGTCGAGGGCTGCCATCAGCGTATCGCCTCGCCGCACACGCGATTGCCGTCGGCGTAGCCCATTTCCCTCGGCGTACACGTGGGCCGATGGCCAGAAACCGACCATCGACACAGATACCATCGTCATAGAAGAGGTGGTCCCGTCGGCCCGTTAATGACCGTCAGCCGTCGCCACTACGCCGAGGGTCATGCCGTCGGCATAGACCAGCGTCGCTAGCCATCGATTTTTTTTCAATTTTTCTAAATTTTGTTTCAATTTTTTTTGAATTGTTAATCTCACAAGCATCTTTTTTGAATTGATTGACATGAGCTCTCGATAGGGAAATCCTATTAACCCTTGACCATAGTGTCACATGCTTTTATTTTTAAAATTTCAAAGAATTATTTAATAAACAAAAATGAATAAATAATAATAATCTTGACTTCAAATAACAATAAAAATATTTTTTTGCCTTTTTCTATTTAATACAGAATAATTCATATATTTAAATACGTAAATTGGAATTCAACAATGATCATAAAAATTAGAAGAATCCAAACATGACGAGCCTATCATATTTTTAATCATGCATCAAGTATTTTTAAATAGAATTCATTTAATAGTGTTCAAATCTTCAAAAAAATCATATCAAAATTTGCCTTTTGAATTTGAGGATTCTAAAAAAATCCTTAACTCGGGGCTATACTTGCGGCGGATCTCTGAAGAAATAGCATATTTCGAATCTAAATATTATTTTTCAAAAAATCATGAGCATGAGATCATGTACCCATAGTTCAAATTTGATTCACTTCCTACCGATTTGACAGGAATTTGTCTTTTTCACGAGGGATGGACAGAAAGGTTTAAGATACTCCAGTTGGAACATTATCTATTCAAGGTGGTTTACTATTTTTGAAAAATAGGGTGGTACTATTTTTAAACTTTAATTTGATGGTTGTTTCACAAAACATCCTGTTGGGCACTCGGAAATGTAAAATGACTTTTTGGTGTGACGAAAAGAAAAATTTCCTCCTGCAATATTTTTCTCCATCCCATGATGCATATGCGTGCATAATATGGATATATTATCATAAACTATGCCGCGATTCTGGCCGTAACATTGGTCAGTTGACCTGAAAGCGAGGAAACCTCGATTGAGATAAGTCACTTTGTGAAGGTTTTTTAAGACACAATAAACATACCAAGTTTAATATTTTTACTTGCAACTATGTCACATAATATAATCTATCGTCAAACTTTCCAAAACAATGGGTTATGAAGATTCTTAGCTCGGGATGAGCCTCGCTAAACTTGTAGTAGATCTCTGATGAAATAGCATATTGTGAAGCTAAAAATGATTTTTTCAAAAAATTATGAGTATCAGATCATGTACCTGTAATTCAAATCTGACTCACTTAATACCGATTCAGTATGAATTTATTTATTTCACGAGGGATGGACATAAAGTTTTAAGATACCCCGATTTGTACATTGTTTATTCAAGGTGGTTTACTATTTTTTAAAATTGGAGTGGTACCATTTTTAAAATTTAATTTGGTGGTTGCGTCAGAAAACACCTCGTTTTAGGCACTCGGAAAATAAAAAAATGGTTTTTTGGTGCGATGAAAAGGAAAACTTTCCTCTGCAACATTGTTCGTCATCCCATAATGCACATGCATGCACAATATGGTCATATTATCAGAAACTATGTTGCGATTTTGACCATAACATTGGTCATTTGACCTAAAAGCCAGGAAATCTCGATTGAGATAGGTCACTTTGTGAAGGTTTTATTGAGACACAATTAATATACCAAGTTTGATATTTTGCTTACAACTATGTCACATAATATGACACCATGTGAAGGTTTTGCATTGTTCCGATCATTTTTGATTTTTTATGCCCGTTTCAAACTATCGTCAAACTTTCTAAAACAACAGAGATAAAGATTCTTAGCTCGGGGCTAAGCCTCGCTGAACTTGCAGTGGATCTCTGATTAAATAGAACCTAAAAATAATTTTTTTCAAATACTTGTAGTTCAAATCTTACTCACTTCCTACCGATTTGGCAAAAAAATGTCTTTTTCACGAGGGATGACAGAAAGGTTTAAGATACCCCGATTGGGACATTGTCCATGCAAGGCGCTCTAAGATTTTTGAAAAATAGGATGGGTCCATTTTTAAACTTTAATTTGGTGGTTGGTTCACAAAACACCTTATTTTGGGCACTCGAAAAATAGAAAATGGCTTTTGGTGCGACAAAAAGGAAAACTTACTCCTGCAACATTGTTCTCCATCCCATGATGCACATGCGTGCATAATATGAACATATTATCACAAACTATGACGCGATTATGGCCATAACATTGGTCAATTGTCCCAAAGTCAGAAAACATCGATTAAGATAGGTCACTTTGTAAAGGTTTTCGATACACAATCAATATATCAAGTTTGATATTTTTACTTGCAACTATGCCATATAATATGACACCACACATAGGTTTTGCATTGTTTCGATTGTTTTTTAATTTTTTATGCCCATTCTAAACTATCATCAAACTTTCTAAAATAATGGGCATGAAGATTCTTAGCTCGGGACTGAGCCTCACTAAACTTGCAATGAATCTCTGATGAAATAGCATATTGCGAACCTACTTCCTGCCGATTCGGCTGGAATTTGTATCTGTAGTTCAAGTTTGACCCACTTCCTGCCGATCAGATCATGTACCTGTAGTTCAAATTTGACCCACTTCCTGCCGATTCGGCTGGAATTTGTCTTTTTCACGAGAAATAGACGGAAAGGTTTAGATATCACCGTTGGGACATTGTCCATGTAAGATGGTACATTATTTTTGAAAAATGGTGTGGTACTATTTTTAAACTTTAATTGGAGAGGAAATAATTAGTAGTAAAAAAAGAAAAATTGGAAGTTGGTACGCCGAGGGTGGCCGTCGGCGTAAGGGTGTGGAGGCTATACCAAGGATAGCTACGCCGACGACTGTCCTACACCGATGGTTGTTGTGACAGGCTGGCCTGGTCGAGGGTTACACCGACGGCTCCGACCTTTGTCCATCGGCGTAGCGCCCGGCCGTCGGCACCTCGGGCCATTCCTGTAACGATTTAAATATATCTATACACTAAAATACGTCTAAATATATTTAAATCTAGACAACTCATGTTAGTTATTTCTGGACAGAGAGAGAATTTCTAATAACGGCTATAGAATATAATTTGCATATACATTAGGAGTAGTTTTGCATGTATTCAGCTGGCTTCACGAGCCAGATCAGTATTGAGCACGACTCCTACAATGTAACGCCCGAAGGTAGGTAGTCTCCGACACGCATTGGGTCGAACTTGTCGAAGTCCTGTGAGGCTGTGAGTTTGTATCTGAACACGAGACTGATCAGCGCAGCATACAAGACGGAAAATACCTATCGGGACAGGGAAACGGAAACTCCTATGAGGACCAAGGATTCCACCTCTAGTCTGGTACTCCGCGTATATATATACCTGCCACTATTACTCGTAATTGATCGAGACACGTAGTAGTACGACTGTACCAGATGACGACGATGCGGAGGAACGCAGGCGACGGCCGCACTGGATCTACGTCATCGCTGCAGCCGCAGTGGTCCGACCTCCCGGACGACATCCTCGGCAACATCCGCCTCAAGATCGCCTCCCTGCGCGACCGCGTCCGCCTCGCCGCTGTCTGCAAGCCGTGGCGAGCCACCATGGCACGCCTCCCCGCACCACCAGCCGCCCCCGTTCTGCTCCTGTTGCCGCGCATAAGGACCGGCCGGAGGAAGCACCTATGCGGTGGCGGCCCTGATGATAGTTGGGTTATGCACATTCCGGACAACGCTGAGGATAAGTGGATCATCGGCTCACATGAAGGCGGCTGGGTAGTCGTGTTCAACTGTGTCAACCATGGGCTCAAGCTCGTAAACCTCTTTCCGGCGCTTTGGCGTGGAAATACTACCTCCGGAGTTTCATCACTCATGTCATCCTCTCCGATGACCCAACCTCTTCTAGGGAGTGTATCCTCGCCACCATCGGCCTCAAACGGATTTCCCTGTGCAAAGTCTGGTGTGACAGGTGGATCAAACATGGTTGGGAGGAAAAGGAGTTCGGAAACATCGCCTTCTGCAATGGCGACCTGTATGGCCTCACGTATCCCGGCGAGGAGCTGATCAAGTTCAAAATTGGCACGGAGGAAGATGGCTCGCCCGCGGTCATATCCACCCACCACCTGGCCATCCAAAGGCAACATGGCCCCGCGGCGGCGGACACCAGCTACATTGTCGAGTTACATGGAAAGCTATTAAAGGCGACGATGGCCCACTGGCTGCCCAAACGTGAGCCTTTTTTCAAGGTCTTTGAGCTTCTCGATTCTGATACGGAGTATGACACTTACCAACACGAGTGGGCAGAGGTGACGACCTTGGGCAACTATGCCTTGTTCTTGGGGCCTGGAAAGTCTAAGGCGGTATACGTGCCGATGGATGCGGAGCGCCGTGGTTTCGAAAGAAACCATATCTACTATCCCCTCTCTAGAGAAAACGAGCCTCGAGATCAAGTGTACTCAATGAGATCAGAAGATGGTCCCAGTATGTATTGCAGAAAAGATCCAAGTATCAGCGACGGTCTACAAAGGACAAGATACGATATGGAGGAATATTTAAATACTTCCTTGTGGCTACACCCCCCTGCCCTGTAAAAAAAGATACGATATGGATTAATATGTTAAATCAACCAATTAAAAAAATGCTTAGGCTAACGTGGAGGAGTATCCAGAACTGATGCTTGTAACCGAGAGATTAATTAGTCTAGTATGGTCATATACACGCTTATTGCAAAATCCCTAACAAGCATACTCAAACCTCATCTACATGACTATATCCACTCTCCTCAACAAGCTTTCATAGAAGGGAGACGTATCAGTAATAATATTATCATAGCCCAGAAGATCACCCACTCTTTTACTCTCACTACTAGAGAAAAGGCTATATGAGACATGCTTATGCGAGGCACATTTAGACATATGCGCCTCCTATAAAAATAGGCGGGCGCACTTTGCGATATGCGCCTCTAGTATAAAAATAGGCGAGGCGCATATGATAAGAATGCGCCTCCTATAATCCATGTACGGACGGAATCTAGCAGCCCCATATTATGCGAGGCGCATTCTAGTCATATGCGCCTCCTATATATATCAGATAGGCGAGGCGCATATGGACAGAATGCGCCTCGCATATTCTGTGTGGGCCCGCGTGTTGGTAGGTGCACGAATATGCGAGGCGCATATGGCTATATGCGCCTCCTATATTTGATAATATGCGAGGCGCATATGGCCATATGCGCCTCAAGTAACTCATGCGGGCCCGGGCGGTGGTAGGTGGCCGCATATGCGAGGCGCATATTGCTATATGCGCCTCCTATAGTTTGAATTATAGGAGGCACATATTGTGCAATATGCGCCTCGCATAAGCTGGCACCACTTTTTTCCAGCTTTTTGCACATGGAGGCAACTACCACCCCACTCACTTGTGTCACTTCTTCCTCCTCCACCAAGACAAATCTGGTCGCCCCCCTCCTCCTCCCCACCTCATTTTCCCCATTGATTCACCATAGAAGCTTGCTCAACATCCATTGGTTGACACCCATATGTAAGTGAAGTCTCTTGCTCCTCTAGATCTACAACATGTCCATTTACTTCTCCTCCGGCTCTCTTGCGCAAGTCGTTGTTGGAGGAAGCGTGAAGGCGTTGCTTGCATGTATGCGCGTTGTCGGAGACACCGACTATATGATTGTGTTGTGGTGCTACTTTTTGTGCAGGGATTTCATTTGAGATGCCAATGTTTCGCCGGAATGTCGATTTATTTCTTTTCCGGCGAATTTCTGGCACTCGCGGATGTCCTCTTTTTAGGGGAGGTCATGCCGAATTTTTCCGGCGATCCACGTCCATATATGCTCTAATTATTCTCTTGCTCTTTGTACCACGCAGGCGGCCATGGTCCGACCACTGATCAACAAAGCCCGCGTGGATAGGTGGATGACATGCGCAAGGGCCGACATGGAACGTGCAAACAAGACAGAGATAAGATGTCCATGTCGGGACTGCAAGCTGATGTATCTGATAAGGCATGATTCCGGAATGCTGGAGTCGCACCTGCTTCGACGTAGTTTCATGGATGGCTACACTCGATGTATACGTGATGATCACGAAGATCAAGATGCCAGTGATGATCACGAAGATCAAGACGCCAGTCACTATCATGAAGATCAGGGTGGTGGCACTGGACATGGACACGAAGATGATCAAGGTGGCGTCGGGCATGGACACGAAGATGATCAAGGTGGTGCCGACCATGATTCGAGCTGGTTGCGAGACCCTCATGTCCAAGATCTTCTTCTCAAGGAGACGAGTAACGCCAGAGCCGCCGGTAGAGAGAAGGCTAAACTGGAGCAAATGGAGAAAGACGCGGTCACTCCATTGTTTGACGGATGCAACGACGGGGATACCCGTCTAAATGTAACGCTTAGGGCTCTGGAGATGAAGGAGAAACACAAAATGACCGACGAATGTTTCGACGACAACATTGTATTCTGGCACGATATTCTTCCCAAGAAGGGGAACACATGTCCGACTAGTATCGCTGAGGCGAAGAAAGTCGTGTGCCCTCTCAATCTACCGCACGTGAAATACCACGTCTGCATAAATGATTGCATCATCTACCGGGGCGAGGACGCGGAGAAGACCACGTGTCCGGTGTGCAAGACCTCTCGATACAAGAGAGGGACCAAGAAAGCTCCTAGGAAGGTGGTGTGGTACTTTCCCCTAACTCCTTGTTTGCAGTGGTATTTCGCAGACCCTAAGGAATCACAGCTCATGCGCTGGCACGCGGAAAGAAAGAGGCCGGAAGACGATGATCCGGAGAAGGAGGAAATGTTGAGGCACCCTTCGGATGCTTGCCAGTGGAAGGCGTTGGACCTACAATATTACCAACATTTTGGGAAAGAGTCAAGGAACCTCAGGCTGAGCGTGAGCACTGACGGACTCAATCCG
This sequence comes from Avena sativa, assembly GCA_916181665.1. NCBI lineage: Eukaryota > Viridiplantae > Streptophyta > Magnoliopsida > Poales > Poaceae > Avena > Avena sativa. Next base: position 411,018,149 of record OV702283.1, on the reverse strand, counting down.
TTTGGAAGCCAGAGCAGCACACACAGCACCTGGCCCGTGTTTGTATGGATCTACAACCTCCCTCCCTGGTTGTGCATGAAGAAGAAGTACGTAACCATGAGTATGCTCGTTCAAGGGCCAAAACAACCTGGTACAGACATCAATCTGTATCTCACGTTGTTGAAAGAGGAGTTGGCCACGTTATGGGAAGAAGGAGCCCGTACATGGGACGCCTCGAGACAAGAGTACTTTGACGAACGTGAAGTATAATATGCGAGGCGCATATCGATATGCGCCTCGCATATGTGAAGTATATGAGGCGCATATCATATGCGCCTCGCATAAGAAATACCCGAGGCTTGAAGCTAGAGGCGCATATGATATGCGCCTCGGATAGGCTTTTAGGTGCGCCTCGCATAGGATTTTCTCTAGTAGTGTCTTTCTTCCTGGAAAAGTAAAGCCTTTATGCTAAAAATTGACATGGCCAAGGCTTTTGATAGAGTAGAATGGAACTTTATTGTCCATGATCTCACACGTAAAGGGTTGCATAGTCATTTCATCAATTTGATCCACATGTACATTTTCTCGCCGACCTTTTCTGTTATCATTAATGGACAACCTTTTGCGAAGTTCAGAAGTAATAGAGGAATATGACAAGGATATTCTCTTTCTCCATACCTTTTTGTCTTAACCATAAATGTCTTAGCCACACACACACACGCGCGCACACACACATGCACCAAAAGGAATATGACAAGGATCGTCTTCCTGAGCGACCGCGTCTGCCTCGCCGCTGTCTGCAAGTCGTGGCGCGCCACCATGGCACGCCTCCCTACACCACCAGCCGCCCCCGTGCTGCTCCTATTGCCGCGCATATGGACCGGCCGGAGGAAGAACCTATGCGGTGGCAGCCCTGATGATAGTTGGGTCATGCACATTCCGGACAACGCGACCTACAAGTGGATCATCGGCTCGCACGAAGGCGGCTGAGTAGACGTGTACAACCGTGTCAACCATGGGCTCATGCTCGTAAACCTCTTCTCCGACGCTGAGGTGAGGGTATGCTCCCTCTGGAATTTCATCACCCATGTCATCCTCTCTGATGACCCAATCTCTTCTAGGGGTTGTATCCTCGCCACCATCGGCCTGAGACGGATTTCCCTGTGCAAGGTCGGTTGTGACAAGTGGACCAAACATGGTTGGGAGGGAAAGGAGTTCGGAAACATCGCCTTCTGCAATGGTGACCTCTATGGCCTCACGTATCCGACGAGAAGCTGATCAAGTTTAAAATTGGCATGGAGGAAGATGGCTCGCCCATGGTCATATCCACCCACCACCTGGCCATACAAAGGCAGCATGGCCCCGCGGCGGACACCAGCTACATTGTCGAGTTACATGGAAAGCTATTAAAGGCGACGATGGCCCACTGGCTGCCCAACCGTGAGCCTTTTTTCAAGGTCTTTGAGCTTCTCGATGCTGATCCCTATGAGACTTACCAACACAAGTGGGCAGAGGTGACGACCTTCGGCGACTATGCCTTGTTCGTGGGGCCTAGAAAGTCTAAGGCGGTATACGCGCTGACGGATGCGGAGTGCCGTGGTTTCGAAAGAAATCATATCTACTATTCCCTCTCTAGAGAAAACGAGCCTCGGGATGAAACCATATCTACTATTCCCTCTCTAGAGAAAACGAGCCTCGTGATATCTACACATTTTCCCTGTCCCTTCCATTGATTCCTCCTTCATCCATCTTGGGCATCCTCTTATCCTTCCAAGTAAAGACAGAGCCTCAACTTATAGCTTTGTTATTGAAAAATTCAAAAATAAACTCACTACTTACAAAGCTGATCACTTAGCCCATGTTGCTCGCCTAACTCTTATCCAATCTGTCTTTGCTACCATTCTTGTCTACTACATGTCCAATATCATCTTTCCTAAAAGCTTCATCTCTAAACTCAATACAATTGTAAGAACTATTTGGTGGACAGGCATCACCCAAGACTGAGCCAACAAAGCCCTTTGCCTTAGGGCTTGGAAGGATGTTTTTGCTTCAAAAAAGGAAGGAGGCCTGGGCATAAGAAGTTTCCAAGGCCATCAACTACAGTCTAATTCTAATGGCAACCTAGCGCATAGCCCACAATCCTGAGGATTTCTCCACCTATCGTGGTGTAGAACACGACAGTGCCATCGGGGATGGCTAAAGAGGGACACTCGGATGTGTTGGAGATATGCCCTAGAGGCAATAATAGTTATTATTATATCTTTGTGTTTATGATAAATGTTTACATTCATGCTATAATAGTATTAACAAGGAAACATTAATACTTGTGTGATTTGTAAACTAAAATAGAGTCCCTAGTAAAGCCTCTTTATAATACTAGCTTGTTGGTTAATAAATGATTGTGTTTTCCCTATCATGAACATTGAGATGTTATTAACAACAATATCATATCGTTAGGAGAATGATATGGTGGACATACTCCTATAGATAAGCGTAGCATAAAGATCAAGTCATTTTAAATAGTTCAATTGCTATATGCTTTCTGATACATAGTAACCTAATTCCTTCGACCATGAGATCATGCATATCACCTTCACCGGAAGGATGCTTTGATGACATCAAACACCACACCGTAACAGGGTGGCTATAAAGGTGGCATTGAGTGTTCGGAAAGTATTGGTTGAGACACATGGATCAAGAGTGGGATTTGTCCATCCATATGACGGATAGATATACTCTGGGCCCTCTCAGTGGAATGTCATCCAATTAGCTTGCAAGCATGTGACTGGCTCACAAGGGATCACATATCAGGGGAACGAGAAAAGAGTACTTATCAGTAACGAGGTTGAACTAGGTATGCAGAGATACCGACGATCATAACCTCGGATAAGTAAACTATCGTGAGACAAAGGGAAATTGGTATCGTATGTAAGTGGTTCATTCGATCGCAAAGTAATCGTAGAAATATGTGGGAGCCATATGAATTTCAAGATTCCTCTATTGGTTATTGTTCGGAGAAGTGTCTCGATCATGTCCGCATAGTTCACGAACCGTAGGGAGACACACTTAAGGATTCGACGTTGTTTGAGTAGTTATGGAATGATGAGTAAGAGACCGAATGTTGTTTGGAGTCTCGGATGGGATCCGGGATATCACGAGGAGATCCTGAATAGTCCGGAGAATAAGATTCATATAAGGAAAGTCCTGTTTCGGGGTTGGAGAATGGTTCCGGTGTTTTCATCGGGAATGTTCTAGAAGGTTCCGGAATATCCAGCACTCCGGAGGGGAAGGGTACATGAATGTGTCATATCAAGTTGGAATGATTGCATCATGTACTAGGTGTCATCGCTGAACAAAATAAAGGGTTTAATCAAATCCTAGTTTGAAAAGTCAAACGCCAATTTGAAAAGTCAAACGGCTATTTTGTGAGGTGGAGGGGAAGTAGGAAACCTACTTGGGGAGGAGTTCCCTCCCTCCACCGCCGGCCCACTTGGGATCCGAGTTGGGGAGGGAATCCCCTCCCCTTGGCTGGCGCCTCCCACCTATATAAGGAGGGGCAGGGCTGCCCCTCCTAGCACACAAGTTGCCCCCCTCTAAACCCTAACCCTAGTCGCCGCCGCCCACCATAGCCGCCGCCTAGGGCATCTCGCCGCCGCCGCCTAGGGCAAACCCTAGCCGCCGGCCTTGCCCCCTCCTTGGTGCGTCTAAACCCTAGATCGCCCAGGCTCTCTCTTATAGTCCATCATACTCGCTCCGGATTAAGGCGAAGCCCTGCGAGATCTCCCCTCTACTTCCGGTACCACGCCGTTGTGCTGCCGGAATCGCGAGGAGAGTGCTACAACCTCTGCTGCCTGCTGGAACAAGGGAGAGGAAGGTCTTCGTCGAGTACCAAACGTGTGACCGACTGCGGGAGCACTGCCGGAACGCAGCGCCGGAAGGATCGTCTACGCGATCTTGAGATCGGCAAGAGTACGACTACATCACCCACGAGAATCCGCTCTCGTTAAACACTTTGGAATCTTCGAGGGTGAGTTATTCCATCGACTCGTTGCTACAATCTAGTAGATAGATCTTGGCTTGTTTGTTTGTATGCGGTAGAATTTTTTTGTTTTCCATGCTACGAAACCCTACAGTGGTATCCGAGCCGTGTCTATATGTAGATCTGTTGCACGAGTAGAACATAATGGTCATTGTGGGTGTTGATGCTTTTGTTGTCGATTGCTTCTTGTGTACTTTGCATCTTGCGGGATGGTGGGATGAAGCGGCCCGAGCTAACCTTACATGACATCGTTCATGAGACTTGCTCCACGCTTGACATGCAACTTGTATTGCATAAGAGGCTTTGAGGGTGCCTGTTTCTCCCAACATAGTTAAGATTCAATTTACAACGGGTGATTGATAATACTAGTATCAATGTTGTGGTTCTTGTTCGTAAGTTAGAACGACACTTATTGAAAGCCCCAAACCACGTAAAACATGCAAAGAAAGTAGACGCGTCTAACTTTGTTTTGCAGGGGTGTGCTGTGATGTGATATGGCCATGATTGTGATTATATTTGATGTATGCAATTTTCCTTATTGTAAGTTGGCAACCGGCAGGAGCCATATGGTTGTCTTTAAATTCTGTTAAGACCCGCGTGTCTATTCAAAGTAGTTGTAATAGTTGAAGCCGGTGGACGACAACCATGGAGCAGCGTCATTGAACTTGATGCAATGCCGGTGATGATGGAGATCATGTTCGTGCTTGAAGATGGAGATCGGAAGCACAAAGAAGAAAGGCCATATCATATCACATATTATGAATTGCATGTGATGTTAATCCTTTATGCATCTTGTATTGTTAGTTAACGACGGTAGCATTATAAGATGATCCCTCATGCACATGAATTTCAAGTTCTAAAGTGTTCATCCTTAGTAAGCACCGTTGCTAAAGCTTGTTGTTTCGAAGCACCACGTGATGATCGGGTGTGTTAGATTCCGCAAGTGTATACAACATGAGCAAGCCAGATTTGCTCATGCGGAAGCTAAGGTTTGATCTTGACGAGCCTAGCATGTATAGACATGGTCTCGAAACACGGATCACCGAAAGGTAAAGCATGAATCATATAGTAGATATGATGAACATGTCGATTGTTCGCCGTTGAAACTATATCAACTCTCGTGATGATCGGTGTTGATGTGGTGGATTTGGTTCGTGTGATCACTAAAACAATGTGAGGGATATTGTTTTGAGTGGGAGTTCACCTAGATTAATTTAACTATTAATTAGAACTCAATTTGTCATAAACTTAGTCTAAACTATTGCAAATATGTTGTAGATCAATGGCGGCCCCTACCATCAATTTTAATGCGTTCCTAGAGAAAGAAAAGTTGAAAAACAATGGAAGCAACTTCGCGGATTGGTTCCGCAATTTGAGGATTGTCCTCACAGCTGGTAATTTGACCTATGTGCTGGATGCACCGCTGGGTGACCCACCTGCAGCTACTGCTACCGATGAAGTAAAGAATGTTTACCTCGCTCGGAAGACTCAGTACTCCACAGTTCAGTGTGCTATCTTGTATGGTTTAGAATCGGAGCTTCAGAAAAGGTTTGAGAATTCAGACCCACATGATATTGTCCGTGATCTCAAATTGATCTTTGAGACTCATGCGGCAATTGAGAGCTATGAGGCTTCTGAAAAGTTCTTTAACTGCAAGATGGAAGAGGGCAGCTCCGTTAGTGAGCATGTGCTTAAGATGTCTGGGTACGCAAACAAACTCCAAAGCTTGGGTATAGTGATTCCTAATGCTTTGGGGATTTACTGTGTCCTCAAATCACTACCACCAAGTTACAAGAACTTTGTGATGAACTACAATATGCAAAGCATGAACAAGCAGTTTCCAGAACTCTTCTCCATGTTAAAATGTGCAGAAGTGGAGATCAAGAAAGAGCACCAAGTGTTGATGGTCAATAAGACCACCAAATTCAAGAAAGGCAAGTCTAAGCAAAAGGGACACTTCAAGAAGGGTGGTAAGAAAGTTACCGCGCCAACGAAGAAGACCAAGGCTGGACCTAAGCCTGATACTGAGTGCTTTTACTGCAAGGGAGAAGGTCATTGGAAGCGGAATTGCCCAAAGTACTTGGCGGATTTGAAGAACGACAACATCAAGAAGAAAGGTATATCCGATATACATGTTATTGATGTGTATCTCACTAGTACTCGTAGTAGTGCCTGGGTATTTGATACTGGTTTGGTTGCTCATATTTGTAACTCGAAACAGGTGCTGCAGAATAAACGGAAGCTAGTGAAGAACGAGGTGACGATGCGCGTGGGAAACGGATCAAAGGTTGATGTGATCGCGGTCGGCACGCTACCTCTTCATCTACCATCGGGATTAGTTTTATACTTAAATAATTGTTATTTGGTGCCTGCATTAAGCATGAACATTATATCGAGATCTTGTTTATTGCGAGACGGTTACTTGTTTAAGTCCGAGAATAATGGTTGTTCGATTTATATGAGTAATATGTTTTATGCACCTGCACCTTTGATAGATGGTCTATTCTTATTGAATCTCGATAGTGGAAATACACATATTAATAACATTGAAGCTAAACGTTTGCAATCGAGTTTTCCCTCGACCTATATGTGGCACTGTCGTCTTGGTCATATTGGAGTGAAGCGTATGAAGAAACTCCATTCCGATGGACTTCTTGAATCACTTGATTTCGAATCACTTGAAAGATGCGAAGCATGTCTGATGGGTAAAATGACTAAGACTCCATTTTCTGGTATGATCGAGCGAGCTACGGACTTATTGGAAATCATACATACCGATGTGTCTGGTCCAATGAGTGTAGCATCGCACGGTGGTTATCGTTATGTTCTTACCTTCACAGATGACTTGAGTAGATATGGGTATATCTATTTCATGAAACATAAGTCCGAAACTTTCGAGAAGTTTAAGGAATTTCAAAGTGAGGTAGAGAATCAACGTAACAAGAAGATTAAATTTCTACGTTCTGATCGTGGAGGTGAATATCTAAGTTACGAGTTTGGCGAGCATTTGAAGAAATGCGGAATACTTTCACAATTGACACCGCCGGGAACACCACAGCGTAATGGTGTGTCCGAACGTCGTAATCGAACTCTCTTAGATATGGTTCGTTCTATGATGTCACTTACAGATTTACCGCTATCATTTTGGGGTTATGCATTAGAAACAGCCGCATTCACTTTAAATAGGGCACCATCTAAATCCGTTGAAACGACACCGTATGAATTATGGTTTGGGAAGAAACCTAAATTGGAGTTCCTTAAAGTTTGGGGTTGCGAAGCCTATGTAAAGAAGTTACAGCCGGACAAGCTTGAACCCAAAGCGGAAAAATGCGTGTTCATAGGATACCCGAAGGAAACTATTGGGTATACCTTTTATCATAGATCCGAAGGCAAAATATTCGTTGCCAAGAATGGATCCTTTCTAGAGAAGGAATTTCTCTCGAAAGAAGTGAATGGAAGGAAAGTAGAACTCGACGAGGTTGTCGAACCTTCTCTCGAACTTGCGAGTAGCGCAGCACCGGAAGAAGTTCCTGTGGTGCCTGCACCAATAAGAGAGGAAGCTAATGATGATGATCATGAAACTTCGGTTGTAGTTGCTACAGAGCCTCGCAGGTCAACGAGAACTCGTACCACTCCTGATATGTTAGACCCCTCCTTTATAAAGGATAGGATCCCTGTGATTGCAATGCTAGTCCCTGGATCAATGCTAGCATCCACAGTTTAAGATGAAGTACACAGATACAAAGGTCGTTTATTACATTCATTCCAGAGGTAAAAACATAGTCTTTTACAACTCATGGCCATAGGCCTAATACAAGAGTTTTAAGGAACAAGTAAATAAACACAAGTCTTCATCTTCATGTGCCACAGGCAAGCATGTTGAGTGTAGACTCATGACTCCTATTCATCATCGGAGTAACCTGCAACATCACAAGTTACAGCCACAGTGGGTCAATACTTTGGAATAGTATTGGCAAGTGATACCTTATTATATTTTAAGTGGACTATATTACTATATGCATTTTGGCTAAGTGTAGCTTGGCTTGCTTTGCTTGAAAATAGGTTTTACCTATTAGTTGAAATCACTAAGTTTTTCTTTGTCAAAAACATTCCCAAGGAACCACCAATAGACATTGAGGTCCTTCACCCTTGATCACCCACCAATTTTTATTTAGAAGTTGGAGTGATGAGATTCTTGTAGCTTCCATGTCTTGATGCTCAAAGTGTCCATTTCCTTGGACAAGGCTAAGTACTTAGGTTTTCCATCTGCAGAGGTTGTGCACTTTCCCCACCAGACTTGGTTTCCCAAGACAGGACCTTTCAGAAGCCTTTCCTTAGTCAAATGGACGCGTTCCATCCTATCATCCCATCTACCACCAACTGTCCAAGTGACTAAGTTCTAGCAACCTATATGATCATGGCAGAGCCCATATTGCCAAGTGGTTGCACTGTAAGCTTTCTCAACACTTGGCCTCCAAATCCCTTTGTGCCTGGGTGGCTTACCACAAGTGAGATACACAACCCAAGTCCATGGCCTTGTGTAACCACTCAACATAACCCATACTTTCCATTCCACCCAGGAGGTTCATTTGACTTAGTGGTTTTATTAGAAAAGTATAAGTCTCTTGACTTAGAAATATTTTCTTTATAGTAAGTGTAGTTTTTCACCAACCCTTGTTTTGATATAAGCTAGGCTAAGCAAAGTATGGCAACATATCTTAGTGATGATTCCTTAGCAAATCTACTAGACTACATAGGACTTCCCCATCTTTTACATTAGACAAAAATAGCATGCAACACTATAACAAAATATCTAATGCTAATTCAAAATATAGGACAAATTTATTCATGTAAATATCACTTGCCTTGGTAGTGGGGAGAGTAGCACTCTTCACAATCACAATCACTAGTAAAATCTACACAAGAAACAATAGCATACAATTACACACAAATATATACAACCAAAAATAATATGAATGCATGCATGCAAGAATTTACTAAGTGGTGATTTTTTGAAAATTATACCAAGTATGTTCATGAGTACAGAATATTAACATGTCACAAGTTTGCCAACTAAACTTATTTGGCCCCAAAATAATATACAAGAATAAAACTATATCTAAAATAGCCCTAAACTTGTTCTACAAATAAAATCATTTTTAACTGTTACTATATGTTAAATAAATTGGATATTCAGAAAGTCCTTGTTTCACTGAATCCAACGGTATAAAGTTTGCAAAAATCTAACGTGGCATTCAAAAGTTATAAGCATTTGAAGTTTGAATCTAATTCTGGTTTTAAATTCTGTTTTTAGTTTAAACCTTGCCACGCGTCGCGTTATTACTGGCGCGTACCGGTTTGCTCCGGATCACCCTTCTGTGCCGTTGGATCTAACTAACGCTGCACGGCTCAGATCTGTCCATACCCCTTCGTTAAGTGAAGTGTTTCTACGCGTAGGATTCAGATCTAACGGCTAAAAATCTCCTAACCAAAATCGAGCGGCGCTACCGGCGGTGACAGGCGGAGGCGCGTCAGTCGGTGACGGTGCCGGCGTTCTAGGTCGCCCGGGGAAGGGAGGAGACGCTTACCAGAACCGCAGGAGGCTGCTGATGCTCAAGGTGGCAATGGCTTGGGAAGGGGCGCACGGGGTCGTCGGGGATTCCTCGCCGGAGTTCGCGAATGCGTCAGCCACGGTCAGTCGTCGACGTTGGCAAGGTTCCTCGTCGCGCTAAGCCAAAATAGGGGTACTGTCAGATGCGCAAGACGATGAGGATTCTAGGCGTATCAGTCAGAGGGCAAGGGGCGGTGGCTACTTACGGAGGGAGGTCGCCGGAGTTCGTGCAGAAGACGGTGGCGGTCCAGTCGTCGACGTTGCCGAAGCTATGGGTCATGCGAAGGCAAACGGAGAGTGTCAAAAGATGCACAAAGGTTCACTGAACAAGATAGCGTGAATGCGAGACCGAGGGGAACTCGAGGCTCACCGGAATTCGCCGGCGCAGTCGTCGGAGACGGCGGGGTTGCAGAGAGAAATGCGCGCAGCCTGGGGGCGTTCTGTGCTTGGGGTTTGGGGGAAAAGAGAGAGGGGACAGAGGGGGTTTATATAGCCTGGTCAAGCGCGAGAATCACTCGGCCATTGATTCGAATTGACGCCGCGATTAACACACAGGAAACGGCCGCGTTGATTGGGGACGAACAGGTCGTGCGGGTGGAGACGACGCTGGCGTGGAGATGGCCCGCTTGTCAGCGAGGTGCGCGAAGTGCAGGTGGGGTCTGCTCGTCAGCGGCTCAGCGCGTGCGCTCGCACGTGAGAGAAGAAATGAAAGATCCCGGGTGGGCTTGCTGGGCTTGATCCGTTGCTGGGCCAGATTCTGGCCGCGCGGCCCTTTTATATTGTTTATTTCTTTTCTTTTTCTATTTCTATTTTCTGGAATGGTTTTTGATATGAATTCAAATCCTTTTGAATCCAAACTGTTTTGGGACTTTTTGCAGGGTTTTGTGGTTTCAAAAACAGTCATTCTAACTAAGTGTTTATCCTGCAAGGCTTGGTCAAGCTTGGTTTTCAAAGTAAACAGAGATTTGTTCTAGTTTGCAAATATTTGAAATAGGGTTTTGAAACCATTTCTAAATTTTGAATCTTGGGTTAAAAGCTTCACCTAATCTTTCCATCAATGGAGTCAAGCAAACAAGTATTTAAACTTTCAAAATTTCAAAGGGTGATGGTCATTTGGGATAAATTGTCCACATGAAATCATAGCTCCAACTTCTGTCTCTAATTGATTTTTAAGAAAGCTCTAGATGGATGAATGATGCAAAGATGATATGTATGAGTTTTGAAACTATGATTTTTGGGATGTTACAAATCTAACCCCCTTAAGATGAATCTCGCCCTCGAGATTCGGTTTGGCTAGCAAATAGGTGAGGGTGGTCTTTCCGAAGATCATCTTCTCTTTCCCATGTTGCTTCCTCTTCGGAGTGATGGTTCCATTGCACTTTACAAAACTTGATAGTCTTGGTCCTGGTGACTCTTTCTGCTGTCTCTAGAATCTTGACAGGCTTTTCCTCATAGGTGAGATCACTTTCTAGCTGAATTTCTTCCAAAGGTATGGTATCCTTCAAAGAAGACTCCTCCATTTCTGGGTGACATTTCTTAAGCTGACTCACATGAAATACGTTATGGACTGCTGATAGAGATTCTGGCAATTCAACTTCATATGCAACTTCTCCCTTGCGACTTAGAATCTTGAATGGCCCAACATATCTTGGTGCCAACTTTCCTTTGACTCCAAATCTTTTCACTCCACGAAGTGGTGATACCCTGAGATAAGCTCTATCCCCAACTTCGTAGGTGACTTCTCTACGCTTAGAATCCGCGTAGCTTTTCTATCGGGACTGTGCTATTTTCAATCTGTCCTTAACCAATTTGACTTTCTCTTCGGCGTCCTTGATAAGATCAGGTCCAAATAAGCTTCTTTCTCCCACACCATTCCATAATAATGGGGTGGTACATTTCTTTCCGTAGAGTAACTCAAACGGTGCCATTCCAATACTAGATTGATGGCTGTTATTGTAAGAGAACTCCGCGTAAGGCAAACTTTCATCCCAACTTGCTCCATAATCTAGAGCACAGGCCCTCAACATGTCCTCAAGAATTTGGTTGGTCCTTTCTGTTTGTCCATCTGTTTGAGGATGAAAAGCAGTGCTAAACTCCAATCTCGTTCCTAAGGATTCATGAAGCTGTCTCCAAAAGTGAGATGTGAACTGGGTTCCTCTATCTGACACAATACTCTTTGGCACACCGTGAAGGCATACAATCCTGCTCATATAAATTTTTGCTAACTTGGCACTTGTATAAGTTGTCTTCACTGGTATAAAATGAGCCACTTTAGTTAGGCGATCCACTACCACCCATATGGAATCATATCCTGACCTGGTCCTTGGTAATCCGGTAATGAAATCCATACCAATATTTTCCCACTTCCATTCAGGAATAGGCAGTGGTTGAAGTAAACCTGCTGGTTTCTGGTGCTCCGCTTTGACTCTGCTACACACGTCACACAAAGCAATGTGTTCGGCGATGTCCCTTTTGAGATTGTTCCACCAAAACCTTTCCTTCATGTCCATGTACATCTTGGTATTTCCCGGGTGAATAGAATACGGGGAGTTGTGACCTTCCTGTAAGATCAGTTTCCGCAATTCTGGGTCTTGTGGAACACATATACGTTTCCTGTGCCATAAAGTACCCTGTTCATCTATATGGAAACTCTTAGCCTTCCCTAGACTAATATTTACCTTAATCTTTTCAATTTCCTCATCAGTCTTCTGGACTTCTCAGATTTTGTCCAATAAAGTGGGTTGAACATCTAAGGACATGAGATGTCCTTCTGGTACAATCTCCAATCTGAGTTCTTTGAATTGCTTACACAAGTCATCTGGCAATTCCCCTTTTGTAAGGCCATTTACAAATGTCTTACGACTTAGAGCATCCGCTACTACATTTGCTTTACCGGGGTGGTATTGCAAACTTAAGTCGTAATCTTTGATAAGTTCTAACCATCTCCTTTGTCTCATGTTGATTTCCTTCTGGGTGAAGATATACTTCAAACTCTTATGATCGGTGAATACTTCACAACGCTTTCCCAAAAGGTAATGCCTCCATGTTTTGAGTGCATGGACGACAGAGGCTAACTCCAAATCATGAGTAGGATAGTTTACTTCATGAGTTTTGAGTTGTCTCGAAGCATAGGCTACGACTTTACCATCTTGCATAAGTACGGCACCCAAACCTTGATGAGACGCATCACAATACACTTGAAAATCCTTTTCCAAATCTGGCAGACATAGAACTGGTGCTGTTACAAGTCTCTTCTTCAATTCTTGGAAACTGACTTCGCAACCTTCAGACCAAGCAAATTTCTTGTCCTTCTTTAGCAATTCTGTCATAGGCTTAGCAACTTTCGAGAAATTTTCAATGAACCTTCTGTAGTAACCTGCTAAGCCGAGGAAACTACGAACTTCTTTCACATTCTTGGGTGATTCCCATTCTGTCACGGCTGAAACCTTAGCAGGATCAACTGCCACACCATCTTTTGTCATCACATGACCAAGAAAACCAACTTCCTCTAACCAGAACTCACACTTGCTGAATTTGGCATATAGTTTATGTTCCCTCAGTTTCTCAAGTATCAAGCGTAAGTGTCTTTCATGCTCTTCCTTGCTCTTGGAGTAGACCAAGATGTCATCGATGAAAACGACAACGAACTTGTCAAGGAATTCCATGAACACCTTGTTCATCATATTCATGAAGTATGCCGGAGCGTTGGTTAATCCAAAAGGCATCACAGTATACTCATACAATCCATACCTTATGGTGAATGCTGTTTTTGGTATGTCTTGCTCTCGTATCTTGAGTTGAAAATAACCTGACCGAAGATCAATCTTCGAGAATACACATGCTCCTTCTAGCTGATCAAATAAGTCGTTGATTCTTGGCAAAGGATACTTGTTCTTGATGGTAACCTCGTTGAGAGAACGGTAGTCAATACATAACCTCTGTGTTCTATCCTTCTTCTCCACGAACAATACCGGGGCTCCCCAAGATGATGAACTTGGTTGAATAAACCCCTTCTGTAACTGCTCTCCTAGCTGTTTCTTGAGCTCTTTCAATTCATCAACTGACATTTTGTATGGTCTCTTAGCTATTGGTCCCGATCCTGGCACCAAATCTATTAGAAACTCCACATTTTTATCCGGTGGCATTCCTGGTAATTCCTCCGGAAACACATCCGGATATTCACATACTATTGGTACGCTGTCCATGCTAACCCCCTTAAGAGAATTTAACTTACTTCCTTTGGATTCAAAGTTTGACTTGAATTTTATCCTTTTACCTTCGGGGGTGGTGAGGGTAACTGAACGGTTGGCACAATCTAATACCCCTTCATACTTAGTCATCCAATCCATTCCCAAAATCACATCCAGTCCTTGGGAATCCAGAATTATTAGATTCACTGGAAACTTATACTTTCCAAACTCTATGACTAAGTCATGACAACCTGAGTTTACTAACATTTCTCCCCCCGGAGAACTTACTCTTATAGGACACCCAATGGTTTCTACCGGCAGTTCATTTCTTTCAACAAATGCCTTTGATATGAATGAATGAGATGCACCGGTATCAAAGAGTACAAATGCTGAAATTGAATTGAGTCTGAACTTACCAGCCACGGCATCAGGTTCCTCATAGACCTCCTCCACATTGATGTGGTTAACCTGTCCTTTCTGGAAAGGATTCGGCTTGTTAGGTCCTTCCACCTTCTTTTCGGGGCACTCATTTGCATAATGTCCCATCTTCTTGCATTTGAAGCATTCAACCTGACTGATGTCCTTTTTAGGAGGTTGGCCTCCACTTCCACTACCATTTCCACTATAGTGGCTCTTATGTCCACCCTTGTGGTTCTTGTACTTTTCCTTGTCATGACTGCGGTGATGCTTGTTGTCATGACGGTTGTGTTTGCTGAATTTCCCATGTTTATGGGATCCTGAGTTGCTACTGTCATCATAGTGAGATCGTTTGTGAGACGATCCCGAGCTGTGTTTGTCGGAGTGTTTCCTCTTCCTACTCTCGACTTGCTTCATTTTACTTTCCAGAATAGCAGCCTTGTCACACAACGACTGATAGGTTGGAACATATGCCACAGACAACTGTAGGTTCAGCTCATCATTCAAACCCTCCAAGAACTTTTCCTTTCTCTTGGCATCTGTATCAACCTCATCCGGTGCGTAGCGCGCCAGATTGTTGAATTCTTCTATGTATTCTGCCACGCTGCGGTGGCGCTGTTTCAGGTTGTGAAACTCCTTCTTTTTCAGACTCATTATCCCTGATGAGATATGAGCCGTGCGAAAACCATCTTCAAAGATGGCCCAAGTCACCTCATCAATAGGAGTGGTGATTTGGAAGTTGTCCCACCATGTGGCGGCTGGTCCTTCCAACAGATGTGCTGCAAACCTGACCTTTTCAGCATCCGTGCAGCCCACGGTCACTAAGTCTTTGTTCACAGAACGTAACCAGTCATTGGCTACCATGGGATCAGTTGTTCCCGAAAACTTTGCTGGCCTCAGACGCAGAAATCTGGTGAGCATATCGAAACCCGGAGGGTTGTTGTTGTTGTTGTTGTTGTTGTTGTTGTTGTTGTTGTTGTTGTTGTTGTTGTTGGGGTCGTTGTTGTTGTTGTTGTTGTTATTCTGGTTTTGGATGAACGTTGTCATCATTTGCATAAGCTGTGTTTGCGCATTCATCATTTGTTGCATTTCCGGGGTAATGTTATTGGGGTTGGGGTTTGCGCGACGGGGAGGCATCTGTGGTTTGTTCAAATAGATAAGAATGAGATACCCATAGATGATTCATGCACAATACAAAATAAGCAAACACATAACAAGCAACATAAGAACAAAGGTTCAACAACCACATAATAAGCTCATGAAGTAGAACACACAAGTGGCAAGCCATCCACATGTCGGATGGTCCAATAATAGGTTCACAATAACGAGTATGAATATGAAAGGTAAACAAGTAGTCAAGTCTACTCATCAGCGTCAATCTCCTCCTCGACGAAGGTAAGACCTGCGTTCTCCATCGCGGTCTTGTTCTCCTCAATCGTAGTGGTCAAGGAATCGACCTTGGCCTTGAGAGCCCTCTTCTGGGAGCGAAGCCTCTCAATGACCATCTGCTGCTGCTCAAGCTCGAAGTCCTTGGACTTCAGTTCCTCGGTCATGTCCCGGATTTTCTTGTTCCTGTCCTGGACGCGTTTCTCCTGACTCTTGAACTTGCGATCCTGAGCCTCGAACTTCGTCTCCATTTCCTTGATCATCTCATCCTGCTGTGCGAAAAGCTTGTCCTTCTCGCGTAGCTGCACCTGAAGCTCGTCATTGCCAAGCATGACGTTCGTCCTATCCGTATCTACGTGCCTGAGAAGAGTCTCTAAGTCCTGAAGATAGAGGCGTATCGGCTCTGCAGTGCTCCTCGAGTCGTCCTCAAAGTCGATGGAATCTCCATCAACATCACGCCTTCCGAAGGCGTGGAAGTGAGTGCCCCTAACCTGTCGGGAGTGACGGCCTAACAGTCGTCCTATCAGGTCCTGCATGACTACCTCCATGCCTCTCTCCCTGTCGTCGTGCATCAACTTGAAGACGATGGCCTCCGTAGTAGGCTCAGTCTGGCGTCCGGGCTGGTTCACCTTGAAGCCCCAGAGGTCCTTCCTCTCGAACTTGGTGAGTGGGTACACCGTGATGGTAGGAAGAGGGAGATCGAGCAGAGTGGTAAGCTCAACGATACGGGGCCCGAAACGAGTAACCTGGAACTCCTCAACAGTGCTGACGGCAATAGGCATCTATTTATAAAATTGAAAAGTTAGAACAACACTTATGAACACAAAACAATCATCTCATACATAACCATGGAACACAATTTCACACAAGTCATGCTTACATAAATCCATTACATCAAACACGGTCCAACTTATTTAAGGTATCATTTTGGAAAATAAGGTGATAAGTGGTGGTCCAACTAACGAAGTGTTCTTACAATCCAATCTCACGGGACCTATTATTAAACACTATGTTCCTAGATGCAATCCACCAATCTTGCTCTCTTGACTCTATCACTAAGTCTATAACATCTCCCCTTATCTCTTGGTTGGTGTCTTCCAACTCTTGAGTAAGCTCCTTCTCTTTCTCTAAGTCCTTTTGGAGGTTGAGCATTCTGCACTTGACTCTAGCACTTAGTTCTTTGATAGTCCTCCAAGCTGCATCCCTGGCTGACTCAAAGAATGTGGTGTGCATTGTAGTGTTGGTGTACATGCAGAATCCCCTTTCTTTGTGGTTGTCTTCCTTGTTTTTGTACAAGTGAAGTTGCACCCACCAATATTCCACTCCTTCATCCATCACTGGAAAGCCCTTGTACACGGCTTCACCATGTGCATCCATTGCCTCCATGAGATCCTTGAGAACATTGGGAAACTCAGTTTCACACTCCAAGGTCATGGTCATGAGTGGTCCCTTCTTCACGGCTTCGTTGATGGAGTTCATCTAAAAAGGAAGTTGAAAGAGATTAGAAAAGTTTTACGAGAAGAATAGACAAGTGTAGAAGTATTTGAAAAACTTTTTCCTTAGTGGTTTTCCAATCCTAGGGTCATAATCCTACAGGCAACACAGTGCTCTGATACCATCTGTTAGACCCCTCCTTTATAAAGGATAGGATCCCTGTGATTGCAATGCTAGTCCCTGGATCAATGCTAGCATCCACAGTTTAAGATGAAGTACACAGATACAAAGGTCGTTTATTACATTCATTCCAGAGGTAAAAACATAGTCTTTTACAACTCATGTCCATAGGCCTAATACAAGAGTTTTAAGGAACAAGTAAATAAACACAAGTCTTCATCTTCATGTGCCACAGGCAAGCATGTTGAGTGTAGACTCATGACTCCTATTCATCATCGGAGTAACCTGCAACATCACAAGTTACAGCCACAGTGGGTCAATACTTTGGAATAGTATTGGCAAGTGATACCTTATTATATTTTAAGTGGACTATATTACTATATGCATTTTGGCTAAGTGTAGCTTGGCTTGCTTTGCTTGAAAATAGGTTTTACCTATTAGTTGAAATCACTAAGTTTTTCTTTGTCAAAAACATTCCCAAGGAACCACCAATAGACATTGAGGTCCTTCACCCTTATTCACCCACCAATTTTTATTTAGAAGTTGGAGTGATGAGATTCTTGTAGCTTCCATGTCTTGATGCTCAAAGTGTCCATTTCCTTGGACAAGGCTAAGTACTTAGGTTTTCCATCTGCAGAGGTTGTGCACTTTCCCCACCAGACTTGGTTTCCCAAGACAGGACCTTTCAGAAGCCTTTCCTTAGTCAAATGGACGCGTTCCATCCTATCATCCCATCTACCACCAACTGTCCAAGTGACTAAGTTCTAGCAACCTATATGATCATGGCAGAGCCCATATTGCCAAGTGGTTGCACTGTAAGCTTTCTCAACACTTGGCCTCCAAATCCCTTTGTGCCTGGGTGGCTTACCACAAGTGAGATACACAACCCAAGTCCATGGCCTTGTGTAACCACTCAACATAACCCATACTTTCCATTCCACCCAGGAGGTTCATTTGACTTAGTGGTTTTATTAGAAAAGTATAAGTCTCTTGACTTAGAAATATTTTCTTTATAGTAAGTGTAGTTTTTCACCAACCCTTGTTTTGCTATAAGCTAGGCTAAGCAAAGTATGGCAACATATCTTAGTGATGATTCCTTAGCAAATCTACTAGACTACATAGGACTTCCCCATCTTTTACATTAGACAAAAATAGCATGCAACACTATAACAAAATATCTAATGCTAATTCAAAATATAGGACAAATTTATTCATGTAAATATCACTTGCCTTGGTAGTGGGGAGAGTAGCACTCTTCACAATCACAATCACTAGTAAAATCTACACAAGAAACAATAGCATACAATTACACACAAATATATACAACCAAAAATAATATGAATGCATGCATGCAAGAATTTACTAAGTGGTGATTTTTTGAAAATTATACCAAGTATGTTCATGAGTACAGAAACTTAACATGTCACAAGTTTGCCAACTAAACTTATTTGGCCCCAAAATAATATACAAGAATAAAACTATATCTAAAATAGCCCTAAACTTGTTCTACAAATAAAATCATTTTTAACTGTTACTATATGTTAAATAAATTGGATATTCAGAAAGGCCTTGTTTCACTGAATCCAACGGTATAAAGTTTGCAAAAATCTAACGTGGAATTCAAAAGTTATAAGCATTTGAAGTTTGAATCTAATTCTGGTTTTAAATTCTGTTTTTAGTTTAAACCTTGCCACGCGTCGCGTTATTACTGGCGCGTACCGGTTCGCTCCGGATCACCCTTCTGTGCCGTTGGATCTAACTAACGCTGCACGGCTCAGATCTGTCCATACCCCTTCGTTAAGTGAAGTGTTTCTACGCGTAGGATTCAGATCTAACGGCTAAAAATCTCCTAACCAAAATCGAGCGGCGCTACCGGCGGTGACAGGCGGCGGCGCGTCAGTCGGTGACGGTGCCGGCGTTCTAGGTCGCCCGGGGAAGGGAGGAGACGCTTACCAGAACCGCAGGAGGCTGCTGATGCTCAAGGTGGCAATGGCTTGGGAAGGGGCGCACGGGGTCGTCGGGGATTCCTCGCCGGAGTTCGCGAATGCGTCAGCCACGGTCAGTCGTCGACGTTGGCGAGGTTCCTCGTCGCGCTAAGCCAAAATAGGGGTACTGTCAGATGCGCAAGACGATGAGGATTCTAGGCGTATCAGTTAGAGGGCAAGGGGCGGTGGCTACTTACGGAGGGAGGTCGCCGGAGTTCGTGCAGAAGACGGTGGCGGTCCAGTCGTCGACGTTGCCGAAGCTATGGGTCATGCAAAGGCAAACGGAGAGTGTCAAAAGATGCACAGAGGTTCACTGAACAAGATAGCGTGAATGCGAGACCGAGGGGAACTCGAGGCTCACCGGAATTCGCCGGCGCAGTCGTCGGAGACGGCGGGGTTGCAGAGAGAAATGCGCGCAGCCTGGGGGCGTTCTGTGCTTGGGGTTTGGGGGAAAAGAGAGAGGGGACAGAGGGGGTTTATATAGCCTGGTCAAGCGCGAGAATCACTCGGCCATTGATTCGAATTGACGCCGCGATTAACACACAGGAAACGGCCGCGTTGATTGGGGACGAACAGGTCGTGCGGGTGGAGACGACGCTGGCGTGGAGATGGCCCGCTTGTCAGCAAGGTGCGCGAAGTGCAGGTGGGGTCTGCTCGTCAGCGGCTCAGCGCGTGCGCTCGCACGTGAGAGAAGAAATGAAAGATCCCGGGTGGGCTTGCTGGGCTTGATCCGTTGCTGGGCCAGATTCTGGCCGCGCGGCCCTTTTATATTGTTTATTTCTTTTCTTTTTCTATTTCTATTTTCTGGAATGGTTTTTGATATGAATTCAAATCCTTTTGAATCCAAACTGTTTTGGGACTTTTTGCAGGGTTTTGTGGTTTCAAAAACAGTCATTCTAACTAAGTGTTTATCCTGCAAGGCTTGGTCAAGCTTGGTTTTCAAAGTAAACAGAGATTTGTTCTAGTTTGCAAATATTTGAAATAGGGTTTTGAAACCATTTCTAAATTTTGAATCTTGGGTTAAAAGCTTCACCTAATCTTTCCATCAATGGAGTCAAGCAAACAAGTATTTAAACTTTCAAAATTTCAAAGGGTGATGGTCATTTGGGATAAATTGTCCACATGAAATCATAGCTCCAACTTCTGTCTCTAATTGATTTTTAAGAAAGCTCTAGATGGATGAATGATGCAAAGATGATATGTATGAGTTTTGAAACTATGATTTTTGGGATGTTACATGATAGGTATGATCCCGTTATGAATGTCATGTTGGTGGACAACACCGATGACCCTGCGACGTATGAGGAAGCGATGATGAGCCCAGATTCCAATAAATGGCAAGAACCCATGAAATACGATATTGGATCCATGTACGAAAACCAAGTATGGACTTTGGTGGACTTACCGGATGGCCGGAAGGCTGTCGAGAACAAATGGATTTTCAAGAAGAAAACAGATGCTGATGGTAATGTTACTGTCTATAAAGATCGACTTGTCTCAAAAGGGTTTTGACAAATTCAAGGAGTTTACTACGATGAGACTTCCTCACCGGTAGCGAAGCTAAAGTCTGTGAGGATTATGTTAGCAATCGCTGCATATTATGATTATGAGATATGGCAGATGGATGTCAAAACAGCATTCCTCAATGGAGACATTGATGAAGAGTTGTATATGATGCAACCCAAAGGTTTTGTCGATCCTAAAGATGCTAACAAGGTATGCAAACTTCAACGGTCCATCTATGGATTGAAGGAAGCATCCCGAAGTTGGAATCAACGTTTTGATAAGGTGATCAAAAGTTTTGGTTTTATACAAACTTACGGAGAAGCTTGTATTTACAAGAAAGTGAGTGGGAGCTCTGTAGCATTCATAATACTATATGTGGATGACATATTGTTGATTGGGAATGATGTAGACCTTCTTAATAGTGTCAAGGAATATTTGAATAATAGTTTTTCAATGAAGGATCTTGGCGAAGCAGCTTACATATTAGGCATAAAGATTTATAGAGATAGATCGAGACGCCTAATATCATTGTCACAAAGTACATATTTGGACAAAGTTCTGAAGAGGTTTGGAATGGAAGATAGCAAGAAAGGGTTCTTGCCCATGTTTCCCAATACGACCTTGAGTAAAACTCAAAGTCCGACAACGGCAGAAGATAGAGAAAGGATGAGTAAGACTCCCTATGCCTCAGCCATATGATCTCTAATGTATGCCATGCTATGTACTAGACCCGACATTGCATATTCTGTTAGTTTAACTAGCAGATATCAAAGTGATCCAGGAGTGGATCATTGGACAGCGGTCAAAAACATCCTTAAGTACTTGAGAAGAACTAAGGATATGGTTCTTTCTTATGGAGGTGATGAACAGCTCGTTGTTAATGGTTACACCGATGCTAGTTGGAACACCGATCTGGATGATTCTAAATCACAATCTGGATACGTATTTACTTTGAATGGTGCAGCAGTTAGCTGGAGGAGTGCAAAGCAAAGCGTTGTGGCGAGATCTTCAACTGAATCGGAATACATGGCTGCTTCGGAGGCTTCACAAGAAGCGATATGGATGAAAGAGTTCATTACAGAGCTGGGTGTGGTTCCAAGTGCGCTGGACCCAATGTCTATCTACTGTGATAACATGGGCGCCATAGCCAATACGCAAGAACCAAGGTCACACAAGAAGCTGAAGCATATCAAGCTACGTTTTCACGCTATTCGAGAACATGTACAAGATGGGGACATAAAGATTTGCAAAGTACACACAAATCCGAATGTGGCGGATCCGTTGACTAAACCTCTCCCGAGGGCAAAACATGACCAACACCAAACTGCCATGGGTGTTCGGTATATTACCATGTAATCTAGATTAGATGACTCTAGTGCAAGTGGGAGACTGTTGGAGATATGCCCTAGAGGCAATAATAAATGTAGTTATTATTATATCTTTGTGTTTATGATAAATGTTTACATTCATGCTATAATAGTATTAACAAGGAAACATTAATACTTGTGTGATTTGTAAACTAAAATAGAGTCCCTAGTAAAGCCTCTTTATAATACTAGCTTGTTGGTTAATAAATGATTGTGGTTTCCCTATCATGAATATTGAGATGTTATTAACAACAAGATCATATCGTTAGGAGAATGATATGGTGGACATACTCCTATAGATAAGCGTAGCATAAAGATCAAGTCATTTTAAATAGTTCAATTGCTATATGGTTTCTGATACATAGTGACCTAATTCCTTCGACCATGAGATCATGCATATCACCTTCACCGAAAGGATTCTTTGATGACATCAAACACCACACCGTAACTGGGTGGCTATAAAGGTGGCATTGAGTGTTCGGAAAGTATTGGTTGAGACACATGGATCAAGAGTGGGATTTGTCCATCCATATGACGGATAGATATACTCTGGGCCCTCTCGGTGGAATGTCATCCAATTAGCTTGCAAGCATGTGACTGGCTCACAAGGGATCACATATCATGGGAACGAGAAAAGAGTACTTATCAGTAACGAGGTTGAACTAGGTATGCAGAGATACCGACGATCATAACCTCGGATAAGTAAACTATCGTGAGACAAAGGGAAATTGGTATCGTATGTAAGTGGTTCATTCGATCGCAAAGTAATCGCAGAAATATGTGGGAGCCATATGAATTTCCAGATTCCTCTATTGGTTATTGTTCGGAGAAGTGTCTCGATCATGTCCGCATAGTTCACGAACCGTAGGGAGACACACTTAAGGATTCGACGTTGTTTGAGTAGTTATGGAATGATGAGTAAGAGACCAAATGTTGCTCGGAGTCTCGGATGGGATCCGGGATATCACGAGGAGATCCGGAATAGTCCGGAGAATAAGATTCATATAAGGAAAGTCCTGTTTCGGGGTTGGAGAATGGTTCCGGTGTTTTCACCGGGAATGTTCTAGAAGGTTCCGGAATATCCGGCACTCCGGAGGGGAAGGGTACATGAATGTGTCATATCAAGTTGGAATGATTGCATCATGTACTAGGTGTCATCGCTGAACAAAATAAAGGGTTTAATCAAATCCTAGTTTGAAAAGTCAAACGCCAAATTGAAAAGTCAAACGACTATTTTGTGAGGTGGAGGGGAAGTAGGAAACCTACTTGGGGAGGAGTTCCCTCCCTCCACCGCCGGCCCACTTGGGATCCGAGTTGGGGAGGGACTCCCCTCCCCTTGGCCGGCGCCTCCCACCTATATAAGGAGGGGCAGGGCTGCCCCTCCTAGCACACAAGTTGCCCCCTCTAAACCCTAACCCTAGCCGCCGCCGCCCACCATAGCCACCGCCGCCTAGGGAATCTCGCCGCCGCCTAGGGAAAACCCTAGCCGCCGGCCTTGCCTCCTCCTTGGTGCATCTAAACCCTAGATCGCCCAGGCTCTCTCTCATAGTCCACCATACTCGCTCCGGCTTAAGGCGAAGCCCTGCGAGATCTCCCCTCTACTTCCGGTACCACGCCGTTGTGCTGCCGGAATCTCGAGGATGGTGCTACAACCTCCGGTGCCTGCTGGAACAAGGGAGAGGAAGGTCTTCGTCAAGTACCGAACGTGTGACCGACTGCGGGAGCGCTGCCGGAACGCAGCGCCGGAAGGATCGTCTACACGATCTTGAGATCGGCAAGAGTACGACTACATCACCCACGAGAATCCTCTCTCGTTAAACACTTTGGAATCTTCGAGGGTGAGTTATTCTATCGACTCATTGCTACAATCTAGTAGATAGATCTTGGCTTGTTTGTTTGTATGCGGTAGAATTTTTTTGTTTTCCATGCTACGAAACCCTACAGGATGCAATCGGTGGCTCACGCAACGGGTTTGGCATGGTAAACTGCAAACACAGCGGCGTACCCAGGTTCGGGGCCCCTCTCGGCGAGGTAACACCCCTACTCCTGCAACATGAACTATATGAGGGGGGCGAATGCCCAATACAGATGCTCCTGGAGCTGTTTCCTTAGCTAATATCGAGAGCTAGAGGAAGATGGAAACTAGAGGCTAACACTTCTATCTTTCTACCATTGCTTACCTAGAACCCCAGCTCCGCCCTCCCTTATATACTGGTCTTGGGGGCAGATTACACATTGGGCTCTAGGGTTTACTGTTTTGATACGGGTTTACAGGGCAGGGCCTAGCCGGTGGGCCAGGACCCATTCCGCCTTTCTTTTAGAGTCACCCTCTTCTTTAGCGGTCACCCGGGCTTCCTTTGGGGTGTCACCCCTTGCTTTAACGGTCACCCGGACTACTTTCTCCAGTCAGCCGACCACTTTGCTTTATCTTTGTCGGGTAGCGCTGTTCGTGACGACACGCCAGCCTGCCCGATGACGGAGGGGGGGGGGGGGAAGAGGCGTACCCTGCAAGGAGCGTCAGCCCTTCCGTGCTCTCCATCGAATCCGGGGTGATCTTGGTGGAAACGGCCACCCGACCAGTTCTTCTGGCTACCGGCTAGACGGGCCAGCCGGGAAAGTTTTAGGTCCAGCCGGGTGGCATTAGCCAACCAGCTGGAGCTGTCCTTCTTGAGGGCCAGGCGGCCTGTTCCTTCTAGAGCCGACCTACTTGTGCCTGGCTTTTCCCACCCGGGGGTTATCCCCCCGACACTAGTCCCCGAGCGCGTATGGACTTGGCCGGTGGGTAAGGTCTTGTGTGCTCTTTTTTGCGTCTTGATGTAGTTGGTTGTCTGCGTCCGGCTGCAGCTTTTGTTTTCCGGCTGGATTTAACTGGCTGCGGAATTGATGCCCGCCCACTGGGTGTAGATAGCGAAGGCATGTACCGACTAGCGAAGCTGGAGACGAAGCGTGAGTTTGATGAGGTTGGTGATGACGTCAGCCATGACTGCTGCTCTGGCGCACATCGCGTCAGTTGGACTTCCGCGTCGCTGCGTCAGTTTTTGTAGGGGTTCGTAGCATGGAAAACAAAAAAATTCTACCGCATACAAACAAACAAGCTAAGATCTATCTACTAGATTGTAGCAACGAGTCGATAGAATAACTCACCCTCGAAGATTCCAAAGTGTTTAACGAGAGCAGATTCTCGTGGGTGATGTAGTCGTACTCTTGCCGATCTCAAGATCGTGTAGATGATCCTTCCGGCGCTGCGTTCCGGCAGTGCTTCCGCAGTCGGTCACACGTTCGGTACTCGATGAAGACCTTCCTCTCCCTTGTTCTAGCAGGCAGCGGAGGTTGTAGCACTCTCCTCGCGATTCCGGCAGCACGACGGCGTGGTACCGGAAGTAGAGGGGAGATCTCGCAAGGCTTCGCCTTAAGACGAAGCGAGTATGGTGGACTATGAGAGAGGCCTCGGTGATCTAGGGTTTAGACACACCAAGGAGAGAGGGCTATGGCGACGGCTAGGGCTTGGGGAAGCCCAAGTCGGCGGCTAGGGTTTTCCCTAGGCGACGGCGGTGGCAGCAGCAGGAGGTGGTGGCGCCGGCGGCATAGGGATAGGGTTTGGAGAGGGAAAGGTGTAGATCTTGGAGGGGCAGCCCTGCCCCTCCTTATATAGGTGGGAGGGCGCGACCAAGGGGAGGGGAGTCCCTCCCCAACTCGGCCTCCTTGGCCAGCGGTGGAGGGAGAGGGACTTCCTCCCCAAGTAGGTTTCCTACTCTCCCTCCACCAAGCAAAATAGCCGTTTGACTTTTCAAATTGGCGTTTGACTTTTCAAACTAGGATTTAATTTATCCCTTTATTTTTCTCAGCGATGACACCTAGTACATGATGCAACCATTCCAACTTTTTATGACACATTCATGTACCCTTCCCCTCCGGAGTGACGGACATTCCGGAACCTTCTAGAACATTCCCGATGAAAACACCGGAACCATTCTCCAACCCCGAAACTGGACTTTCCTTATATGAATCTTATTCTCCGGACCATTCCGGATCTCCTCGTGACATCCCGGATCCCATCCGAGACTCCGAACAACATTCGGTCTCTTACTCATCATTCCATAACTACTCAACAACATCGAATCCTTAAGTGTGTCTCCCTACGGTTCGTGAATTATGCGGACATGATCGAGACACTTCTCCAAACAATAACCAATCGAGGAATCTGGAAATTCATATGGCTCCCACATATTTCTACGATTACTTTGCGATCGAATGAACCACTTACATACGATACCAATTTCCCTTTGTCTCACGATAGTTTACTTATCCGAGGTTTTGATCGTCGGTATCTCTGCATACCTAGTTCAACCTCGTTACTGATAAGTACTCTTTTCTCATTCCTGTGATATGTGATCCCTTGTGAGCCAGTCACATGCTTGCAAGCCAATTGGATGACATTCCACCGAGAGGGCCCAGAGTATATCTATTCGTCATATGGATGGACAAATCCCACTCTTGATCCACGTGTCTCAACCAATACTTTCCGAACACTCAATGCCACCTTTATAGCCACCCAGTTACGGTGTGGTGTTTGATGTCATCAAAGCAT
Source organism: Avena sativa (assembly GCA_916181665.1). Lineage (NCBI taxonomy): Eukaryota > Viridiplantae > Streptophyta > Magnoliopsida > Poales > Poaceae > Avena > Avena sativa. The sequence goes on along the minus strand of OV702283.1, from coordinate 410,991,467 downwards.
CCTTCCGGTGATGGTGATATGCATGATCTCATGGTCGAAGGAATTAGGTTACTATGTATCAGAAAGCATATAGCAATTGAACTATTAAAATGACTTGATCTTTATGCTACGCTTATCTATAGGAGTATGTCCATCATACCATTATCCTAACGATATGATCTTGTTGTTAATAACATCTCAATGTTCATGATAGGGAAACCACAATCATTTATTAACCAACAATCTAGTATTATAAAGAGGCTTTACTAGGGACTCTATTTTAGTTTACAAATCACACAAGTATTAATGTTTCCTTGTTAATACTATTATAGCATGAATGTAAACATTTATCATAAACACAAAGATATAATAATAACTACATTTATTATTGCCTCTAGGGCATATCTCCAACAGTCTCCCACTTGCACTAGAGTCAACTAATCTAGATTACATGGTAATATACCGAACACCCATGTTGGTCATGTTTTGCCCTCGGGAGAGGTTTAGTAAACGGATCCGCCACATTCATATATGTGTGTACTTTGCAAATCTTTATGTCACCATCTTGGACATGTTCTCGAATAGCGTGAAAACATAGCTTGATGTGCTTCAACTTCTTGTGTGACCTTGGTTCTTGCGCATTGGCTATGGCACCCATGTTATCACAGTAGATAGACATTGGGTCCAGCGCACTTGGAACCACACTGAGCTCTGTAATGAACTCCTTCATCCATATCGCTTCTTGTGAAGCCTCCGAAGCAGCTATGTATTCCGATTTAGTTGAAGATCTCGCCACAACGCTTTGCTTTGCACTCCTCCAGCTAACTGCTGCACCATTCAAAGTAAATACGTATCCAGATTGAGATTTAGAATCATCCGGATCGGTGTTCCAACTAGCATCGGTGTAACCATTAACAACAAGCTGTTCATCACCTCCATAAGAAAGAACCATATCCTTAGTTCTTCTCAAGTACTTAAGGATGTTTTTGACCGCTATCCAATGATCCACTCTTGGATCACTTTGATATCTGCTAGTTAAACTAACAGCATATGCAATGTCGGGTATAGTACATAGCATGGCATACATTAGAGATCCTATGGCTGATGCATAGGGAGTCTTACTCATCCTTTCTTTATGTTCTGCCGTTGCTGGACTTTGAGTTTTACTCAAGGTCGTATTGGGCAACATGGGCAAGAACCTTTCTTGCTATCTTCCATTCAAAACCTCTTTAAAACTTTGTCCAAATATGTACTTTGTGATAATGATATTAGGCGTCTCGATCTATCTCTATAAATCTTTATGCCTAATATGTAAGATGCTTCGCCAAGATCCTTCATTGAAAAATTATTATTCAAATATTCCTTGACACTATTAAGAAGGTCTACATCATTCCCAATTAACAATATGTCATCTACATATAGTATTAAGAATGCTATAGAGCTCCCACTCACTTTCTTGTAAATACAAGCTTCTCCATAAGTTTGTATAAAACCAAAACTTTTGATCACCTTATCAAAACGTTGATTCCAACTTCGGGATGCTTGCTTCAATCCATATATGGACCTTTGAAGTTTGCACACCTTGTTAGCATCTTTAGGATCGACAAAACCTTTGGGTTGCATCATATACAACTCTTCATCAATGTCTCCATTGAGGAACGCTGTTTTGACATCCATCTTCCATATTTCATAATCGTAATATGCAGCGATTGCTAACATAATCCTCACAGACTTTAGCTTCGCTACTGGTGAGAAAGTCTCATCGTAGTCAACTCCTTGAATTTGTCGAAACCCTTTTGCGACAAGTCAAGCTTTATAGACAGTAACATTACCATCAGCATCTGTTTTCTTCTTGAAAATCCATTTGTTCTCGACAGCCTTCCGGCCATCTGGTAAGTCCACCAAAGTCCATACTTGGTTTTCGTACATGGATCCAATCTCGGATTTCATGGCTTCTTGCCATTTATTGGAATCTGGGCTCATCATTGCTTCCTCATATGTTGCAGGGTCATCGGTGTTGTTCACCAACATGACACTCATAACGGGATCATACTAATAAGGAGTGGTACGAGTTCTCGTTGACCTGCGAGGTTCTGTAGCAACTACAACCAAAGTTTCATGATCATCATCTTTAGCTTCCTCTCTTATTGGTGCAGGCACCACAGGAACTTCTTCTGGTGCTGTGCTACTCGCAAGTTCGAGAGAAGGTTCGACAACCTCGTCGAGTTCTACTTTCCTTCCAGTCACTTCTTTCGAGAGATATTCCTTCTCTAGAAAGGATCCATTCTTGGCAACGAAGATTTTGTCTTCGGATCTATGATAGAAGGTATACCCAATAGTTTCCTTTGGGTATCCTGTGAAGACGCATTTTTCCGCTTTGGGTTCAAGCTTGTCCGGCTGTAACTTCTTTACATAGGCTTCGCAACCCCAAACTTTAAGGAACGACAATTTAGGTTTCTTCCCAAACCATAATTCATACGGGGTCATTTCAACGGATTTAGATGGTGCCCTATTTAAAGTGAATGCGGCTGTTTCTGATGCATAACCCCAAAATGATAGCGGTAAATCTGTAAGTGACATCATAGAACGAACCATATCTAAGAGAGTTCGATTACGACGTTCGGACACACCATTACGCTATGGTGTTCCCGGCGGTGTCAATTGTGAAAGTATTCCGCATTTCTTCAAATGCTCGCCAAACTCGTAACTTAGATATTCACCTCCACGATCAGAAGTAGAAATTTAATCTTCTTGTTACGTTGATTCTCCACCTCACTTTGAAATTCCTTAAACTTCTCGAAAGTTTCGGACTTATGTTTCATGAAATAGATATACCCATATCTACTCAAGTCATCCGTGAAGGTAAGAACATAACGATAACCACCGCGCGATGCTACACTCATTGGACCACACACATCGGTATGTATGATTTCCAATAAGTCCGTAGCTCGCTCCATCATACCAGAAAATGGAGTCTTAGTCATTTTACCCATCAGACATGCTTCGCATCTTTCAAGTGATTCAAAATCAAGTGATTCAAGAAGTCCATCGGAATGGAGTTTCTTCATACGCTTCACTCCAATGTGACCAAGACGACAGTGCCACATATAGGTCGAGTTATCGCTCAATTTCAAACGTTTAGCTTCGATGTTATTAATATGTGTATTTCCACTATCGAGATTCAATAAGAATAGACCATCTATCAAAGGTGAATGTGCATAAAACATATTACTCATATAAATCGAACAACCATCATTCTCGGACTTAAACAAGTAATCGTCTCGCAATAAACAAGATCCCGATATAATGTTCATGCTTAACGCAGGCACCAAATAACAATTATTTAAGTATAAAACTAATCCCGATGGTAGATGAAGAGGTAGCGTGCCGACCGCGATCACATCAACCTTTGATCCATTTCCTACGCGCATCGTCACCTCGTTCTTCGCTAGCTTCCGTTTATTCTGCAGCACCTGTTTCGAGTTACAGATATGAGCAACCGAACCAGTATCAAATACCCAGGCACTACTACGAGTACTAGTGAGATACACATCAATAACATGTATATCGGATATACCTTTCTTCTTGATGTTGCCGTTCTTCAAATCCTCCAAGTACTTTGGGCAATTCCGCTTCTAGTGACCCTCTCCCTTGCAGTAAAAGCACTCAGTATCAGGCTTAGGTCTAGCCTTGGTCTTCTTCGTCGGTGCGGTAACTTTCTTACCACCCTCTTGAAGTGTCCCTTTTGCTTAGACTTGCCTTTCTTGAATTTGGTGGTCTTATTGACCATCAACACTTAGTGCTCTTTCTTGATCTCCACTTCTGCACATTTTAACATGGAGAAGAGTTCTAGAAACTGCTTGTTCATGCTTTGCATATTGTAGTTCATCACAAAGTTCTTGTAACTTGGTGGTAGTGATTGGAGGACACGGTAAATCCCCAAAGCATTAGGAATCACTATACCCAAGCTTTGGAGTTTGTTTGCGTGCCCAAACATCTTAAGCACATGCTCACTGACAGAGCTGCCCTCTTCCATCTTGCAGTTAAAGAACTTTTCAGAAGCCTCATAGCTCTCAACTGCCGTGTGAGTCTCAAAAATCAATTTGAGTTCACGGACAATATCATGTGGGTCTGAATTCTCAAACCTTTTATGAAGCTCCGATTCCAAACCATACAAGATAGCACACTGAACTGTGGAGTACTGAGTCTTCCGAGCGAGGTAAACATTCTTTACTTCATCGGTAGCATCAGCTGCAGGCGGGTCACCCAGCGGTGCATCCAGCACATAGGTCAAATTACCAGCATTGAGGACAATCCTCAAATGGCAGAACCAATCCGCGAAGTTGCTTCCATTGTTTTTCAACTTTTCTTTCTCTAGGAACGCATTAAAATTGATGGTAGGGGCTGCCATTGATCTACAACATATTTGCAATAGTTTAGACTAAGTTTATGACAAATTGAGTTCTAATTAATAGTTAAATTAATCTAGGTGAACTCCCACTCAAAACAATATCCCTCACATTGTTTTAGTGATCACACGAACCAAATCCACCACATCAAAACCGATCATCACGAGAGTTGATGTAGCTTCAATGGCGAACAATCGACATGTTCATCATATCTACTATATGATTCATGCTTTACCTTTCAGTGATCCGTGTTCCGAGACCATGTCTGTACATGCTAGGCTCGTCAAGATCAAACCTTAGCTTCCGCATGAGCAAATCTGGCTTGCTCACGTTGTATACACTTGCAGAATCTAAGACACCCGATCATCACGTGGTTTTTCGAAACAACAAGCTTTAGCAACGGTGCTTACTAAGGATGAACACTTTAGAACTTGAAATTCATGTGCATGAGGGATCATCTTATAATGCTACCGTCATTAACTAAGCAATACAAGATGCATAAAGGATTAACATCACATGCAATTCATAATATGTGATATGATATGGCCTTACTTCTTTGTGCTTCCGATCTCCATCTTCAAGCACGAACATGATCTCCATCATCACCGGCATTGCATAAAGGTCAATGACGCTGCTCCATGATTGTCGTCCACCAGCTTCAACTATTACAACTACTTTGAATAGACACGTGGGTCTTAACAGAAATTAAAGACAACCATATGGCTCCTGCCGGTTGCCAACTTACAATAAGGAACATTGCATACATCAAATATAATCACAATCATGGCCATATCACATCACAGCACACCCCTGCAAAACAAAGTTAGACGCCTCTAATTTCTTTGCATATTTTACGTGGTTTGGGGCTTTCAATAAGTGTCGATCTAACTTACGAACAAGAACCACAACGTTGATGTTTGAACTATCAAGTGCCCGTTGTAAATTGGATCTATACTATAATGGGAGAGACAGACACCCGCAAAGCCACTTATGCAATACAAGTTGCATGTTGAGCGTGGAGCAAGTCTCATGAACGATGTCATGTAAGGTTAGCCCGGGCCGCTTCATCCCATCATACCGCAAGATGCAAAGTACACAAGAAGCAATTGATAATAAAAGCACCACCGCCCACAATGAACATTGTGTTCTACTCGTGCAATAGATCTACATATAGACACGGCTCTGATACCACTGTAGGGGTTCGTAGCATGGAAAAAAAAATTTCTACCGCATACAAACAAACAAGCCAAGATCTATCTACTAGATTGTATCAACGAGTCGATAGAATAACTCACCCTCGAAGATTCCTAAGTGTTTAACGAGAGCAGATTCCTGTGGGTGATGTAGTCGTACTCTTGCCAATCTCAAGATCGTGTAGACGATCCTTCCGGCGCTGCGTTCCGGCAGCGCTTCCGCAGTCGGTCACACGTTCGGTACTCGATGAAGACCTTCCTCTCCCTTGTTCCAGCAGGCAGCGGAGGTTGTAGCACTCTCCTCGTGATTCCGGCAGTACGACGGCGTGGTACCGGAAGTAGAGGGGAGATCTCGCAGGGCTTCGCCTTAAGCCGGAGCGAGTATGGTGGACTATGAGAGAGGCCTCGGTGATCTAGGGTTTAGATACACCAAGGAGAGAGGGCTAGGGCGATGGCTAGGGCTTGGGGAAGCCCAAGTCGATGGCTAGGGTTTGCCCTAGGCGACGGCGGCGGCAGCAGCAGGAGGTGGTGGCGCCGGCGGCATAGGGCTAGGGATTAGAGAGGGCAAGGTGTAGATCTTGGAGGGGCAGGCCTGCCCCTCCTTATATAGGTGGGAGGGCGCGGCCAAGGGGAGGGGAGTCCCTTCCCAACTCGGCCTCCTTGGCCGGCGGTGGAGGGAGAGGGACTTCCTCCCCAAGTAGGTTTCCTACTCTCCCTCCACCAAGCAAAATAGCCGTTTGACTTTTCAAATTGGCGTTTGACTTTTCAAACTAGGATTTGATTGATCCCTTTATTTTGCTCAGCGATGACACCTAGTACATGATACAACCATTCCAACTTGTTATGACACATTCATGTATCCTTCCCCTCCGGAGTGCCGAACATTCCGGAACCTTCTAGAACATTCCCGATGAAAACACCGGAACCATTCTCCAACCCCGAAACTGGACTTTCCTTATATGAATCTTATTCTCCGGACCATTCTGGATCTCCTCGTGACATCCCGGATCCCATCCGAGACTCCGAACAACATTCGGTCTCTTACTCATCATTCCATAACTACTCAACAACATCGAATCCTTAAGTGTGTCTCCCTACGGTTCGTGAATTATGCGGACATGATCGAGACACTTCTCCGAACAATAACCAATAGAGGAATCTGGAAATTCATATGGCTCCCACATATTTCTACGATTACTTTGCGATTGAATGAACCACTTACATACGATACCAATTTCCCTTTGTCTCACGATAGTTTACTTATCCGAGGTTTTGATCGTTGGTATCTCTGCATACCTAGTTCAACCTCGTTACTGATAAGTACTCTTTTCTCGTTCCCGTGATATGTGATCCCTTGTGAGCCAATCACATGCTTGCAAGCCAATTGGATGACATTCCACCGAGAGGGCCCATAGTATATCTATCCGTCATATGGATGGAAAAATCCCACTCTTGATCCATGTGTCTCAACCAATACTTTCCGAACACTCAATGCCACCTTTATAGCCACCCAGTTACGGTGTGGTGTTTGATGTCATCAAAGCATCCTTCCGGTGATGGTGATATGCATGATCTCATGGTCGAAGGAATTAGGTTACTATGTATCAGAAAGCATATAACAATTGAACTATTAAAATGACTTGATCTTTATGCTACGCTTATCTATAGGAGTATGTCCATCATACCATTCTCCTAACGATATGATCTTGTTGTTAATAACATCTCAATGTTCATGATAGGGAAACCACAATCATTTATTAACCAACAAGCTAGTATTATAAAGAGGCTTTACTAGGGACTATATTTTAGTTTACAAATCACACAAGCATTAATGTTTCCTTGTTAATACAATTATAGCATGAATGTAAACATTTATCATAAACACAAAGATATAATAATAACTACATTTATTATTGCCTCTAGGGCATATCTCCAACAGTTTTTGTCAACTACGCATGCCACTTGCCGCAGCGGTTTATCGGGGCGAGCGCGCACGCCTCATCTCCTGGTAACGGTTGGATCTTCTATGGTTGGTTTCATCGGCGCAGAGGATCTGGAGTCGTAGCGTCGTGTGGCCGGGGGGGGGGGGGGACTTGCTGCCACGCGTCGCACGGAAGGTGAGGAGGCAGCGGTACCCTCCGTGGGGATAAATAGGGCTCCAGGGGGAGCGGGGTTTACGCTTCCTCTTCCTCTAGCTCTCCTTCTCCTGCCTCCTAGCGCGCCTCGCTCCTTGCACCTCCTCTCTGTTGCGGCCAGAGCCACCGCACACCATCCACCACGGCCGCCTCTTTCGCCGATATGCTGCCGGAGCAGCGAGGTGGGTGGTGCGAGTCCTTCGTGACCGATGACCTTGTGTACAAGTATCGGCGGGGGAGATTTCTTCCCTCGTCAATGCTGGTAAAGCATCGTCTTGCGCCGGAGGAGGAGCGGGTCCCGGACCCTCGGCCGGGGGAGCGCATCATCTTCCTCGCGCATTTCGCCCACGGCTTTGGTCTCCCCGTCAGCCCCTTTCTCCTCCAACTCTTTGTCTTCTTCGACCTCCAACTCCACCACCTTGGCACGAACGCCATCGCGCAGCTGTCGCATCATGCGGCCTGCTGCGGATCGTACCTTGGGGTGTGGCCTGAGGTGGCAAACTTCCTCAAGTTCTTCCACTTCAAAGCCCAGAACATCGTCAAGGACGGTCCACTGACGCAAACGGGCCGCTGCGCCATCTACCCGCGGCCCTCTTCGCAGATTCCGCTGTTCAAGCTTCCCGATACTGTCAAGCTGTGGCAGCGCTCATATTTCTATGTGACAAACGCCACGGAGGTGGATTGAATCTGCCTTCCACCCTTCATCAATGTGCCCTCGACGCAGAAGGGCTGGGCGGCAAAGGGTATGGGCGTGGCGGCGGACCTTGATCGGATGGCCGCTCGGGTGGTGGCGATGGTGTGGACGGAGAGGCTCACTGCCCGGGACATCGCGCTATCGTGGATGGCGCGTCGCGTGCTTCTGCTGCAGAAGCGGTCGCACAAGATGTGCCATCTGTCGACCGCCGATGATCCGACGCGGACGTCGCGGAAGGATTTGCCCTACCAGGACCGGCGGAACTGGATCTCCATGATCTCCAAGTTCCGTGTCGAGGCAACCTGGGCATACTCCTGCTCGCCATATCGTCGCGGCCGCCTGCCGCCCCGGGTGAGTTATTCTCTGGTTCCCTTGCATTTTTCTTTGTTCTTGTGAGCTTTCCTTGGGTGCCTTATGCTCCCCTTTTTGAGTAGTTGTTCACGACGCAGCTAGCCGAAGATGGTATGGGTGACTTCCCACTCCCCTCCTTCTTGGCGGGCAGGAAGACGAAGAAGTACCCCTAGAAGGAGCCGGAAGGGTTTCCCGTCCAGGTGAACGACGGCCCCTCGGATCCTCATGGTAAGCGGCCGGTTGCGGTTCCTTTCTTCGTCCTGGCCCGGGGAGCTGTGGCTAAAACTTTGTTTTTGTTGTAGTCGATGCCACCGACGATGAGGCCGGCCGAGAGAAGGCCGCGGCGAAAGCCCGGGGGAAGAGGGCAGCACCCGTTGCCGCGCCAGCTCACCTTGAGCCAAAAAGGAAGCGCCGGGGGCGCCAAGTCGTCATCGCGCCATCCGTCGTTGGTTTAGCATCTTTCCTTGTCCTATCTTCTTCGTTTGTCTCGTGGTTTTGCTGTGGTTTTTTCACACTTTTGTTCTCTGCAGCGAGGCGATGTCGCTTAGTGATGCTGGTGCCGCCGCCGTTGCTCCTCCCCCGCCTCTGGCGGTTGAGGAGGTGGCGAGGTTGCCGGCTGCACCCGTGCCTGCTGCTCCTGCCGTGCCGTCTCTGCCTAGGGATCCTCAAGGCTCCCCAACCACAGGGCTGCTGCACCAGGAGCCTGCGTCTTCGCGGTTGGGGCAGCTATTTGCGGCTGCACAGGACCCTGAGACCCCCCTCCTTCGTCCTGGAGCTGGTGTGAAACCGGCCTGGAGCGATGCTCCAGCTAGTTCCACCAGGCCTGTCATCACGGAGGTGATGGAGGAGGCTGCGGCTGTGCAGATGGCTGCGGTGGGCGGCGGCCAGCCAGACGCTCCCGAGCCGGCTGGGAGGGAGTTGGTGGTGGCCGCATCTTCGGGTGCGGCCGCTGATGATGACGAGGTCGTCGTTACCGGCTCGAGGCCAGCTCCGGCTGTGCTGACGCCGGGTGCGATCCTCGCCCAGCTCTTGGGTGCGGCGCCCGTCGCACTCAGCCAGGTTCACCACCTAGTTGAGGGAATGGAGAAGGGCCTTGGCGAGGCCAAAAGCTTGTCTATTTTGATGGAGGTAGGTGTCTGTAACAGCCCATGTTTGTAATATATTTACTCAGTACTTAAACATGGCATGCATATATTTAAATCATCCAAGTAATGCAAGTGATCAAGTGTGTTGAAATAAATCAAACCCTAAACCCTAGATTCTTCCCCTCTCTTTGAAATACATTCAAATGGTGTTTAAATTTTGAAAAGTATGAAAGTTTATTGGAGCTCAAGTTGGTATAAAAGGGCCCATAATGTTTTACATGTTTCACAAAAGCCATTGGTATTTTCTGAAATAACCAAAAACATGTTTGAATTTGAAAATACAAAACAGGTTTTGAAAATCACAAAAAGGAAAAGTTTTTGTTAAAAAAATATAGCCTGAGTAATCCCAGGCCGGCCCAGATCTTCCTCCTCTCTCCTGCAACCTTTCCTGCAGCCCAGCTGCGGCCCAGGTCAGCCCACCCGGGGCCCAGGAGCAGGCCCGTACCTCCTTCGTTCTTTTCTTCCTTTTCTTCTTCGTCGACAGAAGGACGCCGGCGAGGAGAGCTGCTCGCTGTCGCTGCCGTCGCCGTCCGACCGTGCCGTGATGCCTGCCTACGCCAAGATGAACGCTACCGACGCCGACAACGTCTATAAGACCCCCTATCGCCGCCGGATGAACCCTATCCCCTCCCACTTTCCCCAATTTCCTCTGACCGAACCCTAGCGGCCATGGCCGCCGGCTAGCCGCCGTTTCCGGCCTCCCCGAGCCCATCCGACACCGCCATCAGCTCCGCCTCGCTCCGTTTCGTCCTCCTGCAGAAGGAATCAACAAGGGGCGTTGGGATTCGTCGCCATCGACCGTTTCCTCCCCCGACTCCGAAGTGCTCCGCCGCTCGCCTCGCCGTCGACCCCGGACCCGCCTGGCTTCCTCAACCCTCCTGTGAGCATCGTGGTGAGTCTCCGGTGCTCAGGGAACCCTCTGCCTGCTTCCTCTTCCTCCGTGCCGACGCCACGCCACCGACCTGCAACCGCCGCCGCCGTCTATCGTCGTGGAGGCTGCTCCGGTGACCAATAACCGGCGGCGCCGCCCCCTTTAGGTTCGCCCTGCAGTGCTTGTTCGAACCCGCCCATCCGCGCGTCCCATCTCGCCCTCCTCCGCCATCCCTGGCCGCTGGCCGAAGCGTGCTCCGACGAGGTCCGCGTGGCGCTCGCGTGGCCTGCCTGCGTGGCCTTGGCCCACCCGTCAGTCGGTGCGGGTAGCCCCAGCCTCAGTGAGAAAAGCCCTGAACCCGTTTTGCGCATGTGGCTGCTGATGTGGCTTCGGCCCCACCAGTCAGTCACTGTGGGTGTGTTTAGTTTTGGTAACAAAAGCCCAGGGTTATATTATGACGTCTTCTGATGTAATAAGTTGTTTTATTAATTTAGAAATTGTTTGAATATTGTAAATTCAATAACTTTTAATCTGTAATTTCTACTTACATTAATAAGGGTTATATTAATAAGGGTTTTCTACTTATAGAAGGAAAGTTATTTCATTTTTGTTGTTCAACACATGTGTTTAACATAGTTGCCCAAGATGGTCTACGAGAAATAAAACCTGTGGTCAATAACATAAGGGAAAGTGTCAAATTTGTCAGAAGTTCACAAGCAAGAGTGGAGAAGTTTTTTGAGATAGTCGTACAAGAAGGATTGAGTTCTAGGTATAAAAGTCCATCCGTTGATGTCATGACTCGCTGGAATTCTACTTATCTGATGCTCGGAGCTGCTTTGCCCCTTAGAAATGCATTTTCTTCCCTTGAGAAACAAGATAAGGATTTCACATTTTCTCCGTCGCCCTCTGAATGGAAAATGGCTGCAGCCGTGTGGAAGTTGTTGGAATGCTTCTACACTACAACAATATGTTTCTCAGCCTCGAAGTATCCCACGTCACATCTTTATTTCTACCATCTATGGAACATTAAGAATATGTCGAACAAAGAAGAGTCAAGCCTGAACAGAAAGATCTTGAATAAAGTTGCATCAAGTCAGGACATCACAATTACTTGTATGGTAAATCAAATGCAGATCAAGTTTAACCAATACTGGAAAGAGACATACATGTCTGCATGCATTCCCGTCGTACTTGATCCAAGGTTTAAGTATGACCTCCTGAAATATCTCTTGAGTGACTTCGGAAATGAAGAGGAGGCAGGCAAATGGATGGGTGAAGTGAAGAATACCATGGAAGAACTCTTCAATGAATACAGTAAAGAGGAATCTGTACAGCCACAGAGAGAAAATGATACCGAGGGGGTGGAAGATGATGATGATCCACTTGCACAATGGGATCGATACATGAGGCCTAAAAGACGACAGTAAAGCAATGAACTAGATCGATACTTGAAAGAAGAATTGATACCTCGAAAGGAGGAGGTTGATATTCTCCAATGGTGGAAAATAAGTTCTTCAAAATATCCCGTGCTCTCTAAAATGGTCCGTGATATATTGGACATCCCAGCCTCAACTGTCCCTTCTGAATCCACTTTTAGCACTAGAGGACGCGTCATTAGCGACTATAGGAGCAGCCTCACGTGCTCTACCGTCGAGGTTTTGATATGCCTCCAGGACTGGTTTAGGGCAGCCGGTAAGTGAATTTTTCTTTATTCAGGTTATTGTTTTAGCTCTTTTTTTGTGGCTAACAAGAAACTCTAACATTTTCAGATGATTTGGACCATGAGTAGCGCATTTCCTGGTAGCTAGGATTGCATCTTACATGTAACTTGCTCTGTTCTGTACTTGCATCTTTTTGTTGTATAGACTGCTATGGAGTTCATATTTGTGCATCTAAATCTGTAGTTTGTAAAGATGCTAGGGTGGAATTGGAATGTTGTTCTAATTTATGATGACAAACTGAATATATATGCTAAGCAGGAGCATGATTGTGCTCATATAAACACTTGAAATATAGACTGCTATTGAATTCATATTTGTGCATCTAAATCTGTAGTTTGTAGAGATGCTAGGGTGGGCTTGGAATGTTATTCTTATGATGACAAACTGAATATATATGTCGGGCAGGAGCATGATTGTGCTCATATAAACACTTGAAATATAGACTGCTATTGAGTTTATATTTGTACACTTAGTTTTTCTTGCCAGTGCCAGGATGTTTCAAGTATTTGTTTAATTGTTTAAGTAAAATTTAATCCTGACGAGTTTTGAATTCTCATTCTTAGTTTTTTCTTGCCACTGCCAGGATGCTATTAGTTTTGATTTAATTGTTTAAGTAAAAGTTAATCTTGACAAGTTTTGAATTCTCATTGTATTCTCTTTTTTGTTATTAGCTTATCTTAGTTAAGTTGAAGAAGCAATCTACATGTTAAGAAACAATACTGTTAAGCTAGTGTTGATCTTGAAGAAACAAGCAAAGTTCAAATAGATTACCAGATGATCTGAAGAAGCAAAGTTCATGGATTGAACAAGGATATTAAATGGTTTTATTGTTTGTAGTAATGTATTTCATTGCAAGTAATGTGAAGAAAGTTGTAAACTGTGAAACATTAAACAGTAGCCTATATCATTAGCCTGTACTGTAACTCTATATGTCATCCGGTGCACACAGTTGCATAGTTTCCTGTAGCTTTGTGGCATATGCGGGTTGCCGCAGCTATGTGTCTAGATTATGTGGGTTTCCCGCATAATACCACCTAAATTATGCGGACATGTGCGGCGTTTTGCAGGACCCCCGTATGTTAACCCACTTGCAGTGTTACTGTTATCTAAAAAGTTAGCGAGAGAGGAACACATAGATACTAAGATAAGGTTCCTGAAAATATTTTACAGTTTCGTATTAAAAAGACAAGTTATTCACGACGAAACGATCTGATGTCACTAGTAGCCAAGTTATTCTATAGAAGGAACAATCTGTTCGTGTGCTTCTCAAGAGACTAGAGGGGGTGGATGGATGGGCTGGGAATAAAACTGCCCCCTCTTCAGGCTCAGTTCCTCCCGAGGTTCTGTATAGCTGTACTATTAGTCTATATTTTTTGCTGAATTCTGGTAGTGGGACCCATATCCAGGAGCGGAGCCAGGATCCATATAAACCCCGAGCCAATTTTGAATTTAGTGGTGAAATTAGACTATTTACTAAGTTAAATAAAAAAATCCCTAACATGTAGGTAATAATAAAGTTTGCATCTCGAACCATTGCCCCTGTAGGGGTGTGGTTCCGCGAGTGCCCATATCTATGCAGTGAATAATTTGATCAAAGAAGACTAGTGAACCGCGCACGCTGGCTGGCCTAGCTTGATCCCTGTAGACAGGTGTCCGCTAAGAACGACAACCTTTTTTTTTAATAGCCGCTTCGATAGACAAAACTTATCTTAGCCCTAGGACATATCAAAAATTTTGAGGACAACAAAAATGGGCCTCAATAAAGACATCAGAAATGATCATTGGTAGATCAAAGCCCTTTTAAAACAGTCTTTCGCCCCGCTATATTAATATAATAAACCATATGATACAACCGTAAGTCCACTACCGGGCCAAACAATCAAATCTAAAAAAACGAAAAACAAAAGAAAGAGAAAAACAAGCCGACACCAACGGATCAACAAACAGCGATGACCCGCAACCGCCGCGCCCTCCGGAGTATCCCCACCACGATCCTAGCGCTCTGAAATGAATTGTCGCATACCAAGCAACACCTCCAAGAAGGAAAGTGGCGATGCTGCTTCCCGGACTAGTTCCAAGGTTTCCCTCGGTATGCTATGGGAAGTAGGAAAGAGGTACACCCGACGCCCTTCAGGAAGGAATGAAGACACTCGCAAGCGTCGCTACGTCGGTGCCAAGATGACATGGATTTCTCCCGACCCCAAAGAACCACATCTCCAGACAATCCATAGCGCTCCACTAGTCTTGCCACCCACCAACATACGTCACCATGGTCTTGTGGTCACCATTGCTGTCTCCCCAAGGAAAGCACCACGAGGCCGGGAAGACTGACAACGAACATCCGTAGACAATGGGTGGCGGGAGCACCACCACGTGGGAGGAAAGAACCTCCACCACCGTAGACAGTAGCCGACCAAACAGAGTGGCAGGATCACACCAGGCCACTAGATCCGGAGGGCGGCAATATCACGACCACCGGAAGGTCATCCTCCACCGCCATCGGCGGGTGCCGTCCGGACGCGATAGTAGGAACACACCAGGCCGAGTAGGCCCGGCCAGTCCCCAGAGGGGTCCATAAAGTCCCCACCGCCACGCTGCTGCAGGTCACGCCACTGCTGCCCGCTTCATCGTCACCATAGGCCGGCTAGACCCACACGGGCATGCGAAGCTCCCACTGCCACGCTGCAACCGACGCGATGTTATTGCTGCCACCCCCGTCATAGACTACTTGCCGGCCCAACCGAAGGCGACAAAGTGGAGTCCAGTCCTCCCTGAACCAGATCGGGCCTGATCTGGGCCCGCAGGACACCACCGGCAAGCCCCTGCTCAGCCACCATCGCCACCAAGCTAGTGGCTCCACCGCGAGCAGCCCACCTCGCGCTAGCTTCAGGTCCCCCCGCCACCGCGCCAGATCGCCGCCGCCTGAGCCACACCTTGCGCCGCTGCGCCGCCCCGCGTGGGCGCACCTCTAGGAGGGTAAAAGCCGTGGGCCGCCGACACCGGCGCCGCCTGAGACTAGCCCAACGACGCACGCCGCCGACGATGGGGTAGAGGAGGTGGGGGAGCTCGAGGGGACACGGAGGAGGACATACTTGGGAGGGGGATGTTTAGACTACGATGGTGTCTGGTAAATGGATGGAATTTTGATCTTGATTTTGCACTGATATGTTAAACTCAATTGTGATGGCTGCTTGGGGATGAAAATGGTAAAGTGATTTTTACGTCAGTTGTTGCACTGTGCTGATCCTTTGGAGGCAGAGACGTGTGCAGTCGCCTGTTCAGACATATTTGATACTTGACAAGCAATTTTGCACAAAGAATCCTGCAAGTAAAATTACAATTTTATCCTTAGAGAAACTTGTGCCTTGCCGAATCGACGTCCATCATCCTCCGCTGCCACCATTGTAGCGCCATAAAATGAGGCGAACAACCGTAGTACCTAGATCTAGGAGAGCACCATTGCATACAAGGATGCTTTTCGAGCAGATAAACCGAGTCATCACAGGCAACGAGCTCGAGGCTTTGGGCCGCGGCTTGCCTGCGACCCCGTTATGCGACCATCTGTGCGCCCGTTCCGTTAAATCACCATCACACGGTCCAGGGCAGATCGATTCCTCGTGGGTTTTTTCCTTCCGAAAAAACAAATAAGAAATACTCACTCGATACGAGCGGCCCCTGCCTCTATCTTCGTCTCTACGAACTGGGGCAGAACCGACGCTGGTCACCGGCTCAAGGGAGACAGGCCTCGCGTCCTACCGCACCACCACGGTCTTTCGCATGTACGCACGAGCCGCCGCGTTTTTGGCCCTGTTCCTGACGAGCGCCCTCCCGCTGCCTGAGTGAAAGAGTAGCGGAGCTCTGGCTCGACTGCTCGAGCAAACTGATGACGGCGACAGCAATGGCGGCCGGCGGTGCGGCAGGTGGGTGAGCCGAGCTCACGGATTGCGTCATGAATCCTAACCTCCGCGTTGTCCTCATGGACCTTCACCTGATCCTAGCGATATTATGAGGATGAGAACTGGACGCTCTCCGGCCTCCCCCACGACCATTGCTGCCCAATCCAACCTGGACTTCTTCATGCAACATTTTCTCTCACCTCTTACTCGGGTACCAACAGCGCGAGGATTCCTCACAGTAGACAGATGAATCATTCTGGAGTTACCAGCGTTGTTGATTCCGCTTGCTGATTGTTTGTCTAGGGACTTCACGAACCTGTAGCGGCTAGAGATCAGTGTTACGGTTTTTGTGTGCAGCGAGTATTAAGGAGAAAGAAATACGGAGTTAGGTAGTGTTTTATTTAGCCGTAAAGAGATGCGGGGAGGAAGAAAATTCTCTAGACCGCGCGATGGAGAATTAACGGAAGGGCCGCACAGATGGTCGCACAAGTGGGTCGCAGGCAAGCCGCGTCCGAGGCTTTGTGGCATGTCGGCCGAAATATTCCCCGTGGTCCCTAGATCCTGACACAGTTATCTTCATCCGACTCAGTGGAACAAGAGAAATGCCGCTGCCTGCCGTCTTCCATGCCAACATCTGCAAGACGACAAATACTATTGCAACAACCACTGCGACCACCACCCACGAGAGAGACGAATGTCGACCACTAGACCCGAACCTCATGAAATCTAGAGATCGACGAGAAGATCGGGCCACCTGTCCCCCAATGCCACCAATTGAAGTGACGTCGATATGGAGGAAGAACAGGGGAAATTATTCCGACGCGACACAATCTCCTCCATGGAAGTTGCGCCTCAAGGAAGCACTAGGCCAACCCTAACTACATGCCAGAGCCTGGGCTCCCCACCCCCTCCCATTGCCGGAGCAAACTACAGAGGAGGCAGGGACCGACGGCTTGCCGTAGCTAGGGGCAGAGGTCGCCCAGATCTGTTTTTCCGCTGTAGCGACATAGCGACATATTTGATACTCCCTCTGTCAAGAAATAATTGACTTGGGTTTGTCTAGATTCGCTACAGGAATCGGGCGTTGCCCTTGGCGTAGCCACGATCAGCCGTCGGCACAATCTGTGTCGAGGGATGCCATCGGCGTATCGCCTCGGCGCACACGCGATTGCCGTCGGCGTAGCCCATTTCCCTCGGCGTACACGTGGGCTGATGGCCAGAAATCGACCATCGACACAGATACCATCGGCACAGAAGAGGTGGTTCCGTCGGCCCGTTAACAACCGTCAGCCGTCGCCACTACGCCGAGGGTCATGCCGTCGGCATAGACCAGCGTCGTTAGCCGTCGATTTGTTTTTCAATTTTTTCTAAATTTTGTTTCAATTTTTTTGAATTGTTAATCTCACAAGCATCTTTTTTTAATTGATTGACATGAGCTTCCGATAAGGAAATCCTATTAACCCTTGACCATAGTGTCACATGCTTTTATTTTTAAAATTTCAAAGAATTATTTAAATAAACAAAAATGAATAAATAATAATAATCTTGACTTCAAATAACAATAAAAATATTTTTTTTGCCTTTTTCTATTTAATACGGAATAATTCATATATTTAATAAATTGGAATTCAACAATGATCATAAAAATTAGAAGAATCCAAACATGACGAGACTATCATATTTTTAATCATGCATCAAGTGTTTTTAAATAAAATTCATTTAATAGTGTTCAAATCTTCAAAAAAATCATATCAAAATTTGCCTTTTGAATTTGAGGATTCTAAAAAAATCCTTAACTCGGGGCTATACTTGCGGCGGATCTCTGAAGAAATAGCATATTGCGAATCTAAATATTATTTTTCAAAAAATCATGAGCATGAGATCATGTACCCATAGTTCAAATTTGATTCACTCCCTACCAATTTGACAGGAATTTGTCTTTTTCACGAGGGATGGACGGAAAGGTCTAAGATATCACAGATGGAACATTATCTATTCAAGGTGGTTTACTATTTTTGAAAAATGGGATGGTACTACTTTTAAACTTTAATTTGATGGTTGTTTCACAAAACATCCTGTTTTGGGCACTCGGAAATGGAAAATGACTTTTTGGTGTGACGAAAAGAAAAAATTTCTCCTGCAATATTTTTCGCCATCCCATGATGCATATGCGTGCATAATATGGACATATTATCACAAACTATGCCGCGATTCTGGCCATAACATTGGTCAGTTGACCTGAAAGCAAGGAAACTCGATTGAGATAAGTCACTTTGTGAAGGTTTATTAAGACACAATAAATATACCAAGTTTGATATTTTTACTTGCAACTATGTCACATAATATAATCTATCGTCAAACTTTCCAAAACAATGGGTTATGAAGATTCTTAGCTCGGGATGAGTCTCGCTAAACTTGTAGTAGATCTCTGATGAAATAGCATATTGTGAAGCTAAAAATGATTTTTCCAAAAAATTATGAGTATCAGATCATGTACCTGTAGTTCAAATCTGACTCACTTGCTACCGATTCAGTATGAATTTATTTATTTCACGAGAGATGGACATAAAGTTTTAAGATACCACGATTTGTACATTGTTTATTCAAGGTGGTTTACTATTTTCTAAAATTGGAGTGGTACCATTTTTAAAATTTAATTTGGTGGTTGCGTCAGAAAACACCTCGTTTTAGGCACTCAGAAATAAAAATGGTTTTTTGGTGCGATGAAAAGGAAAACTTTCTTCTGCAACATTGTTCGTCATCCCATGATGCACATGCATGAACAATATAGGCATATTATCAGAAACTATGTTGCAATTCTGACCATAACATTGGTCATTTGACCTAAAAGCCAGGAAATCTCGATTGAGATAGGTCACTTTTGTGAAGGTTTTATTGAGACACAATCAATATACCAAGTTTGATATTTTGCTTGCAACTATGTCACATAATATGACACCATGTGAAGGTTTTGCATTATTCCGATCATTTCTGATTTTTTTATGCCCGTTTCAAACTATCGTTAAACTTTCTAAAACAACAGGCATGAAGATTCTTAGCTCGCGGCTGATCCTCGCTGAACTTGCAGTGGATCTCTGATTAAATAGAACCTAAAAATAATTCTTTTCAAATACCTGTAGTTCAAATCTTACTCACTTCCTACCGATTTGGCAAAAAAATGTCTTTTTCACGAGGGATGGCGGAAAGGTTTAAGGTACCCCGATTGGGACATTGTCCATGCAAGGCGCTCTAATATTTTTGAAAAATAGGATGGGTCCATTTTTAAACTTTAATTTGGTGGTTGGTTCACAAAACACCCTATTTTGGGCACTCGGAAAATGGAAAATGGCTTTTGGTGCGACAAAAAGGAAAACTTTCCTCCTGCAACATTGTTCTCCATCCCATGATACACATGCGTGCATAATATGGGCATATTATCACAAACTATGATGCGATTATGGCCATAACATTGGTCAATTGTCCCGAAAGTCAGAAAACCTCGATTGAGATAGGTCACTTTGTAAAGGTTTTTCGAGACACAATCAATATACCAAGTTTGATATTTTTACTTGCAACTATGCCACATAATATGACACCACAGATAGGTTTTGTATTGTTTCGATTGTTTTTTAATTTTTTATGCCCATTCTAAACTATCATCAAACTTTCTAAAATGATGGGCATGAAGATTCTTAGCTCGGGACTGAGCCTCACTAAACTTGTAATGGATCTCTGATGAAATAGCATATTGTGAACCTAAAAATGATTTTTTCAAAAAATCATGAGCATCAGATCATGTACCTGTAGTTCAAATTTGACCCACTTCCTGCCGATTCGGCTGGAATTTGTCTTTTTCACGAGAAATAGACGGAAAGGTTTAGATATCCTGGTTGGGACATTGTCCATGCAAGATGGTACATTATTTTTGAAAAAAGGTGTACTATTTTTAAACTTTAATTGGAGAGGAAATAATTAGTAGTAAAAAAAAGAAAAATTGGAAGTTGGTACGTTGAGGGTGGCCGTCGACGTAAGGGTGTGGAGGCTATACCAAGGATAGCTACGCCGACGACTGTCCTACACCGATGGTTGTTATGACAGGCTGGCCTGGTTGAGGGTTACACCGACGACTCCGACCTTTGTCCATCGGGCGTAGCGCCCGGACGTCGGCACCTCGCGCCATTCCTGTAACGATTTAAATATATCTATACACTAAAATACGTCTAAATATATTTAAATCTAGACAACTCATGTTAGTTATTTCTGGACAGAGAGAGAATTTCTAATAACGGCTATAGAATATAATTTGCATATACATTAGGAGTAGTTTTGCATGTATTCAGCTGGCTTCACGAGCCAGATCAGTATTGAGCACGACTCCTACAATGTAACGCCCGAAGGTAGGTAGTCTCCGACACGCATTGGGTCGAACTTGTCGAAGTCCTGTGAGGCTGTGAGTTTGTATCTGAACACGAGACTGATCAGCGCAGCATACAAGACGGAAAATACCTATCGGGACAGGGAAACGGAAACTCCTATGAGGACCAAGGATTCCACCTC
Source organism: Avena sativa (assembly GCA_916181665.1). Taxonomy (NCBI): domain Eukaryota; kingdom Viridiplantae; phylum Streptophyta; class Magnoliopsida; order Poales; family Poaceae; genus Avena; species Avena sativa. The sequence continues at coordinate 410,970,516 of OV702283.1, read as the reverse complement.
TAGTCTGGTACTCCGCGTATATATATACCTGCCACTATTACTCGTAATTGATCGAGACACGTAGTAGTACGACTGTACCAGATGACGACGATGCGGAGGAACGCAGGCGACGGCCGCACTGGATCTACGTCATCGCTGCAGCCGCAGTGGTCCGACCTCCCGGACGACATCCTCGGCAACATCCGCCTCAAGATCGCCTCCCTGCGCGACCGCGTCTGCCTCGCCACTGTCTGCAAGCCGTGGCGCGCCACCCTGGCACGCCTCCCGGCACCACCAGCCGCCCCCGTTCTGCTCCTGTTGCCGCGCATATGGACCGGCCGGAGGATGTCGTCCTGTACAACTGTGGGACATGTCATTTGGGACATGCACATTCCAGTTGGGACATGCACATTCCAGACAACGCGGCCAACAAGTGGATCATCGGCTCGCACGAAGGCGGCTGGGTAGCCCTGTACAACTGTGTCAACCATGGGCTCATGCTCGTAAACCTCTTCTCCGGCGCTAAGGTGAGGGTATGCTCCCTCCGGAATTTCATCACCCATGTCATCCTCTCCGATGACCCAACCTCTTCTAGGGGCTGTATTCTCGCCACCATCGGCCTCGAACGAATTTCCTTGTGCAAGGTCGGTTGCAACAAGTGGACCAAACATGGTTGGGAGGAAAAGGAGTTCAGAAACATCGCCTTCTGCAATGACGACCTGTATGGCCTCACGTATCCTAGAGAGGAGCTGATCAAGTTTAAAATTGGCACGGAGGAAGATGGCTCACCCCTGGTCATATCCACCCACCACCTGGCCATCCAAAGGCAACATGCCCCCCCGGCGGACACCAGCTACATTGTCGAGTTACATGGAAAGCTATTAAAGGCAACAATGGCCCACTGGCTGCCCAACCGTGAGCCTTTTTTCAAGGTCTTTGAGCTTATCGATGCTGATCCCTATGATACTTACCAACACAAGTGGGTAGAGGTGATGACCTTCGGCAACTATGCCTTGTTCTTGGGCCCCGGAAAGTCTAAGGCGGTATACGTGCCGATGGATGCGGAGCGCCGTGGTTTCGAAAGGAACCACATCTACTATTCCCTCTCTAGAGAAAATGAGCCTCGAGATGAAGTGTACTCAATGAGATCAGAAGATGGTCCTAGTATGTATTGCAAAAAAGATCCAAGTATTGGCGACCGTCTAGAAAGGACAAGATACGAGCTGGAGGAATATTTAAATACTTCCATGTGGCTACACCCCCCTGCCTTGTAGTAACGCGATCGAGAGATTAATTAGTCTAGTATGAAGATACATGTTAAATTAACTATGTTAAAATACATGATGATACTACTATATAATACTCCTCATTATGACTAATATACATGGTACCCCCTACTATGACTAGTCTTATTATCAAATATTTTTGAAATCATGCTATTAAAGAACAGTTGTTTTACCAGTAACCATAATATCCTAGACGCAAGAGCGACGATTGAACGAGTTTTCTTTTCCCGCAACAAAAAATTGATTAATAAATTTGAGCTTCCCAGCAAATGAAGTCTGAAGGCACCCGAGCTCAATAGAGGACTTTATTTAAAAATTCGAAAACTTGATTGCAAAGTTTTAAAAAATCAAGAAAAAATACATGGATGTACCAAACTATGTACACTACGAGCGTGGAATTTTAATGTAAAATACTTTGCAATTTAAGCTCAGCAGAAAAGACAAATCGGACGATTTTTGGAAGATTCAAAATTTGCATTGTTCATGCTTTCAGATTTGCATTTTTGTCATTTTTTCGAGAATAGAATATTTGGTATTCCGTACTAGAATTTTATACACGGGTAAAATAAACCATTAACTACAACTTGGTATTTTTCCGTTAATTTTTTGAAGCTTCAATTTTTTCTAAAAGATCCTCCATAGAGCTGGATTTTGTTTTTCTATTTCTAGTCTAAAAAAAACTTGTTATGTTTCTCGAGAAGCGTCCACACATGAAGGATATATTATAATGTTGCTTAAGCTTGTTGATGACCCATCCAGTTGAGGCTGTGTCCCGTTCTTAGTGTTATCAGCCGCTGTATATCAGATAGAAATCATCGTTTTTTGTTATCAGCCACTGGATTTTTCAAAGATTAATGAGGTAAAAGGAAAAATAGCTATGTCGAGGACAGCCGTCGGCGTAGCACTAGTGGAAAAAGGGGCATTAGCTGTTGCAGATATGCCCAAGAGGCAATAATAAAAGTTGTTATTATTATATCTTTATGTTTATGATGAATATTTGCATCCCATGCTATAATTGTATTAACCGAAAACATTAATACTTATGTGTTTTGTAACAATAAAAGAGTCCCTAGTAAGCCTCTTGTTATCTAGCTTGTTGATTAATAGATGATCATGGTTTCCTAATCATAGACATTAGATGTTATTAATAACAAGATCATATCGTTAGGAGAATGATGTGATGGACACACTCCTATAGTTAGCATAGCATAATATCAAGTCATTTAAAGTTTGTTTGCTACAAGCTTTCAAATACATAGTAACCTAATCCTTCAACCATGAGGAGATCATGTTAATCACCATCACCGGATGGATGCTTTGATGACATCAAACACCACTTCATAACTAGGTGGTTATAAAGGTGGCATTAGGTATTCTGAAAGTATGTGTTGAAGCACATGGATCAAGAGTGGGATTTCTCCATCCATATCACTGATAGATATACTTTGGGCCCTCTCGGTAGAATGTTATCCAATTGTCTTGAAAGCATGTGACTAGGTCACAAGGGATGTCATATCACGAACCGAGTAAAGAGTACTTATGGGTAACGAGGTTGAACTAGGTATAGAGATACCAACGATCAAACCTTGGATAAGTAAAGTATCGCGCGACAAAGGGAATCGGTATCATATGTAAATGGTGAATTCGATCATGAAGTCATCGTAGAAATGTGTGGGAGCCATAATGGATTTCCAGATCCGACTTATGGTTATTGCTCGGAGAGGTGTCTCGATGATGCCTGCATAGTTCACGAATCATAGGGAGACACACTTAAGGATTCAATGTTGTTTGAGTAGATATGGAATGTGAGTTGGAGACCGAATGTTGTTCGGAGTCTCAGATTGGATCCAGGACATCACGAGGAGATCCGGAATGGTCCGGAGAATAAGATCCATATAAGGAAAGTCAATTTCCGTGGTTTGGTAATGTTTTAGGTGTTTTGACCAGAAGCTTCTAGAATGTTTTGGAAGGTCCACCACCCCGAGAGGGGGTACTTGGAATGCACCATACCCTGATGGGCTGGGCGCATCATACCCTAGGACAAATCGGCCAAGGACTAGGACGAGAGAAACTAACTCTAGTTTGAAAAGTCAAATCCTAGTTTGAAAAAGTCAAATCCTAGTTAGGGAAGGAAAGGGAAACCTTGAGGGATAAGTTCCCCCTCTCCACTTTATTGCCGCCGGCCTAGAGGAGTTGGGCAAGGACTCGACCAGAGGTGGGAAACCTGGCCGCAGCCCCCCACCCATATAAGGAGGGGTGAGGGCGCCCCATAGACCCTCACCCCAAACCCTAGCCATCGGCGCCTCCCCTCTCTCCTCCATACACTTCTCCGGCTTAGGCCAAACCCTGCAGTAATCTCTTCTCCTCCACCACCACCACCACATCGTCTTGCTGTTGGGATTCCGAGGAGATCTACAACCTCCGCTGCCCTGCTGGAACAAGGGAGAGGAAGGTCTTCATCGACTACCGTACGTGTGACCGACTACGGAAGTGTGATACATCGAAAACGTATCTATAATTTTTTATGTTCCATGCTTGTTTTGTATCTACTTTGCTTTGCTTTGTCTACACTTTGAGGTATTTTTATATGTTTTCTGGGACTAATCTATTAACAAGATGCCACAGTGCCAGTTGCATGTTTTCTTCTGTTTTTGGTTCCAAAAAGGCAGAAAATCAATATTCTCAGAATTGGACGAGACAAAAGCCAAAGTTAATATTCTACCATGGGGAACACGGATCCAGAATACGAGACGAAGGAGAGCCACCAGGGGGCCACACCCCCTGGCCGTGCGGCCAGGCCTGGCCCGCGCTTGGGGGGTGTGGATACCCTGGGTGCCCCTGCCTCGCCTCTTCGCCTATAAGAAGCTCTCGATACCAAAACCCTAAGTACCTGATCAATCTTCCACGAAATAGTCTATAGCCGCCGCCACCATCGTCCCTAGATCTAGGGGATCTGAAGCTCATCCCAGCACCCTGCCGGAGGGGAGATAATCCCGGAGGCCTTCTTCATCATCATGCCAGCCTCCGGTATGAAGCGTGAGTAGTTCCACCTTGGACTACAGGTCCATGTAGTAGCTAGATGATTGTTTCTCATCCTTTGTGCTACCATGTTTAGATCTTATAAGCACCGTTCATGATCAAGATCATCTATTTGTAATCATGCATGTTGTGTTTGTGGGGATCCGATGGATATTGAGATTACTATGTCAGATTGATTAATGGTTCTATCTTATTGAATCTATCATGTCTGTGTTGTTTGTGATCTTGCATGCTCTCTGTTTCTCGTAGCTATCTTGGCCAAGTAGATGCTAGTGACTCCAAGAGGGAGTATTTATGCTTGATAATGGGGTCATGCCTCTATTTAATCTGGGGAAGTGACAGAAATCTCTAAGGTTGTAGATGTGCTGTTGCTACTAGGGAGAAAACAATGGTCTCTTGTTCATGGAATAAGTGGATTGTTTACCTTACACACTTTGCTTAAAACAGTTATCCGTTGCTTGCAACCTAATACTGGAGGGGGTTCGGATGATAACCTGAAGGTGGATTACTAGTCATAGATGCAGTTGGATAGCGATCTATGTATCTTGTTGTATTGCCCAATCAAATCTCATAGGATCATGAATGTCTAGTATTGCATTGTTATGCCTTGCTCTGTCCTGTCAATTGCCCTTCTGTAATTTGTTTACCCAGCATGCCATGCTTGTTTATCTTAAGGAGAACACCTCTAGTGAACTATGGACCCCGGTCCAATCTTTACCATTGATACATCTTCCACTGTTCCTGTTTACTTTCTGCAAACCACTATTACCTTCCACACCATACAGTTAACTCTTTGTTTTCAACAAACCGGTGAGATTGACAACCTCACTGTTTGTTGGGGAAAAGTCTTGAGTTTGTGTTGTGCAGGTTTCCATGTTGCTAGCAACACCTTTGGGTCGTTTCCTTCCTCCTACTGGTTCAATAACCTTGGTTTCTTTCTGAGGGAAGACTTGCTGTTGTGCTCATCATACCTTCCTCTTGGGGTCCCCCAACGAAGCTCTACATTGATCTGAGCGCATCAAGCTGTTTTTTGGCGCCGTTGCGGGGAGGCTAAGGACGGCTTCACAAGGGGAGTCCTTCACAACCTTTCTCTTTACTTTGTTTTTTTCCTTAGTTTCTTTTGCCTTGTTTTGTTTGCCTCTTTTTATCAAAAACTAAAAAAAAATAGTTTCGTTTGGTTTTATTTCTCTTATAAAAAACACAAAAAATTAGTTCCTGCTTTAGTTGCTACTGCTGTTAGTTTGCTCCACCTTTGCAAAAATGAACTCTACTGAGAACACCAAGTTGTGTGACTTCACTAGCACAAATAACAATGATTTCTTAAGTAATCCTATTGCTCCACCTGCTCCTGATGCTACCTTTTATGAAATTAAGCCTGCTTTGTTGAATCTTGTGATGAAAGAGCAATTTTCTGGTGCTAGTTCTGATGCTGCTGCTGCCCACCTAAATAACTTTGTTGAACTTTGAGAGATGAAAAAATATAAGGATGTAGATGGAGATATTATTAATCTCAAGTTGTTTCCTTTCTCCTTGAGAGGAAAAGCTAAATAATAGTTGCTATCCTTGCCTAGAAATAGTATTGATTCTTGGATTAAGTGCAAAGATGCTTTTATTGGAAAATACTATCCTCCTACTAAGATTATATCTATGAGAAGTGAAATAATGAAATTTAAACAACTTGATAATGAACATGTTTCTCAAGCTTGGGAAATAATGAAATCTTTGGTTAAGAGCTGTCCCACTCATGGACTTACTACTTGGATGATTATCCATAATTTTTATGCAGGTTTAAACTTCTCCTCAAGAAACTTGTTGGATTCAACTGATGGAGGTACCTTTATGACCATTACCTTGGGTGCTGCAACAAAGCTCCTTGATAATATGATGGTTAATTATTCTGAATGGCACACGGAGAGAGCTCCACATGGTAAGAAGGTAAATCCTGTTGAAGAAACCTCCTCTTTGAGTGATAAGATTGATGTTATCCTGGCTATGCTTGTTAATAGAAAAGCTCCTATTGATCCAAATAATGTTCCCTTAGCCTCTTTAGTTGCTCAAGAAGAGCAAGTTGATGTGAACTTCGTTGGAAATAACAATTTTAGCAACAATGCCTATAGGAATAATTTTGGTAGTAACTACAATTATAGGCCTTATCCTCCTAATAATGGTGATACTTATGGAAAATCCTGCAACAATACTAGAAGTGCTCCCTCTGAGTTTGAAGTCATGCTCAAATACTTTATTAGTAAACAAACTACTTTCAACAAAACTATGGAGGAAAAGCTTTTGAATGTTGAGAAAAATATTTCCTCTTTGTCTGAAGCACAGTCCTCTTTGATTAATAAAATGGCTGCTAAACCTAAAACTTTGGAAAGTACCTTTGCTGCTACTCATGCCATATAAGTCACTATTGATGAAAATGTTAGACTGTTAGCTAAACTACATGCTAAGTGGGAAAGAGAAGCTGAAATTGCTAAAAATAATAGTGTGTGCACTATCACCACCACCAATATGGATGCCACTAAACCACAAGAAGTCCCTATTCCTCCTACCTCAATGCCTAAACCCAATGAGTCTACTAAAAGTGATGCTAAGTTTGATATTGATTTTGATGGTTGCAATATTTCTGAAGTGATTATGTTCATACAAAAGTTTTCTAGAAGTCCTGATGCTAGTGATATGAATGTGGCTTTCACCAAACACATTACAGATGCTCTCATTAAAATTAAGGAAGAAAAGTTGAAATACAAAGCCTCTATTCCTAGGAAAGTAGAAGATAGTTGGGAACCCATCATTAATATGCAAGTGAATGACTTTGATCTCAAAGCTTCATGCGAACTTTGTTCTAGTGTCTCTATTATGCCTAGAAAGATTTATGAAATGATTGATTTGCCACCTTTGGAAGATTGCTATTTGGATGTTCCACTTAATGATAATGCTAAAAAGAAACTCATAGGGAGTGTTAATGATGTTCATATTATGGTTAACAATACTTATGTCCCTGTTGATTTCTATGTTTTGGATGTTGAATATAATTCTTCTTGTCCTATTACTTTGGGAAGACCTTTTCTTAGAACTGTTGGTGCCATCATTGATATAAAAGAAGGCACCATTAAATATCAATTGACATTCAAGAAAGGTATTGAACACTTCCCTATGAGGAGAGAGAAGTTGCATTTTGCTCCTCTTTTGAAAGCAAGGTTTGATGTTAATGCTTCTTCATTTGAAAATACTTGATTCTTGCTTCTTGTGCCTAACTTAAAGGCATTAAAGAAAAGTATTTATTGGGAGATAACCCAAAAGTTTTCTTGAGTCTTGCAAGTTATTACCTCTGTAATAACCTCGTGTCTTTAGTGAAAGTTTTTTTGTTTTAAAACTAAACCCCAAGGTCTATTATCTTTTAAATACACTAATGTTGCTAATGAAGATTGTGTGAAGTTTTGTATGAAGGAAAATTTTCAAGTGTAGAGGAAGAATGATGTAGTGAGATGAAGAATGGACAAAAGCTCAAGCTTGGGGATGCCACCCTGTGTCACCCCAAGGAATATTCAAGAGGTACAAGCGTCAAAGCTTGGGGATGCCCAAGGCATCCCCTTCTTCATCAATAAAAATCTCAGGTCTTTCTAGACACTTCGATTTTATTGTTTCAAGCACTATTGTGTTGTTCTTGGAGCGTTTTAGTTTTAGTTTTTGGTTTTTGCTTAGTTTTCTTTAATAAAGTAGTTGGACCCACGTTTTTGCCGTGTTGTTTCAAATAAGTTGATTGGTGTTGGAAAGGAGTAGGAAGTTCTTGCTTTAGTAGTACAAGAAGGAGCTTGCTTTGACTATGACTTAGACTTTATCGTGTCATGATAGATGTTATTTTGACCTTATGCTTAGTAATTATTGTTGTAGCATGACTTGTTCCAAACAATTAGGATTGCTTAATGTGACTTGAATGAATCATGCGTTGTTTTAGCATACAAAAGCATAGTATTGTGGTATTCTCCTTAATGCTTCGTTTGGGTTGACTTGGCACATGCTCACACCATGTTATGAATATGAACCCGTCACCTTAGCCTCTATGATCATTTAGTTTTTGACTTGTGGTACCACTTTATGCTTTGATTAGTAATGTTTTATCGGTCTGCATGATTATGGCCATTATTGCTCTCTTAGTTGGTCGCACCCAGTCTTTCGCTAGCCTCCACTTGTATTGAGTAAGCTATACTCATGCATCCAACTCCCAGGAAACCAAGTTATTCCGAAGTGTCCACTATAAATTCCTATGCATGGTGTGTTACACCATTCCAAGTATATTCTTGTTTTCATCTACCTTCCAATTAAAAAGTCACTTTGTTATGTGAAAACTTAGTGATTAAAGCTCTCACAAACTTGATGGCACACTTTATTTTTCTTGTCCCTAATAAACTTGAACCATTGTGTCATCTATGTTGTATATGCTTGCACTTAAACGTTGGGATTAGCATAACCATGCTGTCATGGGGAACACTTTCAACATTGCACTTGTACATTGTACCCAGTTGATATCATGCTCTTTTTTTATGGATGTCGTCGGTGTGAAATGAAAGGGGAGCTTGTAAGTCCATGGAGTTATGTATGTGTGTAAGAGAAACGTCTGGGCCGCTAGCCTAAGCCATGCCTAATCATGGTGGAAACTTGTAGCATCACCATAGTGAGCAATCTATGAAACATTCTTCTTATAAAAAAAGAGATAGAGATTGAGAAAAAGAGAAGAAAATATATGAGAAAAGAGGAAAGAGAGAAAAAAGCACCATTTTACCATGGTAAATAAGAAGATTCCTGAGATGCTCATTGTCTGCTTGCCTTGTCATTTTGATTATGGGATAGCTCCTGTACCATGTGCAAGGGGTACCTCGTTAGCGGTTCTCTATGATAAACATGTACTTACTATGACAAGAACTTACCGGTAACTAAACTTGAGTAGCATTAGGAGCGGCCCTCGTATTCAAGGGACATGAGATTGCCAACTTATACTTTGTCAAGCATATACTCCATAGTTTGTTCACTTTAACCTGAATCACTTCAAGATGCTTATGCTAGGGGCAATGAGGGCTGAAAGGTAACAAGTACCATACATTTTGGGAGCTCTTTACGAGACTTGAAATCCCTGCTTCCCTTTATGAAGGGCCTTTCTTCCACCATTATATTGAGTCCCCACCTTCTATCCTTAGGCACCAATTAAGAGAGCATAGTTGCCATTCTTAGTTGTATGTTCATTGTCCCAAAACTTATTGATTGATTCATATTGTTGATATTGCTTGTTCATGAACTATTTGTATCTACTCACTCGTATGAACTTTGAAGGTATCCTATGCATTTATTTGCTACTCCATGAGGGACAAGCTGAATGCCACTATGCTATGTTTTCTATATGTGAAACAAACAAATGTCTTTCAATGCATTGTTATTCATGATCTTGTTTGTAACCTTTCATGTTGCATACATAGTTACTTTGTCTTACTGTTAGAACGTCTTCTTTCATGCTCATGTTTAGAGTTCTTTGATCCCAGCTTTCAATGCTTGCAAATGGTTTGATCTTGATTTTGATGGTGCATGTCACCTCAAAAATTATTCTTTTTATCATTTACCTACTCGAGGACGAGCAAGAGTTAAGCTTGGGGATGCTTGATACGTGGAAAGAGTATCTATAATTTGTGATGTTCCATGATTGTTTAGTATCTACTTTGCTTTGCTTTGTCTACACTTTGAGGTATTTTTATATGTTTTCTCGGACTAACCTATTAACAAGATGCCACGGTGCCAGTTGCCTGTTTTCTTCTATTTTTGGTTCCAGAAAAGGCAGAAAATCAATATTCTCAGAATTGGACGGGACAAAAGCCAAAGTCAATATTTTACCGTGGGGCACACAAAGCCGGAATACGAGACGGAGGAGAGTCACCAGGGGGCCACACCCCTGGCCTGCGCCTGGGGGGAGGGGGTGCGGCCACCCTGGGTGCCCCCTGCCTCGCCTCTTCGCCTATAAGAAGCCCCCGATACCAAAACCCTAAGTACCCTATGATACGTCGGAAACATATCTATAATTTTTGATGTTCCATGCTTGATTTGTATATACTTTGTTTTGCTTTGTCTAAACTTTGAGGTGTTTTTATATGTTTTATGGAACTAACCTATTAACAAGTTGCCACAGTGCCAGTTGCCTGTTTTCTTCTGTTTTTGGTTCTAGAAAGACAAAAAATCAATATTCTCGGAATTGGACGGGACAAAAGCCAAAGTCAATATTTTATCGTGGGCAACACGATGCTAGAAGACGAGACAAATAAGGCTCACCAGGGGGCCACATCCCCTGGCCGCGTGGGTGGGCCCACCCCGCGCCTGGGGAGGGAGGGGTGCAGCCGCCTTGGTGCCCCCATGCCTCGCCTCTTTGCCTATAAGAAGCCCCCGATGCAGAAATCCTAGGCATCCGATCAAAACTCCACGAAAACTTCTATAGCCGCCACCATCGTCCCTAGATCGGGGCGATCTCAAGTTCTTCCCGGCACCCTGCCGGAGGGGAGATCATCCTGGAGGCCTTCTTCTCCGGTATGAAGCGTGAGTAGTTCCACCTTGGACTACGGGTCCATGTAGTAGCTAGATGGTTGTATCTCCTCCTTTGTGCTTTCATGTATAGATCTTGTGAGCTCCGTTCATGATCAAGATCTAATCTATTTGTAATCATGCATGTTGTCGTCGTTATGGAAACGACAGAGCCTAAGAAGGCTAGATAGAGGTGTGGGAGCAAGCAGGGAAGCGTGCGACGGCGTCCACATGCGGGATTGGGTACAAGCGAGCGTCGGGGACACAAGAAGTACCCAGGTTCGGAGCCCTTGGGTTGAGGTAAAACTCCTACTCCTGTCGATCTGACTATAGGCATGAACACAAAGGGATACAAGGCTCCTCTAGCTATATCAGGTCTGGCTAATGATCTAGGAGAGTCCAACCCTTGCGATGTTGCCCCTACCGCCCCTAATATAGGACGAGGCGGCGTGGGCAACGGCCTGGCCGACTGGCGGGTCCCACAGACGGGCCCCAGCCGGCTAGGTCATCTACAGTGGCTGGCATGGAGGGCGTGTACCCACAGTCAAGCCCATGCCGCCACGCCATCTACACTTGTTGGGGAGGTGACCCCGGTTAGGGTCAAGACAGGGGAAAGATGAAAGGAATCTCCCTTGTCATGAGACGAGTTATTGTTTGTGTCGGCCGGGTCATATAAGAGTCGGCCGAGATAAGCAGGGCCATGGGAAGAATAGAATGAGTAACACCTTATCCGGCCGACATATGAGTTAAGTCAGCCGAATGAGTCTAGCTAACTTGAATGCAGGTGAAGGCCGAGCCGAGTTATGCGAGACAAGGCCGAGTAACACGAAGCTTGCAGGAGAAGGAGGTGCCTATAGTCAAACCCTAGTCACTGGCTAGGAGGAATCTAGACAGAGCCAAGCGCAAAGGACAAGGAGCAAAGCAGCAGAAGGGTAGAAGAAGGTCACAGAGGTGACATTCAGGGAGCCCGAGGCACGCATGTGAAGGTCTCTGGAACGTTGCCGCCGATAGAAGGGGGACACGGAAAGGAGGCCGCCGAGTTACCATATTGGGACAAGAATATTCCAAGAATATGCTTGCCATGTCAGCCCTAGAAGGAACCAAGGCACCTCTTTATAAGGGGGGACGCTGGCTCCTGAGAGGGGGATCTAATCATTTTACGCCGTAAGGCTCATGTAGTAGCTCTCTTCTTCTTGCAAACAGCTCAAGGAGCATTTGTAGTCCTTAAGAGGAGAAATAAAGATCTACATGTTAGTCATTTGAGTGTAGAAATCACTACATCTTCCCTCCCCGGATCCCTCTAGCATCCATTGGCCCCATACTTTAGCCTACCCATGGCATCTGCCGTGCCACCACCACGACAGTTGGCGCCCACCGTGGGGCCAGCAGCGGTGCTAGCTGGAGTCAAGATCCGGACGGGAAACTTCATCCACACCGGCGAGCGCGTTGTCTCTGGCTTAGTCCAGAGATTTGATCTCTGGGACTATGTCAGCGATAACGCATGTAGCTTCAGGAGGAAAGCACCTCCGTGCAATGGCATCTTCATCAACTTGGGCATGCCCAAGGTCTACGTCGGCGTCGACACCTCCTACGTTTATCCTCACCGAGTAATTGATTCAGGAGAGCCTCCCCTCAGCGCCGCAAACGGTCCGTGTAGAGCACGCCCCGTCGGCAACATCGAGGTGATGGTCGCAGCCGCGGTATAGGCGGCAGGAGCAGGCGCCGGATCGAGCAAGGACTCGGCGGCAGGAGGACATGTGACCACGAAGCAAGCAGCTCCACAACCCATGGAGGTAGATCCATCGGCAGCCAAGTCAGCCGAGGTGCAGGAGACAACCCCAAAGGCAGCAAGGGTAAGATGGCCACCTCTAGAAAGACCAGAGAATATTCTCCAGGCAACTATAGATAATCTAACCACGCCTGTGGCGCCGATACTCGATCCGGCTAACGCTCAGGCGAAGTTAGAAGAGACTAGGCAAAAAGTACTGGTAGAGGCAAAAAAGGTGTCGGCCTTGCGGGAGTCCTTGAACAGGACCCTGCGAGAATATTCTAAGGCAAACAAACTAGATGTTTCCCCCGAGCGGGTAGATGAATTAAGATTGAGAGGAAAAAACCTCATGAATGATATCAACAAAGAGCACGAGACACATAAGGCAGATTCAGTTGATCTAGGCTTGGCGAGGTATAGCACCCCGACAAAGAACCTAAGGGCGGCAAATGTCGCTGCATTGGAGTTAGAAGGATTAAGCAGGGAAGCCTGGCAGAAACATCAAGAAAGAGTGAATGAGCTGGTACGCATTGCGAACCAACAGAATGATGAAATGCTTAGGCCTGACCCGGCAAGACCGAGAGCCTCGCGTATGGTTCATTCGGCTGGAGCAACGCCCGCACTATCAGTGGCAGCAGCATCCTCACCCGAAAACAACGCGCGAAAAGATAGAGCAGTAACTTCAGGAAAAAGAAATAAGCAAAATTTTCCATATGATCCGGCAGTAGCCGGGTCAATGAAAACAGAGGCAATGGAAGTCGAGGTAACAGTGGCGATAGAAATCCCGGCCATGCCAACAAAGGCAACGGAAGCCGAGGTAATGAAGACCTCGGAAGAGGAAATCTGTCACATCCCAAATTTTAGATTTGGTCTTGCATATCATTCATAGCATTGCATCATATCTTTCCATGCAAAACCGTCGAGTAGAAAGGTTCGTCGAAACGCTATCTTCAAAACCCTATTTTGTTTCGATACGAGTTTCCTGCGGGAGGCTTTAGAGAGACTTGCAACAACCACCCCTGTAGGTTCGAGTTTTCGCTCAAACTTCGACTGAAGGTTGTTCCCCTCGACGATACGAACCCGTAGGCACGAGAATCGCTCCAATCGGAGTTCGTATGCAAAAGACTCGGACGTTTTAGTAAACCGCCGGAAAACGGTCCGAAATTCTGGACCGATTTCCGAGTTCGTGTCCAATTCTGGACCGTTTCTGTTTAGGATTTCAGCGCGCAGGACTTCTTAAAGAGGACCCCACCTGGGCCCTCGATTCCCGTGCCCGCACTTCTGCCCCACGTGCCGACCCCGCCGCCTCTCCTCCTGCCGCGCGCGCGCCTCCCCAGGCGCCGTCGCCGCCGCCGCCTCCCGGCCACCTTGCCGCCGCCGGCCACCCCCCCGTCGCCGGCCATCGCCGCCACCATCGCCGGGTTCGCCTCCTCCTCCTCTTTCCGTTCCCGCCCTTCTCACCGCCGTTCGTCGCCGTCACCGATCCCATCTACCGCCGCGCCGCTCGCCTCCACGGCCACCGGCCATCACCGCCGCCATCACCGCCGCCACTCCGCCGCCGCGCGCCAGCCGCTATCGCCGCCTCCGCGCGGGCCACCGCCCGCGGCCGCCCCGCGCCACCCGGCCGCCACCGCCCGCGAGCACCACCGCCGCCAGCGCCGCCCTCGACTGCCGCCGCCGTCGCCACCGGCCACTGCGCCGCGCGCTGCTGCCTCGCCGCGCGCGCGCCTTGCTGCGCTGCTGCCGCGCCGCCGCTGCCTTGCCGCGCGCGCTGCGCGCTGCTCGCTGCGCTGCCGCGTGCGCTCGCCCGTGCGCGCATGCATGCACGCATACACGCACGTGCGCGCCGTCTTGTGCGTGCGCAATTATTTTCTCGGACCCGTAGTTGACCTTGTGTATCCGCGCAGGAAGAACCACGTCGCTAGAAGTGATCGCCACCGCCGTCCGGAGCCCGCCGCATCTTCCGGAGTCCATTTCGTCATCCGTTTCCGGTAAGACAGCAGCCACCGTCAGATCTCAGATCAGCGGCTTAGATCGTTCGTTGACTGGTCAGCATCCCAGGCGTTGACTAGTCAGACGCCCAGTCAGCGCCCAGTCAGCAGACGCTTGACCAGTCAAACAGACACAGTTGACTGGGTCAATTTCGTTAATCCCTTTTGTTGGCAGATTTCGGTAGAATCTTGTAAATTGCATAGAAATTCAACCGCTTGGCCAAAAATTGCAAATAAAATATGTATGGGTTCAGTGAGTTGTGTAGAATCTCTCTGTACCTTTGGTTCAGACTTTTACTATCAGGTTTAATACAGTTTAATCAAACTAGTTAGTGGACTTTTCGGAGTAATAAATTCGTAGAAAAAGATCCGTAGCTCCAAAAATCGCGTGTGATATGTCCCTGAACTCGTGTGAACGAGGGGAATCTCATAGTGAATTAAAAAGATAGGCTTACAGTAAAAACTTCTGCAGTATTTGTTTAATGGCTTTCTGCAGTGTTTTAATTACTCGGGAAGTTCTACAACTCCTTTTTGAGTAATTCAAATTGGTACTGTTTCTTTACAGCGATGCCTTTCGGTAGAATATTTCCAAGATTTTACAAACAGTATACTACCGGTAGTGAATTATTTAAGTTCTAGCTCTAGTTGTGAGCATTACTTTTGTCTATTAGTTTCCCTAGCGCTAAAACTATTTTTCATGCATGAAATCGGTAGTGTATGTTATAGGATGTTGTGGTGCAGCTGTAGCACCAATTCACTTGTCGTTCGTGCATTCATGCATCATATTTGTTGCATATGCTTGTGCATTGTTTGTTTATGATTGCAATTGTATCGTGTAGATTGTGTTGAGTGCAACGCTTGCTCGTGTGAGGATTGTGCTCCAGAGCGCTACAACCAAGGCAAGTAGATGCTACTTTGTTCATGACATCGTCCTACTATTTTCATTGCATTGTCGTGTATTTTGTAGAAGCACATGTAGGATGATACTATCCCTATGCTATGTCCTATTATGTGGTAGGGCTTTCCTTGTAGATGAACCACCGTTGGTAGATGTGCTTAGCCATGCTATGTTGAACGAGGGCTGGGTTACATCATTGATACTTGTTTTCTCAAAGTATTGGTTTGTGAAAACTAAAACAACTTAATCAATGAATCCCCTGGGTGTGATGGTATTGATAAATTTTGGTGGTTTCATTGCGGAAAGGCACCCAGGTATCAAGAGAGAATGATTGGCTTCTTTATTGTGTAGCTTACGTGTACAACCATGTGCCAATAATGAAATGGGCGGTTGGTTGGACTTAGTAGGTTGTGGTAACTCGAACCCACGTATCCAGAGATGTAGAATTTTGGTAGGATGGACCGGTGCGCGTCAGGATTGAGGAGCTACTTCCCGAACAGTCTCTTCTTGGTCTTCTCCCTATCGTCACCCAAAATGAGAGTGACGGTACGAGCTGGGCTGGCCAAGTCACATGGGTAAAGTGTACTAACCTCTGCAGAGTGTATAGTCTAATCGATTAGCCGTGTCCCCGGTTATGGACATCTGAGTTGCTAGATATTGATTCCATGACATGTTTCTCGCTCATTCTAATTTCATAATTGCTTTAATATTGTTGGGTTAACTTAATTGTGATCTTTTCAAATAAAACCAAACTGTTTATGAAAGTAGGACAAATGTATTTGCAAATGCAAGCCAGACACAGCTCCACTTGCCAAATATGCATGTAGATGTTAGTACTATTGTCTCCTTTACTAGCTCTACTTGCCATACATTCCATGTATTGACCCTTCGGGGCTGCTACGTTTCATGTTGCAGGTTATTCCGATTCTGATTGATCGTTATAGGCCACGGTACTCCACTCGGCACTTGTTCACTTGTGGGCAATTTGAAGATTGGAGGTTTTACATGTTTATGTTGCTACCTGAATAATTTGAGCTAAGCTTTATGCTAAGCTTTCATTGTAATAATGGTACTCTGGATCTTGTAGATCATGATACACGGTTATTTTGCTATGATTATCTATCTTACTCTATTGTGGGTCAATGAACCGATCCAGGGATTGGCATGTCACATAGAGGCCACGGTCTTTTCAGAACCGGGGTGTCACAGGATGGTATCAGAGCCCGTGTTCGACTGTAGGATCGTGACCTAGGATTGGATTAGGAAGCCATAGAATTATTAAGCCTATATTAACTCTGTCTTTCCTCTTATGCCTTTCACCCTCGTAAATTCTTACCATATGCTATTCTCACACTTTCCTCTTTTACTTGATAGATGGGAGACGTCAGGACTGAGTATGTCACCATGGAGTCACCAAGGCCCTTTGCAAGGCAGTTAGCTCAGCTCTCTCAGTCATTGGGATTGCCACTGCCTATGTTCAAGGGAAGAAGGCTGTACACCTATGGATACGGAGAGGATGCATGGGAGATCACTACCTTCATATTCAGAGATGCCGCCTTGCCAAACCCCGCGCACTTGGTCTACACCAAGACATACTGCAATTGGGGACTTGGAATCAACTTGGCCATACATGAAGCCCTGTCTCGCTAGTGCCACTATGTCCAACACCTACTGCCTGCGGATTCACCCTACCGTGACTATGGAAGGCGTGATGAAGAAGGGAACATTGTGATTACCCCGGGCGACAGGAACAACATGCCGCCCCGTCGAAGGCACATAGAGGACATGGAAAGAGAGAATGGAGCTCTAGCAGAGAAGGTGAGGATGTTGAAGGAGATTGCTGACTTTACTAGCAATGGAATGGTGGTCCAAGGACAGGAAATAGACACTTTGCATGAAGCTGTGGGAGTTCTGGAGACTGCCCTGATAGCCAGAGATGAGACCATAGCCCATCTTCATGGTACTGTGCAAGAGAACACCCAGAACATACAAAAGTTGCAAGGGACCGTCCAGGAAAGGGACCAAACCATTAAAGTTATGACAGCCCAGATTGCCGCTCTCCAAACACAGCTGAATCCACCCTCTGATGATGACAATGGAGATGATGGCAACAATGGGGATGATGATGACAGTGGAGATGAAGATGATGATGAGGACGAGGATGATGGAGACGATGATGGTGTAGGAGATGAAGCTGTTGCTGTAGCAGCTGAGGATGAAGAAGAAGAGGAGGATCCATAAGAGGTGGAGTTTGAAGTCTCAAGTGATGGTTCAGGAGAGGTGTACACTTTACCGCCATGGTTGTACCGCGAGCCGAAGCGCCAACGCATGACCGCAAGGACCTACCTCAATCTCTTCAAGAAGTAGATAGAAGTCCACCAATTAGTCCTCGTTAGGCGAATTCGTTAGGATTAGTCTCGATCGTTGTGAATCTTAGTTCGTGTTAGTTTAAAAGTGTTTAGTTGCTTATTTGTGTACTCCAATATCCTAGGATTTATTTGAACAATTAATGAAAGAGTTATGGCAATTTGGTTATCATCTGTGTGATTTTCGCTGCAGTTTTTCTGCTGATACAGCAGTACTGCGCGATTTTTCATATTTTTCTGATAACTCGGAAAAATCTGAAAAAAATTGGGCTGATGCGAAACTCTCTGTGCCATATGAACAAAAATTGGCTAATTTTTCTGACGTGTTTAAGTCAGGCGGAAAAATTCGTGAACGCTGCTGGACTGTTCTGGCAGATTGCTGTTTTTGCTGATTAGTTGATCTATTGTTCAGTTAACCATTGCCAACTCTTGCAAAACTATTTTAGTAGGTATATACTTCTAGGACAACACCTGGGATGTTGCTGAACCGCTTGTTTGTTGATGTGTTGCTTGCTTGTGATTGTCTGCTATTGTTTGTTGTTGATTGATCATATGCATGGGTAGAATCCTATTATCGTAGTTGATTCTTTCTAAACTTACCTATGCTGAACTGCAGATGCCTCCTCGCCGCCAACCCACTGAGATGGAGCAGCTGATGGCAGCTCAGGCACAACTGACTCAAGTGATGACCCAGTTCATGGCGAACCAGAACAACAACAATGGAAACAATCAGCCTCAGGGAGATGCTCTCACCAGATTTCTGAGGTTAAGGCCAGCTAAGTTCTCTACTGCAATGGAACCAATGGTTGCTCTCGACTGGTTGCGTTCCGTCAACAAGGATCTAGTAACTGTCGGTTGCACTGATGCTGAGAAGGTGAGGTTTGCCGCTCACCTACTGGAGGGACCAACCGCTTCTTGGTGGGACACATTTCAGATCACCCACCCGCTGGATACCGTGACTTGGGCTATGTTCGAGAAAGGTTTCAGAACCAACCACGTGTCTTCAGGAGTTCTGAGCCTGAAGAGGAAGGAGTTCCGCAACTTGCGCCAAACCAATCGTTCCGTGGCCGAGTACATTGAGGAGTTCAACAACCTGTCCCGTTATGCACCTGAGGATGTTGACACTGATGCCAAAAGGAGGGAGAGATTCCTGGATGGCCTCAGTGATGAGCTTTCAGTACAGCTACTCGTGGTTTACTGCCCCACTTTCCAGGAGCTTATGGACAAGGCCAGGATCTTGGAGGGGAAGCACAAGCAAGTGGAGAACCGCAAGAGAAAGAACAACAATCACCACTCTGGTTCACACCACAAAACTCGCACTTCATATGATGGATACTCCAAGCAGGGAGGAAGTGAGCATGGGAGCCATGACCGCCGCGATGGACATCGTCATGACAACCATAGGAGCAGCCACCACAACCACAAGGGAGGACACTCTCACCACTCTGGAGGACACGGTGGACATGACCGCAACCGTGATCGCAGCTTTGTGAAGAAGGATCTGAGCGAGGTGACGTGCTTCAAGTGCAAGCAGAAGGGACACTATGCTGACAACTGTCCGGAGAGGAAAGGACTCAATCCAACCAACGGCGAGAAGGCCACAGTGAACCACATGAATGTGGAGGAGATTCCAGATGAGCCTGACCTTGTGATTGGTAAGTTCCCAATCAACACTTACCCTGCACTTATACTTTTCGATACTGGTGCATCGCATTCATTCATATCAAGGGCATTTGTGGATAAGTATAAGTTACCTACCGAGTCTATGAAAAGGTCTATTAGAGTGAGTTCACCTGGAGGAGATATGATAGCTAGTGCGGGATGCCGCGACTTGACTGTGAGGATTGGAACACACAACTTCATTGCACATTTGGTAGTGTTGGATTCACAGGGATTAGATATCATTCTGGGTATGGATTGGATGTCTATGCATGGGGGACACATAGATTGTGCACAGTGAGCTGTTTCACTCAAAACCCCGGATGGTAAGAGGATTAGATTCAAGTCGGCTGCACGACCAGGAAGGTGTAAGTTGAATTCTCTTAAGGGGGTTAGCATGGATACTGTGCCAGTGATTAGGGATTACCCCGACGTGTTTCCGGAAGAGCTGCCAGGTATGCCACCTGATAGAGATGTAGAGTTTCTTATCGACCTGCTGCCGGGAACAGGACCAATAGCAAAGAAACCATATAAGATGGATGTCGATGAGCTGAAGGAATTGAAGAAACAGTTGAAGGAGCAGCTGGAAAAGGGATTCATTCAGCCTAGTGCGTCGTCATGGGGAGCACCTGTTCTGTTTGTGGAGAAGAAAGACAGCACCAAGAGATTAGTGGTGGACTATCGTTCGCTGAATGAAGTAACCATCAAGAACAAGTACCCTCTTCCAAACATAAATGATTTGTTTGATCAACTGGAAGGAGCAAAGGTGTTCAGCAAGATTGATCTGTGATCTGGCTACTTTCAATTGAAGATCCGGGAGGAGGATGTACCGAAAACCGCCTTCACCACTAGGTATGGTTTATATGAGTATACAGTTATGTCTTTTGGACTAACGAATGCCCCGGCATACTTCATGACCATGATGAACAAGGTATTTATGGAGTATTTGGACAAGTTCGTGGTGGTGTTTATTGATGACATACTGATATATTCCAAGGATGATGCTGAGCATGAGAAACATCTGAGACTGATTATGGAGAAGCTGAGAGAACACAAGCTGTATGCCAAATTCAGCAAGTGTGAATTCTGGCTTAACACTGTTGGGTTTCTTGGACACGTAGTGTCAGGAGAAGGAATTGCTGTTGATCCAAACAAAGTGACTGCAGTAACAAAGTGGGAAGCGCCCAAGAATGCAGGAGAGATTTGAAGCTTTTTGGGACTTGCTGGATATTACAGGAGGTTCATTGAAAACTTCTCCAAGATTGCTAAGCCGATGACTGAATTTCTGAAGAAGGAGAGGAAGTTCGAATGGTCAGACGTATGTGAAGCCAGCTTTCAGGAACTGAAGAGTCGACTAGTAACTGCGCCTGTTCTGTGTTTACCAGATCTTCAGAAGGATTTCCAAGTGTACTGCGATGCTTCTCGACAGGGACTTGGGAGTGTGCTGATGCAAGATGGGAGAGTAGTGTCATATGCCTCGAGACAACTCAAGCACCATGAGCGGAATTACCCCACACACGGCTTGGAGTTAGCGTCAGTGGTTCATGCGCTCAAGGTATGGAGGCATTACTTAATGAGAAAACACTGTGATGTGTACACCGACCACAAGAGCCTGAAGTACATATTTACACAGAAGGAACTGAACATGAGACAAAGGAGATGGTTGGAGCTTATCAAGGACTATGATATGAATCTACAGTACCACCCAGGAAAGGCCAATGCAGTAGCTGATGCTCTGAGCCGGAAGGTTTATGCCAATGGATTGACAATTGGTGAATTGCCTGAGGACTTGTGCAAGCAATTCAAGGACCTTAGACTGGAGGTAGTATCTGAAGGATACTTAGCAACAATGGAAGTCCAACCAACACTACAGGACAGGATCATAAAGGCTCAGATAGGAGACAAAGAGATAGATGAAGTTAAGGAAAAGATGAAGGAAGGTCGAGCAAGGGAATTCCGCGAGGATGAGCAAGGAACCTTGTGGTACGGAGATCGTTTGTGCGTCCCCAACGATCCCGAGATAAGGAAGTTGATTCTGCAGGAAGCTCATGACTCGCCATATTCCATACATCCGGGCAACACGAAGATGTATATGGACCTAAAGGACAGATTCTGGTGGAACAACATGAAGGGAGACATCGCGGAGCATATTGCCCTATGTGATGTATGCAGCCGAGTGAAGGCAGAACATCAGAAGCCAGCAGGACTGCTGCAACCATTGCCCGTGCCGGATTGGAAGTGGGATAGAGTGGGAATGGATTTTATCACAGGACATG
Source organism: Avena sativa (assembly GCA_916181665.1). Taxonomy (NCBI): domain Eukaryota; kingdom Viridiplantae; phylum Streptophyta; class Magnoliopsida; order Poales; family Poaceae; genus Avena; species Avena sativa. Next base: position 410,948,696 of record OV702283.1, on the reverse strand, counting down.
CCCAGGACCAGGTCAGGATATGACTCTATTTGGGTAGTAGTCGACCATTTGACCAAGGTAGCCCACTTTATACCAGTGAAGACGACTTATACGAGTGCAAAGTTGGCCAAGATTTACATGGACAGGATTGTGTGCCTACATGGAGTTCCCAAGAGTATCGTATCTGACCGAGGCACCCAATTTACCTCACACTTCTGGCGCCAGCTGCACGAGTCACTTGGTACTAGGCTGGAGTTTAGCACAGCGTTTCACCCACAGACTGATGGACAGACCGAGAGGGTGAATCAGATTTTGGAAGACATGCTGAGAGCTTGCGCCTTGGCTCATGGATCCAGTTGGGATGAGAATTTGCCGTATGCGGAGTTTTCCTACAACAACAGCTACCAAACCAGCATCAAGACGTCACCGTTCGATGTGCTGTATGGAAAACGATGCCGTACACCATTGCTGTGGGATGGAGTAGGAGAACGTCAGCTGTTTGGACCTGATTTGATCAAGGACGCTGAGGAGAAGGTCGCCTTGATTAGGGATAGACTGAAGGTAGCACAATCAAGGCAGAAGAGCTACGCTGACGCCAAGCGCAAGGAAGTGGTGTATGAGATAGGTGATAGAGCATACCTCAGAGTGTCGCCACTACGTGGAATCAAGAGATTTGGAATTAAGGGTAAGCTGCACCTCGATTTATTGGACCGTATCGGGTCTTAGCACACAAAGGAGAAGTTGCTTATCAGTTGGAGTTGCCAGAGGCTCTGTCTGCTGTTCACAACGTGTTCCACGTATCCCAGCTGAAGAAGTGCCATCCGGAGATGGTGGATACACCATTGAGAGACACTGTACCGCTAGAGGAGGTTCAGCTGGAGAATGATTTGACCTATGAGGAGAAACCGGTCAAGATTCTGGAGACGGCAGAAAGGACTACCCGTACCAAGACAATCAAGTTTTGCAAAGTACAGTGGAGTCACCACACCGAAGAGGAAGCCACTTGGGAGCGTGAAGATGACATCCGAGAGGACTACCCACACCTATTTGCTAGCCGCGCCGAATCTCGAGGACGAGATTCATCTTAAGGGGGTTAGTCTTGTCACATCCCAAATTTTAGATTTGGTCTTGCATATCATTCATAGCATTGCATCATATCTTTCCATGCAAAACCGTCGAGTAGAAAGGTTCGTCGAAACGCTATCTTCAAAACCCTATTTTGTTTCGATACGAGTTTCCTGCGGGAGGCTTTAGAGAGACTTGCAACAACCACCCCTGTAGGTTCGAGTTTTCGCTCAAACTTCGACTGAAGGTTGTTCCCCTCGACGATACGAACCCGTATGCGCGAGAATCGCTCCAATCGGAGTTCGTATGCAAAAGACTCGGACGTTTTAGTAAACCGCCGGAAAACGGTCCGAAATTCTGGACCGATTTCCGAGTTCGTGTCCAATTCTAGACCGTTTCTGTTTAGGATTTCAGCGCGCAGGACTTCTTAAAGAGGACCCCACCTGGGCCCTCGATTCCCGTGCCCGCACTTCTGCCCCACGTGCCGACCCCGCCGCCTCTCCTCCTGCCGCGCGCGCGCCTCCCCAGGCGCCGTCGCCGCCGCCGCCTCCCGGCCACCTTGCCGCCGCCGGCCACCCCCCCGTCGCCGGCCATCGCCGCCACCATCGCCGGGTTCGCCTCCTCCTCCTCTTTCCGTTCCCGCCCTTCTCACCGCCGTTCGTCGCCGTCACCGATCCCATCTACCGCCGCCGCCGCTCGCCTCCACGGCCACCGGCCATCACCGCCGCCATCACCGCCGCCACTCCGCCGCCGCGCGCCAGCCGCCATCGCCGCCTGCGCCACCCGGCCGCCACCGCCCGCGAGCACCACCGCCGCCAGCGCCGCCCTCGGCCGCCGCCGCCGCCGCATGCCGCCACCGGCCGCTGCGCCGCGCGCTGCTGCCTCGTCGCGCGCGCACCTTGTTGCGCTGCTGCCGCGCCGCCGCTGCCTTGCCGCGCGCGCTGCGCGCTGCTCGCTGCGCTGCCGCGTGCGCTCGCCCGTGCACGCATGCATGCACGCATACACGCACGTGCGCGCCGTCTTGTGCGTGCGCAATTATTTTCTCGGACCCGTAGTTGACCTTGTGTATCCGCGCAGGAAGAACCACGTCGCCGGAAGTGATCGCCACCGCCGTCCGGAGCCCGCCGCATCTTCCGGAGTCCGTTTCGTCATCCGTTTCCGGTAAGACAGCAGCCACCGTCAGATCTCAGATCAGCGGCTTAGATCGTTCGTTGACTGGTCAGCATCCCAGACGTTGACTAGTCAGACGCCCAGTCAGCGCCCAGTCAGCAGACGCTTGACCAGTCAAACAGACACAGTTGACTGGGTCAATTTCGTTAATCCCTTTTGTTGGCAGATTTCGGTAGAATCTTGTAAATTGCGTAGAAATTCAACCGCTTGGCCAAAAATTGCAAATAAAATATGTACGGGTTCAGTGAGTCGTGTAGAATCTCTCTGTACCTTTGGTTCAGACTTTTACTGTCAGGTTTAGTACAGTTTAATCAAACTAGTTAGTGGCCTTTTCGGAGTAATAAATTCGTAGAAAAGATCCGTAGCTCCAAAAATCACGTGTGATATGTCCCTGAACTCGTGTGAACGAGGGGAATCTCATCGTGAATTAAAAAGATAGGCTTACAGTAAAAACTTCTGCAGTATTTGTCTAATGGCTTTCTGTAGTGTTTTAATTACTCGGGAAGTTCTACAACTCCTTTTTGAGTAATTCAAATTGGTACTGTTTCTTTACAGCGATGCCTTTGCGGTAGAATATTTCCAAGATTTTACAAACAGTATACTACCGGTAGTGAATTATTTAAATTCTAGCTCTAGTTGTGAGCATTACTTTTGTCTATTAGTTTCCCTAGCGCTAAAACTATTTTTCATGCATGAAATCGGTAGTGTATGTTATAGGTTGTTGTGGTGCAGCTGTAGCACCAATTCACTTGTCGTTCGTGCATTCATGCATCATATTTGTTGCATATGCTTGTGCATTGTTTGTTTATGATTGCAATTGTATCGTGTAGATTGTGTTGAGTGCAACGCTTGCTCGTGTGAGGATTGTGCTCCAGACCGCTACAACCAAGGCAAGTAGATGCTACTTTGTTCATGACATCGTCCTACTATTTTCATTGCATTGTCATGTATTTTGTAGAAGCACATGTAGGATGATACTATCGCTATGCTATGTCCTATTATGTGGTAGGGCTTTCCTTGTAGATGAACCACCGTTGGTAGATGTGCTTAGCCATGCTATGTTGAACGAGGGCTGGGTTACATCATTGATACTTGTTTTCTCAAAGTATTGGTTTGTGAAAACTAAAACAACTTAATCAATGAATCCCCTGGGTGTGATGGTATTGATAAATTTTGGTGGTTTCATTGCGGAAAGGCACCCAGGTATCAAGAGAGAATGATTGGCTTCTTTATTGTGTAGCTTACGTGTACAACCATGTGCCAATAATGAAATGGGCGGTTGGTTGGACTTAGTAGGTTGTGGTAACTCGAACCCACGTATCCAGAGATGTAGAATTTTGGTAGGATGGACCGGTGCGCGTCAGGATTGAGGAGCTACTTCCCGAACAGTCTCTTCTTGGTCTTCTCCCTATCGTCACCCAAAATGAGAGTGACGGTACGAGCTGGGCTGGCCAAGTCACATGGGTAAAGTGTACTAACCTCTGCAGAGTGTATAATCTAATCGATTAGCCGTGTCCCCGGTTATGGACATCTGAGTTGCTAGATATTGATTCCATGACATGTTTCTCGCTCATTCTAATTTCATAATTGCTTTAATATTGTTGGGTTAACTTAATTGGGATCTTTTCAAATAAAACCAAACTGTTTATGAAAGTAGGACAAATGTATTTGCAAATGCAAGCCAGACACAGCTCCACTTGCCAAATATGCATGTAGATGTTAGTACTATTGTCTCCTTTACTAGCTCTACTTGCCATACATTCCATGTATTGACCCTTCGGGGCTGCTATGTTTCATGTTGCAGGTTATTCCGATTCTGATTGATCGTTATAGGCCACGGTACTCCACTCGGCACTTGTTCACTTGTGGGCAATTTGAAGATTGGAGGTTTTACATGTTTATGTTGCTACCTGAATAATTTGAGCTAAGCTTTATGCTAAGCTTTCATTGTAATAATGGTACTCTGGATCTTGTAGATCATGATACACAGTTATTTTGCTATGATTATCTATCTTACTCTATTGTGGGCCAATGAACCAATCCAGGGATTGGCATGTCACATAGAGGCCACGGTCTTTTCAGAACCGGGGTGTCACAAAATCATAAGAACAATAACCCAGCAGAGGGAAGGAGAGACCCACCGCCCGAACCTCAGCCAAGGTATGAGCCTCGGCAAGAGCGAGAAATAAGACCAGCTCACCATAATCAGGCAAACGAGAGGTACAATGATGGTTACTTAGATATGGAGTATGCAGGACATGGTGGGAATAACCATTATGGAATACAGGAGAGAATCATTTACAGAAACTTGCCATCAAATGATGCAAGGTTAAAACTCGACAGGTTATATCGGTCCGAGTTATTGGAGGAACATGGTCCGCCTGGTCCGGCGTGTTTCGGACCTCGGATCATGGGCGAACCACCGGTGCCAAACTTTCAACTGGAAAGGGGCACGAAAACATACAATGGGAGCACAAAACCATAGGATTGGTTGATTGACTATGCCACTGCAGTGAAAATTGCTAGTGGAAACATACGATGGGCGGTGAGATACGTCCCACAGATGCTGGAAGGACCAGCCAAAGTGTGGCTGAACAATCTGCTAGCAGGCAGTATCAACTATTGGCTAGATTTTGAAGAGATGTTTGTCAGCAACTTCACCAGTACCTATAAAAGGCCAAACAGGCCACAACAGCTCGCTATGTGCAAGCAGAGGCCGAATGAAACAGATAGAGAATTCTTGACTCGATGGTGTAACCTCAGAAACTCATGCGAAGGAGTCATAGAGTCTCAAGCGATAACTTGGTTTGCTCAAGGCTGCCGATACGGAAGTGTGTTATGGCAAAGGCTGCAAAGAGATATGCCGACTACATTGGCAGAACCTATCAGGATAGCAGATTCCTATGCTTTAGGGGATCCAACGCAACCAGAATTAATGTCGGCAGAGCATCAGGAGCACCAGGATCAATACGCAAGAGATGCGGCCGGATCATCAAGGCGCAACGAGTTCCGAGGTAGAAGAAGGGAGGAAAGACCGGTTTACAGATATGCTTCCAATCAGGTGGCAGCAGTAGTACAAGATCAGCCGAGTCACGGAAACAGTCAGCGATAGAAAAATGGTCCTCAGCAGTGGACACCGAGGAATGAAGGAAAGAGACAGTGGACACCAGAACAGAAGAAGCAGTGGCAGGAAAGGCTGAAATACATGTTTGAGTCCATGTTGGATCAACCGTGTAAGTTTCACACTCCAAACCCGGCCAAGTCGGCTAATCATACAACTCGTCAATGTGCTTGGATGAAAAATGCAATGGGGAACCCGGCGGGCATGCAAGCGACTCCTCATCAAGTGCATCAACAGCAGCAACCACAACTAACAGGAGAAAATGCGCAGGAGTTAATGTTGCCACCGCCTCCTCCGAGGTATGATAACTCGGACCGGAGGTATGCTGTGCATCAAGTGATAAATCAAGGTCAAGATGGAAGGGCAAACCCCGGAAACAACGGACGTAATGATTACAGGGAGCATCATCAATCATATTGCGTGTTCACAACAGAACAACAAGATAGGCAGAGTGTACAACGCTGGCATATGGAAGTAAATGCGGTTATGCCGGCGGTACCAAGATATGTGCCTTGGTCCGATCAGGAAATAACCTGGAGCATAAAGGATCACCCGAAGATAATGCCGAATCCAGGGTCCTACGCACTCATACTAGATCCGACATTTGTCGGGCCCAGCATCAATGTAAAATTCTCAAAAGTACTCATCGACAATGGCAGTAGTATCAACATCATGTATAAAGATACAATGCACAAACTCGGAATAGCACAAAATATGCTGCAATCCACGAGAACCACGTTCCATGGAATAGTCCCGGGACTTTCGTGTGAACCCATTTGGAAAGTCTGAGTAGATGTATTATTCGGCACAAGGGAAAATTGCAGAGCGGAAAATTTGGAATTTGAAGTGGTGGACTTAGAAAGCTGCTATCATGCTTTACTCGGACGGCCAGCATTGGCAAAATTCATGAGTAGCTGCCACATTACTTATTTGAAAATGAAGTTACCCGGACCACAAGGGGTGATAACAGTAGCCGGAGATTACAGAAAGTCGATGGAATGTGCTTCGGACGGATCAAACCTGGCCGAGTCATTGGTGATTGCAAGAGAAAAAAGAAGGATTCAGGAGGTAGCGGCTCTCGCTCAGTCAGCACAGCTGAATATGCCGGCATTAGCCAACCCGCATGGAAGTGTTTCTTTCCAGCCAACTAAAGAGACAAAAAAGATCCAGATAGATGAGCAGTTCCCGGAGCGCACCATCACGATTGGTGCCGGCCTAGATGCCAAATAGGAAGGCGAGCTCACCAACTTCCTCCGTGAGAATCGGGATATCTTTGCATGGTCAACTCAGGACCTGCAAGGTGTGCCGAGGGAGTTGTCTAAGCACTCTTTGCATGTAAGGCCAGGAGCAAGGCCGGTGAAGCAACCTCTCCGCCGCTTCGTCGAAGACAGGAGAAAAATAATAGGGGATGAGATAGTTCGGCTCCTTGCGGCCGGGTTCATCATGGAAGTGCTTCATCCGGATTGGCTGTCAAATCCGGTGTTAGTGGAAAAGAAAAAGGATGACCCAAATGTAGCCATCGTATGGCGAATGTGTATCGATTACACGAACCTAAACAAGGCGTGTCCCAAAGATCCTTTTCCTTTACCTAGGATAGACCAAGTCATTGATTTGACCGCTGGTTGTGAGCTGTTGTCATTTGTAGACGCGTATTCTGGTTTCCACCAGATACCGTTAAATCTGGCCGATCAAATAAAGATTGCGTTTATTACCCCGTACGGGGCTTATTGCTATCGCACTATGCCATTCGGCCTGCGTAATGCAGGAGCAACATACCAGAGGTGCATGCAAAAGTGTCTACATGACCAAATAGGAAAAAATGTACAAGTATATGTAGACGATGTGGTTATAAAAACCAAAGAGAGCAAAACGCTCCTGGATGATATTCGGCAGACATTCACAAACTTGAGAAGGTTCCGAATGAAGCTTAACCCGGAAAAATGTACCTTCGGTGTGCCGGCTGGAAAATTACTTGGTTTCCTCGTATCCAGCCGAGGTATAGAGGACAATCCAACTAAAATCCGAGCAGTTGAAAAAATGGAATTGCCGAGGTGTCTAAATGATGTACAAAAATTCACGGGCTGCCTGGCCTCGCTGAGTCGATTTGTATGTCGGCTGGGGGAAAAAGCATTACCTCTATATCAACTGATGAAAAAGTCTGATAAGTTCATTTGGACACCGCAGGCAGATAATGCGTTTCATGAGTTAAAAAAGATGTTGGTCACATCACCAATCTTGGCCTCTCCACTGTCAAAAGAACCTATGTTACTTTATGTAGCTGCCACTAACAGAGTGGTAAGTGCTGTGGTTGTCGTGGAACAGAATGAAGGTGATAAGTCAATACAAAGGCCGGTATATTACCTAAGCGAGGTATTATCGGCCTCAAAACAGAACTACCCACACTACCAGAAGATGGCTTATGGAGTATACATGTCGGCGAAAAAAATTAAACATTACTTCAAAGAGCATCCGATAAAAGTGATTTGCGAAGCGCCCATAGCCGAGATATTGAGCAACAAAGATGCAAGTGGCCAAATAGCAAAATGGGCAATCGAGTTATCACCTTATGCTCCGCAATTTGATAGGCGAGATGCAATCAAATCTCAGGCAGTGGCCGACTTCTTTGTGGATTGGGCCGAGGTACAATATGAGCCACCATTACCAGATCCAAATTATTGGACAATGCATTTTGACGGATCCAAGCTGAGAAATGGCTTGGGGACAGGGATAGTGTTAACTTCACCGAAAAAAGATCAGCTGAAATATGTGCTGCAAATACATTTCGCCGCATCAAACAATGTAGCCGAGTATGAAGCAATCGTCCATGGGTTAAAGGTGGCAAAGGAGATTGGTATACGTCGGATCCTATGCTACAGCGATTCAGATCTAGTAGTACAGCAAGTGTCAGGTAATTGGGACGCATTAGATGCGAATATGGCCCTATATAGATTCCATGTGCAGAAAATCATTGGATACTTCGAGGGATGCGAGTTTCATCATATACCTCGGGCGGAAAATGACGCTGTAGACACACTGTCAAAACTCGGATCAACTAGGCAGTCAATTCCCCCAGGTATCGCCCTAGAGCACCTGAGAAAACCATTGATTAGACCATCACCAGAGTCCGAGTCAATTCATACCTCAGCAGAATTGAAAGAAGGAAGTGTGCCAATGGAAATCGACAAAGAATGCAACCCGGACTTTCTGAAAGTGAACCCAGCCATCTCACGAGTGAATACAGATAAATCCGAAGCTGTTATGTCGTCAGAAAATATAGATATCAATAGTGAAATTATCCCAGAGAAAATCACGCCGACATGGGCGCAACCCATATTCTCCTTCCTTAAGGACGCAATCTTTCCAAGTAGTGAGGTACTGGCTAGACAGACAATAACAAGAGCAAAATCTTATACAATCATAAATAATGAGTTATATAAGAGAAGCGTCACAAGCGTGCTGCAAAGATGTGTTGACTCGGCAGAAGGCCAGGATATAGTCCTGGATATACATCAGGGAGAATGCAGGCATCACGCCTCATCCAGAGCTTTAGTGGCCAAAGAATTCAGGCATGGATTTTATTGGCCGACGGCGTTGAAGGAGGCAAAATAATTGGTAGAAAAATGTAACGGTTGCTAGAGATACGCCAACAAGATACATATGCCCTCGTCCGAATTAAAGACAATACCAATTACTTGGCCTTTTTATGTATGGTGCTTGGATATGGTAGGTCCGTTCAAGCCAGCCCGGGGCGGAATGACTCACATTCTAGTCATGGTGGATAAATTCACAAAGTTGATCGAGGTAAAACCAATAAGAAAATGTGATGGACCAACAGCAGTAAAATTCCTCAAAGACATTATCTTAAGATATGGTTATCCACACAGTGTTATTACAGACAATGGCACAAATTTTGCTGAAGGAGCCTTTGCTAGATTTTGCCAAGAGAAACACATAAGACTAGATGTTGCCTCGGCGGCTCACCCAGCATCAAACGGGCAGGTAGAGAGATCAAATGGGATGGTATTGTCCGGAATTAAACCCCGTCTTGTCGAACCTCTGCAAAGGTCGGCAAGATGCTGGATCGAGGAACTACCAGCAGTACTGTGGAGCCTCAGAACTACCCAAAACAGGTCAACAGGGTATACCCCATTTTTTCTGGTATATGGGGCAGAAGCTGTGCTTCCAGCCGACATAACACATTATTCGCCAAGAGTGACCCAGTATACAACTGCCGAGGTAAATGAGGTAGCTCGGCAAGACGATGTCATTTGCTAGAAGAGGCCAGGGAATTGGCATTATCAAGATCAGCTATTTATCAGCAAGACCTCCGACGATATCACAACAAGAAAGTCAATCCAAGAGTTTTTAAAGAAGGAGATTTGGTTTTTCGGCTAGTGCAGCGCATACCCGGCATGCACAAACTTTCACCCCCATGGGAAGGACCATTCATCATGAGTAAAGCATTGCACAATGATGCATATTACCTAATCGATGCTCAGTCACCAGAAAAGAACAAGGAAAACAAAGCCGGCGATGAATCAAAAAGACTGTGGAACATAGCTTTACTTCGCCCATTCTATACTTAGGAGCCATATGTTGTACGTCGTGATGTGACGCATCAAGTTGGAGTAGCAAACGTGTATTGAACCTCAGCACCTCGAGCAGTGACTCGGGGACTGCACCGTGGTATTTCTTATTTTGAATTATGTGTTAAATTTCAGCACCTCGAGTAGCGACTCGGGGACTGCACCGTATTATCCCTTATTTCGATTATGCATTAAACTTCGATACCTCGAGCATTGACTCGAGGACTGCCCCATGATTGTTTCTTGTTCTAAAAATATGTATTAAACTTCGGCACCTTGAGCGATGACTCGGGGACTACCCCGTAGTATTCTCTGCATTGAGCCATGAATTATATTTCGGCAACCCGGTTTGTAACACAGGGACTGCTGCATGATCCTAGATATTCTTTCAGCACACGCAAGAACTCTATAACCCGAGTGATAACTCGGGGACTGACTTGTATCACCCACTGTTTGTCGCCAGAAACATAAAAGATCCATAGCTCAGCTAAAGACTCGGGGACTCCCCAAAATTGTTGATCATAACTTGCAAGATATGATATAAACTTGTCTCAGTAATCAGAGGAATAGCAAAGCGGAAACAATCAAAAATCTCTAAGGATAATGCAAAAAAGGATAACAACCCCAGCAAATCGAAGTATGATAAGGGATGCAACTTATTGTATCACTTTACCAGATATGGGCTTCGGGCATTGTACTTCAGATAGAAGTTGAAAACACAACAGCTACGCAATCGAGTTTACGAAGGGCAAGCAAGATAAATGCCAAACGAAGGTCAGCCACATAAAAAAAATACAATCCGAACTTACGAAATCAAAGTTCGCCAAAGCAAAGATATAAAGCAATGAGATTTGTTTAGATAGAGTAATAATAATTACCATCACCCATGCCTTAGCGGCAAAAGGCAAAAAGGTTCACACCACACCAAAAGCCGGACAATTGTTCCACAGACATCATACGCCCGACATGCCGGGGACTTAGAGCAAGTCGAAGTTTTTTAAGCCCAAACAACAGAAGAAGCCAAACAACCCCTAAGGAGCACTAGCATGGTCAGGAGCATTGGACATAGGTATCTCGGACGATGAAGGAGGGACTTCGGTCTCCTTCAGCAGGGTATCTTTAGCAATTGGGCGTTCCGAAGTAGCTGGCGCATCAGCCGACGTTACCTCGGCTTCAACGGAAGCCATAGTAACCTCGGGCGCAAGGTCTGGCTGCTGAGAGACATTAGCTTGAGCTCGAGAATTCTCAGTCCCTTTAGAGGACGATCGCGCGTCGCCATCCTCATCTGAGCTCGCATGTGAGTCACGAGAGTTATCCGAGTCACCCTCTGCTTCATCCTGATCGGCCGAATCATCATCAGATGCATCTTCAACTTCGATATCATCCGCCGAATTGGGAAGAAAACTCGTCCCTTTGATCCAATTATGCAAGTCGGCATACTCGATAAGCTGAAAAGCACGAGCCTGACGACGAGCAATAAACTCTGGATTTTCCACCCAAGGAGAGCTAGTGCGCAGATGCATTAGAGTATCGAGGGAGATATCTTCATACCAAGACAACACGGCCGTAAGGGCCATGTCGGCACCAGCCCTCCCAGCAGATTCCCTCTAGAGGTTAAGTTGGGTCTGAGATGCCATTAATCTCTCCACAAGTATTTTGACTTTGTCAATATCAGGCGTTCCTGAGGTATTCGGCCAAAGAACATGGTAGGCTCGAATGGCTGCTTGCACCAGATCTCTTCCCATAAACTTCATTGGTCCAATAGCAGCGCCGACGGCAATCAGGAAGTCTTCCATTGAGTATTCTGGACTCGAGTCTGCGGGGACACCTCGGCGCTGACGAGCAGAAATCACTGCCTTAGAGCTCACTGGTTTAGCTTTCGGAAAATGATCTACACGAAAGGAAAATATATCAGTTAAAAATAAGAAAGAGAAGAAAATAACTCGGCCAAGGTCGGAAACTTACGATGAATATAACTCAACATTTTCTGGAGATTCCTGGGTCCAGTCGGCCTTATTCTTCTCAAAGCGAGTGATTTCCTCGCTCATCGTCCGGTTATTCAGCTCGACAGCATCGAGGAGTTCCTTATCTTTCTGCAGTTGCAGGCTCAGTCGATTCTTTTCTTTAGAGAACTCCTGATCAACTTTTTCCAATTCGGATTTCTGCGAAAGCTTGAGAGACTCAACCTCGGCACGTAACCGGGTTATCTCATCATCCTTTTCCTTAAGCTGCGCCGAATGAGTGGCGGCTTGTTCTAAAAAATGCAGCATCATATCAGGCATGGATATGCATTCTTGATGCGACGCTGCAAGTGTTTGTAACTCGGCTATACCAAAGCTGGAAGGTTATAAGAAACCCAGGATTTGTCTCGAACGAAAGTCAACAAGTCACAAGATGAAAAGGATAACTAACCTTCCAAAGCGTCAACTTTCTTGGTAAGGCGGGTATTAAGATTATTGATACTAGCTGCATACCAGCAAAGAGTGGATTAGCACGTCAGGCCAAAAATGTTAAGAACTTAAGGAACAATACAAAGATTTATTAAATTACCAGTTTTCTTCACTACGGGGACAACCTTTTCATATTTCTCTTGCAATTTCTTGTGTGCAAAGATCAACCTTTGAAATTCGGCTGTCCGCCGATCATGGGCAACCTAAGTACCAAAGTGAATTACACAACTGGATATTCAAAGCTAAAACAGATCCGATCAAGCAAAACTTAACTCGGATCTAGGTGGCTGGATATTCAAAGCTAAAACAGATCCGAATCAAGAAAAACTTAACTCGGATCTAGGTGGATGGATATTCAAAGCTAAAACAGACCCGAATCAAGTAAAACTTAACTCGGATCTTGGTGGCTGGATAATCAAAGCCGAAATAGATCCAGATTAAGAAAAACTTAATTCGGAATATGGATGGACCACGGTCAATCCAAGTCATGCAGGAAATTGGCTTAACAAATAATGGATTTGAAGCCTAACAAAGCTTCCAAACGAACAACAAATTATTTGGTTGCAAGCTTCGGGAACTAGTGTATATATACTATCATTTGAATAACAGATAAAGTATCAATAGAAGCGCTTACCTCGTTCATCTTATCACTGTCAAGAACAATCTTAGTAGCCATATGCAAACGACTGCTGATGTCGGAAAGCTGAAATGGCTGGCTACTCGGATTGCCCTCAAGCTGATCGGCGGCATTCCAGTTATTGGCGTATTCCACCAAAGAGCCGAGGCTGTTCCCACTCTCAGTACGGGTCAGTACTTTACCTCGGACCCGTTGGCTAACTACCGCCGTCGCAGGACTCTTGTGAAGAGTAAGCTAAGTGTCGGCGGCCGGGGTGACAACAGGCTTAGCAGAGGAAGCCCCCTTGCGGAGTGCATCAGCAATGTTGGGTTGAGAAGAGCTAGCCAACCCCTTCTGAGATGCTGAAGGTTTGGTAACAACAACCTTCCTAGTCTTAGAAGAGGTTTCGGCAGGGGCAGCAACCTCGGCATTAGGAATCACATCCTTGGAGGTAGGAGGAACTATAGTTTCTGAGGAGGCCGGGATAGTGGTATCCTCGGCTGGAGTTGGAGTAGCGGTTGGAATTGTGGTGGTCAAAGAAATATCGGGGGAAACCTCAGTGGTCATCACAGGGGCAACAGGCTTAACCGGGTGATCCGAGGTGGGAGTTATGTCGGAAATAATGGTAGGGGCAATAGGCACATCTGGTTGAGGCGATATATGGGTCGGCGTAGGAGGTGAATCAACACGAGAGGGACTGGGAACCCGAGTATCCTCTGGAGGAGGAGAGGCAGGAGAAGGCGGCCGAGTAGTCCGGGTCATCATACTCGGAACGCTGGGTTTCGCAGAGAGAGGAGCTCTGCAAGAGACAAAGAGTCGAATCAAAAGACAGAAAGAGAGAAACAAGAAGTACAAATGAAAATAAACTCACCCAGTAACCCTAGGCATGGTATTACGCCTCGGAATATGCTGGGCAGACTTCTTCATTCGCTTCTTGGGAGCAGTGTCGGAAGGATCTGCCGGAGTGGTGCGCTTCTTCGAGGTAGCAGGAGCTTGAGAAGTAAGAGGCTCGGTGTCGTGCACCTGACCGACTGGATTAGCTGGGAAAGTAGAAGCCGGAAATGCGTAAGAGATAGGCATCACGGCAACTACCTCAAGAATTTGGATGTCGTCTGAGTCACCTTCATCCCCATGGGCCGAGGTCTTTCCACGGGCGCGAGCCGGAGCAACATCCGACTTAGGGACAAACTCTTCCGAGTCAGGCTCCCCGCTGTTTGGGGTATTCCGGTCGACAGTCCACGGAAGAGCCAGAACCTCGGCATCCTCAATCTTTTGCTCCGCAAACCTCTGCGAGAGAAGAAACAAAGCAGAATTAGCAAAAGAACAGTCACAAACACGACTCGGAAACAAACACCAATGCATAAATTTACCTGAGGAGGGGGATTCCCGCGAGTGAACGGCTTCAGTCCCCATGCCCAATCCTCCGGCATATCGGTCTTGAAGATAGCTCGGACACGCTTATAAATATGATAGTCGTCGAGCTCAACCGTCAAAACTCGGTTGGGATCAAGAGGACCACTCATGTAACAAAGCTTGTGAGAGCGAAGCTGGAAAGGGCAGATTCGGCTGCTAATGAATGCAGTCATCAGATCCTCACCATGGAGCCCGGCGCGGATCATCTCCTTGAGCCGAATCTCGAATGCCTCGGCCAAAGCATGGCTCTTCCTAGGATTGTAGTTCCAATTCTTCTTGGAAGGGGTGTCAATACAAAAGGCGGGGAGACGAATCTTGTCTTCTTTTCCAATGTTTTTGACATAGAAAAATGATCTATGCCATTTCTTGCAAGACTCGAGGACGGCGACACGAGGGAACTCGGAGTTTCTCCGAGGTGTAATGGACGCGGCCCCGCACTGGGTAAGGGACTTCTCGGAAGGGTGAAGAGATTTGTCCGATACGACATTAGATCGGATCTAGAAGAATTTAGACCAAACAGGTACGGAGGGCCAGAGGCTGAAGTACCCCTCCGAGGCCGAGATGTAAGCTGACAAGGAGGCGATAGCATTGGCAGGCAGGTGATGCGGCTGGAGGCCGAAGTAATCAAGGAACTCCCTGGTGAAATCGCTAAGGGGGAGGCCGAACCCGCGAGCAAAATGCGACATAAAGACTATGTATTCTCCCTCGTTGAGCACGGGAGAGGATTCATTGTCGGGCAAGCGACAGCTTACCTCGGCAGGGATTCAGCGCGTTTTGATTAGCCACTCTACCGAGTGACAGTTGAACCCTGCCAAGAACCTCGTTCTGGACCGGATGCGAAATCATCCTCCTCAACGAGGGCCCCGCTGGCAGAACTAGACATGGGCTCGCCGGAGGAATCAATGGAGGAGAAACTAGCGGCGGAGGGAGGCCTAGAAGCGTAGGGCCTCGTCGTGATTCTAACGAGCGCGGCGGCGCGACAAAGAAGAACCACCGCAAAGAATCTAGGAAACAGAGGGGTTGCCTAGGGCGGAAATCTAGCGGCGGTGCCGTAGAGTAGCTCACCAGCAAAGGCGGCGGAGAAGGACACGTCGGCGAGGTCGTCGGAGTAGGAAAACGGCAGCGTGATCGTCGATGAGGTAGACGATGGCGCGGCCGCTAATGCACGAAAGGAGGCAACGGCGCAAGGAGGAAGAAGAAGGGCAAATGAAAGGGGGAAAGTAAAATCATTTAGCCCTTTTCCCCTCCTTATAACCGCGTAGTCCTGGCGGTAGTGGGATCGTGGGTGCGCACGATAACCGTGTAAATCATGCGTGCGGTGGAATCGCTCGCTACTAGTGGAGCCACACCAAAGACCACATGACGCAGGAAGGGATCGGGCCTCCTGAACGATGCGGTACTCGAGGCATCGCTGCGCCGACGCGACGGGTGTAGTAATCACTATAGCTTGTCAGTGGGCACTGTAGAGGAACAAAAAACTAGAAGAATAATGATGAGTGGTACACATAAGACGAGGCGTGCTCAGGAAGCTGCACGGAAACCTCGAACATAAAGAAGTAACTCGGAAAGAAAGAGAGAAGTATGTTGGGAAACTGATGTGGCCCGACCGAGTTTTCAGGCAGGACCGCACCAGCTTCGGGGACTAATGTTGGGGAGGTGACCCCGGATAGGGTCAAGACAGGGGAAAGACGAAAGGAATCTCCCTTGTCATGAGCCGAGTTATTGTTTGTGTCGCCCGGGTCATATAAGAGTCGGCCGAGATAAGCAGGGCCATGGCAAGTATAGAATGAGTAACACCTTATCCGGCCAACATATGAGTTAAGTCGGCCGAATGAGTCTGGCTAACTTGAATGCAGGTGAAGGCCGAGCCGAGTTATGCAAGACAAGGCCGAGTAACACGAAGCTTGCAGGAGAAGGATGTGCCTATAGTCAAACCCTAGTCACTGGCTAGGAGGAATCTAGACAGAGTCAAGCGCAAAGGACAAGGAGTAGAGCAGTAGAAGGGCAGAAGAAGGTCACGGAGGTGACAGTCAGGGAGCCCGAGGCACGCATGTGAAGGTCTCTCGAACATTGCCGCCGATAGAAGGGGGACACGGAAAGGAGGCCCCCGAGTTACCATATTGGGACAAGCATATTCCAAGAATATGCTTGCCACGTCAGCCCTAGAAGGAACCAAGGCACCTCTTTATAAGGGGGGACGCTGGCTCCTGAGAGGGGGATCGAATCATTCTATGCCGTAAGGCTCGTGTAGTAGCTCTCTTCTTCCTGCAAACAACTCAAGGAGCATTTGTAGTCCTTAAGAGGAGAAATAAAGATCTACATGTTAGTCATTTGAGTGTAGAAATCACTACATCTTCCCTCCCCGGATCCCTCTAGCATCCATTGGCCCCATACTTTAGCCTACCCATGGCATCTGTCGTGCCACCACCACGACAACAGTGGTTGCTGTGCGGGTACTTATGCATAGTGCCACCTACTGTCCACTGTTACAACCGTCATCAGTAAAGTCGTCGGTATCAGCCGAGTGTCCGAGTCTCCTTTCTGTCTTGTCCGCCATCCTAGGCGTACTGTGTACTATGCTCTACATCATCCTATACCTTGCATGTCCTGAGTGGCCGGATAGGGTGGCCTAGCCGACTAACCTTCTTGGGCCGGATGGTCGGATCCATCCGGCTACTCTTCTGCCCTTGCTTGTCTCATCCGGCTGGTCTCTCTGCCGGTTGACTCCTTGTCTGTCTTGCTCCAGCCGGCTGACTTAATTTAGTCGGCTAGCAGGCTTTGCTGATGGTTCTTATCCGGCTGGCTGGTTTGCCAGCTTGGTCTTGGTCTGGCCTTTCTTCTGATCTGTCTTTGAGTTTCTATGTCCGGCTAGGCAGCCAGCTTGCAGGTTAGTGCCTTGTATCTTGTCCGGTTAGCCTTCTGGGGGTGACCCCCCCCCCGACCCTAGCCCTCGAGTGCGCGTAGATTCCGCCCTTTAGACGAAATGTGTGCGGGCTCAAAAGCTAGATTTTTGAAATTTTTGCCGGTTGAATTTGGCGGTTGTGCTGCCCGGCTGCGTTACCACTGACGCCAGCCGCGCGTAATGATGGTCGTGGGGAGACGTGCATCGTGGGATCGTGTCGACTGTCGAATTGGGAACTGCCGCCAACGCCCCGCCTCCCGCGCTGGAATCTTCTGTGCACTGCGCGCAGTCGCAAAGGATCCGGACGCCGTTGGGGCTATGGGGGGCTGCCACATGGCGAGCTGGCGGTTTGCCTCCCTGGCCCCTTTAAATAGAGGCCGTGGCGCCCCGCCGCCCCCACTGGTCATTTGCCCCCCCTTGCCTTTGCTTTCGACGACGTGTGCTCTCACCCCCTTCTGCCTTCGCTCTTCCTCTACGCTGCCAGCGAGCTCGTGCTGCTCGCTTTGCCAGCACCGCTAGCCCCTTCCTCACCGGAGCTACAGGCAACCATCACTCTTCCGTCGCTCCGCTTTTGTTCTCCCCTCCGTCTTCCTCCTCTCCGCCGCACTCTGCCGCCGACGCCATGGCAGAGAGCAGGGGATCCTGGTGCGATTCCTCCGTTACGGAGGCACAGGTGGAGAAGTACCGGTGGTCGCGCCTCCTGCCGACCGCCGGCGAGGTTGGGGTCTGCCTGGCCCCGGCTGATGAGATCTTGACGGTTACGCAAGCCGGCGAGCAAGTCATTTTCCTCGCGCATATGGCGCACGGCCTGGCCTTTCCGGCCAGCGCCTTTTTCATATCTTTTCTTGCCCACTTCGATCTCCGCCTCCACCATCTCGGTCCAAATGAAATCGGCATCTTGGCCCATTTCGTTGCTTTTTGTGAGTGCTACCTCGGGATCCAGCCGGATCTCGGGCTGTTCTGCCGGCTGTTCCTAATCCGGCCCCAGGTGCAATACGCCAAGGGTCCGCTGGTGACCTGCGGCGGCACCTCGATCTATAGCCGGTCGCAGACCGGCTACCCCAAGTTCAAACTGCACGACACAGTTAAACTGTGGTAGCAGACGTACTTCTATGTACGGAACTTGGGGTCAGAGGACCGGCTAAACCACCCGGCTTTCCAAGACTCCGAGTCTAGCCGGGCGCACTGGGAGGAGAAGATCTTTGGCTCCAAGGCGGAGTCGGACGTGCTCCTCCACCAGATGAGGGGGTTGGTGACGGCTGGTCTAACCGGCGTCGACGTGATGCTGAGTTGGGCCAGCCGGCTGATGATGCCCCTGCAGCAGCGAGCACACAAGATGTGCTACTACTACGGGCGGCTCGACCCCACCTGTCTCTCCCGCCACGAGCCCTCTTTAGCGAATATCTACAAGTGGATCTGGATGATCACGAAGGAGAAGATTACTTCTAAATGGAAGTTTGGTGTTGCTCCTTACACGCGCGAGAATCACGCGCCCTGGGTACTTATACTTGCTCCTTTCTTGCTTTTTCTTTTGTTCTCATGTTGTCTGGATGAACTACCTTATCTGGTCGGACTTGCCTTTTTTCTATGCAGATGTTCCCCTGCATCATACGGGAGGAGGGCGATGTGCCCCTCCAGGTCTTCGCGGCCGATCTCTCCGAGCAGCGCCCGCGCCGGAATAGCGGCGAGGGCTCGGATGGCAAAGAGGGTTTCTTCCCTAGACGGGGCGACGAAGCGGTGGAGGACCCGCACGGCCCAGAGCCGGAGGAGAGAGACGGCACCGCTGCGCCTAAACACTCGAGGAAGCGTGCCAGCGAGGGCACCTCCAGCAGCGCCGCCGCCCTGGAGGAGCCGACAGCCAAGCGTAGCCGGACAGCGGGAGTTCCTCCGCGCCCTGGCCGGACCACGGGTGGCCGAAGGAGGGCCGCGCCCGTGGTGCAGGGGTAAGTCTTCTGCGCAGTTCTTTCGCATCGTAGTTCTTTTGTTTTTTCGCATCTGTCCTTTCTCTGGTTTTGACCTTGCTTCTTATTTGCAACGCCGTTCTCTCCTTTGTTGCAAGCCCGGCTCGCAGCGCGCCTTCTGCCTTGCCGCCTCGGGATCCCTCTCCTCCACCGGCTGCCCCTTCGACGACCGCCCCGCCACTCGCGACCGAGTACATGCCCCCGCCAGTGACAACGACTGCCCCCCAGCCGACTCATGTCGTGCCCGAGTGCGCGGCGAGCCGGCTGGATGGGACCGCCAGTCTGGGCGGGGGCTCATCAGCCGGCGCAGGAAGCTCGGACGCCAACAAAGACATGGTCATCGTCGAGGATGTGGACTCCAACGATGAGGCGATTGTGCAGTGGCAAGCGGCCATCCGCGATGCCCCGGCTGCTCCAGCCGGCCCGCTGGCGCCTCTGCTGGTGGAGGCAGGGGCTTCTCTGCAAACCCTCGAGGTCAACCTCAAGGTCGGGCTAGCGGAGGTCAAGCAGCTCCGAGCGATGCTAGCCGGCGCCAACGAAGAGGCCGCCAAGCAGCTGGCAGCAGCACGCGGTACCGCGCAAAGTAAGCCCCTCTCGTCCTTTCTTTTTGTTCTTCACCTTGCTTGGTTCTTCTTCTGGCCATCCTCTTACTCGCATTCTTTTCCTTCTTGCACAGCTGTCATGGTTTGCACGCAGCGCGAGATTGACCGGATGAAGCGCTCTAACACGCTCCTTAGCCGGGACAATGCTGCCCTCCGACTCCAAAACAAGGAATGGCACAGCAAGGCGAATCAGCTGGAGGCCACCATTAAGGAGCAGGAGGAAACCCTCGCCAGCCAGACCGCCGCCTTCGATCTCCTAGACAAGGAGGCCACCCGGCTGAAGGAGCATGCAGAGATGCTTGACAACGAGCTGATGGACATTGGCCTTGTCGCCAAGGGTAAGTCGTCTACCTTTTCTTTTTGATTCCGCCCGACTGCCTTCTGCCGGCTATCCTTTTCTGATTTGCCCCTTCTGATCACAAGGCTTCTACCCCCAAGTAGATTCCCTTGCCTACGACTGGGTGCAACAGGTTGCGCCGTGTGAGAAGGCGGCTGTCCGGGACTTGGTGGGTCAGCTAGGAGAAGACACCGCCAACCTGTGCAAAGCCGCGGCCGGCATCCACGACTTGGTCTTTCCGGGGGAGCTCCTGCCACAGACCATGGGAGCCCTGGCGATCAAGCTGGGTGGCACGCCAAACGCCATCGACCGGCTGCACGACTTGGCCATGCGCGCCGGCTTCGAGATGGCGCTAGCCCTGATGCTCTCATGGTACAAGGACGCCCGCCTCGACAAGCTGGTGGACGGCTTACGAGCCGGCGCGGACCTTGATGCCATGCTTCGGGCCTACCCGGGACTCCGCTCCGCCGCCATCATGATTTCCGGCTACGCCGACATCGACAAGGTGCTCACGGAGGGCGAAGGGAGCGCGGGAGCAAATGGCTCGGAGGCGTCCTCCCAGGTTGGTGGAACCGGCGTAGCTCCTCCTCATGGCAAGTGCCTAGCTGCTTGAAGGTGAAGACCCCGGGATGCTGGGTGACTTTGTAAATTTTTTTAGCTTCCGATACTTCGTGTTTTTGGACAAATAGTTGTGCGGAGGCTTCGTCCTCCGCCGTTTTAATTTAATCTGCCTGTCTAGGTTGCCTTCGCGCACCCATTATCTTTATGCCTTGTTCAACTGGTTTTTCCGGCTGGTCCTCTCCAGCCGGCGATATTTTGCCTTCGCCTTCACGAACTTTCACATGCACTCTGCCTTTTCCCCATCTTGCTTTTCCGACTGGCGCTCGCGTGGCCGGACCAGAGAAGCTGCACCGCAGTCCGGCTGCGCGCATCCGGTCGCTCTCTGGACCTTTTTCTCTATTACTTTCCTTATCTTACTTCTTCCTTCTCTCTTCTATCTTTCTCTCCTTTGTTAGGTCTATTTGACGCGCCCGACTAGCTTTGCTTAGTCGGATCGGGTGGGTGGCGCCTTTTCATTCTGTCTGTCCTTGTCTTTTCTTCTTGTCCGGCTGACGCCCCTTCAGCCGGAAGCCACATGCTTCTAGTGGGGGCGCGCCAGCGCACCCACTGGGTGTAGCCCCCAAGATTCGAAGTGGATACCGCAGATAGGTACTTCGAATCTTCACTACTTCTGATTTCCGGCTCGGTGCAATTTGTGCAAAAAAGAAACATACAGAAAATGACTCTTTGTCAATACGTTGCCGTGTTATATTCCTTTCTATTATCCGACTAGGGTTTTTCTTTTTTCGAAAACTTGCTCGTGCTTTTATGGACACTTAGTCGCTTTCTCGTGTGGGGTGCTGTTTACGCTGCACCTTGTCGGACAACCGGGTTGCGGTCTGGAGCCATAACCGAAGGGAGCTGACAATACACCGCACACGGTACTAGGGGCTTTGTAGCCGGAAAATACCGACTAGGCACATGGCCGGAGATTCCTGATCTGACGCATCCTTCACCATTTTTCGTGTGGGATGCCCTCGGGCTTTTGCTCTTGCTAGCCGGACAGGTGGGTTGCGGTCTATAGCTGAGACGAAGAGTGTGGCATCGTCACACACTACTCGGTCGGTCTACAGAATTGGCAGGGCGGGGCAACCGGCGAGCCCCCGGGCAAGGGTCGACAGAAGCCAGAAAAAGCGTTGCAGGAATTTAAACGGATAAGAGCGACGATCTGATTATCCGGCAAGGATCCCCTGAGCGTCAGCCGGGGTTCCATATCTTTCATTCATTCAAGGATCCGGATACATACACTGATTTTTGTGACTACATGTAAAATGGTCGGAGCAGGTCTGTGTTCCATGGCCGCTCCGTCTCCTCGTTCGACTTGTCCATCTTGTTCTTGCGCGGCTATTGCACGTCGATGAGGTAGTAGGAGTTGTTGTACAGAGCCTTGCTGATGATGAAGGGGCACTCCCACGGAGGGGACAACTTGTGCATGCCCTCTGTATCTTGTATCAGTCGGAGCACCAGGTCGCCCACCCAGAATGTGACTGGCCGGATGCGACTGGAGTGATACCGGCACAGCCCTTGCTGGTAGATAGCCGATATGGACAAGGCCAGCTCGCGGGCCTCCTCGAGGAGGTACGCACTATCCTCCATTGCCTCCTGGTTCTCCTTCTCCATGTAAAGGAGCTTGCGGGGTGAGTCGAACTTGATGTCCCCTGCGAGAACAGCCTCCGAGCCATAGGTGAGGAAGAACAAGGCGAAACCGATTGATATGTTCAGGATGGTGCGGAGGATCCACAGCACGGCCGACAGCTCCTCAATCCAGCAGCCGGGTGATCGCTCTAGTGGCTCGATTAGCCAGGGCTTGATTCTGGCTAGCACCGAGCCGTTGGCTCTTTCCACCTGCCTGTTGGACTGCGGGTGGGCGACGGATGCGAGGCTCACCCAGATCCCTTTGTTGTGGCAGAACTGGGCGAAGGCCCTCTTGGCGAAGTTCGTGCCATTGTCGGTGATGATGCTATGGGGGTATCCGAACTGGATGATGATGTCGCGGAAGAAGGTGACGACCGTGGCCCCGTCCAGCTTCCGGATCGCCTTCGCCTCGATCCACTTGGTGAACTTGTCCACCACCACCAGCAGGTGGGTCATGCCGGCTCGAGCTCATTTGAAGGGGACGACCATGTCCAACCCCCAGACCACGAAGGGCCAAGTGATTGATATTGTCTTGAGCATGGAAGCCGGCATGTGCCTTAGCCGGCCGAACCGCTGGCACCCATTACACGCCCGAACCAACTGGTTTGCATCCTCTGAAGCAGTCGGCCAGTAGAATCCGTGGAGCATCTCCTTTGACACCAGGGCTTGTGAAGAGGCGTGGTGACTGCACTCCCCCTGGTGGATCTCCTTCAACAGCTGGTAGCCGGTATCCGCGTCGACAGACCGCTGGAAAACTCCTGCCGCGCTGCACTTGTACAGCTCTTTATTGATGATGGTGTACGTGTGCGCGCGACACCGGATCTTCCTTGCCTCCACCTCGTCATTCGAAAGGTCATCGTTGAGGAGGTAGTTCATGAAGGGCTGGGCCCAGGATGGAACTTCCCAGATGGTGAAGACGCTAACCGACATGATCTGGAGCTCATCCATAGGGCGGCCGAGTGGGATACCCGAGTCGGCAGCCCTCGGGCCATTCACCTTGCTTGATGACAGCTTGCCTGAAGAGGAGGCAGACCCCGGGTCTTTTGAGCCGGAGGGCACAACAGCGGGGCCTGACTCTTTCGAGCCGACAACCCCCTGGTCTGCTACCCAGATGATGGACTTGGATTCTGGAGAGGGGGTGATGCTGGGCTTGCGAAGGTGCTCCAAGGACACTCCGGGCGGGATGACTGCCTTGGTGGATCCGACTCGCGCGAGCACGTCGGCCGCCTCGTTGTTGGTGCGGGGACATGGTGGAATTCACATCCCTCGAAGCCAGCACTGAGCAGCTGTACGTGGAATCGGTACAAAGCCATGTTGGCGTCCCGAGCGTACCACTCGCCGGATACTTGCTGCACCATCAGATCCGAATCACCGAAGCATAGGATCCGGCAGATGCCGATGTCTTTCGCGAGCCAGAGCCCGTGCGCGAGAGCTTCCTACTCGGCGACGTTGTTCGACGCGGTGAAGTGGATCTGCAGCACATACTCCAGCCGGTCTCCCTTGGGAGAGGTGAGCACGATGCCGGCTCCCAAGCCCCCGCGCATCTTCGAGCCATCGAAGTGCAGCCTCCAGTAGTCAGAATCTGGAAATGGTGGCAGGTACTGGTTCTCTGCCCAGTCGACGAAGAAGTCTGCCACCGCCTAAGACTTGATGGTGATCCGAGGCTCGTACCGGATGCAGTAGGTGGCCAGCTCGATGGACCACTTGGCTACCCGGCCCGTGGCATCTTTGTTGCCGAAGATTTCGCCCAACGGCGCAGTGGACACCATGGTGAGCGGATGCTCCTAGAAGTAGTGTTTGAGCTTCTTGCAAGACAGGTACAACTCGTAGCACATTTTCTGGTAGTGTGGGTAGTTCTGCTTGGAGAGGGAGAGCACCTCGCTGAGGTAGTAGACGGGCCGCTGAACCGGCTGTGCCTTGCCCGGTTCCGGCCGCTCCACCGCCAGGACGACGTTGATTACCCGGTTGGTGGCAGCAATGTAGAGCAGCATCGTCTCCTTTGCAGCCGGCGTGGCGAGAACCGGTGCTGTCGACAATATGCGCTTGAGGTCGTGGAAGGCCGTGTCTGCCTGAGCCGTCCAAGTGAACTTGTCCGTCTTCTTCAGCAGCTGGTACAGGGGCAGGGCCTTCTCTCCCAGCCGGCTGACGAATCGGCTGAGGGAAGCCAAGCAGCCAGTGAACTTCTGGAGACCGAGCAAGCTCTTAGGCGGCTGCATCCTCTCGATGGCTGCGATCTTCTCCGGATTGGCCTCGATTCCCCGGCTCGACACGAGGAAGCCTAGGAGCTGTCCGGCTGGCACGCCGAACACGCACTTCTCTGGGTTCAGCTTCATCTGGTACCGATGGAGGTTCATGAACGTCTCGTCGAGATCTTCCAGCAGGGTCTGCTTCTCTTTCGTCTTGATGACAATGTCATCCATGTACACGTGCATATTCCGTCCAATCTGCATTTCTGCATGCAACGCTGATAGGTAGCACCTGCATTCTTCAGTCTGAATGGCATGGTTACATAGCAGTAAGCCCCGTACGGGGTGATGAACGACGTTTTCAGTTGATCAGCCGGATTCAGCCGGATCTAATTATAGACAGAATAACAATCAAGGAAGGAAAGCAGATCGCAACCGGTCGTAGAGTCAATCACTTGATCAATACGGGGCAGAGCGAAGGGGTCTTTCGGGAAGGCCTTATTCAGGCTCGCGTAGTCGATACACATACGCCATGTCTTGTTCTTCTTCAACACCAGGACTGGGTTGGCCAGCCAGTCTGGGTGGTACACTTCCATGATGAAGCTGGCAGCGAGTAGCCGGGCGATCTCATCGTCGATGACCTTCCTCTTGTCCTCCGTAAAGCGATGGAGGGGCTTCTTGACCGGCTTGGCATCAGGACGCACGTGAAGCGAGTGCTCGGCGAACTCCCTCGGCACACCCGACATGTCTTTGGGAGACCATGCAAAGATGTCCCGATTATCACGGAGGAAGTCGACGAGCGCGCTTTCCTATTTGATGTCCAAGCCGACACCGATGGTGACACACTTGGAGGGGTTAGCCGGGTCGAGCGGGATCTGTCGGGTCTCCTTGGACGGCTGGAACGCCATGTCCCCAGCCGGCTTCATGCCAACCGACACTTCTTGCTGCAAGATGGCCACATTGCATAGCATCTCGCGCTTCTCCTCGGCAATGAGCAGGACCTCAGCTATCTTGGCGCCTTCCTTCGGGCAGGCCATGGACCGTCTGTAGCAGCCGGCCACAGTGATCACACCATTCGGCCCCGACAACTTCATTTTGAGGTATGCATAATGGGGGACCACCATGACCTTTGCGAGGGTAGGGCGGCCAAGAAGGACATGGTAGGTGCTGGCGAGGTTGACCACCTAGAACCAGATTGGCTCGCGCCGGAAGTTCCCATCCGAACCGAAAATGACATCCAGCCAGATCTTGCCCAGCGGGATGCACGGTGGCTCAGGCGCGACGTCGTGGAACATAGTGGTCGAGGACTAGAGGTCACATTCTCGGATACCCAGCTTCTCCATGGAGGACCGGTAGAGCAGGTTGAGGCTGCTTCCACCGTCCACCAGCACGCGTGAGAATCGGCAGGTGCGGGCATCGGAGATGACGAGGGGGTCCAGCACCATCGCGTAGCCCCCGGGATTTGGGAGCGAATCCGGCTGGTCCGCCTGGCTCCAGGTGATGGGGGTATCGGACAAGTTGAGACGCAGGGGGACGACAGCTTTCACCTCCGCGCTGTGCTGCTTCTGGCCGCGGTTGTGAATCGGCTCGGCCTCGAAGATGTGGTAGTTCTCATGCTGCTGGGGGTAGCCTCCGTTGCCACAGTTGTTGTCGGCTGCCCTAGCTGGTGGCATGGGACCGCCAGGAGGGGGTGGGGGAGAGGAGGTAATCCGGCCTGTTCCTTGATCTGGCGGGTCCAGCTGCACTGCCGGGTGGTGTGCGTAGCCGGCTTGGTGCCGCTGTGGTACTTGCAGGGCCCGCCGAACATTTGCTCGAAGGTGAAGGCATTCCTCTGCCTCTTGTCGTTTTGGGCCGGCACGCCCTGCACCGCGTTTACTTGCCGCTGGTGGTAACACAGGCTCTGCTGCTCAACCGGGCGCTTGCCCTGGTAGCGGCTGTCATTGCCGTGCCACCGAGATGATCCGGCATCACCGCCTTGAACGGTTGGCTTCTCTCGAGCCGGCTCAGTGGGAACCGGCCTTCCCTCCGTGTTTACTCGGAGGGGCTTCTTCATTGCCGCGTCCTCCATGGCGTACTGATCGGCAACAGTCATCAGCTCCGCCATGGTCTTGGGCTCGTCGCGCAGCAGCCGGTGGCACAACATCGTGCCCTCGCGGCACCGTTCGATGACGAAACCAATTGCTTGGTTATCCACCACCCCTTCGTAGGAGTTGCACAGCTCGGTCCACCGGGCGAGGTACGCGCGATCCGACTCGCGGTCTCCCTGGATGCACAAAGAAAGATCGCGGGGCCTACCTAGGTGCTTGTACGTGCCGTTGAAGTTCCGGGTGAAGACTTTCTCAAAGTCCGACCAGGCATTGATGCTGTTGGGAGCGAGGCTATTGAGCCAAGTCCTGGCTGAGCCGTTCAGCATGAGCGGGATGTAGCGAACCGCCACGCGCTTGTTGCCGTGGGCGAGTCCGACTGCGGTGACGTAGTCGGTGAGCCAGTCTTCCGGCTTCATGCTGCTATCATACTTGGGGGTGTCCCGGGGCAGGGAGAATTTATCAGGGAAGGGGTCCTTCCGGATGCATGGCCCGAAGCACACTGGGCCGGTTGTGTCCCCCTCCTCAGTGATGCGAGCTTCCATCAAGAGGTCGATGCGGGCGCACGCATCCATCTCAACCGGATTGGGAGTTCCCACCCGGCCAGAGAGGCAGGATGATGGAGAGGGTGGAGGTGGGTTCTGGCCAGCTGGAGGTGGGTGGCTTGTGGCGCCTTGCTCGCCGCAAGGCTGGCTGCTGCCAGATTGGTGACACTTGGAGCACGGGGGTTGCTGACCCGGAGATGCAAATCACTCGGTCTGGCGAGGTCCTCCCGGCTGTTTCCAGCCAGTCGGTTCCCACGGGGACCAGCTCCTGCCTCGTGCGTGATGCGTGCGGCCTCAGCCTGCTCGTTGGCCACGCGCAACAGATGCTGAACTCGCTGGAACTGGCGCAGCATTTCCTCCCCTCCAAGTGAGGTAGATCCTCCACGATGGCTCGTGCCGCCCGGACATTCTTGACCACGGTGTCGTAGACGGGCAGCGGGAAGTAAGTGCGGGAAGCCGGCTCAAGATCGTGCTCGAAGCGGGTGACCAGCTCTCCCCCGCGGTGCTGCACGGAGCCCAGTCGGCTAGGATCCTCGTTAGCCGGAGTGAAGCCATGGGAGCGATTATACTCGCGGATGTTGCTCTCCATCCGGTATTTGGTGGAAGCCAAGCCCTGGGCCTGCAGGAGCAGACGCTCATGCGCCGCCTTGATCTTGGCCATAGCTATCTCCGGGTCGTCCCCGGGATGCACTGGGTCGAGGAGTTCCTCGATAACCTCGTCCACCACGCCTTCTCGCTCACCGGAGTGGACGGTCCGGCCTGGTCGCTGCCGCGCTCGAAATGGGGACGATGGTTGTTGCTTGAGCCGTCCATCATCACCTCCACGACGCCGAGCGCAACGAGCGCGCTGCTGGCTGAGGGCAACGGCTTGGCGAAAGAGACGATTTCCCGGGGGAAACGCTCCGGCACGGCGGCGACGTAGACGGGCAGGTCGCCGAATAGCAGGATGGAGTCGCCTGCCGAGAAGCTGGATCCGGTGAAGCAGCGGGCGTTGTCGATAACGCAGTCAAATTTTCCCAGCGTGAGCACGAGGAAGAAAGCCACGCGCTCGCCAGATGAAGTGCAGGGTCCCGTGCGGAACGTCACTCCGGTCGCCGCCATCTTTGCCCCATGGTGGGCGCCAACTGTCATCATTATGGAAACGGTAGAGCCTAACAAGGCTAGATAGATGTGTGGGAGCAATCAGGGAAGCGTGCGACGACGTCCATAGGCGGGATTGGGTACAAGCGAGTGTCGGGGACACAAGAAGTACCTAGGTTTGGAGCCCTCGGGTTGAGGTAAAACTCCTACTCCTGCCGATCTGACTCTAGGGATGAACACAAAGGGCTATAAGGCTCCTCGAGCTGTATCGGGTCTGGCTAATGATCTAGGAGAGTCCAAACCTTTCGATGTTTCCCCTACCGCCCCTTATATAGGCCGAGGCAGCGTGGGCAACGGCCTGGCCGACTGGCGGGCGCCATAGGTGGGCCCCAGCCGGCTAGGTCATCTAAAGTGGCCGGCATGGAGGGCGTGTACCCATAGTCAAGCCCAAGCCGCCACGCCATCTACAGTGGTCGCCGTGTGGGTAGTTATGCACAGTGCCACCTACTGTCCACTATTACAACCGTCAGCGGTAAAGTCGTCGGTATGGGCCGAGTGTCTAAGTCTCATTTTTGTCTTGTCCGCCGTCCTGGGCGAACTGCGTACTGTGCTCTACGTCATCCTGTACCTTGCCTGTCCTGAGTGTCCGGCTAGGGTGGCCTAGCCGACTGACCTTCCTGGGCCGGATGGTCGGATCCATCGGCTACTCTTCTTCCCTTGCTTGTCTCATCCGGTTGGTCTCTCTGTCGGTTGACTCCTGGTCTATCATGCTCCGGCCGGCTGACTTAATTCAGTCGGCTAGCAGGCTTTGCTGATGGTTCTTATCCGGCTGGCTGGTTTGCCAGTTTGGTCTTGGTCTGGCCTTCCTTCTGATCTGTCTTTGAGTTTCTGCGTCCGGCTAGACAACCGGCTTGCAGGTTAGTGCCTTGTATCTTGTCCGGTTAGCCTATCCGGGGGTGACCCCCCCGACACATGTTGTCTTTGCGGGATCTAATGGATATTGAGATTACTATGTCAGATTGATTAAAGGTTTTGTCTATTTGATTATATCATGTCTATGTTGTTTGTGATCCTGCATGCTCTCCATTGTTAGTAGCTATCTTGGCCAAGTAGTTGCTAGTGACTCCAAGAGGGGGTATTTATGCTCTATAGTGGGTTCATTCCTCTAGTTTCCAAGGGAAGTGACAGAAATCTCTTCGGTTGTAGATGTGTTGTTGCCACTAGGGATAAAACAAAGGTCTCTTGTTCATGGAACAAGTAGATTGTTTACCTTACACACTTTTCTTAAAGCAGTTGTCTGTTGCTTGCAACTTAATACTGGAGGAGGTTCGGATGATAACATGAAGGTGGACTTCTAGTCATAGATGCAGTTGGATGGCGGTCTATGTATATTGTTGTATTGCCCAATCGAATCTCATAGGATAGTTTTGTCTAGTATTGCATTGTTATGCCTTGCTTAGTTCCTGTTAATTGCCCTGCTGTAATTTGTTTACCCTTCATGCCAAGTTGTTTATCTAAGGAGATCACCTCTAGTGAACTATGGAACCCGGTCCAATCTTTACCATTGATACATCTTCCACTGTTACTGTTTACTTGCAGCAAACCATCATCACCTTCCACACCATACGGTTAATCCTTTGTTACAGCAAACCAGTGATCTTGACAACCTCACTGATTCGTTGGGGCAAAGTCTTGAGTTTGGTTGTGCAGGTTTCCATGTTGCTTGCATAACCTTTGAGACGTTTCCTTCCTCCTACTGGTTCGATAACCTCGGTTTCTTACTGAGGGAAAACTTGCTGCTATTCTCATCACACCTTCCTCTTGGGGTTTCCAACGAAGCGTCCCACGACATTGTTGGGCGCCATCAAGCTCTTTCTAGCGATGTTGCCGAGGAGGCTAAGGACGTCTTCACAAGGGAGTCCTCCTCAACCTTTCTCTTTACTTTGTTTTTAGTTTGCTTAGTTCCTTTTGCTTGGTTTTGTTTGCCTCTTTTTATTAAAAACTCCAAAAAAATTAGTTTAGTTTGGTTTGCTTTCTCTTATAAAAAACACAAAAAACTTAGTTCATGCTCTAGTTGCTGGTCTATTATTGCCTTGCTTGGTCATGCTTTCTACCAATGGATGGTTTCTTTGAAACTAGTTCTTATTGGCAAGGTGGGTTCACGGAACAAAAAAAAAGTATTATTATAAGGAACACCGTTTGTCACAAAAAGGGAAACACTTATGGGAACAAATTGATAAGTTGAATACTATTGCTAGAGACGTGTGCTCTACTTATAATGTTACTTATTGCATTGATAAATCTTGTTGCTGTAGGAGGTATAAACACCTACCTTTTCAATGTGAGTATAATGATAATGTTACCATATCTTCTTATGTTAAAGGAAATTATGACTTTTATGATGTGGAACAAATTAAAGAATTTATTGCTTTCAAGGGTGCATTTGAACTTGCCAGTTTGCTTGAAAATACTGATGATGCACCTTATGAACATGAGGTTTATGAGATACTTAAATTTTGATTTGATAATTACAAGGAAGAAAATGGCTATATTCTTGAATATTTTAATAGGTGCTTTCCACAATTGGAAGAGACTAATGCCTTGCAGGAGCCTATGGAAGAAGAAATTGTTGAAACTGGAAGCTCATTAGAAGAAAAAGAGGAGGAGAGTGATGAACAAAAGGAGGAAAAATGGATCTACCCATGCCTACCTTCTAATGAGAGTAACTCTTTATCCCTTACATTATTTGATTGTCCCCCATGCTTACCAAAGGAGGATGAATGTTATGTTTCTATGGATCCTTTTAAAATATCTACTTTGGGTAAAACCTGTGAAGGTTTTAATCCCACTAGTTTTGAGCTTGATAGAAATTATGTGTTTATAGATCATGAAAAGCATGCTTTATCTGATAGTTATATTGTTGAGTTTATTCATGAGGCTACTGAAAATTATTATGAGAGAAGAAAATATGGTTGTAGAAGTTTTCATAGTACGGAAACACCTCTCTATGTGCTGAAAGTTTTGAAGTTACTCTTGTTTTATCTTCCTATGCTTGTCACTTTGTTCTTTGTGAATTTATTTGTGTACAAGATTCCTATGCATAGGAAGTGGGTTAGACTTAAATGTGTTTTGAATTTGCTTCTTAATGCTCTCTTTTACTTCAATTCATATTTCTTATGTTAGCATCTTCTCAAATTATCATGCCTAACTTAAAGACGTTAAAGAAAAGTACTTGTTGGGAGATAACCCAAGAGTTTCCTTGAGTCTTGGAAGTTATTAATTCAGTAATGAACTCTCCTTATCCTTTTTGTTTACTTTTTGTGCCAAAAATGTCCTCTAATGAGAGGGAAGTAAGATTTTGGGAGTTGCCGACCCCAAATAGATTTTTGTCCTCCGCCTTAAAACTTCGTGAGGAGTCTCTGTAAGTCAGATTAAGCTGAAAATTTACGAATAAATCTCCAAGTATGTTAGATAACTTTTGTGAGTTCAACACTTTTTGATTTGAGCAACACAAGATTTTCGAAAAAATCGGTTTCTACCTGCTGGTCTGTTTTGACAGATTTCTGCCATTATTTGCATTTGCTTCTTATTGATTCCTTTTTGAGTTCTCTTTTGGGGAATTGAGCTTTTTGAAGGAGTTGCTACAGTATCTTGTGTTTTAGTGAAAAAATTATGTTCCAAATCTAAACCCAAAGGTCTATTATCTTTTGAATACACTAATGTTGCTAATGAAGATTGTGTGAAGTTTTGTATAAAGGAAAATTTTCACGTGTGGAGAGAGAACGATGTAATGAGAGAAGAATGGACAAAAGCTCAAGCTTGGGGATGCCACCCTAGTGTCACCCCAATAAATATCCAAGAGGTACAAGCGTCAAAGCTTGGGGATGCCCAAGGCATCCCCTTCCTCATCAGTAAAAAGGTCAGGTCTGTCTAGACACTTCGTTTTTATTGTTTCATGCACTGTTGTGTTGTTCTTGGAGCGTCTTATTTTTTGTTTTCTTTGCTTAGTTTGTTTAGTTTGCTTGAATAAAGTAGTTTGGACCCCCGTTCTCGCTGTGTTTTTTCAAATAAGTCGATTGGTGTTGGAAAGGAGTGGAAAGTTCTTGCTTGGAAGTGCAAGATGAGCTTCCATTGACTGTGACTTAGACTTTAGCATGACATGCTAGGTGTTGTTTTGACCTTATGCTTAGTGATTATTGCTATAGCATGTCTTGTTCCAAATAATTGGGATTGCTTAGTGTGCCTTGAAAGAATCATGCGTTGTTTTAGCATACAAAAGCACAGTATTCTCCTTTGATGCTTTGTTTGGGTTGAATTGGAACATGCTCATACCATGTTACGACTATGAACAAGTCGCCATAGCCTCTATGATCATTTAGTCCTTGACTTGTAGTACCACTCTATGCTTTGATTAGTAATGTTTTGTCGCTCTGCATGATTATGGCCATTATTGCTCTCTTAGTTGGTTGTTCCCAGTCTTTTGCTAGCCTCCACTTGTATGAGTAAGCTCTACTCATGCTTCCAACTCCCAAGAAACCAAGTTATTCCAAAGTGTCCACTATAAATTCCTATGCATGGTGTGTTACACCATGCCAAGTATATTCTTGTTTTCAGCTATCTTCCAATTAAAAAGTATTTTGTTATGTGAAAACTTAGTGATTAAAGCCCTCACGAACTTGATGGCACACTTTTTATTCCTTGACCCTAATAAACTTGAACCATTGTGTCATCTTTGTTGTATATGCTTGCACTTATACGTTGGAATTAGCAGAACCATGCTGTCATGGGGAACGTTTTCAACATTGCACTTGTACTTTGTACACAGTTGATATCATGCTATTTTGTCTATGGATGTCACCGGTGTGAAATAAAGAGGGATCTTGTAAGTCCATGGAGTTATGTATTTTGTGTTAGAGAAACGCCTAGGCTGCTAGCCTAAGCCATGCCTAATTATGGTGGAAACTTGCAGCATGACCATAATGAGCATTCTGCGAAACATCTTCAATAAAAAGATATGCACATAGTAAATAAAAAGATTGTTGAGATGCTCATTGTCTGCTTGCCTTGTCATTTTGGTTATATGGCGGTCCTCTATGATACGCATGTACTTACTATGGCAAGAACTTACAAGTGACTGAAGTTGAGTAGCATGAGGTGTGGCCCTTGTATTCAAGGGACATGAGATTGCCAACTTATACTTTGTCAAGTGTCGGGGGGATAACCCCTGGTATGGTCATGAGGGGTGAAACATAGCATAGCTTGGCTAGCTCCAAGTAAAGAAAGAGCTCGGCCGAGTAAGTACGTCCGAGAGAGAGAATCGTGTGCGGCCGACATATGAGCTATGTTGGCCCGTATAAGACAAAGTTGTTATTCTTGCAGGAACCAACGAGCCGAGTCTCCCGAGGAAGGGTCGGGTCATATAGGACGCATGGCACCTTTCCGAGTAAGGTTAGGAGGGACCATGATAAAGCATGGTCAAAAGAGAAGGGCAGCGCTGGGTGACACAAAAGGAGTCGGGTGACGCCCAAAGCAAGGGCTGACGTACAAAGTTACTGCGTGACGCCAAAAGGAACAGGGGCGACGTACCATAAGACCGTTAACTGTTAAGCTTGGTGGAATGGGCCATTGGGCTTAGGGAAAGCCCATGACCCGGCCCACATTGTAGGGACCAAGATCCAAACAGTAAACCCTAGAACCCAAAGGGGTATAAGCTAGCTATAGCTGCCTATATAAGGGAGGGCATAGCAGTAGTAGAAGGAGGTTGGACCAAGTAGGGAACTAGTGCTTAGAACACTAGTCCATACAGCTCAAGGAGCACTTGTAATTCCTAAGTATAAATTAAATTCCTAAGTGTGGAGAGTTCATCTTGTTCTTCGTGCATGGCTAGACTGTGCACTCCCTCCCCGGTGACCACAAGCACCCATTCGGCCCCCAACTTAAGCCTACCCATGGCATCTGCCGTGACACCACCACGACAGTTGGCACCCACCGTGGGGCAGAAGAAGGTGCTTGATGGAGTCTTCATCCGGACGGGCAACATCATCGCCAAGACCGGCGAGCGCGTCTACTCCGGCCTCATCCAGAGGTTTGGAGCGCTCAACTTCGTCAGCGACAACGCGGGGTGCTTCGGGACCAAGCCGTTCCCTAGGGGCGGTCGCTTCATCAAGTTCGACGAGCACCAGGTCTACGTCGCCGTGCGCGTGGAATGCGCATATCCGGAGCGTGTTGTCCTGGCGCCGGATCCGCCAGCGGTTCCTGTCGCTGGAAAGCTTCACCAACTCGTCTCCATGGAGGTAATGATGACAGCTCCTAACCCAGCAGTTCCACCGATAGATCCAGTAGTGAATGAGAATGTTGAGGATGGAAATCATGAGGAAACACCAAAGGTCACGAGAACAGCAAAGGCACCGCTGGAAAAGCCAGAAAACATAGCTAGGAGTAAAAGGGCAAAGGAGATGCAAGATGCGATAGATAAGTTGGCAGAGCCAGTAGCGCAAGCAACTGACCCGGCACGTGTGCAAGCCGAGTTAGAGGAGGCCAGAATAAAGGTCCTGGAGAAAGCCAAGGAGTTAGCGCAGTTACAGCAAGATGTGGATACCACAATCCGAGAGCTCAACTTGGCAGACCGAGTCAAGGGCGCAAAGACCCGGCTTGATGCAACAAGGTTAAGTGGAAGAAACCTCAATGAGGAGCTGGCGGATGCAACATCAAAGATAACGCCAGAGAACAACAACGAAACAGCTATGCGGCCAACGTACAACCCAGCAGCAGCAGCTAACCTGCGAGCCGCAGAAGCAGCAATGGCAGAATTACCCCATCTGACGGGAGAAGCAAAGAAAAGACAACAAGAGCGATTCAATGAACTGGTAAGAGCGGCTAGCATGCTAAATGAAGCATACTGTAGAGCAAATCCGGGTATAGCAGGGAGGTCACAGCTGGTTCACTCGGCGACTCCTGTCCCGGCAAGATCAGCATGTCACACGACATCCTCACCCGGAGCGGCGCCAAGGCCGAGAAAAGAAAAAAAGCGTGGATTCAGGGATAAACAAGCATGATCGCTTATGACCCGGCAATGGCTCAGGGAAACCCAGCGCATGCACAGGGAACGAGAAGGAATAATGCCCAAGGAAATGAGAACCAGGAAAATGCAGGCCGAGAAAGGCAAGCAGGGCAAAGAAACGAAAATGGAGGGCAAAATTTTGCGCCTCAACCTAGGCGTGGAGCTCACTCGACAGGAGGAGGAAATCCAGCGCCGAATAACGCACCAGCTCAACCCGAAAGAAGACATCAAAGCGCGGGAAAAGCAGCACAATAGCCTGCTGACCCGAACGCGAACAGGTATAATGATGGTTACTCGGCGATGGTAAATGACGGATATGAACTGCCGGATCACGCATATCAAGCAATGGGAGCTAGACTCGGAGGCAGGAACCTTCAACCAGATGATGCAAGCCTAAAGCTTGACCGAATAAAGATGGCAGAACTGATCGAGTCGCAAGGCCCGCAGGGTCCACTATGCTTTGGTCCGAGGATCATGAAGGAGCCACCTGTACCAAATTTCCAGCTGGCCAGAGGAACAAAAACATATGATGGAAGCACAAAGCCAGAGGATTGGCTCATAGATTATGGAACTGCGGTGAAAATTACGTAGGGTAATTTGAGATGGGTAGTACGATATGTACCACAAATGCTAGAAGGACCAGCTAGGGTATGGCTGAACAATTTGCCACCCGGAAGCATTAACAGCTGGATCGATTTTCAAGACGCTTTTGTGAGAAATTTCACAAGCACTTAAAAGAGGCCGAATCTCCCACAACAACTAGCAATGTGCAAGCAACGGCCGAATGAGACAGATAGAGAATTCCTCACAAGATGGTGCACAATGCGCAACTCTTGCGAAGGGGTAATCGAGTCACAGGCAATCACTTGGTTTGCCCAAGGTTGCAGACACGGAAGTGTGTTGTGGCAAAGGTTACAGAGGGATATGCCGACAAGTTTGGCAGAAACAATAAGAATTGCTGATTCGTATCCGTTAGGAGATCCAACTCAGCTGCTGCTCATCTCGGCATACGGGATGACTGAAACTCAGATCTATGATGCTGTCGGGTCGCAGAGGCACCAGGAAAGATTCAAATACAGAAGCAAAAGAAGGGATGAAAGGCCGGACTACAGATATGGTTTGACTCAGGTTGCGATTGTAAGTCAGGATCATCCAGATGCTGGGAGCAGCCAACATCAAATTACAAATGGACAACAATAGTGGGTGAAGAATGATGGAAAAAAAGCCATATGAACAAAGGAAGCAATATCAGGACCGACAGAAGTATACCTATGAGATGATGTTGGACCAGCCATGTAAATTTCACATGCCTAGTCCGAGTAGGCCAGCAAATCACACAACAAGGCAATGCACTTGGTTTCAGAAAGGAGATAGAGTGGATTCGCCGAGTAAGCAGCTACCACCACCTCCCCCTCCACCACTTACAGGAGTAAATGCTCAGGCTGTGGGAACAGATAACAGATACGAAAACAGGCAGCCAAGGTATCATAATCAAGAGAGAAGAGAAACTGTGCATCAGGTGCATAATCCAAGAGGTGACGACGCTCATGTCGGCCACGGAACTAGGAATGAGTACAGAGAACATCACCATAGCTATGTCGTCTTCGTCATAGAGCCGAATGACAAAAAGAGTCAGCAACGACGGACGATGGAGGTGAATGCCACAATGCCGGCAATTCCCAAGTACATGCATTGGTCTGAGCAAGATATAACTTGCAGTATCAAGGACCACCCCAAGATCATGCCAACCCCAGGAGGATATGCTCTGGTCCTAGATCCAACGTTCATGGGCCCGGATATCAACGTGAAGTTTTCCAAGGTACTGATCGATGATGGCAGTAGCATCAACATCATGTACAAGCATACCATGCTCAAGTTAGGCATTACCATGAATATGCTGGAGCCGACTAAGACAACTTTCCATGGTATTGTGTCGGGATTGTCCTGTGAGCCAATTGGCAAAATCTGGGTCGACGTCTTATTCGGCAACAGAGATAATTGTCGCATTGAAGCCATAGAGTTCGAGGTGGTTGATTTGGTCAGCTCGTATCACGCCTTACTCGGCAGACCGGCTATGGCAAAGTTTTTGGCTACTCCTCACATCGTTTACTTGAAGATGAAGCTGCCAGGCCCGTGTGGAGTGATTACAGTGGAAGGATATTACAAAAGGTCCATTGCTTGTGCCTCAGCCGGATCTCCACTGGCCGAGTCATTAGTCATAGCACAGGACAAACATCAAATGTTGGAGGTGGCAGCATTGGCCAAAGCAGCACAAATGTCCATGCCGGCACTCACTAACCCGCATGGCAATGTGTCATTTCAAGCTACCAAAGAAACTAATAAGGTACAGGTGGATGAGACTTTGCCAGAGCGTACAATCACTATTGGGGCTGGCCTCACTGAAAAATAGGAAAGCAAGCTCACCAGCTTCCTCCATGAGAATTTTGCATGGTCAACACAGGATTTGCAAGGAGTTCCGAGGGAGCTGGCTGAGCACTCTCTTCATGTATGGCCATATGACAAGCCGGTGAAGCAACCCCTCCGCCGCTTCGCCGAAGATAGGAGGATAGCTGCCGAGATTGCTAGGCTCTTGGCTGCTGGGTTCATCATGGAAGTACTACACCTGGATTGGTTATCAAATCTAGTCTTGGTAGAGAAGAAAAAGGATGACCCCGACGTAGCAGTGGTATGGCGCATGTGTATTGATTACACGAACCTCAATAAGGCGTGTCCAAAAGATCCATTTCCCCTGCCACGGATCGACCAAGTCATAGATTCTACTGCTGGGTGTGAGTTGTTGTCATTTGTGGACGCGTATTCTGGATTCCATCATATATCACTAAATCCGAATGATCAAATAAAGACAGCTTTTATCACCCGTACGGGGCTTATTGCTATCGCACCATGCCGTTCAGACTGAGAAATGCAGGTGCAACATATCAAAGATGCATGCAAAAATGCTTGCAAGGTCAATTGGACAAAAATGTTCAAGTATACGTTGACGATGTGGTAATAAAAACCAAGCAAAGTCATACTCTAATTGAGGACCAGCGTCAAACATTCGCAAACTTAAGAAGATTACGGATGAAACTTATCCCGAAAAAATGCACATTTGGTGTCCCGGCTGGCAAGTTACTCGGATTTCTAGTATCTAGCCATGGAATTGAGGATAACCCCACAAATATCAGGGCCATCGAAAGAATGGAATTACCAAAGAACCTCAACGATGTCCAGAAGTTCACTGGGTGCCTGGCCTCATTGTGCAGGTTTATTAGTCGGCTAGGTGAAAAAGCCCTACCACTATATCAACTGATGAAGAAATCAGACAAATTCACATGGACACAGCAAGATGATAGCGCTTTCCATGAATTAAAGAAAATGTTGGCAACATCACCAATATTAGCGTCACCACTGTCCAAAGAGCCAATGTTGCTCTATGTCGCAGCAACCAACAGAGTTGTAAGTGCAGTAATAGAGGTTGAATGCGAAGAGGAGGGCAAATCAGTCCAAAGGCCGGTTTATTACTTGAGCGAAGTGCTCTCTGTATCAAAACAAAATTACCCGCATTATCAGAAAATGACATATGGGGTATATATGGTAGCAAAGAAGCTGAAACATTACTTTCAAGAACACCCAATATGGGTAATATGCGAGGCACCTATTTCGGATATATTAGGCAGCAAAGATTCCAGTGGCCGAGTCGCAAAATGGGCCATAAAGCTAGCACCATATACTCCACAGTATGATAGGCGAGATGCAATTAAATCTCAAGCTGTTGCAGACTTCTTCGTGGATTGGATGGAAATGCAGTACGAACCACCATTGCCAGACCCGAACTACTGGAAGATGCATTTTGACGGGTCCAAGACAAAAATGGGTCTAGGCGCCAGGATAGTGCTAACATCACCAAAGAGGGATCAACTCAAGTATGTTCTACAAATTCATTTTGCTGCTTCCAATAACGTTGCCGAGTATGAAGCACTTGTCCACGGCATCAAAGTAGCCAAAGAGATTGGCATCAAAAGGATCATGTGTTTTGGCGATTCGGATTTGGTGATTCAGCAAGTGTCTGGAAATTGGGACGTGCTTGACGCAAACATGGCATTATATCGTTTCCATGTCCAACAAATTTCGGGATACTTTGACGGGTGTGAATTCCACCATGTCCCAAGAGCAGAAAATGAAGCAGCAGATATATTATCCAAGCTAGGTTCATCTCAGGAAGCAATACCACTAGAAATAGCATTGGAACATCTCAGAAAACCATCGATCAAGCCGTCACCAGAGTCCAAATCAATATTCATCCCGGCAACACAAAAGTTAGACGTTATGCTAATGGACATTAACTCAGGGGCAGTTTTGACTCACTCGGGGACTGACCCGCTCACGTCAGGGGTTGTCGAATCACACTCGAGGACTCCTCAGGTCATGTCGGAAGAACATATGTCGACGGACCCAATGGAAATTGACGATGAAGCAAACCCGGAGCCGCTAATACCAACATGGGCACAACCAATATTCAACTACTTGAAAGATGGAACTTTGTCGAACGATGAGATATTGGCAAGGCAAACAGAAAGGAGAGAAAAAGCATACACTATAATCAACAAGGAACTGTACAAAAGAAGTGTGACGAGTGTACTACAGCGTTGCATCAGCTCAGAGAAAGGCCAGGCAATTTTGTTGGATATTCATCAAGGGGAATGTGGGCACCATGCATCATCAAGAGAATTGGTGGCCAAGGCGTTCTGACATGGATTTTATTGGCAAAGCGCATTGGCACATGCACAAGAGTTAGTCGGCAAATGCAGTGGTTGCCAACATTATGCATCCAAGTCACATTTACCCGCGTCTGAATTAAAGACTATACCAATCACTTGGCCGTTTGCAGTATGGTGCCTAGATATGGTAGGACCATTCAAACCCGCAAGGGGAGGCATGAATCATATTTTGGTGATGATTGATAAGTTCACCAAATGGATAGAAGTGAAACCCATCAAAAAATTGGACGATAAAACAACTGTCACATTCTTAAGGGACATAATCCTAAGATATGGTTATCCACATAATCTAATCACAGATAATGGCACAAACTTTGCTGAAGGAGCTTTCGCTCGTTTCTGCGGAAAGAACCGAATAAGACTTGATGTAGCATCAGTCTCTCATCCAGAATCAAATGGACAAGTTGAACGAGCTAATGGCTTAGTTCTATCAGGGATAAAACCCCGCTTAATGGAACCACTCCAGAGATCACCTGGTTGTTGGATAGAGGAACTTCCCTCAGTGCTATGGAGTCTAAGAACAACTCCGAATCGGTCAACAGGCTATACGCCATTTTTCCTTGTATATGGGGCAGAAGCAGTTTTGCCTGCCGACATAGAGTATGACTCGCCAAGGATAAGGCAATACTTGGAAGCCAAGGTAAAAGAGGCCCGAGAAGATGGAGTCGACTTACTCGAAGAAGCAAGGGAACTGGCATTATCCAGATCCACAATATATCAGCAAAATCTCCGACGCTACCATAGCCGGAAAGTTCAACCTCG
Source organism: Avena sativa (assembly GCA_916181665.1). NCBI lineage: Eukaryota > Viridiplantae > Streptophyta > Magnoliopsida > Poales > Poaceae > Avena > Avena sativa. The sequence goes on along the minus strand of OV702283.1, from coordinate 410,907,761 downwards.
TGTTTTTCGAGAAGGGGATATGGTGCTAAGGCTAGTGCAGTGCACAGCGGGAATGTATAAATTATCACCCCCATGGGAAGGTCCATTCATTGTAAGCAAAGCATTGCACAATGATTCATATTATCTCATAGATGCTCGTGAAGCGCAAAAGAACAAGGCGGACAGGTCAGGAGATGAGACCAAAAGGCCATGGAATGTGGCACTGCTTCGTCCCTTCTATACTTAGGATAAGCAATGCATGTATCACTGGAACTCTCATATGTCGGACGTTTGTGTCGGCTATGTGCTGATAATAAAATGGTATGACTCGAAAAACTGACTCGGGGACTACCCCTTATGTTTTCCCTTTCAATTCTTTTATGTCGGCTAGCGTGACACCCAAAGCTTATCTCGGAACAAGTAGTGTTTACTCGGAAAGAATCAACTCTTCGACTATGCTGTTGTCCGAAAACATGGCTTCATGGTAAGCAAGAGGAAAAGATGCATGACAAGTAAACACGAACGCCGAATAAGTACAAGGAGAAACGTGAGTCGACCCTATGTCTTTGCCTAACCCACTATAGGTCATATTGTATTGTGTGTTGAATGATCCTCGCCCAAGTGATCCAAGTTTCATACCCGCTAACCATATCCTTAGTACTTTGAGACTCGAATGTCAAACGCCAAAAAAGGTAGACAGGAGCCAAAGTTGAGGAAAGGTGAAATGGAAAAATGAGACTCGAGGACTTCCCCTTGAATGATTCACACTCAGAACATAACGAAAATATATAAAGCCTATTCAAAAGGCACATAATCAAACTTAAGTGCAATGTATATTACATCTGTACCCGGCATACCGAGAATCTCATCAAAAGTTCAAGTACTTGTTCTATTCAGTCTAAGAAGCAGCAGGACTCGGAGGAGCATCCTTGGAGCTAGGAGTGTCGCTTGGAGCATCTGCCGAGTCAGGGGCGTCAGTAGCCGAGTCATCGGGACCATCTGACTCGGTGGCCTCGCTGTCAGCACTCTCTTCATCAGCAACTTCGACAAGTGGGTCGCCGAGGTCGAGGAAGCTAGGACCGTCGCACCAAGCGTGTACCATGGTGTACTCGAACATGGCGTAGGCTCGCTCTTGGCGTCTCTTGATCAGCTCCAGGTCATTCAGCCACTTGCCGTCTCCCCTTATGCGAGCAAGAACATCAAGATTGACGTCCTCGTACCATGAAAGCACAAAGGAGAGGGCCTTGTGCGCTGCAGCTCGGCCGGCCGACTCACGCCACTGATCCAGCCTGTCCTCGGTATGAAGCAATCTTTCAACAAGGGACTCGATAAGCGCAAGTGCATCTTCATCGGGCCAGAGCATGCGAAACGCATGAATAGCCGATTTGAGCAAGTCACTCCGCAAGATTTGAGGGTCTTGACATGCTCCCACAGTGCTTCGAGATGCTCATCGTTGGTCACCTCGCCGTCAGCTGGGGCACCAGACTCAGCTCTCACCCTCTTCATGGCCCGAATAGCGAACAAATTCTCTTCAGGAAAATTCTCTGCAAGTAAAACAGAATATTAGCAAACAAAGATGACAAAGTCAAAAACAAGAAAGCATAGTGCGAAAAAGAGTAAGAACTCACTACCGAGAAAAGAGATGATGGTGCCAAGTTTGGTTTGCCAAGCCTTGGCCTTGGCTTGGAGTGTGTCCAGATCCAAGTTCGCCGACTCAACCGCTGACTCGGCCTCCTTGAGCAGCACCCTGGTTTTCTCGGCGCTGGCGGCGTACTGATCATATTTCTCGGCAAGCTCTTCCTTTAGCCCCTTCACCTCGGCCAAGTGTTTCTGCTCCATGTCGTCCATCAACTTCTTCAGCCGGGTCACCTCGTCTCGCTCCTTTTGGAGTTTGGCTTGGTGCTTCTCTGCTTATTCGGAACAAACTACTCGTCAGCAGCGACAGAGATATTTTGACCTACTAGGATAATAAGGCAAGAACATGGCATGAACACAAAACAATGCGAGGAAGGCAAAAAAACTTACTCTCTGTCTTGCTGATCTGCGAGTGGAGGGCCTAGATGGTGGATTAAGCAGAAGCTGTGGGAAAAGAGCGCAAAAAACTAAGAAAATAAACCAAAGGAAGATACACCGAAAAAAGATAGGGCGGGTAAAGAAGTTTACCTTGGCCTTGGGTGTCAATTTGCAGCTTCTCATACGCAAGTTCGAGCTTGCGATGCTCCAGGAGGAGAGCCTGATGCACCTTAGTGCGCTCATTATGCGTGAGCTGGAAAGGAAAAAGACAGTGAATAAATGGAAAATCAAGCTTCCAGACATATAAAGAATGACTCCTATCTAAGAGCTTACAGCCGAATAACCTCGGGGACTAGGGATCGAAAGTCTAACATGTGAAATAAAAGGCTAAGTTATGGCTGAGAGCTTACAGCCGAATAAGTTTCTCATTCGGCAGTAACCTCGGCGACTAGGGATCGAAAGTCTATCATGCGAGCTTGGCATAAGGAAATAAAAGGCTAAGTTTTTGCATAGAGCTTACAACCGAATAAGTTCCTCACTCGGCAGTAACCTCGGGGACTAGGTGATATGTATAACAGAAATACGCATTGACGTGAAAGAGTAAAAAGATCATTTACCTCATTCACTTCGTCGGCGCGGGCCATTAAGGTGATGGATTGCTGGGTCATGTCAGAGACGGCCTTGGGGCCCAGCTTCAGTTTTTTGCCAGCGCGGGTGCTGACCTCCTGCTCGCCCGCTGCATTCCATGCCAAAGCATAAGGCTCAGCCGAACCAAGGCCTTTCCCTCTGAGCGTCCGAGTAAGAACTTGACCCATTTTTAGGGTATTTCCTATGTTGGCGCGGGTGGCAGCAGCACTAGTATGAAGGGAAAAAGCTTTAGAGACATCACCTGACCTGGCAGCCGCGGACTCGCCCGCTTTGCCCGTTGAAGCAAGCATTGTTGCCAATGTCGGGGGCCGGATCTGAGGAGTAGTACCCGGAGCGCAAACCAATGTTGTTTGCTTGGTGGAGGTGGTCTTGTCGGATGAAGAGCGAGCCGAACCAGAAGTCTTAGGCTGGGTCTAGCTCTTTGATAGAAGAAGAGAGCGAGTAAGATGATTCGGAGAAGAAAGTGGAGCCGACTGACTGGGCTCAGCAGTTTTGCTGGAACCAAGATTAGGAAGTTTTTCATTCGCACCAGCTTGAGGGATGATGCCAGAGGAACTGGTGGCGAAAGGTTTCTCGGCGCCAAAGTCACTTGCACCAAGATCAGGAAGTTGTTCCTGATCAGGGCCAGGGGTGCTAGACCGAGTCTCCTTTGCCGGGTGCGCCAGCAGGTCTGACTGACACTGAGAAGCGTGAGCTTCGATAGTGGGAGCCTCGACTTGGACGGGGTTCTGCACCATAGAGTCAGTCGGAGCAGGTGCGGGCCTTAGCGGCGAGGCGATGCTGGAAGCGGCCTGGTTAGCCGACAGAGGGGCAACACTAAAAAATAACAAGACACGAATAAGAAAACAGTTGTGATGCATGAGAAGGAAAAATATAATGTAAGCAGAACACGAAAGCTTACCCGGTGACAACCGGGTCACGGGTTACTTGGCGTGTGACTCGGTGCCCAGCGGATTGGCGAGTCTCATCCAGAGTGGCAGCAGCAGAGCGGGAGTGGGCTTGCTCTTCTTTGCCGGCTGAGTGCTGGAAGAGGCCCCACGTCGCTTCGGCTTGGCGACGGGGATCTTGCTGACTCCGCCCACGGCGAGTGGAGGAGTGTCATGTACCTGGCCAGCTGCATAAGTAAATGACAGGCTTACTCGAATAAGTTAGGAATAATGTAAGCAGAACACGAAAGCTTACCCGGTGACAACCGGGTCACGGGTTACTCGGCATGTGACTCGGTGCCCAGCGGCTTGGCGAGTCTTAGCCAGAGTGGCAGCAGCAGAGCGGGAGTGGGCTTGCTCTTCTTTGCCGGCTGAGTGCTAGAAGAGGCCCCACGTCGCTTCGGCTTGGCGACGGGGATCTTGCTGACTCCGCCCACGGCGAGTGGAGGAGTGTCATGTACCTGGCCAGCTGCATAAGTAAATGACAGGCTTACTCGAATAAGTTAGGAGGCTAAGGTCACAAGGCATGTACCTCCAAAATCGTACAATCATCATCCTCATCATCGTCGGACCAATCTTGTAAGGGGTTGCGAGATTGACTCTTACCCGAAGCTGAAGCAGCAGCTGCATGCGGGATGGGCATGAAGCACTCTAGGTCGAACTCGACTTTGTTGGAGTCGGAGCTATCCTTGTTATAACCGCGAGGAGGGACAGTACTGCCATCAACCTGGTGAACAAGGTTCTGCGAGAGACAAATAGAATGAGTAACGAAAACTAGACTGAGAGTGGCAAAAAAGCTAAAGTTGACTCGACAAGGAAAACGACTCAGAAAACTTACCCAGGGGACAGGCTTGACCCGGCTAACCGTAGGGCAGCTCCAAGCCCAATCATCCGCCATGTTCAATTTAAAGATTGAGCTTACTCGGCGAGCAATGGAGTCATGGGTGAGATCCTTCATAGAGTGCCGAGTGGGATCATGGGAGCCACTCATGAAGCACATCTTGTGGCTCCTACCTTGGATAGGGCTTACCCGGCGTGAGACGAAGGTGCACATGAGGTCCTTGTCGGCAAGATGAAAATTATCATCCGGTGATAGCAACCTTTTCAAGATCACGTTGGCCTCGTTCACCACAGCGTCCTGGTCAGGCGGGTCAAGCTGCCAGAACTTCTTGTTCAGGACCTCGTCCGAGAAAGGGGGAAGCCGGATGTTACCGGTGGACCCGCTGTTTTTGACATAGAAGAAAGTCCTATGCCATTTCTTGCAAGAATCAAGCCCAGTAACCCGAGGAAAGATGTAGTCTCTCCTAGGCGTGATGTCAGCGTCACCGCACCAAGTCGGCCTCTTCTCGGATCGAGTAGCACCAGGCTAGGGAACAACTTGTACCTTAAAGCTAAAATATTTGGCCCACAGAAGAACTGTAGGCCAAATCCCGAGGTAGGCCTCGCAAGCGGAAATAAAGCAAGAAAGGGAGCCAATCGTGTTGGCAGGAAGATGATGGGTCTGCAGATGGAAAGTGGAGAGAAACGAAGAAAAGAAGGTGCTCAATGGAAGAGCAAAACCTCACTCAAAGTGAGAAAGGAAAACCGCCTGCTCATTGGCATCGGGGTTGGGAGAGATTTCACCGGCGGGAATACGACAATCTACTTGTAGCGGGATGCGCCTGGTGGAGCGGAGCCATTCGACCTCCTCGGTGGAGACCTCAGATCCCTCCTAGATGCCGCGCTCGCCGGCGGGAACCTCCTGCTCCTCAGCACCATCGGCACCGTCGCGTGCGTCCATGATCCTCCCAGATTCAATATACTCGGGCATTGGAAGAGGTTTGGAAGAACGGGGACCCGTGGTGGAATGGAAAGAGAAGTGGAGCAATCGCAGGGCAAGAGCAGGAGGAAGGAAAAACCGCAAAGGGGGAGGTTTGATTTCGCAGACGCAAGGAAGAAGAAGAGGCAGGGGAAACTGAACGGGTGTGGGGGAAGTGGTAACCCCCTCACCCCTACTTAAGGGTAGTAAAAAACCCAACTGCGGGATCCCTCTGCGCCGTGCGGCCAGTGTGTGGCCGTGTACCCGGACAAGTAAGCCAATCAGCGGACGCCACGTGGAAACAATACACGGAAAATCCCATGCCACGTCACGAAAGGAAGGACAAGAGGCACATGCCGATGGGACTGCCACAGTGACGGGGAATAACTGCGCATTCGTCACTGGGCCGCCAGAGCTTGGAACAAAATTGAGGCAAGTAACCATGATTATCAGCTGTTAGTGACTGAAGCACGCCGAAAATGACTCGGAATAGTCCAAAGTGACTCGGCACGAGGCAAAAATGAGCCAAGAAGTCAAAGAGTGGATCTGAAAACTGTCAGACAGACTCGGAAAGATGCAAGATTGCGACAAATAAAGACAAAAATTAAGTTCCAATCACATAAAAGGAACCTGGAGACGCCTAACAGCTTGAACTGCTAGACCTCAATAGCTTCAGGGACTAATGTCGAGGGGATCACCCCCGGTAGGGTCACGAGGGGTGAAACGTAGCACAGCTTGGCTAGCTCCGAGTAAAGAAAGAGCTCGGCCGAGTAAGTACGGCCGAGAGAGAGAGTCATGTGCGGCCAACATATGAGCTATGTCGGCCCGTATAAGACAAAGTTGTTATTCTTGCAGGAACCAATGAGCCGAGTCTCCCGAGGAAGGGCCAGGTCATATAGGACGCGTGGCACCTTTCCGAGTAAGGTTAGGAGGGACCATGATAAAGCATGGTCAATAGAGAAGGGAGACGACGGGTGACACAAAAGGAGCCGTGTGACGCCCAAAGAAATGGCTGATGTACAAAGTTACTGCGTGACGCCAAAAGGAACAGGAGGCGACATACCAGAAGACCGTTAGCTGTCAAGCTTTGTGGACTGGGCCATTGGGCTTAGGGAAAGCCCATGACCCGACCCACATTGTAGGGACCAAGATCCAAACAGTAAACCCTAGAACCCAAAGGGGTATAAGCTAGCTAGCGCTTCCTATATAAGGGAGGGCATAGCAGTAGTAGAAGGAGGTTGGACCAAGTAGGGAACTAGTGCTTAGAACACTAGTCCATACAACTCAAGGAGCACTTGTAATTCCTAAGTATCAATTAAATTCCTAAGTGTGGAGAGTTCATCTTGTTCTTCGTGCATGGCTAGACCGTGCACTCCCTCCCCGGTGACCAAAAGCACCCATTCGTCCCCCAACTTAAGCCTACCCATGGCATCTGCCGTGACACCACCACGACATCAAGCATATACTCCATAGTTTGTTCACTTTAACCTTAATCACTTCAAGATGCTTATGATAGGGACAATGAGGGCTGAAAGCCAACAAGTACCATAATTTTTGGAAGCTCTTTTTGAAACTTGAAATCCCTACTTCCCTTTATGAAGGGCCTTTCTTGCACTATTATGTTGAGTCTCCACCTTCTACCATTAGGCACCATTAAGAGAGCATAGTTTTCATTCTTAGTTCTATGTGCAGTGTCCCAAAACTTATCGATTGATGCATATTGTTGATATTACTTGTTCTTGTGCTATCTGTATCTAGTCACTCTTATGAACTTTGAAGGTGTCCTATGCATCTATTTGCTACTCTATGAGGGACAAGATGAATGCCACTATGCCATGTTTTCTGTATGTGAAATAAACGAACATTTTCAATGCATGTTATTCATGAACTTTGTTTGTAGCCTTTCATGTTGCATGATTAGTTACTTTGTCTTATTGTTAGAACTCCATCTTTCATGCACATGTTTAGAGTTCTTTGATCTCATCTTTCAATGCTTGCAAATGGTTTGATCTTGGTTTTGATGGTGCATGTCACCTCAAAAATTATTCTTTTTATCACTTACCTACTCGAGGACAAGCAGGAGTTAAGCTTGGGGATGCTTGATACGTCGGAAACGTATCTATAATGTTTGATGTTCCATGCTTGTTTCGTATCTACTTTGCTTTGCTTTGTCTAAACTTTGAGGTGTTTTTATATGTTTTCTGGAACTAACCTATTAACAAGTTGCCACAGTGCCAGTTGCCTGTTTTCTTCTGTTTTTGGTTCCAGAAAGGCAGAAAATCAATATTCTCGGAATTGCAAGGGACAAAAGCCAAAGTCAATATTTTACCGTGGGCAACACGATGCCAGAAGACGAGACAAAGAAGGCTCACCAGGGGGCCACACCCCCTGGCCGCGCGGGTGGGCCCACCCCGTGCCTGTGGGGGTGCAGCCGCCCTGGTGGCCCCCCTGCCTCACCTCTTCGCCTATAAGAATACCACGATGCAGAAACCCTAGGCACCCGATCAAAACTCCACGAAACCTTCTGTAGCCGCCGCCACCATTGTCCCTAGATCGGGGGGATCCGAAATTATTCCCGGCACCCTGCCGGAGGGGAGATCATCCCGGAGGCCTTCTTCTCCAGTATGAAGCGTGAGTAGTTCCACCTTGTACTACGGGTCCATGTAGTAGCTAGATGGTTGTATCTCCTCCTTTGTTCTTTCATGTATAGATCTTGTGAGCTCCGTTCATGATCAAGATCTAACCTATTTGTAATCATGCATGTTGTGTTTGCGGGGATCCGATGGTTATTGAGATTACTATGTCAGATTGATTAATGGTTTTGTCAATTTTATTCTATCATGTATGTGTTGTTTGTGATCTTGCATGCTCTCCGTTGTTAGTAGCTATCTTGGCCAAGTAGTTGCTAGTGACTCCAATAGGGGGTATTTATGCTCGATAGTGGGTTCATGCCTCTAGTTTCCAAGGGAAGTGACAGAAATCTCTTCGGTTGTAGATGTGTTGTTTCCACTAGGGAGAAAACAACGGTCTCTTGTTCATGTAACAAGTGAATTATTTAACTTTGCTTAAAGCAGTTGTCTGTTGCTTGCAACTTAATACTGGAGGGGGTTCAGATGATAACCCGAAGGTGGACTTCTAGTCATAGATGCAGTTGGATGGCGGTCTATGTATATTGTTGTATTGCCCAATCGAATCTCGTAGGATATTTTATTCTAGTATTGCATTGTTATGCCTTGCTTAGTTCCTGTCAATTGCCCTGCTATAATTTGTTTACCCTTCATGCCATGTTGTTTATCTAAGGAGAGCACCTCTAGTGAACTATGGACCCCGGTCCAATCTTTACATTGATACATCTTCCACTGATACTGTTTACTTGCAGCAAACCATCATCACCTTCCACACCATACAGTTAATCCTTTGTTACAGCAAACCGGTGAGCTTGACAACCTCATTGATTTTTTGGGGCAAAGTCTTGAGTTTGTGTTGTGCAGGTTTCCACGTTTCTTGCAACACCTTTGAGACATTTCCTTCCTCCTACTAGTTCGATAACCTCGGTTTCTTACTAAGGGAAAACTTACTGCTGTGCTCATCACACCTTCCTCTTGGGGTTTCTAACGAAGCATCCCACGACAGTGCTTGGCGCCATCACCCGATCAATCTTCCACGAAACAGTCTGTAGCCACCGCCACCATCATCCCTAGATCGATGGGATCTGAAGCTATTCCCAGCACCCTGCCGGAGGGGAGATCATCCCAGAGGCCTTCTTCATCATCATGCCAGCCTCCGGTATGAAGCGTGAGTAGTTACACCTTGGACTACGGGTCCATGTAGTAGCTAGATGGTTGTTTCTCCTCCTTTGTGCTACCATGTTTAGATCTTGTGAGCTTCGTTCATGATCAAGATCATCTATTTGTAATCATGCATGTTGTGTTTGCGGGGATCCGATGGATATTGAGATTACTATGTCAGATTGATTAATGGTTCTATATTATTGATTCTATCATGTCCGTGTTGTTTGTGATCTTGCATGCTCTCTGTTTCTAGTAGCTATCTTGGCCAAGTATATGCTAGTGACTCCAAGAGGGAGTATTTATGCTCGATAGTGGGTTCATGCCTCTATTTAATCTGGGGAAGTGACAGAAATCTCTAAGGTTGTAGATGTGCTATTGCTACTAGGGAGAAAACAAAGTCTCTTTTTCATGGAACAAGTGGATTGTTTACCTTACACACTTTGCTTAAAGCAGTTATCCGTTGCTTGAAACTTAATACTGGAGGAGGTTTGGATGATAACCTGAAGGTGGATTACTAGTCATAGATGCAATTGGATGGAGGTCTATGTATCTTGTTGTATTGCCCAATCAAATCTTATAGGATCATGAATGTCTAGTATTGCATTGTTATGCCTTGCTTTGTCCTGTCAATTGCCCTGCTGTAATTTGTTTACCCAGCACGCCATGTTTGTTTATCTTAAGGAGAACACCTCTAGTGAACTATTGACCCCGGTCCAATCTTTACCATTGATACATCTTCCACTGTTCCTTTTTACTTTCTGCAAACCATTATTACCATCCACACCATACAGATAACCCTTTGTTTTTAGCAAACCGGTGAGATTGACAACCTCACTATTCGTTGGGGCGAAGTCTTGACTTTGTGTTGTGTAGGTTTCCAATTTGCTAGCAACACCTTTGGGTCGTTTCCTTCCCCCTACTAGCTCTACATTGATCTGAGCGCATCAAAGCACTGCCAGAACATGGCGCCGTAAGGATCATCTACACGATCTTGAGATCGGCAAGTGATCGACTACATCAACCATGAGATCCGAATCTCGTTAAATGCTTTGGATCTATGAGGGTTAGTTGTCTACAAACTCGTTGCACCGATCTTGTAGATTAGATCTTGGCTTTTGTGTGTTCATGCTATAGAATTTTTTTTTACCATGCTATGAACCCTACATCAGTCCCGGTTCGGGAGGGCCATTAGTCCCGGTTTTCAAACCGGGATTATGGTTTCAGGACTAAAGGTCCCCCCTCTAGTCCCGGTCCCTCCCCGAACTAGGATCTCTCCACATGGTTGCGGCGTAGAGAGGGGGGTGGAGGACAATTAGTCCGGTTCGTATTACGAACCTGGACAAATTGACCTCTGTCGTGGCAGTGGGTGGCTGTGTGGCAGCAGATTCTGCTGCGGCAGAGTTTTAGGGCATTTTTCTGCCACGGTAGAGGAGGGAGAGCAAGTGAGGTTTGGTGTTTGTGATAGAAACCATTACAGAACATCGTCATGAATTTAGAGATCGAAGAGTGAAATCTTTCTTCGTGCTTTGGTCGAACATATTACATACAGTACACGTTCATGTATATATACAATATAATTTATCTTACATGATCCCTATTGTATAAATACAAATTCTCGATGGTATTCTCCGGTTGGATCTATGACCTCCTTAACAAAGAATCCCGCCAAATCTTCTTGAATAGCTCATACGCGATCCTGCTCTAGTAGACCGTCCCGAATCCGTTCGATCTAATTTAAAGAAGGGGATCAATATATATGAAAGAAAATTAACAAAATTGATGGTAATAAAATAATATTGTGAACATTGTTGACGTACTTCAGATTGTTTATGAGGTATGTTCTTCTCATAGGTCGTTTGACGAATGAACTCACAAACGTAGTATCCACATAAACTGTTCCCGTCTAGCTGCCTCAAACACTTCACGAGAATATAGTTCAATCAAAATAATGTAGTATGGTAATGGTATTGAAACAAGATTCAAAGAGACGCGCGGACATTTAGTCAATAGTAGTACATATATGTATTTGTCAAAATGGCAGCTCCTCTTTCCATTCAACCCTAGCAGTCTTCGTGAACCATTTCCAAACCCTATCCGGTGTCCTGAAAATGAGTAAATGAGTTATTAAGTACTTGATATCAAGAAATGAACGAAAGATATCAGGAAATGATACCAGGTCCGACCATTTCTCAGGGTCTTTTCCGGTGTCAACGTGAATGATTAGCAGAATATAGTAGAATATGCGCACGCATATCTCATAAATTACACTTAACATCGAGTAAACAAAATCGAATGTGTAGAAGATAGTAACACTCACTCGAAGTTGTAAGCAAATAGTATTTCTGTTTTGGTTTGTTGTTTAAGTAAAAACTTTATTAAATAATCCTCTATTTCATGGGGATTTTTTAATGTTCATTGGTGTTATTTGGATCAATGAACCCAAGGTCATAGATTTGTCCACTTTTGCATTTGAGAATGTTCTGTCTGCATAATAGCATACAAAAGAATATAGTGAGGATAATTATATATGTAATGAACGAGCTGAGCTAGAGACTTAATCAAAGTGGGAACTAAATCACTTAAAAACAATAGCAAATGACGATAGATATGTCGAGGGCATCTTGATTGAATAACTGAAATAATTCTCTGAAGTCAATGTATATCTCGGTGTCGCCACGGAAGTAATGCTCATCTTTAATTCCCGCTGTGGTCATGATCTGCCCTTCCTTACTAGCGTCGAGAGACCACTTATGCAATTTTCGCATTTGTGTTTGTAGATGCGGGACCTCTTGAGGTCTGACGAGAGGCTCTTCGTACTTTTATTTGTATGCTAATTCAGCTGTGGCAAAAGAAGGATCACCTCTAGCCGTTAGTGCGCATAGTCGTGCAACCTCCGGATCATAATCATTGGAAAACACTTTGAGCGAGGGGCACAGTTGATTTTTCTGTTCTCCGAGCTGGGGAATTATTTTCGCGCTTGTACTACTAGTTCTCGACTGCTGCAGATTCGCTTTATGTGAATTCATAATAGAGCGGTCATAGTCTGATGGCAGATTATCTGGCCTTTTACTTTCAAGCATGTCCACAAAGTGTTTCAGCATTTTTGGTGCTATAAACTGCTTTGGCTTGGGCCTTTTCGGTGCAACCTATTGTTTCACATGTTCATCCATGACCGCTTTGTTTTCCTCATCAGTCATATCATAAGGTAACTTGGCAGGAGCCACCTTGGGTTTCTTTCTTGTACTTGTAGAGGGTTTTTTCACGGTTGTATTACTAGCCGCCGGAGCGGTGGTGCTCTTCCGCTTTTGCAACTAGGGCGCCAAAGACTGCTAACACGACGGAGGCAGGGAAGTCTACTAACATGGCAAAGGTGGGGGAGTCTGCTGATGCGGTGGTGGTGGGAGAGTCCGCTGACATGGCGGAGACTGCTAACGTGGCGGAGGCGGGGGAGTATGCTGACATGGCGGAGACTGCTGACGTCGCGAAGGTGGAGGAGTCTGCTGACGCGATGGAGCCTTTATACGCGCTGGAGATTGAGATGGATTGCTGCTGGGAGAAGTCTGTGGCCTTGGCGTCCAATTTGAAAGCACGATGTATTCCTTTTGCCATAGAAAAATGTTATTATTGGCTTCTCCCAGTTCATACAGATCCCCTTCACCTGCAAGGAAGTCAAGCTTTAGCTCGTAAAATGCGCTCATAACTTCATCCACCCCGATAACAGCGTAGCCATCTGGAACCGAAGAGCAATGGTAAGTTGGTCTAGGTCTAGAAACATGTAAGGCAAAGCCGACCGCCACCTTCATGGATATGTTCACAAGTTTCACATATAGCTCACACATTGTTGACTCTATGATATCATCCACGGGGTAGCGACGAGCCATCGTCAAATCATCAGCCTGGTGCTCTGTGGAAACCATCGTCATATTATCAGATGGGTGCTCTGAGGAAGCCACACTGCTTTTCTGCCGAGATGGTGGGCCAGTAGAATCTTCGTCCTGCCGCTGAGATGGGCCGGTAGCTTGCTGTCTAAGTGCGTTTATTTTCTCCTGCTGCCTCCTTAGTGTTTCGTCTATAAGCTATCCGCGTCCCCGTCCTTTATTCTTTGATGGCTTCTATCGGGACATTTCTTCCTTTCGGCGGGAAACCCGAGCTTCCATGGAAGGGAGCCTTCAGTGCCTCTTGTTTGCCCTTTGTGTTCTTTATTCCCAAGGGCGCGTGTTAGCTTGTCGTTCTCTCTATCTGGATGGAACTTCCCCTCCCGCACGTCCTACATTGCAGTTTTAAGGCCTTCGTAAGGTGCTTCAAGGTATTGTTTGTTATAACCACACTTCCATGTTTCTGGGTCCTACTTTCCCCCATGCCCGTAGAACCAAAGCTTTGCCCGTTCGGCCCACTCAAATGTCTCTAGAGGGATCCCTTTATCACGCAGTTTATTCTCAGCTTTCTCCCACTTAGGCCTGGCTCGCTTGTAGCCACATGTCCCTAAAACATGGTGATATTTCTTTAGCGTGGAATTTGCCTTGTTTATTGCCGACTTTTTCTTAGCTTCCGTTGATTCCATGTACGCCACAAATTCTTGCCAGTGATCTCTTAACTTTTCATTCGCTCCTTCAAACTTGAGAGGCTTTTTATCCACGACATGCTGCTTGTACAATCTTTTCTTGTGGTCTTTGAATTGGCTCGCCATCTTCTTAAGAGCCTATTTCTTGACTTTTGGCTCTATAACTTTGTTTCGTGGATCCACCTATTTCGGTAGGGTGAAATTTGTCATGAGCATAGTCCAAAGCATATCTTTGCATCTATTGTCGACATAACTAACTCCACCCTCCTTTGTCTTATTCCATTCTCGAATGGTGATCGGGACGTTGTCCCTCACAACAACTCCGCATTAATATACAAAATCTCTTGCATTGTGCTCGGGAGAAATCAGGGCGCCATCTGCACCGACTTCTTTGAACGCGAACCTAGCATCGGGGGCCAGCTTTTTTGTCCGGCCTCGTTTCGTTTTAGAAGATTGCTTTGACCTGAAAGGCTGAAAAAAGGAATCATAAATACATATACAAATCAATTAATGCATCTAGTAAGTAGTGGCTTAAGCTATATACCTCGCCGAAATTTGTAGTGAAGGTTCCTCCACCGGAGCCGTCTGTTCGCTCACCAGTGTCTTGTATTCCCTCACCGGAGCCGTCTCTTTGCTCATCGGTGTCTTCTCTTTCCTCACCGAAGTCGACTCTTTACTCACCGAAGTCATCTCTTCGCTCGAGATCCTCCACTCCCTCACCGGAGTCGTTCAGATAAACCAAGGGGCCATCATCGGCTATCATACCCTCCATTATCCCTTCTTGAAATTCATCGCGCTCCATAGTTTCTTCAAACACTTATTTCTAGTTATTTCAATGTGATAAACACATGAGCGTAGTCTAAAACATATATGGCACATGTTGCCACGCCCGTCCATCATCCATACACTAATAACTAGTTGCCATGGCTCTCGTGTTTCTATTCTTGTTGCATATTCGAACATGACAAAATGTGAAAATTGAAAAGATAGGTACATAATATTACTCCTACACTTGTAAGAAGACAAAATTATTTTGTATAAAAAATAATTATACTATATACACAATAAAAATATATACACTATATACACAATAAAAAATATACACTATATATTACACTAATATAATTACACTCTATACACAATAATAATGTGTACATATACACAATAAAAATACTTTACAACCTTTTTTATGCGCTACACTAATAACACAATAAAAAATATACACTATATACACAATAAAAAATACTTTACATACCCACAATAAAAATACTAGAAAAAATACGCTCGGACGGCCAGATCGATCTCCCCTGCGCGTGCGCGCCCTGCAGCAGGCCGCGGCGCCGCTGTGACCTGCTACTCGCCCCCGCAGGCCAGCGCTTCCCCAGCCTGCTCGCCCGTAGTGGCCACTGCCGCCGCCGGCGTGTGGCTCGCCGACCCGTAGCCGCGCCGCCGATGTCATCCCGTAGCCGCGCCGCCGATGTCGTCCTGTAGCCGCCCCTAACCCTAATCGCTATCAGACAGGGGAGAAATCGCTATGGTTGCAGGTGGTGGCACGCGCACAGCCAGAGAGGAGGACGAGACGTGCAGCGTCTGGAGAGGGGGAGGAGCGCACGGCCGTAGAGGGTAGGAGCACGCGGAGACCGGAGGGCGTCCTGCGACAGCGCGAACGGTGAAGGAATCGGGCAGCCTGTCGGTGTCGCTGTCATCGAGGCGCCTCCCCTGTAGCAAAATAGAACAGAATGAGATGGGATTTGGGGGAGAAGGATGCGCGCGTTATAACGGGGAGGAGTATTTGTCCCGGGTCGTGGTATGACCCGGGACTAAAGGACCTTTATTCCCGGCCTAGTCACCAACCGGGACTAAAGGGGGTGGGGGCTTTAGCCCCGGGTTAAACCTCGACCCGGGACTAAAGGGTTTTCGGCTAGTAGCCCAGGGGGCGCGCCAACCGTACCCCTTTAGTCCCGGTTCTTATCATGACCCGGGGTTGAAGGGACTTTTGAAAGTTTTTTTAAAATTTTTGCCTACAAACTATGGTTCCCGCCTTATTGCATATAACAATGTTATTAAATAAAAGGAAAAAATATCTGTGTAATAAAAGTATATATATCAATATTTGGATTCTATCACTATCATATTCAAATGTGGATTCTAATTATTAACCATTTTGCCATTTTGAATTAAAAATGGATTAAATCATATCTTTTGCATATTTTTGAATATGATAAAACTTTTAACATAAAAATTGTTTGAATTTGATTGACTAATACAAAACCATTTTCTGTTTTCTAAAATATTTAGTGTAACTATTAAAACTAATAATTGGGTCTAAAGATATTTTGGGGGCCTTTATTCCCGGTTGGAGCCAATAACCGGGACTAAAGATATTAATAACCGTAGTCCCGGTTTTTTAATATTAATAAATGTCTTAAATGTTAGTCCTGGTTTATGGCTGGACCAGGACTAAAGGGGGGCCTTTAGTCTCGATTCCGTAGTCCCACTTAGGAAACCAGGACTAATAATGGACCGTTTCCTATAACTTTCCCGAACTATGAAGATTTTATTCTATTCTTGTGCTGGGGAGCTAACTGATTTCACATATTAGGGAACGTCTCTATGACCAGCTTTGTAGAGATGCCTGAGGAATGGATCCTTAGACATCTCCCTAAATCTGGTCGTAGTGTTGTCCCTGCTCTCGCATACCATCTTGCAGTTTATAACTTCTCTAACTAGATCAATGTGCATAGGAGCTAACTAATTTCACATATTAGAGAGTGCATCTATGGCCAGTTTGTTGGAGATTCCTGAGGACACGATCCTTAGGCATCTCCCTCAAACTGGTCGTAGTGTTGTCACTGCTCTCGCACACCATCTTGGAGATGCCTGGGGACTCACAAGGATGCCTATTTATAGATTAAGTAGCACGACATAGTGTCGATACTCACGACATAATGTCTATATTCACCCCTGTCATTAGTGATGCCATCCACCAGCATAGTGTCGCCACTCACCGAAATAGTGTCGCCACTCACTGGCATAGTGTCACCACTCATGTTTTGTCCTGATTGGTGTCTCCAACCGGGACTAAAGATTCATATTTAGTCCCGGTTGGATACACCATTCGAGACTAAATATGCTCGCGCCGGCCCCAGCCTGCCACAACCCCTTAAGTCCCGGTTCGTTTCTCTAGCCGGGACTAAAGATGAAAAAGACAAATGTCTGCCGAATCGGCAGGAAGTGGATCCGGTTTGAACTACATGTACAAGATCTAATGCTCATGATTTTTTTAAAAAAATTATTTGTAGACTCACAATATCATGTTTATTCACAGATCCAATGATATTTTCAATGAGGCTCATCCCCTATCGTCATGCCCGAAGTTTTTACCATAATTTGAAACGGGAAAATTTTGAAACAGGCATAAGAAATTCAAAAACGGTCTGAACAATGTAAATCCTTCACATGGTATCATATTATGTGACATAGTTGCTAGGAAAAATACCAAACTTGGTACATTGATTATGTCTCAAAAAAACCTTCACAAAATGACCTATCATGTTCGAGGTTTCATGGCTTTCAGTCCAAATGACCAATGATATGGCTAGAATCGTGGCATAGTTTGTGATACTGTGCCCATATTATGCATGCATGTGTATCTTGGAATGGTGAATAATGTTGCAGGAGGAAGTTTTCCTTTTCGTCGCACGGAAAAGCTATTTTCCATTTTCTGGGCGCAAAAAACAGGGCGTTTTGTGAAGCAACCACCAAAATGCTATTTCAGAACACTACCACCCTATTTTTAAAAAATACCAGACCACCTTAAATGAACTATGTCCCAACCGGGAGATCTCAAACCTTTTTGTCCATCCTGGGTGAAAAAGACAAATGTCTGCCGAATCGGTAGGAAGTGGGCCCGGTTTGAACTACAGGTACAAGATCTAATGCTCATGATTTTTTGAAAAAAAAATCATTTTTAGACTCACAATATCATGTTTCTTCACATATCCAATGAGAGTTTCAATGAGTCTCATCCCCTATCTTCATGCCCGAAGTTTTTACCATAGTTTGAAATAGGAAAATTTTGAAACGGGCATAAAAAATTCAAAAACGGTCTGAACAATGTAAATACTTCGCTTGGTGTCATATTATTTGACATAGTTGTGAAAAAATACCAAACTTGGTATATTGATTATGTCTCAAAAAACCCTTCACAAAATGACCTATCATGTTCGAGATTTCATGACTTTCGATCTAAATAACCAATGTTATGGCTAGAATCACGACATAGTTTGTGATACTATGCCCATATTATGCATGCATGTGTATCTTGGGATGGCTAACAATGTTGCAGGAGAAAGTTTTCCTTTTTGTCGCATGAAAAATCCATTTTCCATTTTTCGTGCGCAAAAACCAAGGCGTTTTGTGAAGCAACCTCCAAAATGTTGTTTTAGAATGCTACCACCCTATTTTTCAAAAATACTAGACCACCTTAAATGAACAATGTCCCAACCGGGAGATCTCAAACTTTTTCGTCCATCCCGGTGAAAAAAGACAAATGTCTGCCGAATCAGTAGAAGTGGGTCCGGTTTGAACTACAGGTACAAGATCTAATGCTCATGAATTTTTGAAAAAATCATTTTTAGACTCACAATATCATGTTTCTTCATAGATCAAATGAGAGTTTCTTCAGAGATCCAATGGAAGTTTCAGAATACATATTGATTACATCTCAAAAACCACCAAAAGTAAAATTCGGAATACGTATAGTCAACAGTATCTTCATCATTTAACATGATGCGTGAGTCGGTGTTCACTGTGAAGGACGGAATTTCATCAAACTTATTATAATCTTCCGACATGTCTGTCTTGTCCTCTACTCCCACGATGTTTCTTTTCCCTGAAAGAACTATGTGGCGCTTTGGCTCATCGTATGATGTATTCATTTGATTATTTTTCCTTTTTTCGGTTTGTTAGGCATGTCCTTCACATAGAAAACCTGAGCCACATCATTGGCTAGGACGAATGGTTCGCCCGTGTACCCAAGATTGTTCAGATTCACGGTTGTCATTCCGTACTTCTTGTCTACCTCAACCCCTCCTCCTGTCAGCTTGACCCATTTGCACCGAGAAAAAGGGACCTTAAAAGAATGTTCGTAGTAAAGTTCTCATATCTTCTGTATGCAACCATAATATGTGTCATTTTTCCCATTGTTGTTTGTTGCATCAATGCAGACATCACTGTTTTGGTTGGTGCTCTTTTTATCTTGGACGATTGTATAAAATGTATTCACATTTATCTCATACCCTTGAAAAGTCAATACAGTCGAAGATGGTGTCCTAGCCAACAAGTACAGTTGATCTTCAATAGTGGAGTTATTCATGAGATATGTTTGCAACCAACTATTGAATGTCGTCATGTGTAAACGTGTAATCGAGTCGTCAGACTGCTTTGGGTGTTTGAAGCGTAAAATATTTTTGTGTTCATTGATATAAGGAGCCACCAAGGTGGAACGTTGTAGAAGTATATAGTGTGCTCGCGTGAAAGAATGGCCGTCTCTATATATTATTGCTTTCTTTTCTAGCGTGCCTTTTCCACTAAGTCTCCCCTCGTGCCGCGATTGAGGAACACGAATCGGCTAAGGTCGGAAATAAAGTCAACACGAAACTCAATGACCTCCTCTGTTCCATAGCCCTTGGAGATGCTTCCTTCTGGCCTAGCGTGGTTATGGACATATTTCTTTAAGACTCCCATGAACCTCTCAAATAGGAACATATTGTGTAGAAATATAGGACCAAAAATGGCAATCTCTTCGACTAGGTGAACCAGGAGATGCGTCATAATATTGAAGAAAACTGGTGAGAATAGCAACTCAAAACTAACAAGACATTGGACCACATCACTATGTAACCTCGGTAGAATTTTTGGATCGATTACCTTATAAGAAATTGCATTGAGGAATGCACAAAGCTTCACAATGGGTAGTCGAACATTTTTCGGTAGAAGCCTCCTCATTGCAATCGGAAGCAATTGCGTCATAATCACGTGGCAGTCATGAGACTTCAGGTTCTAAAATGACCACTGTACATCGGCACATGCATTATATCAATGACAGATAAAAGGATTAAGTTGCATGCTAACCTCGATCGAGGAGGAAAGAAAGAGAAAAAAGCTTAAGTGTGGCTCATGCACTTGTGCATTTCATCGAGCACCTCTTGTGCATAGAGGGAGGAAACTAAGCAACATACACCACTTGTGCATGAGAGGGAAAAACAAACCAGCTCACACAAGCATGTGGAGCTGGGGTGCTATATATATACAGCATGGATCTTTAGTCCCGGTTCCTAGCAAAAACTGGGACTAAATAGCTGCTCCAGCAGCCACATATGGCCAGACACTTTTAGTCCTGGTTCCTGCCCCGAACCGGGACTGATCGTCTCCCTGTCCCGTACATCGTCCTGGACTTACGAATCAGGACTAATGTGAGCCCTACTCTCGGTTCATGAAGGAACCGGGACTGATGGCTCGGGGTGGGATCGACGGAAGGCCTGTTGTCTACTAGTGTAGGCTACACCGAGGAAGCCGTCGGCGTAGTCTATCCTACGCCGAGGGCAATTCTACACCGGTGGACAGTTTCGTGGGGCGCCCAGCTCGTGGCCTACGCCGAAGGCCTCGACTTTTGGCCGTCGGCGTCTAGCTTCATTTCTGTAGTGTGCAGCAGTGAGCACCCTTTTGTAACTAAGTGCAGTCTAAGAGCATCTATAGCAGTACATTTAAAACGCTGAAACCCTTATAATAATGATTCGTCTGCTGGTTTGAGCGTTAAAACGTTTGGAATAGTACCCATAAAAACGTATACCCTTTAAATATTTTTAAATAGGACGGAAAAACGAGCATCAAAACACGCAGAAGTCTAGGTTACGAGGCTGACCCGTCGGTGCACTGTATTGATCGATACCGTTGGTGGGACAGAAATTTGACGTGCACATCACCCCTCCCAGTCGCATCTGAGCTTCGCGGCCACCGCACGTCACCCCAGATCCCGTGTGTTCCTTTCATTTCCTCCGCGAGATGTCTCAATGCGAGCGATTTTTATTTGAAGACTCGCCCTCCTCCTCCGATTCGGACATATATGAGCTTCTCTACGATGATATCAAGCAGATGGTGGTCATCATCGCCGTCAAGGAACTCGAGGATAGGACGAGAAAGAAGAGACGAAGTTCTCACAACCAGCTTCACCTTGATCTCATTGAGCACCACTGGCAGAGGCATGGCCAATAGTATGCCACTTTTTGTTATTCAGTTCATTTCATATTGATTTATGTATGATTTGAACGATTATTTGTATTCTGAACCATATTAATTATTTGCATTTGAACTATTTATGTAATGTAGAATATTGTTGTAATGAATAATGTTGAACTATTATTTTATTCATGTGTGATTTGAACTATTTATATTGTTGTAATTTGGGTTTTATGTCATGAATCACACGTATATGTGAAAAAATTCTAAAAAACAGGTTTGTAAGAGTTCAGTTAAGGGCTAATTTAGGTTGAGTACCTGCAAAAACATACAGTGAATTGCATTGCGGTATCTTTTTGCAGGTACTGCCTGGCCGAAACACAAACAAGCCCTTATAACGCAATTCCACTTTCTTTATCTTAGTTTTAAAGGCCGGCGTTTTAAAGTATTGCTAGAGATACTCTAATGCACCACTTCGACTGGCGTTTAAGCCTCTCGGCGTATCCACTCTCCACGACCCATTCCCGCACCAAACCCTCATTGTAGTGCCACAAAAAGAATGCCTGCCACCTATACCTGGACCCCAAACTTGGGCTACTGGGCTCGGCCCGAGTTTTCACGGCCCGGGGCGAGCTGGGCTCGGCCTGCTGGCGCCACAGGACCGAGCCGAGCCTCCACTGCTGGACCGTAGTGAGCTCGGGCTGGCTCGGGCTCGGCCCGGTCCGGCTAGTTTGGCTCGCACTCTTTTTTTTCTAAATTGACTTACAGCCCATTTGAGCGAGTTGGGCTGAAACATTAGGCCTGCTAGTGCTCAGTTCCGATCGTGAACTGATGAATCGTGTTGTCCAGGTCGTTGTTTGTCGTTCCAGTCATGTGCCGCCGCCAGATGATGTTGCCGGCCGGCCGCACTGCCACACCACCTGAATCATCGCTGCCTGCAGGCTCCGTCGCGCCGCCATGCTTCTCTCCGCCACTCCCCTCCTCGACGCCGCCCAGCCTCCTACGCACGCGCCGCCCGCACCATCCCTGCCTGCAGCCTCCGCGGCGCCGCCGCGCTGTCGTTGTGCCCGACCATACCGCAGCTATTGTTGAAGAGGCCCACCTGTCATTGACGCGGCTCTGCCAAGCTCGCGAGCTGCTCCGAGCTGGACCGAGCTCGGCGGAAGCTCGGGCCGAGCTCAGTTGTGTGGCTCGCCGGCAGCGACGAGCTGGCCCGAACTCGGCCAATTTAGCCCGAGCTTTTTTCGGCTCGGCGACGAGCTGGACCGAGCCAGCTCGTGTCCAGGTATACTGCCACCCTCACGGCTGGGCAGTACCCACAAAAACAGACCGTAAATTGGGTTGCAGTTTCTTTTTGCAGATACTGCATGGCTGCAACCTAAACTAGCCGTTATAACATCAATTTAGCGGCATTTATCCCAGTTTTAAAGGTCGATGTTTTAAGGTACCGCTAGAGATTCTCTAACCCTCCAATCTGGCCGGCATTTTAAGCTTCTTGGTGTCTCCACTCTCAATGATCCATCTCTACACCAAACCCTCACAGCCGTGCCCCAAACAAATGCTCGCTGCCCTCGCCATTCGTCATGCCTATCTCCTCTCCCCACTCACCACCTTGAACCCGCGATGGCGAGGCTCCTCGCCCCGTGCCGCCGTGCACCCCCACCTTGAACCGGAGAAGAGAGGCTGCTCGCCCTCATGCGACAGTGCGCTCCCACCTCGAACCAGTGACGACGATGCTCCTCATCACCATGCGACCTAGAGCCCCACCTACTTCTTCTTTCAAGTTACGCCATCCTAGGAATCAAAGTTCCGATTTTCTTTGAAAGAAATGCGGTAGGAAAAGCCCCTACAGCGAGTTCATTTTGAAATAATAAGACCCAAAATCTACATCCGTGAGGACTTGAACCTGGGTGGCTGGATTGTACATCCACTTCCCTAACCAAGTGAGCTAAACTCACTTCTTATCAAAGTTCCGATTGGACTAGCCCTCCCCTAGACTCCTTCGAAGGAGTGTGGGTGATGGTCCTACCGCCTGTGTCGGAACGCTGCCTGAATTGGAGATCCTTGGAGTGGTCTTCAAGGGACACTAGGGTTAATTCTGCTCCCCCTCCTAAATTCTGGAGGCGCTGATCTGCAGTAGCCCCTTGGTAATTATCTACAACTAGTATTTCCTTTTTTAGTTCTTATAAGCGTGTAGTTAGAATCTCATATGTAGTTGCGCTGAAGTGGGATGTGATTCCCTCTCTCGCTCTGGTGGTAACCTCTGAAACATGCTATTTTTAGGGGAGGACGGGGAACAAGTGGATGGTAGGGAAATGAGTTCAGACGGTTCATGTGATGTGTTGGCTTGGAAAGAGAAATGTTGTGTTGTTCCTTTTTCCTTGTCTTCATTGGAGTGTTAGTGCAGGCCCCCCCCCCCCTTTAACTCCGGTTGGGAGGGCCCTTTAACAGCGGTTCCCCAACCGTTGTTGAGGGTTCGGTGTTAGAGGGGGGGGCCCTTTAACACCGGTTCTTATACGAACCGGTATTAAAGGGTGGCGCACGTGGGGCTGCCGCAGGCCTCAGCCCCCCCCTTTAACACCGGTTCGTATCTGGAACCGGTGTTAAAGGTTCTTCTGCCGCGGCAGAGATTTAGGCCGTTTTCCTGCCGCGGCAGAACTCTTCCGCGGCAGGAAAACGGCCTAAATCTCTGCCGCGGAAGACTTCTGCCTCTGCCCCGTTCTGGGCGTATTTCTGCGGGAGGGGGGGGGGCGAGGGGAAATCGATCGGGAGCGGTATACTTATAAATCGTCATCGGTACATACGAGTACATGAATAATTAAGCAACTATTATTATACACAAACATCGTCATTCCCACATACATCGTCATCGGCACATACATCGTCATCGTTCATTTTGGTGGATATCTAAAGAGTTCTCCGCCAGGCGTGACGACCTCATCAAGTATGAACCCCGCCAATTCCTCTTGAATGGCTCGTATGCGTTCAAATGGTAGGAGTTGGTCCCGCATCCGTTCGATCTGAATATATATGAAGAATGGGCCGTCAATATATATATAAGAATCAAACTCAACACAATTGATGGTAATAAAATAATGTTGTGGACTTTGTTTACTTACTCTAAGTTGTTCTAGTGCGGCTTGGCCTGTCGCACATATCGTGTTGCGAATGAATTCGCAAACATAGTACCCACATAAGTTATTGCCGTGTCCCTGATGCGCGCACTTTACGAGAATAGAGAGTTCAATCAAAATAATAATCAATAAAGCATGATATAATAGAATTGGAAGCTAGCTAGTATTACTTACATTTTGGTCTACAAATTTTAGTTCTTCTGACCATTCACCCACGGCCCTTCCCGTGAACATTTTCCAAACCCTGTCCGACAAAGAAAATGGATAAAGGAGTAATTAATTACTTATTGTCACAAAAGTTGCCGATCTAGTGCGATAATATGATTGAAATTACCTCTGGAGCATCTCTCTAAAGTCTTCCCATAGCTCTTTTTCTTTTCGTAACGAGTCCATGACAAGGACTTTTCCTGAGTCGGGTTGAATGACTAGCAGAATAAAGTGGAACCTACGCACGCATAACGCATCATCAGTTACACTTAACATCGAGTAAGCCGAAACAGAATGTGTACAAGAGAGAGGGTAACAGTACTCACGAGAAGTTGTAAGGCAATAGTATTTCCCTTTTGGTTTGTTGTCTCAGTAAAGACTTTAGCAAGTAATCTTCTGTTTGCCCGGGTTTGTCTCTTACCACTTCTTCATGAACTCTATTTGGGTCAACGAACCCAATGTCAAAAGGGCCTCCTTTCATGCATTCCATAACCTTTTTCCTGCATAATAGTATATACATATATGGTGAGCATATATATATACATGCAATTAATGAAGTGAATGAGATGAGATAAAAATTACAGAAATAGTACTTACACACAATAAAGGCTGATGGCAGATTTGTCGAGTTCCTTCTGATTGAATAGAAAATGCAAGTCTTGAATGTTGAAGTCGATCGCGTCGTCTCCGCACAAGAAAATCTGATCTCTTATATGCGCCGTGATCCATTCTTCTTTTCTCGTCTTGCAGAAATGAAGGTACCACTTGTGCAATTTTCGCATCTTTGTTGGTAGATTCTTGAGCTCCTCTTTCTTGACTAGATTCTTCCCATACTTCCATGGCTGTATGGGGTTGACATCGCATTTGGGCAAGTTGTTTCCCATGTCGTTCAAGTATGCAATGTAAGTCATCCCCATCTCATTGGCCTTTCTTTGTAGCTCTGCCTCGTAATCATCTACGGGAGGAGCGTCCCGTTTGTCAAACATTTGGAGCGGGGCGCATGATTGGTTTTCCTGCTCTCCGAGCATGGGAACTGTTTTCTGGGGTGCCTCACGACTGCTACTTTCAGTCTCCCTACGGCGCCTTGCATCCGCCTTCAAAATCTGGCGCTCGTAGTCCGGCACAAGTGGGGTTTCAGGTTTCAAAAGATTTTTGTAAAACTTCTCCACCACCGCCGGATCTATTTTCTCCTTTGGCTCGGCCCGTCTAGGTGCAAAGAATTTCTTGACCTGTTCTCCCGAGATCCTATTGGTCTCCTCGTCGCTGCGATTCCACGGTAAAACCGGCAATGGCTTGGCGGAAGGCTGCGGGACGTAGTTTTTTGAACTCTTTGGCGTACGGTTTCCTGCGGATTTCTTTGTGGCAGTGCTACTGATGCTCCTCGTGGCAGTGCTCTTCCGCTAACGCTGAGGAGATGGCTGAAGCACCGGAGATGGCTGACGGTCCGGAGATGGCTGCCGCGCAGGAGATGGCTGACGGGCCGGAGATGGCTGCCGCGTAGGAGATGGCTGACGGGCCGGAGATGGCTGCCGCGCAGGAGATAGCTGAAGCGGCTCAGACTGCTGACGCTGCGGAGACGGTGGGGGTGCCAGTGACCTCCAATTTGGAAGCACAATGTGTTCCTTCTTCCAAAGAATGGTTGTTTTCACTGCAAATTTGAGTTGAGTTTCCCCTTCACCTGTAGCATGGTCAAGCTGTGCTTCCTCATATTCCTTCACAACCTCATCCACCCCGACAATAGCATAGCCATCTGGAATCGGTCGGCAGTGGTAAGTTCCACCAGCTACAGGAGGTAAGGCATAGCCGACAGCCACCTTAATGGATAAGCCCATTAATCTCACATGCAGCTCAGCGTGTTCGCTCTCCGTGATCTCATCAACGGGGTATCGAGGACCCGTCATTTCAAGCGTTGGCTGCATGTTCTCCGTGGAAGCCACACTGCTTTTCCGCGCAGAGTCTGGGCCACGGGCAGCTTCCAATGCAGGCTCTTCATGCCGCTGAGATGGGCCGGTAGCTTGATGGCTCTGGTGTGCATTCACTTGCGTCTGCAGCGCCGCAAGTGCATGTTCTATCTGTGTCATCCGCTCTGTACGCTCTTTTTCTTTTCTGCCGCGCCATCTGTAAGAGTCGCTCCAGTCGGCAAACCCATCCTTCCACGTCATACCCCCTGTGCCTCGTGCATGTCCAGGGTGTTCTTTTTTACCGATGGCGCGTGTGAGCTGGTCATTCTCTCTGTCGGGATGGAAGGTCCTGGCGGATGTTTCCTCGTATGCCGTGATGAGTTCAGTGACGGGTTTGGCAAGGATGGTTGGGAAGATACACAATCCTGTTTCTGGGTCCAACCTTGCCCCGATTCCGTAGAACCAAGTCTTTGCACGTAGGTCCCACCCATCTGTCTGGGGTGTGATCCCTCTCTCGCGCAGGGCCCTCTCAGCTTCCTCCCACTTAGGCCTCTGAGATATGTAGCCACCTGACCCCGTCCTCTGGTGATATTCCTTCTTCAGGGCATTAAGCGTATTGGTTTCTGACCTCTTTTTAGCTATAGCACTTTTTTTATATGTCTCAAATTCGGGCCAGTGAGGTCTTATCTTCGCATAATATGCGTCTTCGAAATCTGGAGTCTCGCGAGCTTTGACAAATTTGTTCAATTTTGTCTTCCAGTTGCGGAAAGCCTCAGCCATCTTCTTTAGAGTCCACTCTTTGACCTTTTTCTTTATAACCGGGTTGTTTTCATCCTCCTCTGGCGGAAGGGTGAAATTTACCAACAACGAATTCCAAAGCGTTTCTTTGGATCTGTCATCGACAAAGGTACCGTCGCCCTTCTTTGGCTTATTCCAATATTCAATTATGATTGGGATTTGGTCCCTAACAAGAACACCAGCCTGACGTATAAATTTGTCTGCGGCCTTCTTGGGCTCCATCGGCCTGCCATCAACACGGACTGCTTCGATCGTGAACTTTGCACGATCTTTCAACCGCTGGCTCGCGCCTCGCTTGCTCTTTTTCGTAGAAGAAGATGGTTGCTGGCTGGTCGATCCAGAGGGCTAAAAGAAGAAAGAAGCGTTAATTAATACATGTAGAAGAATATTGTTGGTGGAAGTCAGCTGAGGCTTAATCAATGCATATACCTCGCCGGACTTTGTAACCATTAAATTGCGTTCACCGGAGTCTTCGTCTTCTCCATGACTAGTACTTGAGCTGTCGTCGTCATGTCCCTCCAAGTTCAGATATTGTGAGGTGTCCTCATCAATAATGTTCTCCATTATTTCTTCTTCTTCAAGGTTTCTACTAAGTGGATCCATAGTTTCTAAAACAATAATATTATCTAGAGTAAGAGTGTAAACATTCAAGTGGACTTGGATTCATACACAAATATACATATTATTCATACCAAAATACACAAATAAATACACAAATGAGTCAGAGGTCCAATTTGTATACAAGTTTTAATCTATGCATGTAGTACAATTTATCGAGCAAACAAGTTTTAATCAGGATGAGTCAGCAATCACACACGTGGCAGACACGTGGCGCTCACCGGTGGGGTGACGTTGGTCTCGTCGGGCGGCGGTGCTCGTCGGACGGATGCGGCGGGCTCGTCGGGCGGCGGTGCTAGCGGCGGGCTCGTCAGGCGGCGGGCGGCGTCGGCGTTTAGGCGTGGCCTATGAGCTCCGAAGCGGCGGCGGCGAGACGCTCCTGCACGGGGAAGAGAGCGAGGTGGTCAGTTAGGGTTTAGACTTTCTCCAGATCGCCGCATAACCGATATGATCGAACGGGGGTGTGTAGCCGCGAAAGGGAAATGGGAAAATGTGGCCGTGAAAGAGAGCAATGTCTGGGTGGAAGAGAGAGCGACAGAGCACCGGAATTTGTTCCTAGATGTTGCATGTTGCGATCTCTACACAGGCCGGAGTGGCGTCCAGGTGCGCGAACCGTCGTGTGGATGCATTCGCTGAAAAGGTGTTTCTTGTCGATTTGGAGTAAATTGCACAAAACCACGACAATTGAGTCTAGAGATTTAAAAAACTACGACAATTAAGGACTTCTTAAAAAAACTACGAATTTTGGAGCTAGAGACTACAAACAACTACAAACTTTGCCTAATCGAACAGTTAGCTAGTTTAATCGCAATTCTGACAGGACGGGCCACCTCAAGATCATGAGGTGGCAGTCTGGGACGGATCGTCTCCCCGACAGCCGTTAGCGGCCCGTTACCTCCATCTGGGTCGTCTTCTTCCTTCATCCATTCACAGAGAGACATGGGAGCAGCCGGCGAGCTGGGGCGAGCCCCTGAGGCTAAGAGAGCGCGGAACGGCGCGGTCGCCCAGGACCTTCGCAGAGGGCGGCGTGGTCACGGAGGCGCGCGGGGACAAGAGACGAGCTCGCGCGGAGGAGGCGTCGCGGCGGGGACACGGGGAGGCGCATGGGTGGAGGTGCTCCGGCGCGGGGGCGTCGCGGCAATGGGCGACCCTTTACGCTGCGGCACAGAGGGTGGCGCGGAACTGCTGGAGCAGGTGCGAGGTCGCCGGCGCGAAGGAGGGTGTGGAGGCGGACATGGCCAGGACGGGACGGCGGTGGAGCGAGCGGGTCGGGAAGGATGCGGGGAAGATCAGAGGGTCGGGGGCGGCGAACCTCGAGCTCTGAGCGGCGGCGGCGAAACGGCGGGTCGGGGGCGGCGAGACGGCGGGTCGGGCTCTGAAGCGGCGGCAGCGAGACGGCGGGTCGGGGGCGGCGCTTCTATCTGTTCTCGATCGATCTGGCTCAGTGGGGGAAGAAAGGACGAAGGGGAGGAAGGTGAAATAAATACACCCCCCCCCCTTTAACACCGGTTCGTGGCTGGAACCAGTGTTAAAGGGGGGGGTTCCCGCGCGCATTTATTACCCCCCCCCCCTTTAACATCGGTTCGTGGCTGGAACCGGTGTTAAAGGGGGGGGGTTCCCGCGCGCATTTATTACCCCCCCCCTTTAACACCGGTTCGTGGCAGGAACCGGTGTTAAAGGGGGGGGGGGGGGGGGTGCGCGCGGGAAACGAAATAAATGCCCCCCCTTTAACACCGGTTCCTGTCTGGAACCGGTGTTAACGGTGGGGGCATTTATTTCATGCATTAAAGGGGCTTTTTTAATTCAAAAAATATGATATGAATTTAGAAAATTCATATCTTTTTCATTTCAACTCATAAAAATATGAATAATATATCATAATTTTCAGAAAAATAATATCTATCCATTCATGTAAATCATTTTATATTTACTTTACATGAATTTTTTTAAAATAATTAAAACACTTATTTCATGCATTAAAGGGGCTTTTTTAATTCAAAAAATATGATATGCATTTAGAAAATTCATATCTTTTTCATTTCAACTCAGAAAAATATGAATAATATATCATAATTTTCAGAAAAATAATATCTATCCATTCATGTAAATGATTTTTATTAGATCAAATCATATTTTAATGCCGCATCTTTTGTATTAACATTTTTGAATTGATTGGATATTTAAATGTCGCATCTTTTGTATACACTTGAATCTCACCAAGCCTCTCTCAACTTGCATTGTTTTTTGATCAATGTGTTGGTGGTTTTTTGAATTAGCCATTTGGTGGTTGCTTCACAAAACCGTCCGTTTTTTATGCTCGGAAAATGGAAAATGCCTTTTTGGTGCGATAAAAAGGAAAACTCCTCTTGCAAACTATGCCTTGATTCTAGCCATAACATTGGTCATTTGACCCGAAAGCCAAGAAACCTCGAATGAGATAGGTCATTTTGAGACAGTTACATAAAGCCGAACTGGAATTGAAAATTAAGATACATAAAAGAACTGAAAATTAAGATACATGGCCAGATTAAGTAACAATCGGCCGAACTGGAACTGAAAATTAAGATACATAAAAGAACTGAAAATTAAGATACATGGCCAGATTAAGTAACAATCGGCCGAACTTGTTTTGGAATGTTGGAGTGATTCAGTCATGCTCCTGCCTACACCTGTAATACTCGCCACTGTAGTCGTCGTACTCGCCGCCGCCGTCATCGCTGTCGTCGTCGGGGTCGCCGTAATTGAACCTCTGGAGAGTACGCGTGGGCTGGACTTGAGGGTAGCGCGTGGGCTGGACTTGAGGGTAGCGCAGACAGGGGTTAGAGTCGGCGGCAGTGTCATAGGCCATGACGCTCTGGAGAGTCCGACCGCGCCACCATAGCCGACGGCCGGCCTCGTTGAAGTTAGGAGGAGGTGGGCCGTCCTCCTCGTGCCTGGCGAGCGCCCTCTCATGCCGATCCACGAAGAAGGCTTCCCAAGTAGGGAAATAGTCGGGATGCCATCTGGGATTCCTCCGCTGCTCCGGCGTGAGCTCGAAGTAGTAGTGGTTCGTGATGGCCATCCGGCGCGCCACACCTAGAGGGACAGGAGGAACCGGCACGCCTCCGACGGTCAGCATCCAGCCGACGGGGACACAGTAGCCCGGCGGGCAGGGGTAGTTCGAGGCGCAAAGCGCCTCCGCCTCCCTGGGGGTTAGTGCTACGGTGGAAGCCATGGGAAAGAGTGATGAGGTTGCAGATATGAGTCTAGAGATGTGCAATGACAATGGAGGCCAACCCCCTACATATATATATAGTGAACTAGCGGGAAGAACTGGAGGGAAGAACTGGCGGGAAGAAAAATGGCGGGAAGAACTGGCGGGAAGAAAAATGGCGGGAAGAAAAATGGCGGGAAGAACTGGCGGGAAGAAAAATGGCGGGAAGAAAAATGGCGGGAAAAAATGGCGGGATGAACCTTTAGTCCCGGTTGGAGACACCAACCGGGACTAAAGATGAACCTTTAGTCCCGGTTGGAGACACCAACCGGGACAAAACACGAGTCAGCACTAATAATAGGGGTGAGTGCATGTCGACATTATGTCGTGCGGCGTGTACCTTGTCCCGGATGGTGTCACCAATCGGGACTAAAGATGAACCTTTAGTCCCGGTTGGAGACACCAACCGGGACTAATAATAGGGGTGAGTGTCGACATTATTTTGTAAGTGTCAACACTATGTCGAGCTGCTTGTACTATAAATAGGCATCCTTGTGAGTCCAGTCCTCCAGCCAGTTTGAGGCAGGGACACCACTACGGCCAGTTTCAGGGAGATGCCGACGGAGCCTAGTCCTTCGGCATCTCCGAGAAACTGGTCATAGAGGCACTCCCTAATATGTGAAATTAGTTAGCTCCCTGGTGTATTGATCTAGTTAGACAAGTTACAAAGCTGCAAGATGGTTTTCGAGAGCAGGGACACCACTACGGCCAGTTTCAGGGAGATGCCGACGGAGCCTAGTCCTCCGGCATCTCCAAGAAACTGGTCATAGAGGCACTCCCTAATATGTGACCGCGCGCGTTTGGAGATCAGATCTTAATGGTAAGTATGAATCAGGACAACTTCTTCTCATAGTCCCGGTCCATCCACAAAACATGACTAACACTCAAGACATGTATTAATATTAAAAACATGAACTAGAGTTACATAATATGAGCATGAACTTCTTGGCATATGCCCTTCCTTATGATCGCTTCAGATGTAACCATGGAGCATCTTCTTTACTTAACGGAATGCTTGGGTCAGTTTTCACTGTGAAGGGCGGAATTTCATCAAACTTATTATAATCTTCTGACATGTCTGTCTTGTCCTCGATTCCCACGATGTTTCTTTTCCCTGAAAGAACTATGTGACGCTTTGGCTCATCATATGATGTATTCGTTTGCATATTTTTTCTTTTTTTTGGTCTGGAGGACATGTCCTTCACATAGAAAACCAGAGCCACATCATTGGCTAGGACGAATGGTTCGTCTAAGTTCTTCATAAGATTGTTGAGATCCACCGTTGTCATTCCGTACTTCTTGTCTACCTCAACCCCTCCTCCTGTTAGCTTGACCCATTTGCATCGAAACAAGGGGACCTTAAAATTAGGTCCATAGTCAAGTTCCCATATCTCCTCTATGAACCCATAATACGTGGTCTTTTGCCCATTGTCTTCTGCTGCATCGAAGCGGACACCACTATTTTGGTTGGTGCTCTTTTTATCTTGGCCTATCGTGTAAAATGTATTCCCATTTATCTCGTACCCTTGGAAAGTACATACAGTCGAAGACGGTGTCCTGGCCAACAAGTACAGCTGATCCCCAATAGTGGTGTTATTCGTGAGAAGTCTTTGCAGCCAGCCGCCAAAACTCGCCATGTGTTCACTTATAATCCATTCATCAGACTACCCCGGGTGTTTGAGGCGTATTAAATTCTTGTGTTCATTGATATACGGGGCAACCAAGATAGATCTTTGTAAAACCGTGTAGTGTGCTTGATTGAGAGAATGCCCGTCCCTACATATCATTGCTTTACATCCTAGGGTGCCTTTTCCACGCAGTCTCCCCTCATGTCGTGATTCTGGAACACCAATCGCCTTAAGGTCAGGAATAAAATCAACACAGAACTCAATGACCTCCTCTGTTACATAGCCCTTGGAGATGCTTCCTTCTGGCCTAGCACGGTTATGAACATATTTCTTTAAGACTCCCATGTACCTCTCAAAGGGGAACATATTGTGTAGAAATACAGGACCGAGAATGGCAATCTCTTCTACTAGGTGAACCAGGAGATGCGTCATAATATTGAAGAAGGATGGTGGGAACACCAACTCAAAGCTGACAAGACATTGGGCCACATCTGTTTGTAACCCTGGTAGGCTTTCTGGATCGATTACCTTCTGAGATATTGCATTGAGGAATGCACATAGCTTCACAATGGGTACTCGAACATTTTCAGGTAGAAGCCCCCTCACTGCAATCGGAAGCAATTGTGTCATAATCACGTGGCAGTCATGAGACTTCAGGTTTTGCAATTTTTTCTCTGCCATATTTATTATTCCCTTTATATTCGACGAGAAGCCAGACGGGACCTTGATACTGCTCAGACATTCAAAAAAGATTTCCTTCTCTGCTTTGGTAAGAGCGTAGCTGGCAGGAGTTAAGTGGCATCGTTTACCCTTCTCGTTCTCAGGATGCATAGGCTCTTCAGGGGCCTTCAGACGTTGCTGGTCATGTCGTGCTTCCGGTGTATCTTTTGTCTTCCCATACACTCCTAGAAAGCCTAGCAGGTTCACGCAAACATTCTTCGTCACGTGCATCACGTCGATTGAAGAGCGGACCTCTAAGACTTTCCAATAGGGTAGGTCCCAAAATATAGATTGCTTCTTCCACATGGGCGCGTGTCCGGCATCGTCATTCGGAACAGATAGACTGCCAGGACCTTTTCCAAAGATTACTTCTAGGTCCTTGACCATACCAAATACCTCCTCACCGGTACGGAGGACAGGCTTCCTCCGGGGTTCTGCCAGACGTTTGAAATGCTTGCCTTTCTTTCTTACTGGATGCAGGTTCGGAAGAAATCGGCGATACCCTAGGTACACAACCTTCTTACATTTATCCAAATATACACTTTCAGTATCATCTAAACAGTGTGTGCATGCATTGTATCCCTTGTTTGTCTGCCCTGAAATGTTACTAAGAGCAGGCCAATCATTGATGGTTACGAAAAGCAATGCTCGTAGGTCAAATGTCTCCCCTTTGTGCTCATCCCACATACGTACACCTGGTTTGGCCCACAGCTGTAAAAGTTCTTCAACTAATGGCCTTAGGTACACATCAATGTCGTTGCCGGGTTGCCTCGGGCCTTGGATGAGCACTGGCATCATAATGAACTTCCTCTTCATACACAACCAAGGAGGAAGGTTATAGATACATAGGGTCACAGGCCAGGTGCTGTGACTGCAGCTCTGCTCACCAAAAGGATTCATGCCGTCTGTACTTAGACCAAACCTTAAGTTCCTTGCATCACGTGCAAAGTCCGGGTACTCTCGCTCGACTTTTCTCCACTGTGACCCATCAGCGGGGTGTCTCAACATCGCGTCTTTCTTACGGTCTTCCATGTGCCATCGCAACAACTTGGCATGCTCTTTATTTCTGAAGAGACGTTTTAACCGTGGTATTATAGGAGCATACCACATAACCTTGGCGGGAACCTTCTTCCTAGGGGCCTCGCCCTCAACATCGCCAGGATCGTCTCGTCTGATCTTATACCGCAGTGTAGTGCATACCGGGCATGCATCCAAATTCTCGTACTTCTCACCGCGGTAGAGGATGCAGTCATTAATGCAGGCATGTATCTTCTGCACGTCTAATCCTAGAGGGCAGACAACCTTCTTTGCTTGGTATGTACTGTCAGGCAACTCATTATTTCTTGGAAGAAGATTCTTCATTTTTACCAACAACTTTGAAAATGCGCTGTCAGTCACACCATTCTCTGCCTTCCATTGCAGCAAATCCAGTGTGGCACCTAGCTTTTTGTGGCCATCTTCGCAAGTTGGATACAACAATGTTTTGTGATCCTTTAACATCTACTCCAGCTTCTCCTTCTCCTTTTCAGTTTCACATTCTTCCTTTGCATCAGTAATGGCCCGACCAAGATCGTCATCAGCGGGCCCATCTGCTCCCTCTTGATCTTCATTATCTACCTCCGTTGCATTATCATCATATTCAGGATACATATTATGATAGTTTTCATCATCCTCTTCTTCTTCGTTGTCTTCCATCACAACCCCTTTTTCTCCGTGCTTGGTCCAACAATTATAGCTGGGCATGAAACCAGATCGAAGCAGGTGGGCGTGAATGGTTCTGGTATTTGAGTAGTCTTTCTTGTTCTGACAGTGAACACACGGACAACACATAAAACCATTGTGACCACGGTTTGCATTAGCCACAACGATGAAATTTTGGAGTCCCGTAATGTACTCGGAAGTGCGGCGGTCACCGTACATCCATTGCCGATTCATCTGCATTAATATGTAGTATATATCAAAAAATAATAGGGAGATGACCATTTATATATATAGTACATCAATGACACATGAAACTATAGTTACCGACCTCGACCGAGACGGAAAGAGCAACAAGAAAGCTTATTTTGAGCTCTCGGGCATTTCACCGAACACCTCTAGTGCATATGAAAAAAACACAAACTAGCACTCTTCACACCCTCTTGCTAGGCTCCAAAATGTGAAAGAATGGAAGAGTGAGGTGTGTGTGGGCTGGGGTGGTGTCTTATATAGCCCCCCCCTTTAACACCGGTTCGTGCCACGAACCGGTGTTAAAGGGGGGGGTGCGCGGGCCACTGGTGCAGGGACCTTTAACACCGGTTCGTGGCACGAACCGGTGTTAAAGGGGGGCTCCTTTAATGCCGCAGAGGCCACGCTGGTACGCCCCCCCCTTTAACACCGGTTCATAGAAGAACCGGTGTTAAAGCCCATTTTCGGGATCAACAAAAGCCCTCGTTTCCACTAGTGTTCCGCGGATTGTGCTCTATGATAAATATTTAATTTCTTGAGATTCAAATGTCTCCTTGGATCAACTTAAAAACATTAATACATCTCATTTAGTTTACAACCTGTCGGCTTAGAGGAATAAATACTGCTAATTTGGTATTAGATTTCTCTTAATTTACAATCAGAGTTTAGATTTCGCTCTTCATTCGTGTTAGAACTGCAAATCCACCAACATAGAATGATTTTTTTTGCAGAATTCGTTTTGACTTTGAGGAGTTATACCGGGAGCTTCTTCTTAAAATTTTCATGTCCATTATATAGGGAAATTATAAGTTTGGCATGCTATTGATTTTCCTCTCTATATTGACGCGGTGGCTACCGGCAACTTGGTGTTCCATGCAGATATGTCATCTAGATATGTTTGGGATTGTACTTTTTATTGTGTATCATAAATTTTAGTGGTTCCTGCACCAACCAAAGATTATTGCAGTGCTTGGAGTAGCAAATATTTATTAGAAAATTCGTCCCATGAAAGCTTTGCAAATAAAAATAACACAACTATAACTGTGTTGTCAGGCGCAGCCATGTTCACGCTCAAAACGTAGTATGGAAATAGCCTATTCTATAAGTTACTAGAACAACAATAACTGAGGCTTAAAGTAAGTAATAAACAAGAACTAAATAAGAATAAAAGTAAATTACTAAAATAAACAAGACACTATAACAAAAGTAGGCTTTCGCAATGGTTTGGTCCATCGAGCATTGTAGAAAGCGCGCCTTCTGCCACGATTTCGTTCGCTTCACTGTGTTAGATGGAAAACTTTTTGTTTTTACGGCCCTCTACTACGATGAATCAGTTAAAAACACGAAAGAATTTCGACCGGCACGTGGAAGAAGTAAGATTTCTGTTTCTCGCGAGATGTTGACTCACCGAAATCTTTTGAGGCGTGTGGGTCCCGGATGTTAGTGTCTTTAGTGGACCATACTTTCGGTCGCCTCTCTCTAATTTGAACTCGATAACGATGCTTTATGCATATTTCGTTTAATCAAGCTGCTGGATTTCCCATATCAGACGCTTATTATAAGAATCGTGTCTATGATGGTTGCGTGGGTCTTACGACATCTCCATCGGGCCGACCTATTCGACCTTTCCCAGCAGGTCGACCCATTCGACCAACACGGCGTGGAGCGGTCCACGACGATCTATTCCTAGCCCAAATTTGTGTTGGTTTTGCTCGTCCCGGACATCACGCTCATCCACGCGCGTCATCCCCCCGTCCTCCCCTGTCCCGCCAGACAATGGGTGAAAACCCCCACTCCCCCCAAAATCGACCTCCACGCCTCCCACTTCTCACCGAAACCGAAATCGGCTAGCGCCGAAACCTCCTAGCACGCGATGAAGGATACTGATGTCTACACACTTGTATTCTTATAGAAAGTTGTTAGGCCTCCAAGTATAGAGGTTTGTAGAATAGCAGCAAGTTTCCCTTAAGTGGATTACCCAAGGTTTATCGAACTCAGGGAGGAAGTGGTCAAAGGTATTCCCTCTCAAGAAATCCTATAATCAAGATACACAAGAAGTCTCTTGTGTCCCCAACACACCCAATACACTTGTCAGGTGTGTAGGTACACTAGTTCGGAGAAGAGATAGTGAAATACAAGTGGTAACGGTGCCAGAAAATAGCTTTGATGGAGCTTGATGGTGAGGTAAAGACTGGAAGCAAGCAAACATGTTACAGATCTAGATGCAAATGGTGTTTCAATGTTAGAAACAAGGCCTAGGGATCATACTTTCACTAGTGAACACTCTCTCATATAAATATCCTCTCTTCATGATACTACTCTTAACTACTCTCCGGTTGGACACTCTAATCATTGGTAGGGCTATAACAACACTCCTCAAAGTCCGCCTTCCCCAATCTAGATAACCCCATATTGTCACCTTGAGCGCTAGATAGTTCCAACAAACACCACAATTTCATAGAGACATCCAACTCCAAATATAACTCATAACAAATATTCAATCTAGCCAAAGTGCCACACACGGTATGCACGCTGTCACTTTCACACACGTGGGGAAAAGCATAGATCTATTAAAGCACAAATATTATTTATGTAGACTCAAACCTAAGTGCCATCATGGCGTGCACGCTGTCACTTTCACACACATGGGGAGAGCAGAGATCTATTGAAGCACTTGAGTAGCAAGGTAGATCTACTTGATTACAAAGCTCATGATCACAATATGACCATGCATAGAGAGAGAGATGAACACATAGCTACCGGTAGAGCCCTTAGCCTCGAGGAAGAACAACTCCCCCCTCATCATGGGAATCAACAACGGTGATGAAGATGGTGGTGGAGATCGATGGATATGAATCTGGGGGCACTTTCCCGTCCCGACAGGGCGCCGGAACAGAGACTTTCTGTCCCCGAATCTCCCTTTCGGTGGCGGAGGTGATACGGAGGTTTTTTTGGAAGTATGATGGATTCGCTTTAGGGTTTTTGGGTCGGAGGCTTCTTATAGGCGAAGAGGCGAGGCTGGCACTACTAGGAAACCAGCTATAAATAGACATACCTTCTGTGGCGCATGGTACTGACCATGCGCCACAAAAGTTGTTTAGTGGCGCATCTGGAACAATGCGCCACAGAACCATGAAACTTCTGTGGCGCATGGCAATTGGAGATGCGCCACAGAAGTTTGGTGGGACCCACACCAGGCCTTGGTCCATGAAACTTCTGTGGCGCATCTTACTATATGCGCCACAGAATTTTTAACTTCTATGGCTCATCTTGACAGATGCGCCACAGAATCATCAGGTGGGACCCACAGCAGGCGGTCTTTGATCGTGCTCTGACCAAACTTCTATGGCGCATATCACGATATGCGCCACAGAAGTTTATATCTTCTGTGGCGCATATCGCTATATGCACCACAGAACAATTATGTGGGCCCCACTGTCTGGATACCTATGACCAAGCTTCTGTGGCGCATATGTGCATATGCGCCACAGAAGAACAAACTTCTGTGGCGCATGTGTGCAATATGCGCCACAAAATGGTGCGTGCTACTCAGATTATATTGAGTGTTTCTAGTACACATTTTCCTCTTGCTTTTCCCAACTAAACAAGTACCAGTGGCATAGGTAGAATACTAGACAATCTACTAGATACACATGTGGCATACATAGTTGCAAATGCACATGCGCATAGCCTTGAACAGCAAAACAACAATGGCATACATCATTGCAAATACACAAACTACAACATTGCAAATCCCTTCATAGAGCTGGTGGGGGCGATGGCTGTGGAAGATGCCAAACCTCCATGTTCACGCGCGCCTGCAGCCTGCGGACGTGGTCCTCCATGGAAATGTTGGAGTCGGGCACCGACCGCCACCCGATTGGTTACGCCATGTGCGCCCTCTCCTCCGGGGACGCGAGCACGGCGTACAACCTCATGGCCTTGTTGTAGAGGGCCTCTTGCTATAGTCTGGCCTCCTCCTCGATTAGGTTGACCTCCGAATCCCGCGGCGGCTGACTCCGAGCACTGCCCCTCGACCTCGCCCCTCCACTGCGAGTAGGCTGCAGGGAACGCGAGCGGGCTGTGCTCTCCAGCGAGTCCTTCGACGAGTTGTGGGAAGAAGACATCAGGGGCAGGTATGTTGCTTTGGACAGAGAGTGTGGTATATATAGAGGGGTGTCATTAAAGCAGCTATTTGCCACCTTTATTTCGTGCAGATCTGCACTCAGTGTTCTGTGGTGCATATGGGTGATATGCGCGCATATCACCCATATACGCCACAGAACACTGAGTCCAGGGGCCCACAGTCTGGCCAATGGACCCTATGGCCAAGGTTCTGTGGCGCATATGGGCGATATGCGCCACAGAACATTGAGTCCTGGGGCCCATAGTCTGGCCTCACTGCACCCTATGGCCAAGGTTCTGTGGAGCATATGGGAAATATGCGCCACCGAAGATTGAACTTCTGTGGTGCATATCGCCTGTATGCGCCATAGAACCCTGCGACCAGATCTGCACAAAAAGGTGGCAGCTTTGCACCCCTCTATCTGCCACCATCCATTTCACATCCTTCTTCCCCTCCTCCCAGCTCATCTTCCTCCTCTCTCCCACCCCATTGTGTCCATAATTTTCTATATTTTGTTGTATTTAAACCTACTATAGTTGATAGATTGGTTAGGGAAAGTCTTTCTCCAACTAGTAGATCTAAAACACACTTACTTTCTCCTCCACATCTCTATTTGTGTACCATTATATCTCTATAGATCTATTGGTCCACACTCTCTCACATCATGCTCTC
The DNA here is from genome assembly GCA_916181665.1 of Avena sativa. Classification (NCBI taxonomy): domain Eukaryota; kingdom Viridiplantae; phylum Streptophyta; class Magnoliopsida; order Poales; family Poaceae; genus Avena; species Avena sativa. Next base: position 410,867,802 of record OV702283.1, on the reverse strand, counting down.
GACTCGGTATTCAATCTATCCGGTCAGTAACTGGCCATGAATATGCATGTTTTGTAGGTGTAAAGCTTGTCGCGCGGGCGGTGTGTACATGCGATGCATGCATGGCGCAAAGATGATGTTTGTGCATGAAGCTTGTGTGGTGCATGAATGCTTGCATGGGAAGAACTTTCTTGTTTTTGCTTGTCTGCCCCGGTGTGGTGCATGGATGTTTGTTGAAATGTTGATTCATTTTCATTTCGGCAAATTTTTGCACCACCCATATGTCCTACTTTTAGGAAAGGTCATGCCAAATTTTTCCGGCGACCATGCATGTGTGTTTGTGTGTGCATAAGGTGTGGTTTCTAATTAACCTACTCTCTGTCTTTTGCTCTATACGTGCATACCGCACAGGCTACCATGGTCGTCAACATGAGCGAAGGTCGAGTTACTAGGTATAAGAAAGACGCGAAGGCGGACATGATTTGGAACAACAAGACCCAGCTAAGATGTCCATGTTGAACATGCAAACTCCAGCATGGATCGACCCTGATTCAGGACAATTGGAGGATCACCTGCTCAGGCACGGTTTCATGCGCGATGACTTCGATGAGGAGCTGGCAGTAAATGGTGTTGGTCATCATGAAGACTTGGGCGAGCGAGAAGACAAAGAGTCTCCCGACGGGCATGGTCATGATGACGAAGAATATACCGGCGAGCATGATCATCATGACAAAGAAGGAGATGTCGACGGGCATGACCATCATGAAGAAGGAGAAGCGAACACCCAGACACTGCTAACTTTGGTGTTAAGGGACCCTCATGTTCAGGAACTGCTTCTCAAGGAGACGAGCAACACCAAAGCTGCAGCCAGAGAGAAAGCCAAGCCGACGCAAATGGAGTTAGATGGGATGACTCCATTGTATCCTGGGTGTCGGCCCAAGGATACACGCCTGAGTGTAACGCTCAAGGCTCTAGAGATGAAGGTGGAACACAAATGGACCGACGTGAGCTTCAATGCTAACATGGAATGCATTGAACATCGAGTTCGAAGAGTTCAGGGGTGATGCAAGGAATGTCAGGCTGGGTATGAGCACCGATGGACTCAATCCTTTTGGCAACCAGAGTAGCACGCATAGCACCTGTAACATCCCAAAAATACTAAGCTTGGATCATCAACTTCAAATCATCAAAATTAGGGTTAACAAAAACTTTTCTAAATGAAATCATGAATGCATGCATATGTGTATGCATGGATTTTGAAATTCTTTTAAACCACCTTGTTTGATTGTGTCATTGCTTGTAAAATGTTTCTTAGGTGAAATAAACATCATCTAAAACATTTCCCACACCTTTCCTAAAGACAAGTAAATCAAAACACATATATGAAATGAATGGTCATTTTGGCCAATTTAACTCCCATGCCTACTTTGGCTGTCTCAAACTTTCAGAACCTAACAGAAACTTTTCTGGATCTTTGCACCCCTTGAATGTACTCATAACAAAGTATCAAGGCCCACTTTGTGATCATCCAGAAACTTTCAAATGCATAGTTTAAATGACAATTCAAAATTGGATCTTTCTCATATGGGAAGATCCCACTTTTCAAAAACCACTCAAACAAGCTCAACTTTCAAAACCCAAGCATCTGCAGACTCACCAGCACTAATCTAGAAAACCCACCAAAAATCTTTTCAAAATTCAAAACTTGATTTCATGCGGCCATTTCATCAAACAGGTTGCAGACACAAATCAAACAAACCATCAAACACTATTGTGAGCAGTGATTCTTGCCTAAATTGTTCCCTAGCTAGTTAGCTCACACACAGCTCAGTAGATCATCTAGGAAGTTTAACTAAGGACTAGCACCCCTGTGAGCTTGTCATTGCCATCAATGGTGAACAGCTGAGCACCCCCTTGTCACCCCAGTGTGGACAGCAGGCTAGAGGAAGAACTAGCCTTGCCAACCTTGTCTGGGAGGCAGCCCACCATCCACCGCCACTGCCTGTCCCAGCCGAGAGCGTTGCCAAGCCCTGGACCACGCGCACAAGCCGCGCCCAGACCGCCAGAGACCATGCCGAGCATGTGCTAGAGCACGACCATCGACCAGCGCCCACAGACCGCGCGCCGCCCTTGCCGCGTGCATACACAATCCCCACCGACCGAGGAGACCGCCAGATATCCCCGTTTGCCGCCTCGTGCCGCACAGCCACCGCCCGCCGTCAAAGACGCCGCCTCTGCCGCGCAGAGCACCGCCAGTTCCAGACCAAACCACACCGCCCCATGCCTGGAGACCATGTCGTTGAGCATCGCCAGGAGACACCCCACGTCCCCTACCCTTGCCCATGCCATTAGCCGCCTGTAACATCGCCCCCGACGAGCTCACCGTGCGCCCCGACGGTCCCCTCGCTCGACTATAAATAGAGGCCACCCCCGCATGATTTCTTCACACCATCTCACTCCCCTCTCCTCACTGATCGTGCCACACCGTTCTCAGAGCAAGGCAAGCACCACTCGCCAGAATTTCACCGGAGCCCGCCGCCTCTGGAGAAGAAGGGAGCCAGCGATTGGAGTCGCCCTAGGTGAAGCCACCAGTACCAGGACATTAGCTGTCGTCGACTTCGTCGTTCGCCCGCCTCGCCGGCCCTCGCCAGTACCCCGGTGAGCCCCCAGCAACCATCACTGGCCGCGCTAGGTTTCGTTCTCGCCGGCGTTGTGTCGCGTCGACGATGACTCCCAGCCGTTAGATTAGAACTAGATCGAACAATCCACATTGCCCCATACCGCTTCGCCCAGCCTCGTGTCACTGACGAGTGGGGACACCCACTTAAGCAGCCCGCGGGAGCACTGCGCTTAGCAGTCCGGCCCAGTAACTTTTCCCGCGCAGCCCAGTTATTCAAATTAAACCTTTTTCTATTTCAATTCAAACACACTTCTCTACCCAACTTCAAAAAGCAACCCAGATCGATTCAGTGCACCAAATTGAATGAAACCAATTTTGCGGGAAAGGTTTGTGAATGCTGAATCCAAGCCCGTTGGATTCAAGTCATTTGGATCTATAGATCACCCATGGTAAAAATAACAAGGCAGAAGCTTTTCTGCATTCAAACATTTTTCAAATTTAAACCATAATATCTTTTGAGTTGATTACAACTCTCAAAAATCACATTTAACCATACCTTTCAGAATATATAAAAATATATATGTTTACTTGCAGAAATAATGTTCAAGTAATAAAAGAATGCTACATAAGCATTTCTAGCCACTTTAATTAATTAAAATAAAAGGGTAAAACCTTATTAAATTGTGACACCACTTTAAATCACATTCCCATGGACTACAATATGTGGTGATGACATGTGTCAACATGATCCCATGTTGGGTTTGGAGAATATTAAATCTTAAGTAGTTTTTCAATGAGTAGAAATTACTTTTCTAAAAATAAAAGGAATTAAACCAAGCCTTGACCTTGTAATGTTAGGGATGATGCTAGATCATCCATAGGACCATTGTGTGTGATGATTGCAAGTAGTAAGTATTGTTTGGTGATTGTGTACCTCGTATTTATTCATAGACGCTAGTACTGACCAAGGATACGAGGAGGAAGGAGGATACTACGAAGAAGAAGCCGAGGAGAACTTCAACCACTGCTCTGCACAAGGCAAGCTAAAACTTGCAAGACACTCTACTTTAGCAAGCCAAATACTACTAGTGAATGTGCAATCTAGTAACCTTGCAAGCTAACACTTGCAATTTAGCAAGCTTATACTGATATTGTGCAAGTTGAGACTATACCTATGCAAGCCCATACTTGTTACTATGCCTACTATATGCCTTAAGCATATGTGATCATACCCACTTGATAAACCAATCCTAGTTTTACTTGCAAACTTCTTACTTTATTTCTTTATCAAAGCTTACCTAGAGTTTACTTAAGTGACTGGTAGATATTGGAAAGATGCTGAAGGTTGCATAAAGAGCATAAAATTTGGCCTAAGTTAGAAACCTTGACATCATCCTGAGACATGAGGTTGTACTTAGTTGAAACTCCACTAGTTACCACCCCTCATTAGTACTACCCCCACCTGTAGATGCTAGTGCTAAGCATAAAAACTTGATCAACTTTTAGATGGGAATACTTGGTGGAAAAATGGTTATGAAAACCTTGGAATGATGGATCATTCTATTGAAATGTTTTGGACATGTGTTCCCAAACACTTGAGAATTTTGGTGATAAAAATGTTGAGGCATGAGCCTTAGCCCTTTATAAAACTGATGGTTGTCTGGATGCGATACCATTCCAATTTTATCGTACAACCACAATACCCGAATATTGGGTAGGGCTTGACTGGAAACTTATATTCCTTAGTATTAGTTCCCTCTCGGCCAAGGTCTGAGCTGAGGCTACCTTGTGAAGATTGTCCACCTGTGCAGTACCCAAGATGACAGTTGGTCATGGTTGGGAGGCCAAACTCACAGGAGAGGTGCTTATACTAGGGCGTGTAATCGAAAGGTTAGGATTGATTATCCGCATACTTAGTATGGTGAATTCAGGATTTGTTCCTGACGGATGTATCGAATGTTGTGGTGAAAGTGTACAATCTCTGCAGAGTGTCAAACTATTCGAATAGCCGCGTCCGCGGTTATGGACAGTTGGAGTGGCCATACTGTTTCCCCGTCAGACTTTTCAAAATGACCTGTGAAATGAACTAAGACTTTGATTTTACCACAACAGAGTTGTGATATGAAATACAAGTTCCCAGTTAGGAGTTATAAAATTGTGACTAGCTTTAGAACTTGTTAGAGATAAATCTGGCTTTTGCAAAACAACCCTAGAGCCTAGTGTCCTATTATCCAAAAACCCCCTTTACCTATTAGTATTAGTTTGCGAGTACTTAAAGAGTACTCATGGCTTGTCCCTGGCTATTCCCATGGCCAGACTATGAAGAGGAGTACCTGGAAGATGGACCCTAGGAAGGTTACGACAACTAGGATCATCTCCCATCATCAGCATTGCATGTGACCCCAAAGATGGAGCTTCGCCTACGCTACCGTTATTATTACGTATTCCGCTGCTTGATGTTGTATTAAGAACTGGATCATGAGATCCCTATTTGTGTAAGAACTTATGTATCGTTTGTAATGGATGATGTACTATGGTATCCAATTCTGTTATGTCTCGCAAAAATGGTAATCCTGGGATTGCGATGTATGGCATAACAGGCATCTAGGATTGAAAAATCCGGGTGTTGACAAGTTGGTATCAGAGCCATCCTGACCATAGGAGACCCTAGTTAGACTGGACGTTTGAACCAAAAAAAACTTAGTTTCAAAACCAAAGAAAACAAATATTTACAAAAACTTATTCTCATTCTTATCTCTTTGATTCTTTCATAAAAATTCATGTTCCTCAAAAACTCTTGCAAAATATATAAAATTTTGACACACTTGATCACTCTGCTAATCTACTCATCCTCTATTTTTATAGATGGATGTGAAGTACAGCAAGTTTTACCAACTTGGGAATGGAGGAGACCTTATCTTTGAGAGGGATCTGGATCAGATTTCGGAACTTCTGGAGCGTCTGCACCCCGAGTTCTTTGGAGCTCAGCTCAATGATCAAGGTGGAGAAGATCTGCAGTGGCTAATTGTTGCAAGTCTCCGAGGAAAGATTGAACCTCCCACTGCGGAGGGAATTCAGTTTACCTTGAGGGAAAACAACTGGCTCGATGGACTTGCCAGAGCAATGCAGGAAGCTCTTTCCCGTCTGTGTAGGCAGAGCATCAATCAGATCAAGGGTACTCGCTTTGAGTTTTTCCCAAGGCGTGATGCAAATGGACAACCACTTGAAGCCCCATACCACCCCGAGCTGAAGACTCAATTGGACCACCTTAGCTTCATGATGTATGATCGTCAGCAGGAGTTGGACAACTGCCGTGACTATTGCAACCACAAGTCTGCCATCATCAAGACGAAGGATCAGACCATAGCCATGCTAGCAAAGGATCGCAAGTCTCGCCGCCGTCAGCTCGACAAGAAGGAGCGCATTATTGCCCGTCTTCGCCACCGCATCTTATCTCTGGATGAGACCATCCACGAGAGAGACATGCAGTTAGAGGTAAGGGAGAATGCCGGAGAGGATCTTCGTGGAGACCCTTACTCCTATCTCAGCGATGACGATGATTTTCTGGAGGATCAGGCCATGGACTTCTTCACCGATGAGGATTATTTCGCTTTCATCGATGATGACGAAGATGATGAAGCCACAGACTCCAAGGAGTAGTAGCACTGAGCACTAGCGTAGTGAGTAGTAGTCGGTCCCACTGTATCGTAGTTTCCAGAATGGTTCTTACAACCATCTGTTTTTATTTGTTGCGGTGTGTGTTGTACTGTGTGCTATGAATGAATGAATGAAAAAGCAAGTTGCTAGAAAAACCTGAGTCAACTTTAAAAACCTTTCAAAGACCCAAAACCTTAGAAATTTCCCTCTTTTCTCATGATCTATATCAATCTTCAGATGCCACGTGGTTCAGACCCGGACCCGATGTTGCAGATCCTGCAAATGTTGACTTCTGACCGCGAAGCTGAAAGAGCGGAACGTCAAGCCAACCTAGCCACTCTGCAACAGATAGCCCAGCTAGCCCACAACAACCAAGGCCACGGAAATCAAGACAACCATGGATCTAAGCTCAAGAATTTCCAGAATACCAATACACCAGTTTTCACCAAGTCAGAAGAACCCTTAGACGCTGATGATTGGCTGCAAACCATGGAAAACAACCTAGAAGTCGCCGGAGTGGAAGCCAACGGGAAAGTCCTGTTCGCCACCCATTATCTAGCCGGAGATGCCAGGGCATGGTGGAACAGTGTTTGCGCAATGACCGGAGGCCAGATGATGACCTGGGAGGAATTCAAGGTCAAGTTTAGTAGAACCCATGTGCCACCAGGTTTGATCAAGAGAATGAGAGACGAGTTCAGAGAGCTGAAGCAAGGAAGGATGACTGTAGTGGAATACCGTGACAAATTTTGTCATTAGCTAGGTATGCCCCGGACGAGATAGACACCAAAGCCAAGAAGAAAGAAAGATTCCTGAATGGTCTGCATGACGAGATGCAGACGGTGTTAGTCAATATCCCCTTTGCGGATATTGAAGCCCTTGTCGACTCTGCTATCCAGATGGAAGGAAAGATCAACCAAGCCAATGAGAACCGCAAGCGTCGCATGATGCATCAACCAGGAACCCATCAGACCCCAAAGTATTGCCCCAACCCATCTCCAGGATTTGCCCCAAGAACCAACAGACCCCCTATGACCCGTCCGACCTACCCCAACCGTGGAAACCCTAGACCCGGAGGAAATCACAACAACCCCGGCAACTCTAGCAATTTCACCCGTGCCCCACCCAAGTTCAACACCAACAATGCTACCGCCAACACCAACACTGCCCCGAGGACTGGAAGCAATGTTGTGCCTGTCGCAGCCAAGGACAAGTCACAAGTGACCTCTTATGACTGTGGAAATAAAGGCCACTATTACAACGAGTGCCCCAACAAGAAGAATGCTACATCGCCTAATGTGTCACATCCCAAATTTTAGATTTGGTCTTGCATATCATTCATATCATTGCATCATGCTTTTCCATGCAAAACCGTCGAGTGAAAAGGTTCGGCGAAACGCCATTTGCAAAACCCTATTCTATTTTGCTACGAGGTTCCTGCGGGAAGCTTTAGTAGAACTAGCGTTGACCACCCTTGTAGATTAGTTGTTTCGCTCAAACCTTGACGCTAGGTTGTTCCCCTCGACCTTACGAACCCGTAGGCGCAAGAATCGCTCGAATCGGAGCTCGTACGAAGAAGTTGTCTCCGTTTTAGTAAACCGCCGGAAAATGGTCCGAAAATCTGGACCGATTTCCGAGTTCTAGTCTAACTCCGGACCGAATCAGTTTAGGATTTTGAGAAAGGGCCCACTTAAAGGGCGGACCCCAGCCTCGGGATCCGCAACCACCCCGCGCGCACCTCCCGAGACCGCCGCCACCGATCGCCCCCTCCTGCGCGCGCCCGCCTCCCGAGGCCGCCGCCGCGCCTCCTGGCCGCCTCGCCGCCGCCGGCCGTCGCCGCCGCGCCTCCTGGCCGCCTCGCCGCCGCCGGCCGTCGCCGCCGCGACCTCGCCATCCCCGCCGCCTCCCGGCCTCCACCCGCGGCCAGCGCCGCCACCCGCCCGCGTCGCCACCGCCAGGCCGCCATCGCCGCCGCCTCGCCGCCCTCCGCCGCGCGCCGTCCGCACCACCGCCGCCTCGCAGCGCCACCTCGCCGCCTCGGCCACGCCACCCCGCCGCTGCGACGCCGCCGCCTGCAGCCTCCCCCTCGCAGCAACCGCCACCGAGCCGCGCGATGCCGCCGCTTGCAGCCCACGCGCCGCCGCCGCCTTGCGCTGCCGCGCCGCGCGCTGCCGCTGCCCTGCTGCGCGCTGCGCGCCGCGTGCGCTTGCGCGTTACCGCATGCGATATTGCGTCTTCGCGCGCACGCATACACACACGTACGCGCGCCGCCTTGCGCGCGATGTTTTCTCGACCCGTTCGTTGACCGTGTACGTCCGTGCAGGAAGAACCCCGACGCCGGGACCAATCGACACCGCCGTCCGGAACTCGCCGCACCGTCCGGAGTCCGTTTCGACGCTTGTTTCCGGTAAGACTGCAGCCACCGTCAGATCTCAGATCAGCGGCTTAGATCGTTCGTTGACTGGTCAGCACCCAGGCGTTGACTAGTCAGACGCCCAGTCAGCACCCAGTCAGCAGACGAGTTGACCAGTCAACAGACACAGGTGACTGGGTTAATTTCGTTAATCCTTTTTGTTGACAGATTTCGGTAGAATCTTGTAAATTGCGTATAAATTAAACCGCTTGGCCAAAAATTGCAAATAAAATATGTGTAGATTCAGTGAGTCATGTAGAATCTCGCTGTACCTTTGCTTCAGGCTTTTACTGCAAGGTTTAGTACAGTTTAATCAAACTAGTTAGTGGCCTTTTTGGAGTATTAAATTCGTAGAAAAAAATCCGTAGCTCCAAAAATCGCGTATGATATGTCCCTGGATTCAGTGGAACGAGGGGAATCGCATCGTGGATTAAAAGATAGGCTTACAGTAAAAACTTCTGCAGAAACTGTCTATTGGCTTTTTGCAGTGTTTTAATTACTCCGGGAGTTTTATAATTCCTTTTTGAGTAATTCCAGTTGGTACCGTTTCTAATCAGCGATGCCTACGCGGTAGAATTTTCCCAAGATTTTACAAACATTATACTACCGGTAGTGAATTATTTAAGTTCTAACTCTAGTTGTGAGCATTACTTTTACTTAATAGTTTTCCTAGCGCTAAAACTATTTTCCATGCATGCAATCGGTAGTATTATGGTATAGGATGTTGTGGTGCAGCTGTAGCACCAATTCACTTGTCGTTCTTGTATTCATTCATCATCTTTGTTGCATATGCTTGTGGATTGTTTGTTTATGATTGCATTTGTGTCGTGTAGATTATGACGAGTGCAACGCTTGCTCGTGTGTGGATTGTTCTTCCGACCGCTACAACCAAGGCAAGTAGATGCTACTTTTTTCATGATATCGTCCTACTATTTTCAATGCATTGTCGTGTATTTTGTAGATGCATGTGTAGGATGATACTATCGCTATGATATGTCCTATTATGTGGTAGGGCCTTCTTTGTAGATGAACCACCATTAGTAGATGTGCTTAGCCATGCTATGTTGAACGAGGGCTGGGTTACATCATCGAGACTTGTTTCTAAAAGTATTTGGTTTGTGAAAACTAAAACAACTTAATCAATGAATCATCCGGGTGTGATGGTATTGATAATTTTTGGTGGTTTCATTGCGGAAAGGCACCCAGGTATCAAGAGAGAATGATTGGCTTCTTTATTGTGTAGCTTACGTGTACAACCATGTGCCAATAATGGAATGGGCGGTTGGTTGGACTTAGTAGGTTGTGGTAACTCAAACCCGCGTATCCAGAGATGTAGAATTTTGGTAGGATGGACCGGTGCGCGTCGGGATTGAGGAGCTACTTCCCGAACAGTCTCTTCTTGGACTTCTCCCTATCATCACCCAAAATGAGAGTGATGGTACGAGCTGGGCTGGCCAAGTCACATGGGTAAAGTGTACTAACCTCTGCAGGGTGTATAATCTAATCGATTAGCCGTGTCCCCGGTTATGGACAATTGAGTTGCTAGATATTGATTCCATGACATGTTTCTCGCTCATTCCAATTTCATAATTGTTTTAATATTGTTGGGTTAACTTAATTGGGATCCTTTCAAAGAAAATTGAAAACTGTTTATGAAAGTAGGACAAACGTATTTGCAAATGCAAGCCAGACACAGCTCCACTTGCCAAATATGCATGTAGATGTTAGTACTATTGTCTCCTTTACTAGCTCTACTTGCCATACATTCCATGTATTGACCCTTCGGGGCTGCTACGTTTCATGTTGCAGGTTATTCCGATTCTGATTGATCGTTATAGGCCACGGTACTCCACTCGGCACTTGTTCACTTGTGGGCAATTTGAAGAATGGAGGATTTACTTGTTTATGTTGCTACCTGAATAATTTGAGCTAGCTTTGTGCTAAGCTTTTATTGTAATAATGGTACTCTGGATCTTCGTTATTCATGATACACGGATATTTTGCTATGTTACCTATCTTACTCTATTGTGGGCCAATGAACCGATCCAGGGATTGGCATGTCACATAGAGGCCACGGTCTTTTCAGAACCGGGGTGCTACATAATGCCAATGCCCCAGCTCAGCAGCAGCGTCGTGTCCAGCCAGGGAGAAGATTTGCCCCAGGGAATTCACTCAACCGCAATGGCCATCTTTTTATCATGCATGCTGAAGAAGCTCAGGAAGCGCCAGACGTCGTGTTGGGTATGTTTTCTGTTAATTCAGTACTTGCAAGAGTGTTGTTTGACTCTGGTGCCTCGCATTCATTTGTCACCGAAGAATTTGCCTGCACTAGTAAAATTCAACCAACCAAACTGAAGCATGTTACGATTGTGCAAATTCCCGGATCAGCCACCAAGGCTAGGCAAATTTGCAAAGCCGTCCCGATCCGAATCCATGGCATAGATTTTTATGCTAATCTAATAGTACTCAGAACAAAAGGTTTGGAAGTAGTACTAGGAATTGATTGGATGTCCAAACATAAAGGATTGATTGACTGTGCTAAGAAAGCCATCACCATGACCAGTACCACCGGAATATCAGTCGAGCATATATCTGAAACCTTACCTCGCCAATTCAAGTGTAACAAGAGTCTAGCCCAACCTACCATTGACCAAGTCCGGATAGTCTGTGAATACCCCGATGTATTTCCAGATGTTTTTCCCGGTATGCCCCTAGATCGGGATATCGAGTTTATCATCGAACTAATCCCCGGAACAGGACCCATAGCCCAGAGACCCTATAGTATGAACCCGTCGGAACTAGCAGAACTGAATAAGCAACTGGATTCCATGCTAGAAATTGGATTGATTCAACCAAGTGTGTCACCATGGAGATCACCTGTCTTATTTGTGGACAAGAAAGATGGAGGTAACCGTTTGTGTACGGATTGTAGGAAGTTAAATGATGTCACCATCAAGAACAAGCACCCCTTGCCCAAGATATAAGATTTGTTTGATCAGTTGACCGGTGCCCAGGTGTTTTCTAAGATTGATCTTAGAACTGGCTATCATCAACTCAAAATTCGTGCAGAGGATATTCCAAAGACTGCCTTTACCACCAGATATGGATTGTATGAGTATACAGTCATGTCTTTTGGATTAACTAATGCCCCCGCTTATTTCATGAACCTCATGAATAAGATTTTTATGGACTTCCTGGATAAGTTTGTCGTTGTTTTCATCGATGACATTCTAATTTATTACAAATCAGAAGAAGAACATGATCTACACCTAAGGACCATTCTTGGAACCCTTAGAGAGCATCAGTTGTATGACAAGTTTAGCAAATGTGAATTCTGGTTACAGGAGGTAGGATTCCTCGGTCACATTGTCTCAGCCGGAGGAATTGCCGTTGACCCTGCCAAAGTAAAAGATGTAGAAGATTGGCAAGCCCCAACCACTCAAACCCAAGTTCGTGGTTTTCTCGGATTGGCGGGATACTACCGCAAATTCGTAGAAGGATTCTCAAGTATCGCCCGACCCATGACCCAATTGCTGAAGAAGGACAAGAAGTTTGAATGGACCGACAAATGTGAAGCGAGTTTTCAAGAACTCAAGAGGAGATTGATTTCAGCCCCAATCTTGATCATGCCGGATATCACGAAGCCCTTCGATGTGTATTGTGACGCATCCAAGATTGGTCTCGGATGTGTGCTAATGCAAGAAGGCAAAGTTATATCTTATCTATCTCGACAATTGAAGCAACATGAGCAAAACTATCCAACCCATGACCTCGAACTCGCAGCAGTAGTCCTAGCCCTGAAGACATGGAGACATTACCTAATGGGAAACTGTTGTGAGATTTATTCGGATCACAAGAGCCTAAAGTATATATTCACTCAGAAGGAGTTGAATATGAGGCAGAGAAGATGGATTGAGCTAATCAAGGATTACGACCTGGACATTCACTATCACCCTGGTAAAGCCAACGTGGTAGCCGATGCCCTTAGCAGATTGCCGTGCCGCTTGAACTCCATGATTTTGAAGGAGCAACCAAGTTTGCACAAGGAGATGGAAGATTTTCGAATGGAATTAGTAACTGAAGGATTTTTGGCTAGCATAGAACTTCAGCCCACTTTGATCAGTCAGATTAAAGAGGCGCAAAAGGGAAATGCCAGTATCGACGGAATCAAGCGTCGTATCGGTACAGGCAAAGTACCCGGATTCACCGAGGACGAAGAAGGAGTTCTATGGTACAAAAGACGTCTTTGTGTACCAGCAGATTCGGAGTTGAAAGAAGTTATCTTGAAGGAGGCTCATGATACTCTTTATTCTATCCATCCCGGAGGAACTAAGATGTATCAAGATTTGAAAGAGCAATTTTGGTGGCATAAGATGAAGAGAGAAATCGGAAGCTATATCGCCAAGTGTGATATATGTCAGCGAGTCAAGGCAGGACATCAAAGACCCGCTGGATTGTTGCAACCTTTGCAAATTCCGGAATGGAAATGGGATTCTGTAGGAATGGACTTTATCACTGGACTACCTACTTCTAGTAGGGGAAATGACTCTATTTGGGTCATAGTGGACAGATTGTCCAAAGTCGCCCATTTCTTGCCCGTCAAAACCACCTATCAGAGTTCGAAACTAGCGGAGTTATACACCGCTAGAATCGTTAGTTTGCACGGAGTCCCCAAGAACATAGTATCGGATCGAGGAACTCAGTTTACCTCGAGATTCTGGAAGAAAGTCCAAGAAGGTTTAGGAACCCGCCTAGATTTCAGTACCGCGTATCACCCTCAGACCGATGGACAAACGGAGCGAGTAAATCAAATAGTCGAAGATATGCTAGAATATGGATCCAAGTGGGAAGGCTGTCTGCCGTTTGCAGAATTTGCCTACAACAATAGTTACCAAGCCAGTTTGCAAATGGCCCCATTTGAATTCATGTACGGAAGAAAGTGTTGCACCCCTTTGAACTGGTCGGAAGTAGGAGAGAGTCAGATTTTTGGACCCGGCATCCTCCGAGAAGCAGAAGAGAAGGTTCATAAGATTAGTGAGCACCTCAAGACCGCCCAATCCCGACAGAAGAGTTATGCCGACAAGAGACGTCGAGACCTCGCCTTCAATATAGGAGATTTTTTTTATCTTAAAGTGTCGCCATTGAAGGGAATGCAGCGTTTCCAACTCAAAGGAAAGTTAGCCCCCAGATATATCGGACCTTTCAAAATTCTGAATTGTCGAGGAGAAGTGTCGTATCAATTGGAACTACCTGAAGAGATGTCAGCTGTGCACAATGTGTTCCATATCTCGTTACTTCGCAAATGTCTCGAAGTCCCCGAGAAGACCGAAGTGTTCAAGAATATCGATCACCGGACCATAGAGATCAACAATGACCTGACCTATCCTGAAGTACCCATCCGCATTTTGGAAGAAGCTTTTCGAACTACCCGAACCCGAAGCATCAAGTTTCTCAAGATTCAGTGGAGCAACCACACAGAAGAGGAAGCTACCTGGGAGCGTGAAGATCACATCAGGACGGAGTTTCCTGATCTCTTCAAATCCTAGGTAATCTTTTCGTCCTTTTTCAAATCTCGGGACGAGATTTTGTTTAAGGGGGGAAGGTTTGTAACATCCCAAAAATACTAAGCTTGGATCATCAACTTAAAATCATCAAAATTAGGGTTAACAAAAACTTTTCTAAATGAAATCATGAATGCATGCATATGTGTATGCATGGATTTTGAAATTCTTTTAAACCACCTTGTTTGATTGTGTCATTGCTTGTAAAATGTTTCTTAGGTGAAATAAACATCATCTAAAACATTTCCCACACCTTTCCTAAAGACAAGTAAATCAAAACACATATATGAAATGAATGGTCATTTTGGCCAATTTAACTCCCATGCCTACTTTGTCTGTCTCAAACTTTCAGAACCTAACAGAAACTTTTCTGGATCTTTGCACCCCTTGAATGTACTCATAACAAAGTATCAAGGCCCACTTTGTGATCATCCAGAAACTTTCAAATGCATAGTTTAAATGACAATTCAAAATTGAATCTTTCTCATATGGGAAGATCCCACTTTTTCAAAACCACTCAAACAAGCTCAACTTTCAAAACCCAAGCATCTGCAGACTCACCAGCACTAATCTAGCAAACCCACCAAAAATCTTTTCAAAATTCAAAACTTGATTTCATGCGGCCATTTCATTAAACAGGTTGTAGACACAAATCAAACAAAACATCAAACACTATTGTGACCAATGATTCTTGCCTAACTTGTTCCCTAGTTAGCTCACACACAGCTCAGTAGATCATCTAGGAAGTTTAACTAAGGACTAGCACCCCTGTGAGCTTGCCATTGCCATCAATGGTGAACAGCCGAGCACCCCCTTGTCACCCCAGTGTGGACAGCAGGCTAGAGGAAGAACTAGCCTTGCCAACCTTGTCTGGGAGGCAGCCCACCGTCCACCACCACTGCCTGTCCCAGCCGCGAGCATTGCCAAGCCCTGGACCACGCGCACAAGCCGCGCCCAGACCGCCAGAGACCATGCCGAGCATGCGCCAGAGCACGACCATCGACCAGCGCCCACAGACCGCGCGCCGCCCTCGCCGCGTGCATACACAATCCCCACCGACCCAGGAGACCGCTAGACATCCCCGTTTGCCGCCTCGTGCCGCACAGCCACCGCCCGCCGTCGAAGACGCCGCCTCTGCCGCGCAGATCACCGCCCGTTCCAGACCAAACCACACCGCCCCATTCCTCGAGACCATGTCGTTGAGCATCGCCTGGAGACACCCCACCGTCCCCTACCCTTGCCCATGCCATTAGCCGCCTGTAACATCGCCCCTGACGAGCTCACCGTGCGCCCCGACGGTCCCCTCGCTCGACTATAAATAGAGGCCACCCCCGCATGATTTCTTCACACCATCTCACTCCCCTCTCCTGACTGATCGTGCCACACCGTTCTCAGAGCAAGCCAAGCACCACCCGGCCGGAATTTCACCGGAGCCCGCCGCCTCTGGAGAAGAAGGGAGCCAGTGATTGGAGCCGCCCCAGGAGAAGCCACCGGTACCAGGAGATTCGCCGTCGTCGACTTCGTCGTTCGCCCGCCTCGCCAACCCTCGCATGTACCCCGGTGAGACCCCAGCAACCCTCACTGGCCGCGCTAGGTTTCGTTCTCGCCGGCGTTATCTCGCGTCGACGATGACTCCCAGCCGTTAGATTAGAACTAGATCGAATGATCCACGTCGCCCATACCGCTTCGCCCAGCCCCGTGTCACTGACGAGTGGGGACACCCACTTAAGCAACCCGCGGGAGCACTGCGCTTAGCAGGCCGGCCCAGTAACTTTTCCCGTCCAGCCCAGTTATTCAAATTAAACCTTTTTCTATTTCAATTCAAACACACTTCTGTACCCAACTTCAAAAATCAACCCAGATCGATTCAGTGCACCAAATTGAATGAAACCAATTTTGTGGGAAAGGTCTGTGAATGCTGAATCCAAGCCCGTTGGATTCAAGTCATTTGGATCTATAGATCACCCATGGTAAAAATAACAAGGCAGAAGCTTTTCTGCATTCAAACATTTTTCAAATTTAAACCATAAAGTTGATTCCAACTCTCAAAAATCACATTTAAC
Organism: Avena sativa; assembly: GCA_916181665.1. Lineage (NCBI taxonomy): Eukaryota > Viridiplantae > Streptophyta > Magnoliopsida > Poales > Poaceae > Avena > Avena sativa. The sequence goes on along the minus strand of OV702283.1, from coordinate 410,851,512 downwards.
CATACCTTTCAGAATATATAAAAATATATAGGTTTACTTGTAGAAATAATGTTCAAGTAATAAAAGAATGCTACATAAGCATTTCTAGCCAGTTTAATTAATTAAAATAAAAGGGTAAAACCTTATTAAATTGTGACACCACTTTAAATCACATTCCCATGGACTACAATATGTGGTGATGACATGTGTCAACATGATCCCATGTTGGGTTTGGAGAATATTAAATCTTAAGTAGTTTTTCAATGAGTAGAAATTACTTTTCTAAAATAAAAGGAATTAAACCAAGCCTTAACCTTGTAATGTTAGGGATGATGCTAGATCATCCATAGAACCATTGTGTGTGATGATTGCAAGTAGTAAGTATTGTTTGGTGATTGTGTACCTCGTATTTATTCATAGACGCTAGTACCGACCAAGGATACGAGGAGGAAGGAGGATACTACGAAGAAGAAGCCGAGGAGAACTTCAACCACTGCTCTGCACAACGCAAGCTAAAACTTGCAAGACACTCTACTTTAGCAAGCCAAATACTACTAGTGAATGTGCAAGCTAGTAACCTTGCAAGCTAACACTTGCAATTTATCAAGCTTATACTGATATTGTGCAAGTTGAGACTATACCTATGCAAGCCCATACTTGTTACTATGCCTACTATATGCCTTAAGCATATGTGATCATACCCACTTGATAAACCAATCCTAGTTTTACTTGCAAGCTTCTTACTTTATTTCTTTATCAAAGCTTACCTAGAGTTTACTTAAGTGACTGGTAGATATTGGAAAGATGCTGAAGGTTGCATAAAGAGCATAAAATTTGGCCTTAAGTTAGAAACCTTGACATCAGCCTCAGACATGAGTTTGTACTTAGTTGAAACTCCACTAGTTACCACCCCTCATTAGTACTACCCCCACCTATAGATGCTAGTGCTAAGCATAAAAACTTGATCAACTTTTAGATGGGAATACTTGGTGGAAAAATGGTTATGAAAACCTTGGAATGATGGATCATTCTATCGAAATGTTTTGGACATGTGTTCCCAAACACTTGAGAATTTTGGTGATAAAAATGTTGAGGCATGAGCCTTAGCCCTTTATAAAACTGATGGTTTTCTGGATGCGATACCATTCCAATTTTATCGTACAACCACAATACCCGAATATTGGGTAGGGCTTGACTGGAAACTTATATTCCTTAGTATTAGTTCCCTCCCGGCCAAGGTCTGAGCTGAGACTACCTTGTGAAGATTTTCCACCTGTGCAGTACCCAAGATGACAGTTGGTCATGGTTGGGAGGCCAAACTCACAGGAGAGGTGCTTATACTAGGGCGTGTAATCGAAAGGTTAGGATTGATTATCCGCATACTGAGTATGGTGAATTCAGGATTTGTTCCTGACGGATGTATCGAATGTTGTGGTGAAAGTGTACAATCTCTGCAGAGTGTCAAACTATTCGAATAGCCGCGTCCGCGGTTATGGACAGTTGGAGTGGCCATACTGTTCCCTCGTCAGACTTTTCAAAATGACCTGTGAAATGAACTAAGACTTTGATTTGACCACAGCAGAGTTGTGATATGAAATACAAGTTCCCAGTTAGGAGTTATAAAATTGTGTCTAGCTTTAGAACTTGTTAGAGATAAATCTGGCTTTTGCAAAACAACCCTAGAGCCTAGTGTCCTATTATCCAAAAACCCCCTTTACCTATTAGTATTAGTTTGCGAGTACTTAAAGAGTACTCATGGCTTGTCCCTGGCTATTCCCATGCCCAGACTATGAAGAGGAGTACCTGGAAGATGGACCCCAGGAAGGTTACGACAACTAGGATCATCTCCCATCATCAACATTGCCTGTGACCCCGAAGATGGAGCTTCGCCTATGCTACCGTTATTATTACGTATTCCGCTGCTTGATGTTGTATTAAGAACTGGATCATGAGATCCCTATTTGTGTAAGAACTTATGTATCATTTGTAATGGATGATGTACTATGGTATCCAATTCTGTTATGTCTCGCAAAAATGGTAATCCTGGGATTGCGATGTATGGCATAACAGGCATCTAGGATTGAAAAATCCGGGTGTTGACAGCACCTGGCATGTGTTTGTATGGCCGTACAACATCCCCCTGTGGCTCTGCACAAAGCAAAAGTACGCACACATGGGCATTCTTATTCAGGGGCCGAAACAGCCAGGTGTCGGTATGCATCTTTATCTCGGGCTGTTGAAAGAGGAGTTAGCCACGTTGTGGAGACGCCAACCCATACGTGGGACGCCTACACTAAAGAATATTTCCCTCTGAGAGCCGCGTTGCCCATGACGGTGCAGGACTATCCTGGTTACGCATATGTATCGGCCAAGGTGAACCACGAACACAATGCATGTGTTAAGTGCATGGATAAGACCCCGCATCTCCAGCTACCCAAGGATCCCGGGTGTTCGAAAACCGTGTTCCAAGGGACTCGAAAGTGGCTTCGTCACATGGATCACCCGTGGAGAAAACGCGGTGACCTATTCAATGGTAAAGATGAGCTCGAAAGAGCCCTATGTACGAGGAGCAGCGAAGAAATCGAGGAGCTTCTGAATAATTGGGATGAGTGCCCAGCGCCAGGAAAGAAGCGACCAAGGACCGCTTCTGGGTGTATGGAAAGTGAGGTCTGTTTTCTAGGACCTGCCGTACTGGAAGGTCCTCCACACGCCCCATAGCCTCGATGTAATGCACATCACGAAGAACGTTACTGAGAGTCTGCTTGGCACTCTCCTCAACATGCCGGAGAGGACCAAGGATGGGCCGAAAGCAAGAAACAACCTGAAATTTCTTGGCATCAAGAAGTAGCTTCAGTACCCTGATAGTGATGATGATGACGATCAAACGGAAGGGACTCAGGGTCGCCTCAAAAGTGTTAAGAAGAATGAGGTGGTTGTGCTTTGCGCTGTCTGCTTCACTCTGTGTCAGGAGGAGATCGAGCAGTTTTTCAGGTGCCTCCTAGGAGTCAAAGTTCCTCATGGTTACTCGGGCAAGATAAGCAGATATCTCGACGTAGCGAACAAGAGGTTCAGCGGTATGAAGTCCCATGACTGTCACGTGATGATGACATAGATACTTCCAGTTTCCATACGAGGGATAATGGACGAGCATGTCCGTGAGACGCTGTTTGCCCTGTGCAACTTTTTTGACGTCATCTCTAGGAAGTCGATCGGCATGAAGAAGCTCGACAGGCTACAGGAAGAGATCGTGGTGATACTATGCGAGCTCGAGATTTACTTTTCGCCCGCATTCTTCAACATCATGGTGCATCTACTTGTCCATGTTGTGGATGACAACATCCAACTCGGGCCGACATTCCTGCACAACATGATGCCATTTCAAAGGCTGAACGATGTCATCAAAGGGTTCGTTCGCAACAGGTCCTGTCCAGATGGAAGCATAGCCAAGGGCTTTCTGATCTACGAGTGCATCTCTTTCTGCCAAAACTATCTAACCACCGAGAACGAGGATGTTGGAATACCCACCAAGAAGCACCTCGGCAGGCTCGCTGGGTATGGTCACCGCGAGGGCCACCGCTCACTGCATGTTGGCATTGCTAATCGACGCGCCGACTTTGACAGGGCACACCAAGTCGCACTACAACACATTGAATTGGTCAGGCCTTGGGTGGAAGAGCACAAAAGATTGATCGAGCAGGAGTACGTGGATCGGGACCACCCGAGGAAGAAAGGAGACGTAACAAGAGAACACAACTCCAACTTCACGGGTTGGTTCAAGAAAAGGCTGCTGGACAATCCCCCGCAGACGCCTTCTACGGACGATCAACAACTCATATTCTCCTTGTCACAAGGCCCAGCCCATAACGTGAAGACCTATCAGTCGTACGACATCAACGGTTACAGATCCTACACCGAGGAAAAGGACATGAATAGCGAATATCAAAACTCAGGAGTAACTTTGATGTCCTTCGCCGATGACGAGACTACTGTCATGGAAAGATTCTACGGAAGGATCGAGGAGATATGGGAGCTCGACTACTGTGAAGAGACTATAACGATGTTCCGTGTTAGATGGGCCAAGAACGTCGAAAAAGAAGGACGATATTTCACCACCTGCATTATACCCGATGCCAAGTCGGCAAAGAAGGCCTCCGCGAAAAATGAGTCGTGGATACTCGCTAGCTAAGTTGATCAATGTTTCTTTATTACCGACCCGTCAAAGCCCAGTCGTGTTGTAGTGAGGAGGGTCAAGAGGAGCATCATCAGAATGGAAGGATTCGCCAACGAGCAAGACTTCGACAAGAACGGCGATCCGAAGATCAAAGAGGAATTCGACAAGTACTTCAACATGCCTACTACTACTACAATAAGAAGAAAGACCACACTACCTACTAATGGTTGTCCGTTCAAAAAGAAATCTCATAGTGCCCGGGCTAAAATATTCAACCGCGAAGAAAAAGGGCAAGAAGATTGTGAAGAGAGGCTAGCTAGCTCGAAACATCACACGACGACGTGTGACCTTTTTGTGTATTAGTTAGAGACTAATTAAACATATATCGTGATATTCGTGTGCGTATACATATTCACATGTGTTTGTGAGAAGCACAATATATACCTATAATTCGGGAAGGTTTTTTGAATAAATATACATATGTGTATGTGCTTGGTTTAAATATATTTGTATCATACAATTTTTAAATAAAGAAAAAAATGATACACCCAGGATTCGAACCTGGCTGCCAGGTGCTCATGTCCAACTATACATGCCTCACAACCATTGATCTACTGTCTATTTCGTGTCAAACTATAGCCGCGCGCTTTTTTTTCACTAAGTGCGAAATTTCTGTGGCGCATATCTCCTGAATGCGCCACATAAGTTGGAACTTTTGTGGCGCATTCTGGCGATATGCGCCACAGAACTTTCGCACTTAGTCAAATGGAAGGTTCGGCCTTTTCGTTCCCCACCTCGCTCGATCCGTTTCACTTTCCCCCAATTCAAACCCTAGCGGCCCCGACGAACCCTAGCGCCTCCCCAGCGAACCCGGAGGAGGAGCCGCCGTGCGTGGAGGAGGAGCCGTAGGAGGAGGAGCCACCGTGCGTGGAGGAGAAGCCGCCGCACCAGAGGAGGAACCGCCGTGCGTGGAGGAGGAGCCGCAGGAGGAGGAGCCCGTGCGCCCTAGGAGGAGGTGTTGGAATTATGCCCTAGAGGCAATAATAAATATGTTATTATTATAATTCTTGTTCATGATAAAGTTTATATTCCATGCTAGAATTGTATTAAGCGGAAACTTTAATACTTGTGTGGTTTGTGAACAACACCGTGTCCCTAGTATGCCTCTATGGACTAGCTCATTGATTAATGATGGTTAAGGTTTCCTAACCATAGACATGAGTTCTTGATTAATAATGAGATCATATCATTGGGAGAATGATATGATGGACAGACCCAAACTAAGCGGAGCAATTAGATCGTGTCATCGTGTTCATCTTTGCGAAGCTTTTCTTATGTCAAATATTGTATTGCTTAGACCATGAGATAATACAACTCCCTGGTATCGGAAGAAAGCTTTGAGGTCATCAAAGGTCATCCTATGAGAGGGTGATCATAAAGGTGTCTCTCAGGTGATCGGAAAGTACCTGTTGGGTTGTATGTATCGAGATGGGATTTGTCCCTCCCAAGTTGGAGATATATACTTCGGGCCCACTCGGTAATCGATATCAACACCGCTTGCAAGCATGTGGTTAAGGAGTTAATCACAAAGTGATATCGGATTACGGAACGAGTAAAGTACTTGTTGTGAACGAGATTGAACTAGGTATGACGGTACCAACGATCAAATCTCGGGCAAGTAAAATATCGCGAGACGAAGGGAATATATATATGGGATTGATTGAATCCTGGCATCGTGGTTCATCCGATATGATCATCAATGAATGTGTGGGAGTCAATATGGGTTTCCAGACCCCGCTGTTTATTATTGATAGAAGATCATGTCTGCATATTCTCGAACCCGGAGGGTCACACACTTAACGTGTCTCGATGCTAGGATAGATTGGATAATTGGTTTATGAGTTTTTGTTCGGAGTCTCGGATGGGATCCGAGACATCACGAGAGGTTCCGGAATGGTCCGGAGAATAAGATTCATATAAGGCAATGTCGTTTTTGGAGTTCGGAATTGTTTCGGGTTAATCGGTATTATACCGGAAGCTTCTAGAACCTTCCGGAGGGGGACCAACGTGGCCCCACCTGCCGGGAGGGGGCATGGGCCTATGAGGGATTTCCCTGGCCGCATTGGGCCAGGGGCACAAGGCCCTATAGGGCCCAGCCGGCCAACCTAGGGCAAAACCCTAGGAGAGCTTCTAGAAGGGGGGAACTTGCCCTCCACTCCTCCCTCCTTGGCCGCCGGCCCTAGGGCTTGGGGGAGGGGCAAGGGCTGGCTGCCCACCCCTCTATATAAAGAGGGCTGGGGGCGCACCCCCTCCCACACCTCCTCCTCAAGCCCTAGCCGCCCTGCTGCCCTCCTCTCTCTCTCCCTCCCGATTGCACGTAGGCGAAGCCCTGCTGCAGAAACTCTCCACCACTTGCACCGCGCCGTCGCGTTGTAGATCCAATCCGTCTCTCCACCATACTTGATGGACCGAGGAAGGAGGATACGTCGAGGTGCCGCACGTGTGAATCTCTCGGAGGCATCGCCACTTGCGTGTTAGATCGGATCGGATCGCGAGGAGGAGAAGCGAGTACGACTACATCACCCACGTCCCGAAGAACGTTCCGCTGTGCGAATCTTCAAGGGTATGAAGATCTCATCTAATCCCCCTCGTTGTTTGCATATCCTAGATTAGATCTTGGCTTTCCCGTTCGCATCCGTAGAAATTTTTTGACTTACTATGCTGCGAAACCCATCAGTGGTATCAGAGCTAGATCTATGCGTAGATGTGTTTCACGAGTAGAACGCAACATGGTTGTTGCGGGCGTTGATGTTTTCTGTTGCAAGCCTCTTGTTTGTGTTCTTATTATGACGCGGGATAGTGAGATTGAAGCGGTCCAGGCCAACCTTACGCGATGTCGTTCGCGAGACCGGCTCCGCACTTGACGTGTGGCTTGTTCCACACATGCGGGTGGTGGATGCCAGTTTCTCTCACTATAGTTTTCATGGGATTTACACCAGAGTTTGGCAACCATATTATCACCGTTGTGGCTTTCCGTAGGTAAGAATCGTTCTTAGCTTGCTACTCCCATAAGCCACGTAAAACATGCAACAACAAAGTAGAGGCGTCTAACTTGTTTTTGCAGGGAGTGTTTTCTATGATATGGTATGGCCCAAGATGTGATGTGTATGTTGTATGCAATGATCATGTTTTGTAATGTTTCATGACTTGCATGTCGATGAGTACAAAACCGGCAGGATCCATATGGTTGTCTTTATAATTGTGTATGACCTGTGTGTCAACTTCTTATACGCCATGTAATAGTTTCACTTTATCGCTAAGTAGTTAGCAATAGTTATAGTTGCTATTCGTGGTGGAGGCAATCATGGTGGAGTGATGGAGATCATGCCGGCACGCACAAGATGGAGATCATTGCGCGAAGATTGGCTATACCATGTCACATAAAGTTATATGCATGTGATGTTTATCCTTTTATGTATCTTATTATGCTTAGATCGCGACGGTAGCATTATAAGATGATTCCTCACTTAAAGATCAAGATAAAACTGTGTTCTCCCCATGTATGCACCGTTGCGAAAGTTCGTCGTGTCCAAGCATCACGTGATGATCGGGTGCTATAGACTCTACGTTCACATACAACGGGTGCAAGCCAGTTTTGCACACGCGGAAATACTTGGGTTTGACTTGAAGAGCCTAGCATGTACAGACATGGCCTCGGAACACATGAACCGAAAGGTTAAGCATGAGTCATATGAATGATATGATCGACACTTTGTTGTCCACCATTGAAGCCACATCTCTTCTCGTGAAGATCGGATTAGGTGTGGTGAATTTGGATCGTGTTCACTAAACAACTTGAGGGATGTTGAATTTAGTGGGAGTTCATCTAGTAATTTGATTAAGTTGATCTAGTTATCATGAACATAGTCTAATTTGTACTTGCAAATATTGTAGATCAAATGGCTAAGTCCAACTTCAACTTCAACGTTTTCGCTGAGAAAGAAAAGCTTAGAAACAATGGGTCTAACTTTACCAACTGGTTCCGCAATCTGAGAATCATTCTCTCTGGCGGTCAAAAGGACTATGTCCTTGAGAATGCGCTAGGTGATGCCCCTGCTATTGATGCGCCGGCTGATGAGAAAGCTATCTATCAGTCGCGCAAAGATGATTATGGTGTGATTAAGAGCACCATGTTGTTTGCTATGGAATCGGACCTTCAAAATCGTTTTGAAGACTATCCCGGGCCCTTTGAGATTCTTGAGGAGCTGAAAACTATGTTTCAGACTCAGGACCGTTCTGAGAGATATGAGATCTCTGAGAAATTCTTTAACTGCAAGATGGAGGAAGGGAGTTTCATTAGTGATCACGCCATAAAGATGTTGGGCTACACTCAACGCCTTGAGCAACTGGACTGCAAGATTTCAGAGGAGCTCAAGATTGACAGGGTTCTGCAATCACTCCCTCCCAGCTACAAAAGTTTTGTAGTGACTCATAATCAGATTGGTTCCACTGATACGATCACCGAGCTCTTCGCAAAGCTGAAGGCTGCGGAGGTGGACATCAAAAAGGATAATCATGTGTTGATGGTCAACAAGCCCCCCACCTTCATGAAAGGTAAGGGTGCAAAGAAGCCCTTCAAGAAAGGCGGCGGCAAGCGCATTGCCCCTGCTGAGAAGAAGCTCAAGTATGGACCCAAGCCGGACACTGAGTGCTTCTATTGCAAGGACAAGGGTCACTGGAAGCGCAACTGTCCGAAGTACTTAGCGGACAAGAAGGCTGGCACCATCAAAGGTATATTTGATATACATGTTATTGATGTTTTCCTTACTAGCCCTCGTTGTAGTGCCTGGGTATTTGATACTGGTTCAGTTGCTAATATTTGTAACTCGAAACAGGAGCTACGGAATAGACGGCGGCTTGCGAGGGATGAGGTGACGATGCGCGTTGGCAACAGATCAAGAGTTGATGTGATGGCCGTCGGCACGCTCTCCTTAGTTTTACCTTCGGGATTAGTTTTAAACCTTAATAAGTGTTATTATGTGCCTGCGTTGAGCATGAACATTATTTCTGGATCGTGTTTATTGCAAGACGGTTATTCATTTAAATCGGAGAATAATGGTTGTTCTATTTATATGAGTAACATATTTTATGGTCATGCACCTGTTGTGAATGGTTTATTTCTTCTGAATCTAGAAAGGGATGAAACACACATCCATAACATTGAGGCTAAGAGATGCAAAGTAGATAGTGATAATACTACTTATTTGTGGCACTGTCGTCTAGGTCATATTGGTGTAAAGCGCATGAAGAAACTCCATTCTGATGGACTTTTGGAGTCTCTTGATTTTGAATCATTTGACACATGCGAACCATGCCTCATGGGCAAGATGATCAAAACCCCGTTCTCCGGAATGATGAAGCGAGCAACGGACTTGTTGGAAATCATACATACCGATGTATGCGGACCGATGAGTGTTTCGACGCGCGGTGGATATCGCTATTTTCTCACTTTTACCGTTGACTTAAGTAGATATGGGTATATCTATTTAATGAAACATAAATCTGAAACATTTGAAAAGTTCAAGGAATTTCAGAATGAAGTGGAGAACCATGGTAATAGAAAGATTAAGTTTCTACGATCCGTGGAGGCGAATATTTGATTTATGATTTTCTCACGCATCTTAAAGCAAGCGAAATCGTTTCGCAACTCACGCCACCCGGAACACCACAGCGCAATGGTGTGTCTGAACGCCGAAATCGAACTCTATTAGATATGGTCCGATCAATGATGTCTCTTACTGATTTGCCATTATCATTTTGGGGTTATGCATTAGAAACCGCTGCATTCACTTTAAATAGGGCACCATCTAAATCCGTTGAGACGACATCGTATGAACTGTGGTTTGGTGCTAAACCTAAGTTGTCATTTCTTAAAGTTTGGGGATGCGAAGCTTACATCAAGAAGTTGATGCCGGACAAGCTCGAACCCAAAGCGGAGAAATGCGTATTCATAGGATACCCTAAGGAAACTATTGGGTATACCTTCTATCACAGAACCGAAGGCAAAGTGTTTGTCACAAAGAACGGTTCCTTTCTTGAGAAGGAGTTTCTCTCGAAAGAAGTGAGTGGGAGGAAAGTAGAGCTAGAAGAGGTTGTTGAACCTTCTCTTGAGTTGGAGAGTAGCGCAACACCTGAAATTGTTCCAGTGCCGCCTGCACCAACAATAGAGGAAGCTAATGACAAGGATCATGAAGCTTCGGACGATGCTGCTACTGAACGTCGCAGGTCGACAAGGTCGCGTGCCCCTCCTGAGTGGTACGGCAACCCTGTCTTGACTATCTTGTTGGTAGAAGACAGTGAACCTACGAACTATGAGGAAGCGATGATGAGCCCAGACTCTGAGAAATGGCTAGAGGCCATGAAATCCGAATTGGGATCCATGAGCGAAAACCAAGTATGGACTTTGGTGGACCCTCCTAGCGACCGAAAGGCCGTTGAGTGCAAATGGATCTTCAAGAAGAAAACGGACGCGGATGGTAATGTTACCGTCTATAAAGCACGACTTGTCGCAAAAGGTTTTCGACAAGTTCAAGGTGTTGACTACGATGAGACTTTCTCTCCCGTAGCGATGTTTAAGTCCATTCGGATTTTATTAGCAATTGATGCGTTTCATGATTATGAAATATGGCAGATGGATGTCAAGACTGCTTTCCTCAATGGCAACATTGATGAAGAGTTGTATATGATGCAACCCGAAGGTTTTGTTGATCCTAAGGATGCTGATAAAGTGTGCAAACTTCAGCGTTCCATTTATGGACTGAAGCAAGCATCTCGGAGTTGGAACCTTCGTTTTGATCAAGTGATCAAGAGCTTTGGATTTGTTTCAAATTGCTACGAAGCTTGTATCTACAAGAAAGTGAGTGGGAGCTCAGTGACATTTCTGGTACTATATGTGGATGACATATTAATTACTAGAAATGGCATTAACATGCTTAACGATGTGAAGAGTTATTTGAACAAGTGTTTTTCAATGAAAGACCTAGGTGAAGCTGCTTATCTATTGGGCATCAAAATCTATAGAGATAGACAAAGACGCCTGATAGCTTTAAGCCAGAGTACATACCTAGACAAAGTTTTGAAAAGGTTCAGAATGGATAAGGCAAAGAAAGGTTCAGTGCCTATGTTGTCAGGTAAGATATTGAGCAAGGCTCAGTGTCCAGCTACGGTAAATGATAGAGAAGCTATGAGAAAAGTGCCTTATGCCTCGGCCATAGGTTCTATCATGTATGCCATGCTGTGTACTAGACCGGATGTGTCCAATGCTCTTAGTTTGACGAGCAGATATCAAAGTGATCCAGGAGTGGAACACTGGACAGCCGTGAAGAACATCCTAAAGTACCTAAATAGGAATAAATAAATGTTCTTAGTCTACTGAGGTGATGAACAGCTCGTCGTAAAAGGTTACGTCGACGCTAGTTTCAACACCGACAAGGTTGATTCTAAATCCCAGACAGGATACGTTTATATTTTGAATGGAGGAGCTGTGAGCTGGAGAAGCTGCAAGCCAAGCGTGATCGCGGGATCTACAGTAGAAGCGGAATACATGGCTGTTGCAAAAGCGTCACGTGAAGGAGTTTGGATCAGGAACTTCATCACTAAGGAGGAGCCGCCGTGCGTGGAGGAGGAGCCGTAGGAGGAGGAGCCGCCGTGCGTGGAGGAGAAGCCGCCGCACCGGAGGAGGAGCCGCCGTGCATGGAGGAGGAGCCGCGGGAGGAGGAGCCCGTGCGCCCTAGGAGGAGGTGTTGGAATTATGCCCTAGAGGCAATAATAAAGATGTTATTATTATAATTCTTGTTCATGATAAAGTTTATATTCCATGCTAGAATTGTATTAAGCGGAAACTTTAATACTTGTGTGGTTTGTGAACAACACCGTGTCCCTAGTATGCCTCTATGGACTAGCTCATTGATTAATGATGGTTAAGGTTTCCTAACCATAGACATGAGTTGTCTATTAATAATGAGATCATATCATTGGGAGAATGATATGATGGACATACCCAAACTAAGCGGAGCAATTAGATCGTGTCATCGTGTTCATCTTTGCGAAGCTTTTCTTATGTCAAATATTGTATTCCTTAGACCATGAGATAATACAACTCCCTGGTATCGGAAGAAAGCTTTGAGGTCACTAAAGGTCATCCTATGAGAGGGTGATCATAAAGGTGTCTCTCAGGTGATCGGAAAGTACCTATTGGGTTGTATGTATCGAGATGGGATTTGTCCCTCCCAAGTTGGAGAGATATACTTCGGGCCCACTCGGTAATCGATATCAACACCGCTTGCAAGCATGTGGTTAAGGAGTTAATCACAAAGTGATATCGGATTACGGAACGAGTAAAGTACTTGCTGTGAACGAGATTGAACTAGGTATGACGGTACCGACGATCAAATCTCGGGCAAGTAAAACATCGCGAGATGAAGGGAATATATATATGGGATTGTGTAAGGTTCCCAACCTTTAATAAGGTAGAGATCTGTCACATCCCAAGATTTTCCAAATCTTGTAATGTGAAAAATAAACAAACAAAATAAATAATTGTTGAAAATTAGGGTGAAAAGAAACTTTTGTTTCTAATTGGAAGCTAAAAATCCCATCTAGAACAAACTTTGTTTAATGTTTGAATCTAACTAAATTCAAATCAAGTGGAATGCATTTCTCATAAGATGCATTTTGAAATTTAAACACTTGGAGAATAAACCAAAACCCTAAAACCCTAATGGAAGAAAATCATTCCCAAGTTATCCCCAAGCCTATGGATTTGATCCATATAAAAATTTGTCAACAAACATTTACAAAATATCAAGAATGACAAATAGAAACATTATAAAACCATATGATATGGTTACACTTAATTTGGAGCCATAGATAAAATCTTATGAATTTAATAAGATAAGGAAATTGAATTTCCAAAGATAATAAAGCACCTATCTAGAAATCCATACCAAATGGTGAGCAAATAATCCTAAATATATTTAAAAGGATAAATAAATATTAAATAAGATCTTACATATTGGAGTCACCAAGTTTGGATCTATAAATAAAAAGGATATGGATTTTATAAGATAAAGACAGAAATATTTAAAGACCAAATTAAATCTTGGCCTAATCAATTAAGCAAATGGAATGAATAGAATCCAAATCCAAATACAATAAAAGGATAAAGAATTTCCAAATAAAATGGCATTAACCATTCTAACCCTATGTTAATAAAGACAAATCTCTAATAATAATAATTATGTAATTCATGAGAAAATAGTATTTTGGAATTTACCCAAGTGGAATAAAAGTTGTTTAATTAATTTAAATAAAATAAATATTCCAAATAAAATTTAGGGAATTAAAACTATATTTAATTCCATTGGAATTAAAACAAATACCCAATTCAAATGATTTATGAATCATATTAAATACTTTCCAAATAATTCAAGATGAATTATTTGACACCCTAGTAAACAGATAAAAACCTACTGAAAAGATTTGGAAGGTTTAAGAATTTAAATGGTGTTTGAAAATATTATTAAATCTTATTTGATTTAAAACAAGGGCCTTTTTGAATAATTAAAAATACCCCAAAAAGAATAAAATTTTATTCCAAAATTGACTTCAGATTATATTACTAATCAGTATTTTAACCTACACCAATTTTGGTTGAGGTTTGAATTCAAATTGTTGTTTGAATTAATTAAGCAAAATCAAAACAGAAATTATAAATGGAAAAAGAGAAAATCATTCAGAATAAAAAAAAAGTGAACAAGGTCGACCCAGCCCAGTAGACCTAGTCTGGCCCAGTTAGCCCATTTACCCCACCCCGCGAGAAAAACGATTCGCACCATCGACTCGACCCACTCACTCGCTGACAGATGGACCCACCTCCCCTCTTCCTCTCTCGCTGACGCCAGGCCCCACCGCCAGCTCCCTTCGTCCTCACCCGCGCGTAAACCTTGCCGGCGGTTTCTGCCGTTAAACGCTCGCGTCAATACTCGTTACTGCCGCGTTTAATCCTCGACGTGACCACGCAGTATTAAGCGCCTGTTTCCTCTCTTCCTTTTCCCCCAAACCTCACGCCTCGAGAGCCACCAGGCTGCTCGGAATCATCTCCGAAGCTCCACTGCCTCCGACGCCCTCCGGCGATAATTTCGGCCACTCGCCATCGCCCCTCGCCTCCTCGATCACCCAAGCTTGACCCCCAAACCCTGGCGCTTCTCTCTGCACCACCGACTTGCTCGCGCGTGCCCCCCAGCGTCGGCAGCGCCGTCGTCTGCTTTTTCTCCGACGAAGCCTCCAGGTAGTCTCTGACCGCGCCTCCACTCCTCTTTGATGCTCCCATACTCCCTACTCTTCCACGCGTCTAATAGCACCATCTGTTCCCTCTCCCGTGATCTACAGCGACGTCCCCGACAACGACAGTGCGTGTCGTCGCCAGACATCTCTCCGGCGAGCAATCCCCGCAACTCCAGCGCGCCCCTCGACAAACAGAAGGCACCTCGAGCACCACCACGACACCGCGAACTTGGTGAGCTTCTTCCCACCCTCTCCCGCTTCCTGCATCGCCGGCAACGCCACCGCTAGGCTACTCCGCCGCCAGTCACCACCGCCAGCGTCGCCCGTCTAAGGTCATTGCGTCTGGACCGTTGGATGTTGATCTGTCGGCTTAGATAGAAAGTTAGCGAAACGGTATCTATTGATCTAGTCCGTGCATTGTTAGTCAGATCCAATGGCCGTAACTGCGTGATCCACACGAAGCGGTACCAGCCTATCAGAGCACGCCACGTGGCTCAGGCTTCGTTTTAAACCGAAACTTTTCTATTAGATGTTCAATTTTGTAAAATCCATAACTTTCAAACCACACGTCCAAATTTTGCAAATTTTATATAAATGGATTCATCAAGACAAGTACTTTCTAACCATGCACTTTGTTTAGTAAAATGCTTTGGTTAAATTGATTGTTTTTGCAGAAACTTGTGTATGCATGTTTAGAATATAAAAATTGTTCTAAAATGATTTTTGAGATAAAACCTTTGGCAAATGGTTTGTTTTGAACCTACTTATCATAGGAATCAATTTGTGGTTTCAAAAATGTATTTGGTGAAACAAAAGAATAAACCTTTGATCTAAACCATTTCTAGTCAAATAAAAATAATGGTTATTTATTAAAAATGCTTTTGGAGGAAAACCTTTGAGGAATGTTTTGATTCAAACTCTCTGACCCCAAGCACCAAGTTTTATGATTGAAAAATATATTTGGTAAACCCTATAAAGATTGCTACTTTGATAAAGGCATTTTCAACCACATAAAATAATGATTTGGTTTAAAAATGGTTTATAGGAAGAATCTTTTGCAAATAGTTTTGCCACTTTATAAAATGACCAATAAGTGTTCTAGAATATTTATAACCTATTATAAACCACTTTTGTAAATAAAACAAAGTTGGCATGCTTGCATGCATTGTTTTGATTCTATTAATTTATGTGATGTTGCTTGAATGGTAGATTGAAATTGTGCCTTGCTTGATTGAATTGTAGTGATTTGAAGAGTGTGATCATTTCAAAGAAGGAGTGAACTTATATTCTCTACCAAAAAGGCAAGTGATGCTTCATACTTTGTCCCATTATTTTCACTATGCATTAGTGATATTTCTAAGTAGGACTTGCATGGAATTTTGCTAAGTATAAACTATGCCATGGGAAATCCTAGTAGATGAAACCTTAGTAGAATTCTCCTAAGTTAAGATTCCTACTACTATCATGCTTAGCTTAGCTAGTAGAAAACAAGGGTGGATTATATTCATGCTATGGAATATTTCTAAGTCAAGGACTTATGTTTTGCTTAATAAAACAACTAAGTGAATGAATCACCTGGGTGGAATGGTTGTGAATGGGTTATGTTGAGTGGTTACACAAGGCCCATTTCTATGGTTTACCTTGTGTATCTCACTTGTGGATGGCCACACAGGAACAAAGAGATTTGAGATGTCAAATGTTGAGAAGCTTCAAGTGCAGCCACTTGGCATTATGGGTTCTGCCTGGATCATATAGGTTGCAATAACTTAGCCAAATGGACAGTTGGTGGTAGGGGATTGATAGGTTGGAACGCGTCCATTATGGTCTAAGGGAAGTCTTCTGAAAGATCTTGTCTTGGTGAAACCAAGTCTTGTGGGGAAAGTGCACCACCTCTGCAGAGTGTAAAATCTAAGTACTTAGCCATGCCCCTGGAAAAGGACAATTTGAGCATCAAGACATGGAAGCTATCAAGAATCTCCTCATCCCAATTTCTAAGTTAAAATCTTGTGGTTGAACAAGGGTTGAAGGGTCACCAATTTCTATTGGGTGATTTTTGTCAAAGCAAAAACTTAGTGTTTTCAAATGGTAAGGAAAATCTATTTTGAGCAAAGCAAGCCTAAGATCCACTTAGCCAAATGCATGTATATGATAGACTCCACAATATTACCATAGTATCACTTGCCAATACAATTCAAATGTATTGACCTTTGTGGCTGTAACTTGTTATGTTGCAGGTTTGTTTGATAATTAGTGAAGTTTAATGATTAGGATTACAAGTCTACAACCAACATGTCTGCCTGTGGCACTTTGAAGATGAAGGACCCCATGCTATTGTTATATTCTGCTGCATTGTAATGAGATAGCCAAATGAGCTATGTAAGATGTAATAAATTATGTTATTCCTGGTTATAAGTTGTATTATGACCTTTGTTTCTTGATATTACATCTTAACTGTGGATGCTAGCTATTGATCCAGGGACTAGCATTGTAAACACAGGGATCTCTACCTTATTAAAGGTTGGGAACCTTACAGATGGTATCAGAGCATTATGTTGCCTGTAGGATTGTAACCCTAGGATTGGATAAAAAACCCTTAGAAAATAGGAGTTGTATTTGTTCCAAAACTTATTTACAAACAATCTTGTAAACTCTTTCCTCAACCATTATGGTTTTGATTCTACATCTCTTCTATTTCAAACTTGATGGACAAAGCCTTTCCCTGGCCAAAGACTTCACCATGTGCAAAGGACTTCATCAACTCTAATGACTTCAACATCTTCAAGTGATTTCAACCTTATTCTCAACAAGGACTTCAACCTTGGTTATCACTAAGGACTACAAGTGAGACAAGAAATGTTACTCAAGACTTGAAGATTAAGGGAATACAACTTAGAAGGAACCATCATCAGCTTGAAGTTTTGAGACCAAGATGCAAGAAAGTTTCTAAGGGTACAAACATCTTGTTCATGAAGAATCAACTAAGGAATGATCTCAAGTGAACCATATAGTTGGACCACCATGTTTAGTTTAAATTAAACCCACCAACTTATGTGGTGTAACAAAGATATTTTTGGTTGCCTAAAAATATGCTTGAAACTTGTTGTTTGAGTGGAATGTTTGT
Organism: Avena sativa; assembly: GCA_916181665.1. Lineage (NCBI taxonomy): Eukaryota > Viridiplantae > Streptophyta > Magnoliopsida > Poales > Poaceae > Avena > Avena sativa. Next base: position 410,833,897 of record OV702283.1, on the reverse strand, counting down.
TTGTGATTGCTTGCACTTTGCTTGTGTGAATTGTGATGTGTGTGATTAGAATTGATTCCTTAAAAATCTTTTGCCTATTCTAATCCCAATCCAACCAAAACAGATGACTTCTCCAAGAGACTTCAACATCAAGAAGGGAGACATCAACAACCAAGAGATGCACATGAGAGAACAACTACTAGCAAACCAAACCCAGTTGAACCAAGTGACAACTCAGTTTTTAGCCAACAACAATGGATTAGATCCAACCATACAAAAGTTTTTGGAAATTCAATCCAAATTGTTGCAAGGGATGGCCACTCAAATGATCAACATGGGAGACAACCTTTTCCAAGGAGTTTGTGACAACAAGGATGTCAAGGATGATATTCTAGAAGGAACTCAAGCTTGTAATGTTTGTGGAGACAAGGACCACACTTCCAAAGAGCATAAAGATCAATGCCCCAATTGTGAAGAGAAACATCCAACTAATCAATGCCCCACATCTCAAGCTACTTGTTTCCTATGTGAAGGAAATAATCATGTCCCTATCCAATGCCCCATCTATTCCATAGTTCAGCAAAGGAAACAAGGTGGAGTGCAACAACAGTTTGTAAACCCACATGAAGGAACAATTTCTACCAAGAAGGATGAAGGCAAAGTCAAAACTATGCACCATAAGGCCAAATCCAAAGTGACCACAAAGTGTTGCTACTCTTGTGAAGAAGAAGGCCATATCTCCAGTAAATGCCCCAAGAAGAGAGAAAGATTTCCCACCTATGTGGTGAAATATGAAGAGCATGAACTAGAAGAACTCCTAGCTTTGGAGAGACCCAAAAAGAAGAAGAAGGACATAAGCCATTTGCAATGTTACAATTGCAAAGAAATGGGACACTATGCCAGTGATTGCCCAGAAAAGAAGAAGAACCAAGGAAATAAACAAGAAGAATTGATACCAAAGAAGAAGAAGGATAATAGCCAAGTGATGTGTTTCAAATGCAAAGAGCTAGGCCATTATGCAGACAAGTGTCCAGAGAAGTTTCAACAAGATCCCAAGAAAGCCAAGATGTAATCTAGTTGGAAAATTTTTAAGGGTGGTAGTACCCTAGATGCTTTGAGCCAACTTGTAACCCCTAGCCTCCCCAAATCTCGGGACGAGATTTATTTTAAGGGTGGTAGCCTGTCACATCCCAAGATTTTCCAAATCTTGTAATGTGAAAAATAAACAAACAAAATAAATAATTGTTGAAAATTAGGGTGAAAAGAAACTTTTCTTTCTAATTGGAAACTAAAAATCCCATATGGAACAAACTTTGGTTAATGTTTGAATCTAACTAAATTCAAATCAAGTGGAATGCATTTCTCATAAGATGCATTTTGAAATTTAAACACTTGGAGAATAAACCAAAACCCTAAAACCCTAATGGAAGAAAATCATTCCCAAGTTATCCCAAAGCCTATGGATTTGATCCATATAAAAATTTGTCAACAAACATTTACAAAAGATCAAGAATGACAAATAGAAACATTATAAAACCATATGAATTGGTTTCACTTAATTTGGAGCCATAGATAAAATCTTATGAATTTAATAAGATAAGGAAATTGAATTTCCAAAGCTAATAAAGCACCTATCTAGAAATCCATACCAAATGGTGAGCAAATAATCCTAAATATATTTAAAATGATAAATAAATATTAAATAAGATCTTACAAATTGGAGTCACCAAGTTTGGATCTATAAATAAAAAAGATATGGATTTTATAAGATAAAGACAGAAATATTAAATAAGAAATATTTAAAGACCAAATTAAATCTTGGCCTAATCCATTAAGCAAATGGAATGAATAGAATCCAAATCCAAATAAAATAAAAGGATAAAGAATTTCCAAATAAAATGGCATTAACCATTCTAACCCTATGTTAATAAAGACAAATCTCTAATAATAATAATTATGTAATTCATGAGAAAATAGTATTTTGGAATTTACCCAAGTGGAATAAAAGTTGTTTAATTAATTTAAATAAAATAAATATTCCAAATAAAATTTAGGGAATTAAAACTATATTTAATTCCATTGGAATTAAAACAAATACCCAATTCAAATGATTTATGAATCATATTAAATACTTTCCAAATAATTCAAGATGAATTATTTGACACCCTAGTAAACAGATAAAAACCTACTGAAAAGATTTGGAAGGTTTAAGAATTTAAATGGTGTTTGAAAATATTATTAAATCTTATTTGATTTAAAACAAGGGCCTTTTTGAATAATTAAAAATACCCCAAAAAGAATAAAATTTTATTCCAAAATTGACTTCAGATTATATTACTAATCAGTATTTTAACCTACACCAATTTTGGTTGAGGTTTGAATTCAAATTGTTGTTTGAATTAATTAAGCAAAATCAAAACAGAAATTATAAATGGAAAAAGAGAAAATCATTCAGAATAAAAAAAAAGTGAACAAGGTCGACCCAGCCCAGTAGACCTAGTCTGGCCCAGTTAGCCCATTTACCCCACCCCGCGAGAAAAACGATTCGCACCATCGACTCGACCCACTCACTCGCTGACAGATGGACCCACCTCCCCTCTTCCTCTCTCGCTGACGCCAGGCCCCACCGCCAGCTCCCTTCGTCCTCACCCGCGCGTAAACCTTGCCGGCGGTTTCTGCCGTTAAACGCTCGCGTCAATACTCGTTACTGCCGCGTTTAATCCTCGACGTGACCACGCAGTATTAAGCGCCTGTTTCCTCTCTTCCTTTTCCCCCAAACCTCACGCCTCGAGAGCCACCAGGCTGCTCGGAATCATCTCCGAAGCTCCACTGCCTCCGACGCCCTCCGGCGATAATTTCGGCCACTCGCCATCGCCCCTCGCCTCCTCGATCACCCAAGCTTGACCCCCAAACCCTGGCGCTTCTCTCTGCACCCCCGACTTGCTCGCGCGTGCCCCCCAGCGTCGGCAGCGCCGTCGTCTGCTTTTTCTCCGACGAAGCCTCCAGGTAGTCTCTGACCGCGCCTCCACTCCTCTTTGATGCTCCCATACTCCCTACTCTTCCACGCGTCTAATAGCACCATCTGTTCCCTCTCCCGTGATCTACAGCGACGTCCCCGACAACGACAGTGCGTGCCGTCGCCAGACATCTCTCCGGCGAGCAATCCCCGCAACTCCAGCGCGCCCCTCGACAAACAGAAGGCACCTCGAGCACCACCACGACACCGCGAACTTGGTGAGCTTCTTCCCACCCTCTCTCGCCTCCTGCATCGCCGGCAACGCCACCGCCAGGCCACTCCGCCGCCAGTCACCACCGCCAGCGTTGCCCGTCTAAGGTCATTGCGTCTGGACCGTTGGATGTTGATCTGTCGGCTTAGATAGAAAGTTAGCGAAACGGTATCTATTGATCTAGTCCGTGAATTGTTAGTCAGATCCAATGGCCGTAACTGCGTGATCCACACGAAGCGGTACCAGCCTATCAGGCTTCATTTTAAACAGAAACTTTTCTATTAGATGTTCAATTTTGTAAAATCCATAACTTTCAAACCACACGTCTAAATTTTGCAAATTTTATATAAATGGATTCATCAATACAAATACTTTCTAAACGTGCACTTTGTTTAGTAAAATGCTTCTGTTAAATTGATTGTTTTTGCAGAAACTTGTGTATGCATGTTTAGAATATAAAAATTGTTCTAAAATGATTTTTGAGATAAAACCTTTGTCAAATGGTTTGTTTTGAACCTACTTATCATAGGAATCAATTTGTGGTTTCAAAAATTTGTTTGGTGAAACAAAAGAATAAACCTTTGATCTAAACCATTTCTAGTCAAATAAAAATAATGGTTATTTATTAAAAATGCTTTTGGAGGAAAACCTTTGAGGAATGTTTTGATTCAAACTCTCTGACCCCAAGCACCAAGTTTTATGATTTAAAAATATATTTGGTAAACCCTATAAAGATTGCTACTTTGATAAAGGCATTTTCAACCACATAAAATAATGATTTGGTTTAAAAATGGTTTATAGGAAGAATCTTTTGCAAATAGTTTTGCCACTTTATAAAATGACCAATAACTGTTCTAGAATATTTATAACCTATTATAAACCACTTTTGTAAATAAAACAAAGTTGGCATGCTTGCATGCATTGTTTTGATTCTATTAATTTATGTGATGTTGCTTGAATGGTAGATTGAAATTGTGCCTTGCTTGATTGAATTGTAGTGATTTGAAGAGTGTGATCATTGCAAAGAAGGAGTGAACTTATATTCTCTACCAAAAAGGCAAGTGATGCTTCATACTTTGTCCCATTATTTTCACTATGCATTAGTGATATTTCTAAGTAGGACTTGCATGGAATTTTGCTAAGTATAAACTATGCCATGGGAAATCCTAGTAGATGAAACCTTAGTAGAATTATCCTAAGTTAAGATTCCTACTACTATCATGCTTAGCTTAGCTAGTAGAAAACAAGGGTGGATTATATTCATGCTATGGAATATTTCTAAGTCAAGGACTTATGTTTTGCTTAATAAAACAACTAAGTGAATGAATCACCTGGGTGGAATGGTTGTGAATGGGTTATGTTGAGTGGTTACACAAGGCCCATTTCTATGGTTTACCTTATGTATCTCACTTGTGGATGGCTACCCAGGAACAAAGAGATTTGAGATGTCAAATGTTGAGAAGCTTCAAGTGCAGCCACTTGGCATTATGGGCTCTGCCTGGATCATATAGGTTGCAATAACTTAGCCAAATGGACAGTTGGTGGTAGGGGATTGATAGGTTGGAACGCGTCCATTATGGTCTAAGGTAAGGCTTCTGAAAGATCTTGTCTTGGTGAAACCAAGTCTTGTGGGGAAAGTGCACCACCTCTGCAGAGTGTAAAATCTAAGTACTTAGCCATGTCCCTGGAAAAGGACAATTTGAGCATCAAGACATGGAAGCTATCAAGAATCTCCTCATCCCAATTTCTAAGTTAAAATCTTGTGGTTGATCAAGGGTTGAAGGGTCACCAATTTCTATTGGGAGATGCCTTGGGTGATTTTTGTCAAAGAAAAAACTTAGTGTTTTCAAATGGTAAGGAAAATCTATTTTGAGCAAAGCAAGCCTAATCTCCACTTAGCCAAATGCATGTAGATGATAGACTCCACAATATTACCATAGTATCACTTGCCAATACAATTCAAATGTATTGACCTTTGTGGATGTAACTTGTTATGTTGCAGGTTTGTTTGATAATTAGTGAAGTTTAATGATTAGGATTACAAGTCTACAACCAACATGTCTGCCTGTGGCACTTTGAAGATGAAGGACCCCATGCTATTGTTATATTCTGCTGCATTGTAATAAGATAGCCAAATGAGCTATGTAAGATGTAATAAATTATGTTATTCCTGGTTATAAAGTTGTATTATGACCTTTTTTTCTTGATATTCCACTTAACTGTGGATGCTAGCTATTGATCCAGGGACTAGCATTGTAAACACAGGGATCTCGGAACCTTACAAGATCCATGTGTTTACAATGCTAGTCCCTGGATCAATAGCTAGCATCCATAGTTAAGATGTAATATCAAGAAACAAAGGTCATAATACAACTTTATAACCAGGAATAAAATAATTCATTACATCTTACATAGCTCATTTGGCTATCACATTACATTGCAGCAGAATATCTATAAGCATGGGGTCCTTCATCTTCAAAGTGCCACAGGAAATCATGTTGGTTGTAAACTTGTAATCCTATTCAACAAACTTCACTAACATCAAACAAACCTGTAACATAATAAGTTGTAGCCACAAGGGTCAATACATTTGAATTGTATTGGCAAGTTTCACTACTATGTAGAAATAAGTGGATCCTATCATTACATGCATATTTGGCTAAGTAGGGTTTAGGCTCATTTGCAGAAAGCAATATAGTTTTATCCTATCTTTTCAAAATAGTTTTGATCTTTTGTCAAATCTTTCTGAACTTCTTGGAAAACTCCAAGTGCTTCAAATCCCTTGTTGTCACCATCAAGTTTTACTTTGAGAAATTGGAATGTCGAGATCTTCCATAGCTTCAGGCCTTAGTTGCTCAGTATTGTCCATAACCAGGGACACGGCTAAGTACTTAGAATTTTCATCTTTTGCAGAAGTTGTACACTTTACCCACATGACACAATCTCATCTTGATGCCACCAGTGGCCGCTGGATAAGTACTCACCAAGATGGAGTACTGGCAGATTGAGAATGTGACAAAGTATTTCCATAGAAGTCCTCCCAATACACAATGCTAGCTTGTCATCCAGGCACCAATGTAGGGTTACAAGTTCCCTTACACAATTCTAGTTAACCTGAAGATGCCAATGCATGGGTCTTCCACTATGTAGTTGACTAAGCCAGAGCCCATTTAGCATGTGGCTGTACACGGAAGCCACTGTATGAGAAACATGTTCAATCTCTAAGTCCCTGGGTGGTTTTCTTCTACTTCACATACAAAAAGAGATGGCCATATAAACATGGTTCCTTTTGTTGCCACCTTGTCCAAAACTTGAGTATCCTTGTCCACCCAGGTGGTTCATTGAGTACTTGTTTTATTATATAAAACATATGTCTTTTCAACACTTCATATATTCATAACCTGTATCCCATCCCAAATATATAGCAGGGCTAAGCATACTACAACTACAATGTTTTCACTAAGGAATATATAAGGGTATCCTATTAGGATTTAGCATAGCATAAAATATAGTAATCCTTTCCATGCATGTTACAAAAATCCACTAAGTGTAATGAAAATAGTAGGACTTGGATGATAGTGTCACTTGCCTTTTAGTAGGTAATGTTGGTTCACTTCTTGATCTTGCAAATATCACACTCTTCTAACTTCACTACAATTCAATCAAACAAACACAAATTCAACTAGCATTCCAAACAACTTCTCACACATAAAATAACAAAAACAAGGTCATGCATGCAAGCATGCATAAGATAGTTTTATTTGCAAAGGTGGTTTCTACTAGGATCTAAACATTATAAAGTTCAAAGTGGTCATTTACTAAAGTGGTAAAACCATTTGCAAAAGGTTTTATCTATCAACCATTTTTAAATCAAATCAATATTTTATGTGGTTGAAAATGCTTTTAGCAAAGCATTATTCTTTTAAAGGGTTCACCAAATATATTTTAATTCTCAAAACTTGGTGTTTAGGGTCAGAAGGTTTGAATCAAATCATTTCCCAAAGGTTTTACTCAAAAATCATTTCTAAATCATAATCAATATTTTTATTTGACTAGAAATGGGCTAATTCAAATATTTATTTCTTATCTTCACAAAATACATTTTTAAATCCATAAGTTGGTTCCTAAGGTCAGTAGGTTCACAACAATCCATTTTGCAAAGATTTCACATTAAAATTATATCTAAAACAATTTTTATATTCATAATAAGCCTACACATGTTTCTGCAATTTCAACCAATTTTACAGAAGCAAAACATTAAACAAAATTCATGGTTGCAAAGTACTTGTTCTGCTGAATCCATTGATATAAAATTTGCAAAATTTGGACGTGTAGAATTAAAGTTATGAATTTTACAAGTTTGCAATTCAAACAGATTCTAATTTCTGTTTTAAACAAAACCTTGCCCACGTGGCGTGATTCTATTGGCCGGTACCGCTTCGTGCGGATCAGCCTCTCTAGACCGCAGGATTTAACTTAAAACGCACGGCGCTGATCAACTCGTACCCCTTCGTCTGATTCTAATCCTAGCCGTAAGATCACGATCTAACGGGCACAGTTGCTTGGTCAGAAACTGGCGGCGCTGCGCGGCGGCGAGCGGCGGAGCACGCTCTGGCGGTGGCGTCGTGGCGATTACAGGAAGCAAGGGAAGGAGGGAAGTAGCTCACCGTGATCAGGGAATCGTGGCGATGCTCAACGTGGTCGCGAGGAGGCAAGGGGCGCTCAGATGCGACGGCGATTGCTCACCGGAGACGGCGTCGACGTCGGGCGGCTCTGTTTGATGACGGGGGCGAGGATGCAGATCGCCCTAAGGCAAGATATGGGCACGGTTAGACGCTACTGACCTGGGGATGATGGGAGCATCAACAGGAGGTGCTGGGGCGGTCGAGGCTTACGAGGGAACTTCGTTGGAGACGAGACAGACGGCGGCGCGGCTGGTGTGGTCGTTGCCGACGGTTTGGGGCGCACGCGAGAGAGTGGAGCACACGGGCAGGTGCGCACGGGTCTGAGGAGCAAGCTTGCGTGCTATGGGAGGCGAGGGGCGGCGAGGTGTGGCTGGAATTGCTCGCGAAGCTTGTCGGAGTCCGCGGCGGTGCAAGAGGAAATCGGGGCGGCCTGGTGGCTCTCTGGCAGCGAGGTCTGAGGGGAAATGGCGAGGAGGGAGAGGTGCTTAAGAGGGCGCGGTCGTGAGAGGAAGTTACTGCGCCATCAACGCGTATTGATGCCGGCAATCAATCGGCTGCAACGGCCGTGGGACGTCGTCGCGGGGTTGAAGACGACTGCGTGGGAGTGGGGCCGTGCTGACAGTGAGAGAGAGAGGGCACGGGGTCCACCTGTCTGTGTCTCTGCCGGTGTGCTCGCGCGTAAGAAAACGATTCACTGCGGGGTTTTTGTTGGGCTGCAGGTTGGGCTTGCTGGGCCTTGCTTAGTGGGTTGAATCTGTTTCATTTTTTTATACCAAATGTTTTTCCTTTTTCTGTTTGAATATTCTGATTTGATTTTCAAACAAATAATTCAAACACCAATTCAAATCAAACCACCACCAAACTTTGTATTTATTTTAGTTCTGTTCAATAACATAATCCAAAGTAAAAAAATATAGTTTTTATTCTTTTTAGGATCCATTAATAATTAAATAAATAGACCTTAGTCATTAATTCAAATAGGATTTGATTTATTTGAAAACTCTATTTGAAATCTAAAATAATACCAAAATCATTTCAGTATGTTTTATTTGAATAAATAAAACACTTGGAAAACTTATCTAAAATAAAATAATAAGTTTTAGTGTTTATTTAAAATGGAAAAGCCTTTACTTTAATAAAATTGGATATTAATAAATCCTCATTATTTTATTTAAATAAACCCTTTACTCTTTTTATCAAATAGAAATATTTCAAAAGTTTGGCCAAGATTTAATTTGGCTCTATAAAATAATCCTTATTTATAATTCTACCTTTGCTTTTGAAAATCAAATCTTTTTATTAAAAGATCTAAAAATAGTGATTCCAAATATTTTAACTTTATTGTTTATTTATCTTTTTAAATCCCTTTAGGATTTTATTTGATCAAAATAGGTTTTGATGTTTCCAATTGGAATCAAAAAGTTTCTTCTCACCCTAAAAATCAACAATTGTTTATTTGTTTATTTATTTTTCACATTTCAAAATTTGGAAAATTTTGGGATGTGACAGGCTACCACCCTTAAAATAAATCTCGTCCCGAGATTTGGGAAGGCTAGAGGTTACAAGTTGGCTTCAAGGCAACTAGGGTACTACCACCCTTAAAATAAAGTCTCATAGGGTTACATTGATGGTTCACTTGACTATGGGTTCAACACTTGATATCCAGACAAGGAATCCTTATTTGACTCTTCTGAGTTAACTAATTCCTGACATCCACTTCTTCTATCTCTTCAAAGTTTCCATCCATGTCAATGTGGTTCACATGACCTTTCTGGGTCACATTGGAGTCATTTCCATTGGCTCTTCTAGCATCCTTTTTCTTTTTCTTCTCAGGACAGTCTGATGCATAGTGTCCAAGTTCCTTACAGTTATAGCACTGCAACTGGCTAATGTGTTTCTTCCTGAAAGTGTCATGTTGGTTCTGACCAAGGTCATCTCCATTCTCAGTATCATTTCCATTATTATCACTTCCATTGTTGTTGTGGTGATACTGATGTGGTTCAGAATCTTCATTGCTCTTTTTGAATGAATGCCTCTTTTTTGATGATCCTGAGTGATACTTGAGTTTATGCTTCCTCTTTCTATTCTCAACTTGATTCATCTTGTTTTCCAATATTGTGGCTTTGTCACAGAGTGATTGATAAGTTGGGATATAGGCAACATCTAGCTGTAAGTTCAACTCATCATTAAGTCCTTCAAGAAATTTCTCCTTTCCCTTAGCATCTGTATCAACTTCATCCGGTGCATAGCGTGCCAGATTGTTGAATTCTTCAATATACTCAGCCACACTGAGGTGACGTTGTTTCAGATTGTGGAATTCCTTTTTCTTCAAGTACATCACTCCAGGTGAGATGTGAGTTGTTTTGAATCCATCCTCAAAAATAGCCCAAGTCACATCTTCAAGGGGAGTGGTGATCTGAAAAGTTGTCCCACCATGTTGTTTCTGGTCCTTCAAGCAGAAATGCTGCAAACCTTAATTTTTCTTCGTCGGTGCAGCCAACAGTCACTAAGTCCTTATTCACCGAACGTAACCAATCATCGGCTACCATTAGGTCAGTTGTTCCAGAGAACCTTGCAGGCCTAAGTTTCAGAAACTTGGTGAGCATGTCAAGTGTTGGAGGATTATTCTGATTGTTGTTGTTGTTGTTCTGATTCTGTATGAATGTGGTCATCTCCTGCATCAGTTGTGTCTGAGCTGTCAACATCTGCTGCATCTCAGGGGTGATGTTGTTGTTGTTTTGGTTGGGGTTGGCACGACGGAGATGCATATGTTGGTTTGATAGGAATAAGTATTGGTGGATAGGTTTTTAAGAAGTTTTAACACACAACTCAAAACCAACCAAGTTCAATCAAACAATCAAGCAATCGATAAGCAACTATTTACTTAACAACTTATGAGCTTAACTCATGAGTTGAAGGAAACAACAAGTTTTCTTGAAATAATCAACCTAGTATATTCATACCTCATAGGTCAATATGATCCATACTCTAACTTGATATCAATGTCTTTGGTAGGAAATCTAATGTCTCTTGGTTTTTCACTTGTAGTCCTTAGTGATGTCTAAGTTGAAACCTTTGGTGGAACTAAAGTGGAAGTCATTGGTCATAGTGAAGGCTTTGTCCATCAAGTTGAAAAGGAAGAGATGTAGAATCAAAAACCAAAAAGGTTAAGGAAAGAGTTTACAAGATTCTTCGTAAATATGTTTTGGAACAAAAACAACTCTTATTTTTCTAAGGGGTTTTTTCCAATCCTAGGGTTACAATCCTACAGGCAATACAATGCTCTGATACCATCTGTAAGGTTCCCAACCTTTAATAAGGTAGAGATCCCTGTGTTTACAATGCTAGTCCCTGGATCAATAGCTAGCATCCACAGTTAAGATGTAATATCAAGAAACAAAGGTCCTAATACAACTTTATAACCAGGAATAAAATAATTCATTACATCTTACATAGCTCATTTGGCTATCACTATACATTGCAGAAGAATATCTATAAGCATGGGGTCCTTCATCTTCAAAGTGCCACAGGCAATCATGTTGGTTGTAGACTTGTAATCCTATTCAACAAACTTCACTAACATCAAACAAACCTGTAACATAATAAGTTGTAGCCACAAGGGTCAATACATTTGAATTGTATTGGCAAGTTTCACTACTATGTAGAAATAAGTGGATCCTATCATTACATGCATATTTGGCTAAGTAGGGTTTAGGCTCATTTGCAGAAAGCAATATAGTTTTATCCTATCTTTTCAAAATAGTTTTGATCTTTTGTCAAATCTTTCTGAACTTCTTGGAAAACTCCAAGTGCTTCAAATCCCTTGTTGTCACCATCAAGTTTTACTTTGAGAAATTGGAATGTCGAGATCTTCCATAGCTTCAGGCCTTAGTTGCTCAGTATTGTCCATAACCAGGGACACGGCTAAGTACTTAGAATTTTCATCTTTTGCAGAAGTTGTACACTTTACCCACATGACACAATCTCATCTTGATGCCACCAGTGGCCGCTGGATAAGTACTCACCAAGATGGAGTACTGGCAGATTGAGAATGTGACAAAGTATTTCCATAGAAGTCCTCCCAATACACAATGCTAGCTTGTCATCCAGGCACCAATGTAGGGTTACAAGTTCCCTTACACAATTCTAGTTAACCTGAAGATGCCAATGCATGGGTCTTCCACTATGTAGTTGACTAAGCCAGAGCCCATTTAGCATGTGGCTATACACGGAAGCCACTGTACGAGAAACATGTTCAATCTCTAAGTCCCTGGGTGGTTTTCTTCTACTTCACATACAAAAATAGATGGCCATATAAACATGGTTCCTTTTGTTGCCACCTTGTCCAAAACTTGAGTATCCTTGTCCACCCAGGTGGTTCATTGAGTACTTGTTTTATTATATAAAACATATGTCTTTTCAACACTTCATATATTCATAACCTGTATCCCATCCCAAATATATAGCAGGGCTAAGCATACTACAACTACAATGTTTTCACTAAGGAATATATAAGGGTATCCTATTAGGATTTAGCATAGCATAAAATATAGTAATCCTTTCCATGCATGTTACAAAAATCCACTAAGTGTAATGAAAATAGTAGGACTTGGATGATAGTGTCACTTGCCTTTTAGTAGGTAATGTTGGTTCACTTCTTGATCTTGCAAATATCACACTCTTCTAACTTCACTACAATTCAATCAAACAAACACAAATTCAACTAGCATTCCAAACAACTTCTCACACATAAAATAACAAAAACAAGGTCATGCATGCAAGCATGCATAAGATAGTTTTATTTGCAAAGGTGGTTTCTACTAGGATCTAAACATTATAAAGTTCAAAGTGGTCATTTACTAAAGTGGTAAAACCATTTGCAAAAGGTTTTATCTATCAACCATTTTTAAATCAAATCAATATTTTATGTGGTTGAAAATGCTTTTAGCAAAGCATTATTCTTTTAAAGGGTTCACCAAATATATTTTAATTCTCAAAACTTGGTGTTTAGGGTCAGAAGGTTTGAATCAAATCATTTCCCAAAGGTTTTACTCAAAAATCATTTCTAAATCATAATCAATATTTTTATTTGACTAGAAATGGGCTAATTCAAATATTTATTTCTTATCTTCACAAAATACATTTTTAAATCCATAAGTTGGTTCCTAAGGTCAGTAGGTTCACAACAATCCATTTTGCAAAGATTTCACATTAAAATTATATCTAAAACAATTTTTATATTCATAATAATCCTACACATGTTTCTGCAATTTCAACCAATTTTACAGAAGCAAAACATTAAACAAAATGCATGGTTGCAAAGTACTTGTTCTGCTGAATCCATTGATATAAAATTTGCAAAATTTGGACGTGTAGAATTAAAGTTATGAATTTTACAAGTTTGCAATTCAAACAGATTCTAATTTCTGTTTTAAACAAAACCTTGCCCACGTGGCATGATTCTATTGGCCGGTACCGCTTCGTGCGGATCAGCCTCTCTAGACCGCAGGATTTAACTTAAAACGCACGGCGCTGATCAACTCGTACCCCTTCGTCTGATTCTAATCCTAGCCGTAAGATCACGATCTAACGGGCACAGTTGCTTGGTCAGAAACTGGCGGCGCTGCGCGGCGGCGAGCGGCAGAGCACGCTCTGGCGGTGGCGTCGTGGCGATTACAGGAAGCAAGGAAGGAGGGAAGTAGCTCACCGTGATCAGGGAATCGTGGCGATGCTCAACGTGGTCGCGAGGAGGCAAGGGGCGCTCAGATGCGACGGCGATTGCTCACCGGAGACGGCGTCGGCGTCGGGCGGCTCTGTTTGATGACGGGGGCGAGGCTGCAGATCGCCCTAAGGCAAGATATGGGCACGGTTAGACGCGTACTGACCTGGGGATGATGGGAGCATCAACAGGAGGTGCTGGGGCGGTCGAGGCTTACGAGGGAACTTCGTTGGAGACGAGACAGACGACGGCGCTGCTGGTGTGGTCGTTGCCGACGGTTTGGGGCGCACGCGAGAGAGTGGAGCACACGGGCAGGTGCGCACAGGTCTGAGGAGCAAGCTTGCGTGCTATGGGAGGCGAGGGGCGGCGAGGTGTGGCCGGAATTGCTCGCGAAGCTTGTCGGAGTCCGCGGCGGTGCAAGAGGAAATCGGGGCGGCCTGGTGGCTCTCTGGCAGCGAGGTCTGAGGGGAAATGGCGAGGAGGGAGAGGTGCTTAAGAGGGCGCGGTCGCGAGAGGAAGTTACTGCGCCATCAACGCGTATTGATGCCGGCAATCAATCGGCTGCAACGGCCGTGGGACGTCGTCGCGGGGTTGAAGACGACTGCGTGGGAGTGGGGCCGTGCTGACAGTGAGAGAGAGAGGGCACGGGGTCCACCTGTCTGTGTCTCTGCCGTTGTGCTCGCGCGTAAGAAAACGATTCACTGCGGGGTTTTTGTTGGGCTGCAGGTTGGGCTTGCTGGGCCTTGCTTAGTGGGTTGAATCTGTTTCATTTTTTTATACCAAATGTTTTTCCTTTTTCTGTTTGAATATTCTGATTTGATTTTCAAACAAATAATTCAAACACCAATTCAAATCAAACCACCACCAAACTTTGTATTTATTTTAGTTCTGTTCAATAACATAATCCAAAGTAAAAAAATATAGTTTTTATTCTTTTTAGGATCCATTAATAATTAAATAAATAGACCTTAGTCATTAATTCAAATAGGATTTGATTTATTTGAAAACTCTATTTGAAATCTAAAATAATACCAAAATCATTTCAGTATGTTTTATTTGAATAAATAAAACACTTGGAAAACTTATCTAAAATAAAATAATAAGTTTTAGTGTTTATTTAAAATGGAAAAGCCTTTACTTTAATAAAATTGGATATTAATAAATCCTCATTATTTTATTTAAATAAACCCTTTACTCTTTTTATCAAATAGAAATATTTCAAAAGTTTGGCCAAGATTTAATTTGGCTCTATAAAATAATCCTTATTTATAATTCTACCTTTGCTTTTGAAAATCAAATCTTTTTATTAAAAGATCTAAAAATAGTGATTCCAAATATTTTAACTTTATTGTTTATTTATCTTTTTAAATCCCTTTAGGATTTTATTTGATCAAAATAGGTTTTGATGTTTCCAATTGGAATCAAAAAGTTTCTTCTCACCCTAAAAATCAACAATTGTTTATTTGTTTATTTATTTTTCACATTTCAAAATTTGGAAAATTTTGGGATGTGACAGGCTACCACCCTTAAAATAAATCTCGTCCCGAGATTTGGGAAGGCTAGAGGTTACAAGTTGGCTTCAAGGCAACTAGGGTACTACCACCCTTAAAATAAAGTCTCATAGGGTTACATTGATGGTTCACTTGACTATGGGTTCAACACTTGATATCCAGACAAGGAATCCTTATTTGACTCTTCTGAGTTAACTAATTCCTGACATCCACTTCTTCTATCTCTTCAAAGTTTCCATCCATGTCAATGTGGTTCACATGACCTTTCTGGGTCACATTGGAGTCATTTCCATTGGCTCTTCTAGCATCCTTTTTCTTTTTCTTCTCAGGACAGTCTGATGCATAGTGTCCAAGTTCCTTACAGTTATAGCACTGCAACTGGCTAATGTGTTTCTTCCTGAAAGTGTCATGTTGGTTCTGACCAAGGTCATCTCCATTCTCAGTATCATTTCCATTATTATCACTTCCATTGTTGTTGTGGTGATACTGATGTGGTTCAGAATCTTCATTGCTCTTTTTGAATGAATGCCTCTTTTTTGATGATCCTGAGTGATACTTGAGTTTATGCTTCCTCTTTCTATTCTCAACTTGATTCATCTTGTTTTCCAATATTGTGGCTTTGTCACAGAGTGATTGATAAGTTGGGATATAGGCAACATCTAGCTGTAAGTTCAACTCATCATTAAGTCCTTCAAGAAATTTCTCCTTTCCCTTAGCATCTGTATCAACTTCATCCGGTGCATAGCGTGCCAGATTGTTGAATTCTTCAATATACTCAGCCACACTGAGGTGACGTTGTTTCAGATTGTGGAATTCCTTTTTCTTCAAGTACATCACTCCAGGTGAGATGTGAGTTGTTTTGAATCCATCCTCAAAAATAGCCCAAGTCACATCTTCAAGGGGAGTGGTGATCTGAAAAGTTGTCCCACCATGTTGTTTCTGGTCCTTCAAGCAGAAATGCTGCAAACCTTAATTTTTCTTCGTCGGTGCAGCCAACAGTCACTAAGTCCTTATTCACCGAACGTAACCAATCATCGGCTACCATTAGGTCAGTTGTTCCAGAGAACCTTGCAGGCCTAAGTTTCAGAAACTTGGTGAGCATGTCAAGTGTTGGAGGATTATTCTGATTGTTGTTGTTGTTGTTCTGATTCTGTATGAATGTGGTCATCTCCTGCATCAGTTGTGTCTGAGCTGTCAACATCTGCTGCATCTCAGGGGTGATGTTGTTGTTGTTTTGGTTGGGGTTGGCACGACGGAGATGCATATGTTGGTTTGATAGGAATAAGTATTGGTGGATAGGTTTTTAAGAAGTTTTAACACACAACTCAAAACCAACCAAGTTCAATCAAACAATCAAGCAATCGATAAGCAACTATTTACTTAACAACTTATGAGCTTAACTCATGAGTTGAAGGAAACAACAAGTTTTCTTGAAATAATCAACCTAGTATATTCATACCTCATAGGTCAATATGATCCATACTCTAACTTGATATCAATGTCTTTGGTAGGAAATCTAATGTCTCTTGGTTTTTCACTTGTAGTCCTTAGTGATGTCTAAGTTGAAACCTTTGGTGGAACTAAAGTGGAAGTCATTGGTCATAGTGAAGGCTTTGTCCATCAAGTTGAAAAGGAAGAGATGTAGAATCAAAAACCAAAAAGGTTAAGGAAAGAGTTTACAAGATTCTTTGTAAATATGTTTTGGAACAAAAAACAACTCTTATTTTTCTAAGGGGTTTTGTCCAATCCTAGGGTTACAATCCTACAGGCAATACAATGCTCTGATACCATCTGTAAGGTTCCCAACCTTTAATAAGGTAGAGATCCCTGTGTTTACAATGCTAGTCCCTGGATCAATAGCTAGCATCCACAGTTAAGATGTAATATCAAGAAACAAAGGTCATAATACAACTTTATAACCAGGAATAAAATAATTCATTACATCTTACATAGCTCATTTGGCTATCACTATACATTGCAGAAGAATATCTATAAGCATGGGGTCCTTCATCTTCAAAGTGCCACAGGCAATCATGTTGGTTGTAGACTTGTAATCCTATTCAACAAACTTCACTAACATCAAACAAACCTGTAACATAATAAGTTGTAGCCACAAGGGTCAATACATTTGAATTGTATTGGCAAGTTTCACTACTATGTATAAATAAGTGGATCCTATCATTACATGCATATTTGGCTAAGTAGGGTTTAGGCTCATTTGCAGAAAGCAATATAGTTTTATCCTATCTTTTCAAAATAGTTTTGATCTTTTGTCAAATCTTTCTGAACTTCTTGGAAAACTCCAAGTGCTTAAAATCCCTTGTTGTCACCATCAAGTTTTACTTTGAGAAATTGGAATGTCGAGATCTTCCATAGCTTCAGGCCTTAGTTGCTCAGTATTGTCCATAACCAGGGACACGGCTAAGTACTTAGAATTTTCATCTTTTGTAGAAGTTGTACACTTTACCCACATGACACAATCTCATCTTGATGCCACCAGTGGCCGCTGGATAAGTACTCACCAAGATGGAGTACTGGCAGATTGAGAATGTGACAAAGTATTTCCATAGAAGTCCTCCCAATACACAATGCTAGCTTGTCATCCAGGCACCAATGTAGGGTTACAAGTTCCCTTACACAATTCTAGTTAACCTGAAGATGCCAATGCATGGGTCTTCCACTATGTAGTTGACTAAGCCAGAGCCCATTTAGCATGTGGCTGTACACGGAAGCCACTGTACGAGAAACATGTTCAATCTCTAAGTCCCTGGGTGGTTTTCTTCTACTTCACATACAAAAATAGATGGCCATATAAACATGGTTCCTTTTGTTGCCACCTTGTCCAAAACTTGAGTATCCTTGTCCACCCAGGTGGTTCATTGAGTACTTGTTTTATTATATAAAACATATGTCTTTTCAACACTTCATATATTCATAACCTGTATCCCATCCCAAATATATAGCAGGGCTAAGCATACTACAACTACAATGTTTTCACTAAGGAATATATAAGGGTATCCTATTAGGATTTAGCATAGCATAAAATATAGTAATCCTTTCCATGCATGTTACAAAAATCCACTAAGTGTAATGAAAATAGTAGGACTTGGATGATAGTGTCACTTGCCTTTTAGTAGGTAATGTTGGTTCACTTCTTGATCTTGCAAATATCACACTCTTCTAACTTCACTACAATTCAATCAAACAAACACAAATTCAACTAGCATTCCAAACAACTTCTCACACATAAAATAACAAAAACAAGGTCATGCATGCAAGCATGCATAAGATAGTTTTATTTGCAAAGGTGGTTTCTACTAGGATCTAAACATTATAAAGTTCAAAGTGGTCATTTACTAAAGTGGTAAAACCATTTGCAAAAGGTTTTATCTATCAACCATTTTTAAATCAAATCAATATTTTATGTGGTTGAAAATGCTTTTAGCAAAGCATTATTCTTTTAAAGGGTTCACCAAATATATTTTAATTCTCAAAACTTGGTGTTTAGGGTCAGAAGGTTTGAATCAAATCATTTCCCAAAGGTTTTACTCAAAAATCATTTCTAAATCATAATCAATATTTTTATTTGACTAGAAATGGGCTAATTCAAATATTTATTTCTTATCTTCACAAAATACATTTTTAAATCCATAAGTTGGTTCCTAAGGTCAGTAGGTTCACAACAATCCATTTTGCAAAGATTTCACATTAAAATTATATCTAAAACAATTTTTATATTCATAATAATCCTACACATGTTTCTGCAATTTCAACCAATTTTACAGAAGCAAAACATTAAACAAAATGCATGGTTGCAAAGTACTTGTTCTGCTGAATCCATTGATATAAAATTTGCAAAATTTGGACGTGTAGAATTAAAGTTATGAATTTTACAAGTTTGCAATTCAAACAGATTCTAATTTCTGTTTTAAACAAAACCTTGCCCACGTGGCGTGATTCTATTGGCCGGTACCGCTTCGTGCGGATCAGCCTCTCTAGACCGCAGGATTTAACTTAAAACGCACGGCGCTGATCAACTCGTACCCCTTCGTCTGATTCTAATCCTAGCCGTAAGATCACGATCTAACGGGCACAGTTGCTTGGTCAGAAACTGGCGGCGCTGCGCGGCGGCGAGCGGCAGAGCACGCTCTGGCGGTGGCGTCGTGGCGATTACAGGAAGCAAGGGAAGGAGGGAAGTAGCTCACCGTGATCAGGGAATCGTGGCGATGCTCAACGTGGTCGCGAGGAGGCAAGGGGCGCTCAGATGCGACGGCGATTGCTCACCGGAGACGGCGTCGGCGTCGGGCGGCTCTGTTTGATGACGGGGGCGAGGCTGCAGATCGCCCTAAGGCAAGATATGGGCACGGTTAGACGCGTACTGACCTGGGGATGATGGGAGCATCAACAGGAGGTGCTGGGGCGGTCGAGGCTTACGAGGGAACTTCGTTGGAGACGAGACAGACGACGGCGCTGCTGGTGTGGTCGTTGCCGACGGTTTGGGGCGCACGCGAGAGAGTGGAGCACACGGGCAGGTGCGCACGGGTCTGAGGAGCAAGCTTGCGTGCTATGGGAGGCGAGGGGCGGCGAGGTGTGGCCGGAATTGCTCGCGAAGCTTGTCGGAGTCCGCGGCGGTGCAAGAGGAAATCGGGGCGGCCTGGTGGCTCTCTGGCAGCGAGGTCTGAGGGGAAATGGCGAGGAGGGAGAGGTGCTTAAGAGGGCGCGGTCGCGAGAGGAAGTTACTGCGCCATCAATGCGTATTGATGCCGGCAATCAATCGGCTGCAACGGCCGTGGGACGTCGTCGCGGGGTTGAAGACGACTGCGTGGGAGTGGGGCCGTGCTGACAGTGAGAGAGAGAGGGCACGGGGTCCACCTGTCTGTGTCTCTGCCGTTGTGCTCGCGCGTAAGAAAACGATTCACTGCGGGGTTTTTGTTGGGCTGCAGGTTGGGCTTGCTGGGCCTTGCTTAGTGGGTTGAATCTGTTTCATTTTTTTATACCAAATGTTTTTCCTTTTTCTGTTTGAATATTCTGATTTGATTTTCAAACAAATAATTCAAACACCAATTCAAATCAAACCACCACCAAACTTTGTATTTATTTTAGTTCTGTTCAATAACATAATCCAAAGTAAAAAAATATAGTTTTTATTCTTTTTAGGATCCATTAATAATTAAATAAATAGACCTTAGTCATTAATTCAAATAGGATTTGATTTATTTGAAAACTCTATTTGAAATCTAAAATAATACCAAAATCATTTCAGTATGTTTTATTTGAATAAATAAAACACTTGGAAAACTTATCTAAAATAAAATAATAAGTTTTAGTGTTTATTTAAAATGGAAAAGCCTTTACTTTAATAAAATTGGATATTAATAAATCCTCATTATTTTATTTAAATAAACCCTTTACTCTTTTTATCAAATAGAAATATTTCAAAAGTTTGGCCAAGATTTAATTTGGCTCTATAAAATAATCCTTATTTATAATTCTACCTTTGCTTTTGAAAATCAAATCTTTTTATTAAAAGATCTAAAAATAGTGATTCCAAATATTTTAACTTTATTGTTTATTTATCTTTTTAAATCCCTTTAGGATTTTATTTGATCAAAATAGGTTTTGATGTTTCCAATTGGAATCAAAAAGTTTCTTCTCACCCTAAAAATCAACAATTGTTTATTTGTTTATTTATTTTTCACATTTCAAAATTTGGAAAATTTTGGGATGTGACAGGCTACCACCCTTAAAATAAATCTCGTCCCGAGATTTGGGAAGGCTAGAGGTTACAAGTTGGCTTCAAGGCAACTAGGGTACTACCACCCTTAAAATAAAGTCTCATAGGGTTACATTGATGGTTCACTTGACTATGGGTTCAACACTTGATATCCAGACAAGGAATCCTTATTTGACTCTTCTGAGTTAACTAATTCCTGACATCCACTTCTTCTATCTCTTCAAAGTTTCCATCCATGTCAATGTGGTTCACATGACCTTTCTGGGTCACATTGGAGTCATTTCCATTGGCTCTTCTAGCATCCTTTTTCTTTTTCTTCTCAGGACAGTCTGATGCATAGTGTCCAAGTTCCTTACAGTTATAGCACTGCAACTGGCTAATGTGTTTCTTCCTGAAAGTGTCATGTTGGTTCTGACCAAGGTCATCTCCATTCTCAGTATCATTTCCATTATTATCACTTCCATTGTTGTTGTGGTGATACTGATGTGGTTCAGAATCTTCATTGCTCTTTTTGAATGAATGCCTCTTTTTTGATGATCCTGAGTGATACTTGAGTTTATGCTTCCTCTTTCTATTCTCAACTTGATTCATCTTGTTTTCCAATATTGTGGCTTTGTCACAGAGTGATTGATAAGTTGGGATATAGGCAACATCTAGCTGTAAGTTCAACTCATCATTAAGTCCTTCAAGAAATTTCTCCTTTCCCTTAGCATCTGTATCAACTTCATCCGGTGCATAGCGTGCCAGATTGTTGAATTCTTCAATATACTCAGCCACACTGAGGTGACGTTGTTTCAGATTGTGGAATTCCTTTTTCTTCAAGTACATCACTCCAGGTGAGATGTGAGTTGTTTTGAATCCATCCTCAAAAATAGCCCAAGTCACATCTTCAAGGGGAGTGGTGATCTGAAAAGTTGTCCCACCATGTTGTTTCTGGTCCTTCAAGCAGAAATGCTGCAAACCTTAATTTTTCTTCGTCGGTGCAGCCAACAGTCACTAAGTCCTTATTCACCGAACGTAACCAATCATCGGCTACCATTGGGTCAGTTGTTCCAGAGAACCTTGCAGGCCTAAGTTTCAGAAACTTGGTGAGCATGTCAAGTGTTGGAGGATTATTCTGATTGTTGTTGTTGTTGTTGTTCTGATTCTGTATGAATGTGGTCATCTCCTGCATCAGTTGTGTCTGAGCTGTCAACATCTGCTGCATCTCAGGGGTGATGTTGTTGTTGTTTTGGTTGGGGTTGGCACGACGGGGATGCATATGTTGGTTTGATAGGAATAAGTATTGGTGGATAGGTTTTTAAGAAGTTTTAACACACAACTCAAAACCAACCAAGTTCAATCAAACAATCAAGCAATCGATAAGCAACTATTTACTTAACAACTTATGAGCTTAACTCATGAGTTGAAGGAAACAACAAGTTTTCTTGAAATAATCAACCTAGTATAGTCATACCTCATAGGTCAATATGATCCATACTCTAACTTGATATCAATGTCTTTGGTAGGCAATCTAATGTCTCTTGGTTTTTCACTTGTAGTCCTTAGTGATGTCTAAGTTGAAACCTTTGGTGGAACTAAAGTGGAAGTCATTGGTCATAGTGAAGGCTTTGTCCATCAAGTTGAAAAGGAAGAGATGTAGAATCAAAAACCAAAAAGGTTAAGGAAAGAGTTTACAAGATTCTTTGTAAATATGTTTTGGAACAAAAACAACTCTTATTTTTCTAAGGGGTTTTGTCCAATCCTAGGGTTACAATCCTACAGGCAATACAATGCTCTGATACCATCAGTAAGGTTCCCAACCTTTAATATGGTAGAGATCCCTGTGTTTACAATGCTAGTCCATGGATCAATAGCTAGCATCCACAGTTAAGATGTAATATCAAGAAACAAAGGTCATAATACAACTTTATAACCAGGAATAAAATAATTCATTACATCTTACATAGCTCATTTGGCTATCACATTACATTGCAGAAGAATATCTATAAGCATGGGGTCCTTCATCTTCAAAGTGCCACAGGCAATCATGTTGGTTGTAGACTTGTAATCCTATTCAACAAACTTCACTAACATCAAACAAACCTGCAACATAATAAGTTGTAGCCACAAGCGTCAATACATTTGAATTGTATTGGCAAGTTTCACTACTATGTAGAAATAAGTGGATCCTATCATTACATGCATATTTGGCTAAGTAGGGTTTAGGCTCATTTGCAGAAAGCAATATAGTTTTATCCTATCTTTTCAAAATAGTTTTGATCTTTTGTGAAATCTTTCTGAACTTCTTGGAAAACTCCAAGTGCTTCAAATCCCTTGTTGTCACCATCAAGTTTTACTTTGAGAAATTGGAATGTCGAGATCTTCCATAGCTTCAGGCCTTAGTTGCTCAGTATTGTCCATAACCAGGGACACGGCTAAGTACTTAGAATTTTGATCTTTTGCAGAAGTTGTACACTTTACCCACATGACACAATCTCATCTTGATGCCACCAGTGGCCGCTGGATAAGTACTCACCAAGATGGAGTACTGGCAGATTGAGAATGTGACAAAGTATTTCCATAGAAGTCCTCCCAATACACAATGCTAGCTTGTCATCCAGGCACCAATGTAGGGTTACAAGTTCCCTTACACAATTCTAGTTAACCTGAAGATGCCAATGCATGGGTCTTCCACTATGTAGTTGACTAAGCCAGAGCCCATTTAGCATGTGGTTGTACACGGAAGCCACTGTACGAGAAACATGTTCAATCTCTAAGTCCCTGGGTGGTTTTCTTCTACTTCACATACAAAAATAGATGGCCATATAAACATGGTTCCTTTTGTTGCCACCTTGTCCAAAACTTGAGTATCCTTGTCCACCCAGGTGGTTCATTGAGTACTTGTTTTATTATATAAAACATATGTCTTTTCAACACTTCATATATTCATAACCTGTATCCCATCCCAAATATATAGCAGGGCTAAGCATACTACAACTACAATGTTTTCACTAAGGAATATATAAGGGTATCCTATTAGGATTTAGCATAGCATAAAATATAGTAATCCTTTCCATGCATGTTACAAAAATCCACTAAGTGTAATGAAAATAGTAGGACTTGGATGATAGTGTCACTTGCCTTTTAGTAGGTAATGTTGGTTCACTTCTTGATCTTGCAAATATCACACTCTTCTAACTTCACTAAAATTCAATCAAACAAACACAAATTCAACTAGCATTCCAAACAACTTCTCACACATAAAATAACAAAAACAAGGTCATGCATGCAAGCATGCATAAGATAGTTTTATTTGCAAAGGTGGTTTCTACTAGGCTCTAAACATTATAAAGTTCAAAGTGGTCATTTACTAAAGTGGTAAAACCATTTGCAAAAGGTTTTATCTATCAACCATTTTTAAATCAAATCAATATTTTATGTGGTTGAAAATGCTTTTAGCAAAGCATTATTCTTTTAAAGGGTTCACCAAATATATTTTAATTCTCAAAACTTGGTGTTTAGGGTCAGAAGGTTTGAATAAAATCATTTCCCAAAGGTTTTACTCAAAAATCATTTCTAAATCATAATCAATATTTTTATTTGACTAGAAATGGGCTAATTCAAATATTTATTTCTTATCTTCACAAAATACATTTTTAAATCCATAAGTTGGTTCCTAAGGTCAGTAGGTTCACAACAATCCATTTTGCAAAGATTTCACATTAAAATTATATCTAAAACAATTTTTATATTCATAATAAGCCTACACATGTTTCTGCAATTTCAACCAATTTTACAGAAGCAAAACATTAAACAAAATTCATGGTTGCAAAGTACTTGTTCTGCTGAATCCATTGATATAAAATTTGCAAAATTTGGATGTGTAGAATTAAAGTTATGAATTTTACAAGTTTGCAATTCAAACAGATTCTAATTTCCGTTTTAAACAAAACTTTGCCCACGTGGCGTGATTCTATTGGCCGGTACCGCTTCGTGCGGATCAGCCTCTCTGGACCGCAGGATTTAACTTAAAACGCACGGCGCTGATCAACTCGTACCCCTTCGTCTGATTCTAATCCTAGCCGTAAGATCACGATCTAATGGGCACAGTTGCTTGGTCAGAAACTGGCGGCGCTGCGCGGCGACGAGCGGCGGAGCACGCTCTGGCGGTGGCATCGCGGCGATGACAGGAAGCAAGGGAAGGAGGAAAGTAGCTCACCGTGATCAGGGAATCGTGGCGATGCTCAACGTGGTCACGAGGAGGCAAGGGGCGCTCAGATGCGATGGCGATGCTCAACTTGGTCGCGAGGAGGCAAGGGGCGCTCAGATGCGATGGCGATTGCTCACCGGAGACGGTGTCGGCGTCGGGCGGCTCTGTTTGATGACGGGGGCGAGGCTGCAGATCACCCTAAGGCAAGATAGGGGCACGGTTAGACGCGTACTGACCTGGGGATGATGGGAGCATCAACAGGAGGTGCTGGGGCGGTCGAGGCTTACCAGGGAACTTCGTCGGAGACGAGACAGACGGCGGTGCTGCTGGTGTGGTCGTTGCCGACGGTTTGGGGCGCACGCGAGCGAGTGGAGCACACGGGCAGGTGCGCACGGGTCTGAGGAGCAAGCTTGCATGCTCTAGGAGGCGAGGGGCGGCGAGGTGTGGCCGGAATTGCTTGCGAAGCTTGTCGGAGTCCACGGCGGTGCAAGAGGAAATCGGGGCGGCCTGGTGGCTCTCTGGCAGCAAGGTCTGAGGGGAAATGGCGAGGAGGGAGAGGTGCTTAAGAGGGCGCTGTCACGAGAGGAAGTTACTGCGCCATCAACGCGTATTGACGTCGGCAATCAATCGGCTGCAACGGCCGGGGGACGTGGTCGCGGGGTTGAAGACGACTGCGTGGCAGTGGGGCCGTGCTGACAGTGAGAGAGAGAGGGCACGGGGTCCACCTGTCTGTGTCTCTGCGGGTGTGCTCGCGCGTAAGAAAACGATTCACTGCGGGGGTTTTGTTGGGCTGCGGGTTGGGCTTGCTGGGCCTTGCTTAGTGGGTTGAATCTGTTTCATTTTTTTATACCAAATGTTTTTCCTTTGTCTGTTTGAATATTCTGATTTGATTTTCAAACAAATAATTCAAACACCAATTCAAATCAAACCACCACCAAACTTTGTATTTATTTTAGTTCTGTTTAATAACATAATCCAAAGTCAAAAAAAAATTATTCTTTTTAGGATCCATTAATAATTAAATAAATAGACCTTAGTCATTAATTCAAATAGGATTTGATTTATTTTAAAACTCTATTTGAAATATAAAATAATACCAAAATCATTTCAGTAGGTTTTATTTGAATAAATAAAACACTTGGAAAACTTATCTAAAACAAAATAACAAGTTTTAGTGTTTATTTAAAATGGAAAAGCCTTTACTTTAATAAAATTGGATATTAATAAATCGTCATTATTTTATTTAAATAAACCCTTTACTCTTTTTATCAAATAGAAATATTTCAAAAGTTTGGCCAAGATTTAATTTGGCTCTATAAAATAATCCTTATTTATAATTCTACCTTTGCTTTTGAAAATCAAATCTTTTTATTAAAAGATCTAAAAATAGTGATTCCAACTATTTTAACTTTATTGTTTATTTATCTTTTTAAATCCCTTTAGGATTTTATTTGATCAAAATAGGTTTTGATGTTTCCAATTGGAATCAAAAAGTTTCTTTTCACCCTAAAAATCAACAATTGTTTATTTGTTTATTTATTTTTCACATTTCAAAATTTGGAAAATTTTGGGATGTGACAGATTGATTGAATCCTGGCATCGTGGTTCATCCGATATGATCATCGATGAATGTGTGGGAGTCAATATGGGTTTCCAGACCCCGTTGTTGATTATTGATAGAAGATCATGTCTGCATATTCTCGAACCCGAAGGGTCACACACTTAACGTTTCTCGACGCTAGGATAGATTGGATAATTGGTTTATGAGTTTTTGTTCGGAGTCTCGGATGGGATCCGGGACATCACGAGAGGTTCCGGAATGGTCCGGAGAATAAGATTTATATAAGGCAATGCAGTTTTTGGAGTTCGGAATTGTTTCGGGTTAATCGGTATTGTACCGGAAGCTTCTAGAACCTTCCGGAGGGGGACCAACGTGGCCCCACCTGCCGGGAGGGGGCATGGGCCTATGAGGGAGTGCCCTGGCCGCATTGGGCCAGGGGAACAAGGCCCTATAGGGCCCAGCCGGCCAACCTAGGGAAAAACCCTAGGAGAGCTTCTAGAAGGGGGGAAACTTGCCCCCCACTCCTCCCTCCTTGGCCGCCGGCCCTAGGGCTTGGGGGAGGGGCAAGGGCTGGCCGACCACCCCTCTATATAAAGAGGGTTGGGGGCGCACCCCCTCCCACACCTCCTCCTCAAGCCCTAGCCGCCCTGCTGCCCTCCTCTCTCTCTCTCTCTCCCGACTGCACGTAGGCGAAGCCCTGCTGCAGAAACTCTCCACCACTTGCACCGCGCCGTCGCGTTGTAGATCCAATCCGTCTCTCCACCATACTTTCTGGACCGAGGAAGGACGAGACGTCGAGGTGCCGCACGTGTGCATCTCTCGGAGGTATCGCCACTTGCGGTGTTAGATCGGATCGGATCGCGAGGAGGAGAAGCGAGTATGACTACATCACCCATGTTCCGACGAACGTTCCGCTGTGTGAATCTTCAAGGGTATGAAGATCTCATCTAATCCCCCTCGTTGTTTGCATCTCCTAGATTAGATCTTGGCTTTCCCGTTCGCATCCGTAGAAAATTTTTGATTTACTATGCTGCGAAACCCATCAGGAGGAGCAGGCCAGGCCGTGCGTGGAGGAGGAGCAGGCCGTTCGTGGAGGAGGAGCCCGTCCACGGAGGAGGAGCAGGCCAGCGCCGCCCAAGCGACCACCTCCCCATCCCGCGCCATCTCGCCACCCTACTTCCTCTTCTATAACTTACCGAGGACTTTGGGTATGTGTTCTTATGCTCCCCTTCTTATTCCCCTTCTGCCTCTATTGCTAGCCTCTGTGTGCTTAGGGTTCATCTTTGACTTGTAATTAATTGGTGGTGACTAGGCTGTGCAATGCAGCCGGTAAGGCCATGCTCGCTTTGGCCAGCGCACATTACACGAACGCGGTTTGGCTTAATTGGCAAACTCACAACCACATCCTCCTAGGATTTACCACTACTAGTACATGATTTCTTCGTTCTAATTAAAGGTACATATGAACCTAGAAAGGATATTAATGGTGTGAAAAACATGTATATGATGAAATAATGAAGTTCTATTGCCTCGGTGTGGTTCCACTATCGTTATTTGGTTAAGAACCTTGTAGTAGTCGCTGCATAATCAGGTGATGATTTTGTTTGGCAACTTGTAGTCTACTATATGATAGCCCATCTGTTTTAGTTTTCCTTTCATAATGCTACTACCATGATATATCTGAATCGGTGCAATCTTTCTGAAATGTATTTTGGAGAAGATCTTTCATTAGGTGAGTGAGTATGCCTTCAGAGTTTGAATCATTAAATATATGAGTGGTTACAAGTCAGTTTGGTTTTTTAGTACTTGCTCTTGTATTTTGCTCACGAAGATAGTACCCCTTCTCTTGCATGAGACTATGTAAGCAGCTTGATGCTACTTTATCCAATTATCATTTGGACTTGATGTTGTTCAGGGATAGCCGTAGTGCCAAACAATCTATCGGTAGTTGAACATCTTGAATTTGGATAGTACCAGTAGTGTACAACTGCAAACCTTTTTGCTTAGATAGATACACACAATCTTCTGCAAACAATTAGATACAGACAATATTCAAATTGCAAACCACATAGAAAATTGAAAACCGGTTTAGATAGTAGTTCACCAAGGCAGCTCCTGGCCTCCCTGTTTGTTCTAAACTAGTCTGGTTGCTGCATGATCTTTTTGGATGCTTTATGTTTCTAGTGCATACCATCTTGCATGTTACCGAATCATTCTAGCAGTGCTTGCATTTTGCATTATGGACTTAGATAATTCCTATGACAATCTGTCAATGTTACTGAATCATTCTAGCAGTGCTTGCATTTTACTGAATCATTCCTATGACAATCTTGCATGTTACTGAATCATTCTAGCAGTGCTTGCATTTTGCATTTTGCATTCTGAATCATTTTGCATTTTGGACTTAGATCATTCTAGCAGTGTTTTGTACCCCCTAGTAAATTAATGTTGTTGTTTATGCTACAAGTTCAGGAACAATTTGGCAATCTGGCAATTATAGCATCTTAATGTTGCTGTTTATGCTACAAGTTCAGGAACAATCTGGCAATTATAGCATTTTATAATCTGGCAAGTCCATGGAACAATCTGGCAATTATAATCTGGCAATTATAGCATCTTAATGTTGCATCTTATTTCTGTCCTAAGAGCTCCTCTAAGCCCTTCTTATAGAGATGGTGCTGCTGTATATCTTTATTCACTTGTTTATTTATATGATATGATATGCTGTTGTTTATTTATATAAAATGGTGTTATCTGTGGTGCTGTTGTTTATGTATGGATGATGGGGCTGCTGTCATATGTATGGATTGATGATGGATGATGGGGCTACTGTTTATATGTATGGATTGATGATGGATGATGGGGTTGCTGTTTATGTATCTGATTGATGATGGATGGGGTAAATGGGGTTGTCAATGGGGTTGTGGGCTATTTTTTTCTTGCAGGGATTTCAATTGAGTTGCCCGTTTCTCCCGAAGTGTTGATTCACTTCTGTATCGGTTGAGAAATGGGCACTCGTAGGTCCAAAAATTAGCAAACGTCATGCCGAATTATTTGGTCGACATTTGTGCAAACTTTTTGCCTCTTTTTTTAGTAATAAAGTGAAAACATGTCGACTAACGATGAGGCTGGTCCTTCTAAAGAAATGAGCGTCGAGGATCTAACCCGAGAGGCCAACAAGTCATTCTAGGGGTCGTCCCAAGAGCATGAGGAGGCGGAGGAGATGAGAATGACACCACCACCGACGACCGTCGTCGGAGGTGCTGGGGGCAACAAGGAAGATCCAGATTACGAGGGGGACGATGACGACTACGACGAGACTAGTGAAGGCGGGGAGGAGGGTAACACCACCACGAATGGCGGCGAGCGCACAGATGGTGGTAGCGGCAACCTGACCGCTATACAGAAGAAGAAGAAGAAGAAGAAGAAGAAGAAGAAGAAGAAGAAGAAGAAGAAGAAGAAGAAGAAGAAGAAGAAGAAGAAGAAGAAGAAGGATATTAAGGATCAAAAGCCGCAACTGCTCGCCAACGTCTGTGATGAGTTCACCGAAGTCACAGAAGGTGGCCAACCCATTGCGCCTGCATTGATTGCCTACGGGTACGGCATGCAACTCGGGTGCATCGTCCGGGAAAGCATGTCGATCAACACGAAGTACATCCGACGTAATCATGATTTGGTCGAGAACCTCCTTAAGAAGCTTCACAAGCGATACACATTTCCAGAGAAGTTCAGAAACCTGGAGTGTAAGAACCCAGTGAACAAACTAGCACTGACAAAGATGAGCAACGCCTTGAGCAGCTGGAAAACCCGGGTAAAGAACAACATTGACAAAGGTGAAAGTTGGGAGATTATAAGTAGGAAAAATCCGATGCTCGACGAAGAAGAGTTCAAGATATTCAAGGTGGACTTAGATATCATTGCCTCTAAAGCATGGACTGAGTAGGGAAATACTATGCAAGAGAAGAACATAGGTAACCACCGGCTTGGAAGCGGTGGATACAGAGGGAAATAGCCCATTTGGGACAAGGAGGACGCCGAGCTTGAACGCCTGGGTAAAGAGAACCCATGGCATAAAATCACAGACTTGCAGATCCGACAATTTGTCCGGGCCTGCTACTACCTGGACCCTGTTATAGGGTAGTTCGTCATCGACGACCCGGATGTGAAGGCCTTTGAGGATGAGCTGGTAAGGAATTTACCGCGGATCTCTCATTAAAATAATTAAGCCAAGAATCTAAATGCACGGGTTCACCTCTCCTTGTCTCTTTGCAGGAGAAGGAATTGAACACTACTGAGGACTTGTCGTCCCAGGATTTGGCGGTGGAGCCACAGGACACTATTTTCAACAGGGCGATGAACACTTATAAGAAGAGGGAGAAGAATTTGCCGCCAAAATCATCTAGCCGTGTGTCCGGCTTCGGTACAAGCATGAAGTTTACCGAGTACTACAAAGAGGACGCAAAGAAGAGGAGGGAGAGTAAGAACCAGTCGGTTGCTAAAGATAAAGCTGAGGTTGAAGAGCAGAAGTTGAAGGTGAAGACATTAGAAGAAAAAGTGGATGAGAAAGCAATGGACAAGTTATTGGAGGAGAAGCTTCGCGCGATCATCCCCCCTGGGTTGATGGATGGGCTAGCTGTTTGGAATGCGGGAGGTCGACAGGGGCCGATACACGTGCCCTGCTTTAGCGGTAGCAACTCAAGCATCAACGTTAACGCGTCGCTGGACATGGTGACCCCGCTGGCCACCATCACTGCGGCGCAGCTGCAAGAGCTGGTCGTCACACAGCTGCCCCCTGCTGCTCCTACCAAAAATACCAGTATCGCACAGCCGGTGGTGGCACCAGTACCGCGGGAGAATGCTGATGATAGGCCTGCCGCCGGGACCGGCAGTGTGTCGACATTAGCCGAGCTCAAGCCCTCACTAAGGTAACTAATTAGTAACTCCGCTTCATCTTCTTTATGCGCCTTTGGTGACTGCCACCTCGATCATGATGCCCAACACATATGTGTTTTGACTCAGGACGCTGTTTGCGTACTATTCCACAAAGTTGGCGGCGGCGAGTTGAGGGATGTTGCCAAGGGCAATATCATACAACTGGCGAACCGCACGTTGCACAACAATGCAATGGACGGAGCCGTGATGAGGGTCCGGATTGCTCGGGTGTTGCCAGGGTGCGAGGACATGGACCCCCCTTTCAACCTCAGGGAGCGGACAAACACAAGACCCTTGCAAAATGCCACGGATAGCCCTTGACATGGCTGAAGACTCAGATTTTTCTTACGGGGCACAGTAGCGCCACCTCGATCGTCCGGCCACCACCTCGGATGCCACTTGTCACCAGCTGAAAGGATCGTATGGGCACCTAGAGGGGGTGAATAGGTGCTACTTCAAATTTCCTACTTTTTCAATTTAGGGTTTGACAAGAAAGGTAAATTCTCTAGATTATGCAGCTATGGTGAATTAACCTATATGTCAACCAAATAGCAACTAACACAACACTAAGCAAGAACAAGTAAGTAAAGTGCGGTGAAGGATAGAAGTAACCAAAGTGGTGGACACGGAGACACAAGGATTTGTTTCCCGTAGTTCCTTCCTTTTGAGGGGAAGTACGTCTACGTTTGGAGAGGGGGTGGTTTCAAACCACCAACACCACGAGAGGCCTCCCTTGTTCTCCGATGAACCTCACCGCAAGGGGATCGATTCACCTTCCACTATATCGGCAACCTTCGAGGTGGAAGCCGACACCTTTACAACAAGTTCGGGGCACACATCCACAACTTAATTGGAGGCTCCCAAATACAAGCAAGCTGTCAAAACAATCAAAGACAAGCTTGTAAGAACCAAATCAAAGTTAGGGTTTCCAAAGAAACACTAGAGCTTGGGGGCCCTCAAGTGAATGAGGGGGAATGAATATCTCTCTTAGTGAAACTGTAGATCAAGGCCTCCTCCTTCGATTCTCCAAAGATCAATGACTTTGGATGGTTCGATGGAGAGATCTTGTAGATTTGGTGGCTCTAATGGAGTTTGTGTTCTTTAGCAGCTCGAGCCACTGGAGGAAGGGGATAAGGGTCCCTATTTATAGGCAGGCCCTTCCACAAACCGTTTTCTGACCATTGGAGAAGAACCAGACCGGATACTCCGGTCTGTACACCGGAGACTCCGGTCTACACCGGAGATTCCGGCCTGTCTTCGGTCTAGCCTCTGGACTGCCCTTCTGAATGACCAGGGCCAGGTATGACCCAGCAGTGCCGAAGACTCCGGTCCTCCAGCGCCGGAGACTCCGGTCTGATCCAAGACCAGAGATTCCAGAGAAGCCTTCGGACCTTTCTCCGCACCCCCATATAGAATGTCCCAACCATGATTCTGAAGCCTCCACCGGGGACACATCCGGAAACTCCGGACCACACCGGAGACTCCGGTCTAGGCAGACCAGAGACTCCGGTCTGGAATTTCCAGAACTATCTCACTCTTGCAGGAATCTTTCCAAAGTGTGGGGTTACTTTTCACTTATCATAATACCATCCTGTGGACAGTGACAAACTGTAAAATGATCTACTTGATGACACGAGCCGGAGCTTTCTTGGCCTTCTGCTGCTGCTGCAGAGTCTTGTACTCGACCTCCATTGCTCTAGCTTTTTCTATGGATTTCTACGCGTTGACCAGATCTCGATCTAGCTTAGCTCCTTGCTCCGCGATGGCCTGTGCTTCCTCCAGCAACTGCTGACGCTTCTCGTCAAGCTGGGTCACGTTCCGGATATGAGCTACGGTCAGTGGCTCGACGAGGAGGTTGCCGTACATCAATCTATCAACTGGAGTAACTTGGGCAGCAGCAGACTTAGATGTCGGAGGCGGCAGGTTTGCGGTGTTTTTGTTGCTCAGGCCGGTGCCGAGTTCCTGCGGTTGTTGTACTGGGTTAGGCAGAGGGGGCATGACTTTCGCGCGATCATCATCGGCAGCAATAGGTGGTCCCTTCCCCTTGTCCAGCGCTACAGGCGGAGCTCGTCTGGGTTGATCTTCATCCATCCCCGTCCCAATGGTGATGAACACCTCTCGAGACGTGACGGCGTTGTTGGCTTGCTCGTCGCACGTGTACTCCTCCTCCATCTCCTGCATGGTGGAGTCTAGTTCCTCTGGACTGAAATCTATCTCCTCTGAACTGCACTGAAGTCGGCGTATAGCGTGTCAATCACAGAGTCGGAGGGTGCCAGGACTTCCTCGATGACGGGCGGTGGAGGTGCAACAGCAGTGAGGATGACTGGAGGTGGCGGCACGACTGCGGCGATGGCGGCCGAAGGCGGTGGCTAAATCGGAGGGGCTCCGTCAATGAGCACAAGCGCTGTCTGAGCTGATGCTTCGGCCTCCGCGTAGTTGTTGACGGTGTTCACCATGCCTTCGAAGGTAAGGCGTCCCGACGCCTGCTGCCGTATTAGAGAATGCCGGAGGAGCGTGCCATGGTCCAGTCCTTCCACAAAGTGATACATAGCATCATCATTGGGGTAGTGGACCAGATCGGCTCGTATACGGAGCCACCTGGCCAGGTAGTCACGGGGGTTTTTGCCCTCTCTCTGAATGCAACACTCTAGATCAAAGATGGTAACCACGCCGACGAACTTGGATCTCTGCTGTCTAGACACACGGGCAAAGCTGGCGGACTTGCAGTGATCTTCCACCGTTATATCCTGCACAGGGGCGGTTTGGGTGGGCCTTGAATTTTTCCGATCTTTGCCGGCAAAATCCAAAGAGATATTCGACATCGATCCTTCCGCGAACGTATCCTGCCCGTAGGCGGTCCGTGCGGTCCTTGATGCTCCTTCGACTCCCAGGGAACTAGTGCCCGAGTCGGTTTCGCCAATGAAGAGGTGGATGTCTCCGATAGGAACGATCGAACACCTCGTAGGGTTCGTCTTCACCGGGATCCAGAACTCGTCGGGAGGGACGATCGGAATGTTGCCGGATAAGAGAACGCAACTGATGGCTACGGTTTTGCCGATTCCCGCAAAGATCTTGGTCCTCGCCCGCTGAAGAGCCTGAAGCGCCTCTTGCCCCACGGTGGGAGCCAACTATCGTGGTATTGCCGACGAGTACGCCATGGAGGGGTCCTCACAGTGCGTGTTTAGATACGTGGGGGAAGGCGGACGGTTGACGGGTACGAGTTAACACAGCTTACCCAGGTTTAGATCCCACAACGGTGGCGGAATCCTACTCCTGCTATAAATCACTATAATGGCAATACGTCGAGTTGCAGATATAGGTTCGTTGTGCGAGGTGTATGCTAATCGCTACTTGGTCTTCTAAGTTATCGTGTCCTAAAGGCTCCCATAGGCCCGACTTATATAGTCGCCAGGTCCTAAGGTTACAGGGAAAAGTCCTAGCCAGACAGGTTACAGAGTCCTATACCGTCTATTACTAGTCTTGCGTGTCTTGTACTCCAAGGCTCCGGGTACGATGGTGACTCCACCGTAGCCTTCCTTTATCCGGCAAGGGCCTCCCTTTTGGATCCATCTAACTGGGCCGCCCAGCAGGCCATGGGCCATGCTACCAACTGTGGGCCACCCGGGTTATCCGGATAGGAGAAATGCTATGAGGATACCCATATAGCATATCCCCAACAGCAAACACGATCTTTGGCAAAGGAAACATTTTCTTTTAGTCCAACAATATGGCCCTCCTTGTGGAGACTTTGCAAAGTTCTCATATTGACATGGGCTAGACGGTGATGCCATAACCAACCCACATCGGCTTTTCCGAATAAGCACATCACACTTGTAGTGGTTTGCCCCGAAAAGTCCACCACATACAAGTCATGTTCGACGTACCCAATGAAAGCGACCTTGAGAGACTTGCTCCACATGAGGACCACAATATCATTATCAATAAAGATGGCAAAGCACATCTTTCCAAGAGCACATACTGAAAGTAAATTGTATCCAAGGGTCTCAACAAGCATGACATTCACGAGTGTAATATCGTGAGCAACCACTACCTTGCTGAAACCCATTACCTTAGACTTTGACTTGTCGGCATATGTCACAGTTATTGGATCATAATTTGGCTTTAAGTCCTTGACAATAGACGAGCTTCCGGTCATATGACTTGTGCAACCACTATCAAGCACCCACTCTGACCCTCCAGAAGCATATGTCTACAAAAGATCAAGCTAATTTTTAGGTACCCATTTTTCAATGGGTCCTATTTTGTTAGCAACAAGGGTCTTGGGGACCCAAATAGACCAAGAAATATAACCATCATATGGACCAACATATTGTGCATACACACCACCATAATAATGACACATTAACATAGTGAGGGTTAGCACTTCCCGCAAAATCATTATGAGACATAGTTTTACCACTTGTGGTCTTACTATCCACAATGGCCTTGTTCTTCTCTTGTGCGGGCTTGGCCTTCTTATTGTGGTTCTTCTTCTTGGCCTTGGAGACAAAACCAATGCCCCCTTTTTCACCACTAGGCCTTTGATTACTCAAGAGATCATCAATGAACTTGTTACCTTGTGGAAATGTGGCCTTGGCTAGCTCCCCCTTCAACCTAGCATTTTCTTCAAGAATAGTTGTACTACTAGATGGAATGAAGTTACTAGGTGAAGGGATATTGGCCAATTGAGTTTGAAGTGTTTCATGGGACTTTGTGAGTAACAAGAGTTCACTTTACAAGGCCTTATGAGCCTTGTCAAGCAACCTAAAGTCCTCGGCAAGTTTTTCATGAGCCACATCAAACTCAATCTTGTCCTTTTTAGCCCTTTTGCATTTGGCAATAGCATGATCACGTTCTTTGATGAGTCTATTACAATAATGGCATTGGCCTCATCAATCCCTTCAAGTTTTAGTTCAAGGGACATCCTAGTCTCTTGTTCTTCTTCTAGAGCATTGTTTCAGGCCTCTAGCTCAATCATGTGTTCATGCCCAAGTTTACATCTTACATCTAGAAGCTCTTGTGTGTGGGAAAGTTGATCTAAGATGTTCCCAAAATGTATCTTGGAATCCCCTTTTAAGTTAGTCACAAACTCATCGAAAGCAATTAATTCCATTTTTACATCAAGAGACATCTCATCATCAATTTCATCATTAGCTAAGGAAGTGGAGTGAGATGATGAGGATACCTCCGTTCCTCTTGCCATAAGGCAAGTGATATTCTTGATGCGAGAGTTCTCATTTGGAGAATCGAAGAGTGAGAATGTCGGAGTAGAAGTGGTGGCTAGAGCAGCCACACCATGAGATGTTTCTTCTTCCTCATCTCCATCATCTTCATTATCGGAGGAGAATTCTTCATGAGTGATCAAAACTATTTCGCCCGACTTCTTGTTTGTGGGATTCTTCTTAATGAAGGGTTTCTTGTAAGGAGCTTTGGGAGTTTTCTTTAACACAAGCTTACCCTCCATGATCTTCTCTCTTCTCATAAGGGCAACTCGCCACAAAGTGATAGCGGTCACCACAATTGAAACAAGTTCTCAATCTAGTGGTATTTTCTCTTTTCCCATTTGGATTGCTTTTGTGTTGCATTTCCATCTTGGCCTTGGCGGGGTTCTTCCAAAAGTTCTTGGCATAGAAGGCCATATATTTACAAGGAGCAATCTTGACCTCATCAGGGTGGTCCATGGAGAGGCCTTCATCACTATCATCTTCATCCCCATGTTCCACAACTTTGGTCTTCAAGGCAACATTGATCATACCAAGGGCTCGAGCACGGGCATCTTTGGCATTCTTGGTGGCAACCTTGAAAGAGGCCATCTCTTGCATAACTTCATTGGAGGTCATGAGATGGTAGTTGTGTCTTCCTTGTAGGCTCTTTAACTCGGTGGGATCAAAGGGCATGAGTGCACTCACATATTTCCTTTTTATCCAAGCATCATCCACATGTGAGGCACCCACATTTCTAAAAGCGGTGGAGGTGGTCTTGAGCCTATGGTACATGTCCTCATGATTTTCACCTTCCATCATGTAGAAGCCTTCGGCTTCATTGCTTAGTGCATCATACCGGTTCCTCCTTATGCTCTCATTCCCAACAAACAACACCATGAGTGCATCCCAAGCTTCCTTGGCAATGCTGAGGTGCTCAATGTGTGGGTAATCCTTTGTACCCAATCCTTGTTGAATCATGTGCAAGGCAGTGGTATTGAGTTTACTATTGACAACTTCTCTTCTTGTCAAGTTGTTTGGATCCCCAATAAAGAGTCCATGCTCGATGATGTTCCATAGTTCAATGTTGGAGATATGCCCAAGAGTTAATAATAAAGAGGTTCTTATCATATCTTCATGCTTATGATAAATGTTTACATACCATGCTATAATTGTATTAATCGGAAACATTAATACTTTTGTGATTTGTAAACATAAAAGATTCCCTAGTAAAGCCTCTTGTTAAACTAGCTTGTTGGTTAATATATGATCATGGTTTCCTAATCATGAACATAGAGATGTTATTAACAAGAGGGTCATATCATTAGGAGAATGATGTGACGGACATACTCCTATAGTTAAGCGTAGCATAAGATCAAGTCATTTTAATATAGTTCATTTGCTATAAGCTTTCTGATACATAGTAACCTAATTCCTTCGACCATGATATCATGCTAATCACCATCACCGGAAGGATGCTTTGATGACATCAAACACCACACCGTAACTGGGTGGTTATAAAGGTGGCATTGAGTGTTCGGAAAGTATGTGTTGAGGCACATGGATCAAGAGTGGGATTTGTCCATCCGTATGACGAATAGATATACTCTGGGCCCTCTCGGTGGAATGTCATCCAATTAGCTTGCAAGCATGTGACTGGCTCACAAGGGATCACATATCACGGGAACGAGAAAAGAGTACTTATCGATAACGAGGTTGAACTAGGTATGCAGAGATACCGACGATCTAACCTCGGATAAGTAAACTATCGTGAGACAAAGGGAAATTGGTATCGTATGTAAGTGGTTCATTCGATCGCAAAGTAATCGTAGAAATATGTGGGAGCCATATGAATTTCTAGATTCCTCTATTGGTTATTGATCAGAGAAGTGTCTCGGTCATGTCCGCATAATTCACGAATCGTAGGGAGACACACTTAAGGATTTGATGTTGCTTAGTAGATATTGAATGTAAGTAGGGAAACCGAATGTTGTTCAGAGTTTCGGATGGGATCCAGGATATCACGAGGAGATCCGGAATGGTCCGGAGAATAAGATTCATATAAGGAAAGTCCGATTCTGGAGTTCGGGAATGATTCCGATGTTTTCATCGGAGAGGTTCTAGAAGGGTCTAGAAGGTTCACCGGACCGGAAGGGGAATGGTCCATGAATGTGTCATGGTTACGTGGAATGATTGGATCATGTCCTAGGTCACTTTAGTTGGGAATTTGCGAGAGAGAAATAAAGCTCTAAATTGAAAGTCAAAAGGGAGGTTTGAAAAGTCAAACTGGAGCAATAGTTTCCTAGTGGAAGAAGGAAAGAGTCCTTCCTTCTATCCAACTTGGGTTTGGGTATGGATTCAAACTCCCCTCTCCCAAGCTGCCCTCCCTCTCATAAATAGAGGCCGAGGGCTACCCCAAAGCACACAACACCAGCCCTCCCACCCGTGCACCGCCAGCCGCCGCCGCGGCGCCGTCGCCATAGCCGCCGCCGACACCTCCTCCTCCACTCCGGACTTCTAAACCAAGATCGCCGGAAACCCTAGATCCACCATAACTCGCATCGGCTTAGGCGAAGCCCTGCGGGGTCTTCCCTCTACTTTCGACACCACGCCGTCGTGCTGCCGGAATCGCGAGGGGAGAACTACAACCTCCGCTGCCTGCTGGAACAAGGGAGAGGAAGGTCTTCGTCAAGTACCGAACGTGTGACCGACTGCGGAAGTGCTGCCGGAACACAGCGCCGGAAGGATCGTCTACGCGATTGTAACATCCCTAAAATCATGTTTCAAAACTCTTGCATATCATCCATGCATCCATGATCATGTAGAGTTCATTTCAAAAATCAATTCAAAAACAGGAGCATATGGGCTCATTATTTTATGTGATCAGCATTAAATCAAATGCTACTCTCCATTGAGAGATTGTTGTTCATGAATCAAACCTTGTTACTCTCAGATTGTTTTGCTTGATTGCTAGAGCATAAACCAAAATTTACAAAACAAATATGGATTTTGAAACCAAATTCAAAACTTGATCAAACCAAGTGCAATGTCACTGTTTATTTTATTTGATCAAAAGAACCAAGCTTGTACAGAGAAACCACATGTTTTTATGCCCAGAAATATGAATGTTGCACTCTACAAAAATCCTGGAAAAGATTTGAATTCAAATGGTTTTGGTTTTATTTGATTTTGATTCCTGAAAATCAACCCATAAAAAGAAAAAGAAGTTTAAAACCCAGTTGGGCCTGGCGCCACCATTCCAGCCCAACTAGTGAAGCAGCCCACCCGGGATTCCCTCCTCTCCTCTTTTTCTCACCCGTGCGAACACACCCCTCTCACTGACGCCCCGGACCCGCTTGCCCCGTCAGCTTCGTCCCCAAACCTCGCCCACGACTGAGCCTCCGCTGTTACCTCCCCCGCATCACTGCCGTTGATTGCGCGAGTAAATGCCGTTGATTTGCCGAGTAACTCCACGCCCATCTCCGGCTACTTAAACCTCTCCCCCTCGCGGCCATTTCCCCCAACAGAGCCAGCCAGAAGCGCCACCAGGCTGCCAGTATTTGCCCTTACACCGCCGCAGACAGAATCCACTCCGGCGAGGTATTCCGGTAAACCAAGTGCTCGCACCTACTCCTTGTTCACCCAGGAATGATCCTCTGATCCTTTCGCACCTCCTGATCCTATTTGTTCATCCGCTTGTGATCCAGAGCGTCAGCTTCGACGAGTACCGTGGGCATCTGACGCCGTCTCCAACTCCGGCGAGCGATTAAGGTAAAAGTCGACCGCCCCGCGCCTTATGTTTGACCCTGTCAGATTCGCCTAAGCGTTGTGCACTCACTGATACCCTTGGTTTGTGCTAGGGTGGCCAGTAGCGTCGTCTTCGTCGCCGTCCGTGCAAACCCGACGCTGCCTCCAACTCCGACGAGCCCCAGCAGCCTCTGCAGCACACCCCCGCCCACGCCAGCAACACCTTGAGCTTCGTCGTGATTCCACGAGTTCGGTAAGCCACTGCTCGACCCTTAGACCCCTCTAGAATCACCGGTGCGTCGCCGGCAGAAGCGCCGCCGCCGCCAGCGACCATTCGCGCCGCCACTTCTTGGTCAAAGCGTCGGCCACCGTTAGATCTATATCGTAGGGCGTAGATTAGAACAGGAGCGAACCATTTTCTTTTGATCTGGCGCGTTGGATCTAACTTGATCCGACGGTGCGGAAGCATGATCCTGAGTGAAGCGGTACTAGCCATTAAGATAACGCCGCGTGGCATGTTCCTCGTTTTAAATTTCTGATTTGAATCTATTAGATGTTTGATTTTGTTTTAATCACAACTTTTGATTCCCACGTTCAAATTTGACAAATTTTATATCAATGGAATAAGGAGAGAAAGCCCTTTCCATATATGCAAAGTGTTTAATGTTTTGTTTCTGTTAAAATGGTTTTTTTACAGAAACATGTGTAGGTCTATTTTGTGTATATAATTTATTTGAGAAATGTTTCAATGTTCAAATAAAGTTTGTTTGGCAAGTTTTGAACTTGTTTATGAATCGGTACTATGCACTTATCATGTTTGGTATAGAAAATCATCACATATCATACTACATGCATCCACATATTTTTGCTTGTATCTATTTTCTATGTGATTTGGTGCTATCATTTTATGTGTAGATTTTGGTGCAAATAGTGATTGTGATTGTGAGGATTGTAGCTACTCTCCAAACTATCAAGGCAAGTGGTGCTTCATGATTTTATTCCTATGTTTTTCAAATATGCATTAGAAATATTTTTGCTAGACTTGCATGGATAAATTTTGGTCTTTATATGCTATGCTTGGGAAATCCTAGTAGTTGTAGAATTGCTAGAAATTTCTAAGTTAAGATGTTTATCTATGCCATGCTTAGCCTAGCTAGTAGAAACCAAGGGTGGTAAAATATTCATGCTATGATAAAATATTTCTAAGTCTTTGGACTTGTGTTTTGCTTAATAAAACAACTAAGTGAATGAAACACCTGGGTGGAATGG
Source organism: Avena sativa (assembly GCA_916181665.1). NCBI lineage: Eukaryota > Viridiplantae > Streptophyta > Magnoliopsida > Poales > Poaceae > Avena > Avena sativa. The sequence continues at coordinate 410,792,140 of OV702283.1, read as the reverse complement.
AAGGAATGGTTTATGTTGAGTGGTTACACAAGGCCCATTTCTATGGTTTACCTTGTGTATCTCACTTGTGGAAAGCCACCCAGGAACAAAGGGATTTGAGATGCCATATGTTAAGAAGCTTCTAGTGGAGCCACTTGGCAATATGGGCTCTGCCTGGATCATATAGGTTGCAATAACTTAGCCATTTGGACAGTTGGTGGTAGTGGGATTGATAGGTTGGAGCGCGTCCATTTGGTCTAAGGGAAGGCTTCTGAAAGGTCCTGTCTTGGTAAAAATCAAGTCTTGTGGGGAAAGTGCACAACCTCTGCAGATGGAAGAATCTAAGTACTTAGCCATGTCCCTAGTATTGGACAATTTGAGCATCAAGACATGGAAGCTATCAAGAATATCCTCATCCCAATTTATAAGTAAAACTTGTGGTTGAACAAGGGTGAAGGACCCCAATGTCTATTGGTGGTTCCTTGGGAAAAGATTTTGACAAAGAAAAACTTAGTGTTTTCAACTAATAGGCAAAACCTATTTTGAGCAAAGCAAGCCTAAGCTACACTTAGCCAAAATGCATATAGTATTTAGTCCACCAATATTCTACTAAGGTATCACTTGCCAATACTATTCCAATGTATTGACCCACTGTGGCTGTAACTTGTGATGTTGCAGGATATTCTGATGATGATTAGGAGTCATGAGTCTACACTCAACATGCTTGCCTGTGGCACATGAAGATGAAGACTTATTTATCTTATTATATATTTGAACTCTTGTATTAGGCCTGTGGCCATGGAGTTGTAAAAGACTATGTTTGTCTTTGGAATGATATGTAATAATGACCTTTGTTTCTGTGTACTTCATCTTAAACTGTGGATGCTAGCATTGATCCAGGGACTAGCATTGCAATCACAGGGATCCTTTCCTTTACAAAGGAGGGATCTTACAGATGGTATCAGAGCACTGTGTTGCCTGTAGGATTATGACCCTAGGATTGGAAACCACTAAGGAAAAAATTTCAACAACTTCAACACTTGTCTTTTCTTCTCGTAAACTTTTCTAATCTTATTTCTCATCTCTATTTGTAGATGAACTCCATCAACAAAGCCGTGAAGAAGGGACCACTCATGACTATGACTTTGGAATGTGAGACAGAGTTCCCCAAGGCTCTCAAGGACCTCATGGTTGCCATGGGAATACATGGTGCAGCTGTGTACAAAGGCTTTCATGTGATGGATGAAGGAGTTGAGTACTGGTGGGTGCAACTTCACTTGTATAAAAGCAAGGAAGACAACCACAAGGACTCAGGATTCTGCATGGTCACCAACACAATGATGCACACCATATTCTTTGATTCAGCAAGGGATTTAGCTTGGAGGGCCATCAAAGAACTTGGTGATAGAATCAAGTGCAGAATGCTTAACACCCAGAATGATCTTAGGGAAGAAAAGAAACATACCCAAGAGCTAGAGGCTACCAATCAAAGTTTAAGGAAAGACATCATAGACTTAGCAATGGAGTCATGTGATCAAGATAAACAGATTGCCTCTAGGGATGCCTTGTTAGCCAACTTGGCAAGTGAGATGGGATTGTAAACGTACTTCGTTAGTTGGACCACCACACTTATCATTTTATTTTCCAAAATGTTGTCTAAATAAGTTGAACCTTGGATGCTTGTAATGGATTTTATGTATGCTATGACTTGTGTGTTTGCCAATGTTATGCTTGTGATGCTCTGTCTTGAAATTTATTTATTGTGTTGATTCTAACTTTTTCTATCTTATAAATAGATGCCTAATGTTACTATCAGCACGGCTGAAGAGTTCAAGGGAACTCGTTTTGGCCCTCGTATTATTGAGCTCACTAGTTTGCTCTTCTCCCTCTTCCTACCATCATGGTGCTTCCCCTCACCAAGTTTGAGAGGAAAGACCTTTGGGGTTTCAAGGTTAATCAGCCCGGACGCCAGACTGAGCCTACCACTGAGGCTATCATCTTCAAGATCATGCACGATGACAAGGAGAGAGGCCTAGAGGTAGTCATGAAGGACTTGATTGGACGTCTGTTAGGGAGACACTCTCGATAGGTTAGAGGTACTCACTTCCACACCTTCGGTAGACGTGATGAGGATGGTGAGGGCATTGACTTCGAGGATACTTCGAGGGAGACAGCAGAGCCGATTCGTCTATACCTCTAGGACTTAGAGGTTCTTCTTAGGCACGTGGACACTGATAGGACCAACGTCATGCTCAGCAATGACGAAATCCAGGTGCAGCTTCGTGAGAAGGACAAGCTCTTCGCCGAGCAAGATGAGATAGTCAAGGAGATGGAGGCCAAGTTCGAGAGTCAGGACAAAAAGTTCAAGAGTCAAGATAAGAGAGTCCAAGATAGAAACAAGAGGATTCGAGACATGACTGCAGAACTGGAGGCCAAGGACTTCGAGCTCGAGCATCAGCAGACTGTGATTGAGAGGCTTCGTTCTCAGAAGAGGGCTCTCAAAGCCAAAGTAGAGACCTTGACCACCAATGTCGAGGAATACAAGACCGCTATGGAGAATGCATGTCTTACATTTGTTGAGGAGGAGGTTGATGCCGAGGAGTAGTGATGACTACTCATTTATCATTTATTTATCATGCTTTTTATTTGAGTCGCAATGACCATCCAACATGTGGATGGCTTACTATTGGTGTGTTTACTTTGCAAACTTGTTATCTATGTTGTTGAACCTTTATTATTATGATGTATGTTTTGTGATTGCTTATGTGATGTATTGTGCATGTTAGCATCTATGGGTATCTCATTCTTATCTCTATTGAACAAACCACGTATGCCTCCCCGACGTGCCAATCCCAACCCCAACAACAACAACATCACCCCTGAAATGCAGCAAATGATGACAACTCAGACTCAGCTGATGCAGATGATGACTACGTTCATCCAGAATCACAACAACAACAACAACAACAACAACAACAACAACAACAACAACAACAACAACAACAACAACAACAACAACAACAACAACAACAACAACAACAACAACAACAACAACAACAACAACAACAACAACAACAACAACAACAACAACAACAACAATAACAATAACAATAACAATAACAACAACAACGACAACAATCAGAACAACCCATCGGGTTTTGACATGCTTACCAGGTTCTTGAGATTGAGGCCAACAAAGTTCTCAGGAACAACTGATCCTATGGTGGCCAATGATTGGCTACGCTCTGTGAACAAGGACTTGGTAACAGTTGGCTGTACTGATGAGGAGAAAGTCAGGTTTGCAGCTCACTTGTTGGAAGGACCAGCAGCTACTTGGTGGGATAACTTCCAGATCACCACTCCCATTGAAGATGTGACATGGGCTATCTTTGAAGATGGTTTCCGTACTGCTCACATCTCATCCGGAGTGATGAGTTTGAAGAAGAAAGAGTTCCATAACCTGAAGCAATGCCACCGCAGCGTGGCTGAATATATTGAAGAGTTCAACAATCTGGCGCGTTATGCACCGGATGAAGTTGACACTGATGCTAAGAGGAAAGAAAAGTTCCTTGAAGGGTTGAATGATGAACTGAACCTGCAGTTAGCTGTGGCCTATGTTCCCACATACCAGTCTCTTTGTGACAAGGCTGCTATTTTGGAGAACAAGATGAAGCAAGTTGAAAGTAGGAAGAGAAAGCACTCAGACAAGCACAGCTCGGGATCGTCTCACAAGAGTTCCCATTATGATTATAGTGGGAGTTAAGGATCCCACAAGCATGGGAAATTCAACAAGCACAACAACCACAACTGTCATCATGACAGCAAGAGTCACCGTAGTCATGACAATGACAAGTACAAAAATCACAAGGTTGGATATAAGAGCCACCACAGTGGAAGTGGCAGTGGAAGCCAGCCTGTCAAGAAGGATATTAGTCAGGTTGAGTGTTTCAAGTGCAAGAAGATGGGGCATTATGCAAATGAATGCCCAGAAAAAAAGTTGAAGGACCCAACAAGCCTAACCCTTTTCAGAAGGGACAAGTGAACCACATCAATGTGGAGGAAATCTATGAAGAGCCAGATGTTGTTGCTGGTAAGTTCGAACTCAATTCTATTCCAGCACTTGTTCTTTTTGATACTGGAGCATCGCATTCATTCATATCAAAAGCATTTGTTGATAGAAATGGGTTTCCAACTGAAAACATTGGGTGTCCAATAAAAGTTAGTTCTCCAGGTGGAGATATGATAGTAAGTCTTGGATGCCGGGATCTAGTGATAGAATTTGGAAAGCATAAGTTTCCAATGAGTCTGATAATCCTAGATTCCCAAGTACTGGATGTAATATTGGGAATGGATTGTATGGCTAAGTATGAAGGAGTACTAGATTGTGCTAATCGTACTGTTGCACTCACAACCCCGGAAAAGAAGCGGATTAGATTCAATTCTAACTTTGAATCAAAAGGGAGTAGGCTAAATTCTCTTAAGGGGGTTAGCATAGACAGTGTGCCAATTGTGAGTGAATATCCGGATGTGTTTCCGGAAGAATTGCCGGGAATGCCACCAGATAGAGATGTGGAGTTTCTTATTGACTTGCTACCAGGATCTGGACCAATAGCAAAGAGACCGTACAAGATGTCAGTTGATGAGTTGAAAGAACTCAAGAAGCAACTTGGAGAACAGTTGCAGAAAGGTTTTATCCAACCAAGTTCCTCATCTTGGGAAGCACCAGTTTTGTTTGTGGAAAAGAAAGATAGAAGTCAAAGGTTATGCATAGATTACCGTTCACTCAATGAGGTGACTATCAAGAACAAATACCCTTTGACTAGAATCAATGACTTGTTTGATCAGTTAGAAGGAGCTTGTGTGTTCTCAAAGATTGATCTCCGGTCAGGTTATTTTCAGCTGAAAATAAGGGAACAAGACATACCCAAGACAACTATCACCACAAGGTATGGATTGTATGAGTATACCGTGATGCCATTTGGTTTGACCAATGCACCAGCATACTTCATGAACATGATGAACAAGGTGTTCATCGAATTCCTTGATAAGTTTTTTGTCGTTTTCATCGATGACATTTTAATATACTCCAAGAGCAAATATGAGCATGAGGGACATCTACGTTTGATACTTGAGAAGCTTAGAGAGCATAAACTGTATGCCAAATTCAGCAAGTGTGAATTTTGGTTGAATGAAGTTGGTTTTCTTGGACACGTTGTGTCAGGAGATGGTGTAGCAGTTGATCATGCTAAAGTTTCAGCTGTAACTGAATGGGAATCTGCCAAGTCAGTGAAAGAGGTTCGTAGTTTCCTTGGCTTAGCAGGTTACTACAAAAGGTTCATTGAGAATTTCTCTAAGGTAGCTAAGCCTATGACAGAATTGCTAAAGAAAGACAAGAAATTTTCTTGGTTAGAAGGTTGTGAACTCAGCTTTCAAGAATTGAAGAAGAGACTAGTGACAGCACCAGTCTTATGTCTGCCAGATTTGGAGAAGGATTTCCAAGTGTATTGTGATGCATCTCATCATGGATTAGGTGCAGTACTTATGCAAGAAGGGAAAGTTGTGGCTTATGCCTCGAGACAACTCAAAACTCATGAAGTGAACTACCCTACTCATGATTTAGAGTTAGCCTCTGTTGTCCATGCACTCAAAACATGGAGACATTATCTTTTGGGAAAGTGATGTGAAGTGTTCACAGATCACAAGAGTTTGAAGTATATCTTCACCCGGAAGGAAATTAACATGAGACAAAGAAGATGGCTAGAACTCATCAAGGACTATGACTTAAGTTTGCAATATCACCCCGGTAAAGCAAATGTTGTAGCGGATGCTCTAAGCCGTAAGGTTTTTGTGAATGGCCTTACTAAGGGAGAACTGCCAGATGATCTGTGTGCCCAATTTAGAGACCTCAGATTGGAGATTGTGCCTGAAGGACATCTCATGACCTTGGATGTTCAACCTACTTTGTTGGACAAGATCAAAGAAGCCCAGAAGACTGATAAGGAAATTGAGGAGATTAAGGAAAAGATTGTCAAGGGAAAAGCCAAAGGATTCCATGAAGACGAACAGGGTACTTTATGGCATGGAAAACGTATCTGTGTTCCACAAGATCCAGAGCTTCGGAAACTGATTTTACAAGAAGCACACAACTCACCATATTCTATTCATCTGAGTAACACCAAAATGTACATGGATATGAAGGAAAGATTTTGGTGGATTAATCTCAAGAAGGACATCGTCGAACATATTGCTTTGTGTGATGTATGTAGCAGAGTGAAGGTGGAACACCAGAAACCAGCAGGATTGCTTCAACCACTACCTATTCCTGATTGGAAGTGGGACAAGATTGGTATGGATTTCATTAGCGGATTACCAAGAACCAGGTCAGGATATGATTCTATTTGGGCAGTAGTGGATCGCCTAACTAAAGTTGCTCATTTATACCCGTGAAGACAACTTATACAAGTGCTAAGTTAGCCAAGATCTATATGAACAGAATTGTATGTCTACATGGTGTACCCAAAAGTATTGTGTTAGATAGAGGAACCCAATTCACTTCTCATTTTTGGAGGCAATTACATGAGTCATTGGGAACGAGGTTGGAATTCAGCACTGCATTTCATCCTCAAACTGATGGACAAACAGAAAGGACTAATCGGATTCTTGAAGATATGTTGAGATCATGTGCTCTAGACTATGGAGCCAGTTGGGATGAAAGTCTGCCTTACGCAGAATTCTCTTATAATAACAGCTATCAAGCCAGTATTGAGATGGCACCATTTGAGTTTCTATATGGGAGAAAGTGTACCACCCCATTTATATGGAATGGTGTGGGAGAAAGAAGTTTGTTCGGACCAGAACTAATCAGAGAAGCTGAAGAAAAAGTCAAGTTGGTTAAAGACAGATTGAAAATAGCACAGTCCCGACAGAAAAGCTACGCAGATCCTAAGCGTAGAGAAGTCACCTATGAAGTTGGTGATAGAGCCTATCTTAGAGTGTCACCACTTCGTGGAGTGAAGAGGTTTGGTGTCAAAGGTAAATTGGCCCCAAGATATGTTGGGCCATTCAAGATTCTGAGTCATAAAGGAGAAGTTGCTTATGAGATTGAATTGCCAGAGTCTTTGTCAGCAGTTCATAATGTGTTTCATGTGAGTCAGCTTAAGAAATGTCATCCAGAAATGGAAGAGACTTCTTTGAAGGATATTATACCTTTGGAAGAGGTTCAATTGGAGAGTGATCTCACCTATGAGGAGAAACCAATCAAGATTCTTGAAACTGCAGAAAGAGTTACTCAAACTAAAACTATCAAATTCTGCAAAGTTCAGTGGAACCACCATTCCGAAGAGGAAGCAACATGGGAAAGAGAAGATGATCTTCGGAAAGACCACCCTCACCTATTTGCTAGCCAATCTGAATCTCGAGGGCGAGATTCACCTTAAGGGGGTTAGATTTGTAACATCCCTAAAATCATGTTTCAAAACTCTTGCATATCATCCATGATCATGTAGAGTTCATTTCAAAAATCAATTCAAAAACAGGAGCATATGGGCTCATTATTTTATGTGATCAACATTAAATCAAATGCTACTCTCCATTGAGAGATTGTTGTTCATGAATCAAACCTTGTTACTCTCAGATTGTTTTGCTTGATTGCTAGAGCATAAACCAAAATTTACAAAACAAATATGGATTTTGAAACCAAATTCAAAACTTGATCAAACCAAGTGCAATGTCAGTGTTTATTTTATTTGATCAAAAGAACCAAGCTTGTACAGAGAGACCACATGTTTTTATGCCCAGAAATATGAATGTTGCACTCTACAAAAATCCTGGAAAAGATTTGAATTCAAATGGTTTTGGTTTTATTTGATTTTGATTCCTGAAAATCAACCCAGAAAAAGAAAAAGAAGTTTAAAACCCAGTTGGGCCTGGTGCCACCATTCCAGCCCAACTAGTGAAGCAGCCCACCCGGGATTCCCTCCTCTCCTTTGTTTCTCACCCGTGCGAACACACCCCTCTCATTGACGCCCCGGACCCGCTTGCCCCGTCAGCTTCGTCCCCAAACCTCGCCCACGACTGAGCCTCCGATGTTACCTCCCCCGCGTCACTGCCATTGATTGCGCGAGTAAATGCTGTTGATTTGCCGAGTAACTCCATGCCCAGCTCCGGCTACTTAAACCTCTCCCCCTCGTGGCCATTTCCCCAACAAAGCCAGCCAGAAGCGCCACCAGGCTGCCAGTATTTGCCCTTACACCGCCGCAGACAGAATCCACTCCGGCGAGGTATTCCGGTAAACCAAGTGCTCGCGCCTACTCCTTGTTCACCCAGGAATGATCCTCTGATCCTTGCGCACCTCCTGATCCTCTTTGTTCATCCGCTTGTGATCCAGAGCGTCGGCTTCGACGAGTACCGTGGGCATCTGACGCCGTCTCCAACTCCGGCGAGCGATTAAGGTAAAAGCCGACCGCCCCGCGCCTTATGTTTGACCCTGTCAGATTCGCCTAAGCATTGTGCACTCACTGATACCCTTGGTTTGTGCTAGGGTGGCCAGTAGCGTCGTCTTCGTCGCCGTCCGTGCAAACCCGACGCTGCCTCCAACTCCGACGAGCCCCAGCAGCCTCTGCAGCACACCCCCGCCCACGCCAGCAACACCTTGAGCTTCGTCGTGATTCCACGAGTTCGGTAAGCCACTGCTCGACCCTTAGACCCCTCTAGAATCACCGGTGCGTCGCTGGCAGAAGCGCCGCCGCCGCCAGCGACCATTCGCGCCGCCACTTCTTGGTCAAAGCGTCGGCCGCCGTTAGATCTATATCGTAGGGCGTAGATTAGAACAGGAGCGAACCGTTTTATTTTGATCTGGCGTGTTGGATCTAACTTGATCCGATGGTGCGGAAGCATGATCCTGAGTGAAGCGGTACTAGCCAGTAAGATAACGCCGCGTGGCATGTTCCTTGTTTTAAATTTCTGATTTGAATCTATTAGATGTTTGATTTTGTTTAATCATAACTTTTGATTCCCACGTTCAAATTTGACAAATTTTATATCAATGGAATAAGGATAGAAAGCCCTTTCCATATATGCAAAGTGTTTAATGTTTTGTTTCTGTTAAAATGGTTTTTTTACAGAAACATGTGTAGGTCTATTTTGTGTATATAATTTATTTGAGAAATGTTTCAATGTTCAAATAAAGTTTGTTTGGCAAGTTTTGAACATGTTTATGAATCAGTACTGTGCACTTGTCATGTTTGGTATAGAAAATCATCACATATCATATTGCATGCATCCATATATTTTTGCTTGTATCTATTTTGTATGTGATTTGGTGCTATCATTTTATGTGTAGATTTTGGTGCAAATAGTGATTGTGATTGTGAGGATTGTAGCTACTCTCCAAACTACCAAGGCAAGTGGTGCTTCATGATTTTATTCCTATGTTTTTCAAATATGCATTAAAAATATTTTTGCTAGACTTGCATGGATAAATTTTGGTCTTTATATGCTATGCTTGGGAAATCCTAGTAGTTGTAGAATTGCTAGAAATTTCTAAGTTAAGATGTTTATCTATGCCATGCTTAGCCTAGCTAGTAGCAACCTAGGGTGGTAAAATATTCATGCTATGATAAAATATTTCTAAGTCTTTGGACTTGTGTTTTGCTTAATAAAACAACTAAGTGAATGAAACACCTGGGTGGAATGGAAGGAATGGTTTATGTTGAGTGGTTACACAAGGCCCATTTATATGTTTTACCTTGTGTATCTCACTTGTGGAAAGCCACCCAGGAACAAAGGGATTTGAGATGCCATAGGTTAAGAAGCTTCTAGTGCAGCCACTTGGCAATATGGGCTCTGCCTGGATCATATAGGTTGCAATCACTTAGCCATTTGGACAGTTGGTGGTAGTGGGATTGATAGGTTGGAGCGCGTCCATTTGGTCTAAACGAAGGCTTCTGAAAGGTCCTGTCTTGGTAAAAATCAAGTCTTGTGGGGAAAGTGCACAACCTCTGCAGATGGAAGAATCTAAGTACTTAGCCATGTCCCTGGTATTGGACAATTTGAGCATCAAGACATGGAAGCTATCAAGAATCTCCTCATACCAATTTCTAAGTAAAACTTGTGGTTGAACAAGGGTGAAGGACCCCAATGTCTATTGGTGGTTCCTTGGGAAAAGATTTTGACAAAGAAAACTTAGTGTTTTCAACTGATAGGCAAAACCTATTTTGATCAAAGCAAGCCTAAGCTACACTTAGCCAAAATGCATATAGTATTTAGTCCACCAATATTCTACTAAGGTATCACTTGCCAATACTATTCCAATGTATTGACCCATTGTGGTTGTAACTTGTGATGTTGCAGGATATTCTGATGATTAGGAGTCATGAGTCTACACTCAACATGCTTGCCTGTGGCACATGAAGATGAAGACTTATTTATCTTATTATATATTTGAACTCTTGTATTAGGCCTGTGGCCATGGAGTTGGAAAAGACTATGTTTGTCTCTGGAATGATATGTAATAATGACCTTTGTTTCTGTGTACTTCATCTTAAACTCTGGATGCTAGCATTAATCCAGGGACTAGCATTGCAATCACAGGGATCCTTTCCTTTACAAAGGAGGGATCTTACAGAGATCTTGAGATCGGAAAGTGTACGACTGCATCACCCACGAGAATCTTCTCTCGTTAACCGCTTTGGAATCTTCGAGGGTGAGTACTCTAATCGACTCGTTGCTTCAATCTAGTAGATAGATCTTGGCTTGTTTGTATGCATGCGGTAGAAATTTTTTGTTTTCCATGATACGAACCCCTACAGTGGTATCAGAGCCGTGTCTATATGTAGATCTGTTGCACGAGTAGAACACAATGGTCATTGTGGGCATTGATGATTTTGTTGTCGATTGCTTCTTATGTACTTTGCATCTTGCGGGATGGCGGGATGAAGCGGCCCGGGCTAACCTTACATGACATCGTTCATGAGACTTGCTCCACGCTTGACATGCAACTTGTATTGCATAAGTGGCTTTGCGGGTGCATGTTTCTCCCAACATAGTGAAGATTCAATTTACAACGGGTAATTGACAATACTAGTATCAATGTTGTGGTTCTTGTTCGTAAGTTAGAAAGACACTTATTGAAAGCCCCAAACCACGTAAAACATGCAAAGAAAATTAGAGGTGTTTAACTTTGTTTTGCAAGGGTGTGTTGCGATGTGATATGGCCATGATTGTGATTATATATGATTTATGAAATGTTCCTTATTGTAAGTCGGCAACCGGCAGGAGCCGTATGGTTGTATTTTAATTTCATTAAGACCTGCGTGTCTATTACTCAAAGTAGTTGTAATAGTTGATGTTGGTGGACAACAACCATGGAGCGGCGCCATTGACCTTGACGCCATACCGGTGATGATGGAGATCATGTCCGTGCTTGAAGATGGAGATCGGAAGCATAAGAAGAAAGGCCATATCATATCACATATTATGAATTGCATGTGATGTTAATCCTTTTATGCATCTTGTATTGCTTAGTTCGCGACGGTAGCATTATAAGATGATCCCTCTCACAAAATATCAAGTTATAGAGTGTTCGTCCTTAGTAGGCACTATTGCCAAAGCTCGTTGTTTTGAAGCACCACGTGATGATCGGGTGTGTTAGATTCTGCGAGTGTATACAACGGGAGCAAGCCAGATTTTCTCATGCGGAAGCTAAGGTTTGATCATGACGAGCCTAGCATGTACAGACATGGTCTCGGAACACAGAATACCAAAAGGTAAAGCATGGGTCATATAGATGATATGATGAACATGATGATTGTTTGCCTTTGAAACTACATTATGTCACGTGATGATCGGACTTGGTATAGTGGATTTGGTTCATGTAATCACTAAAACAATGTGAGGGATATTGTTTTGAGTGGGAGTTCAACAGCAATATGATTAAAAGTTGAACACTATTTATCATAAATTAAATCAAAGTGAATTTGCATAGTTGTTGTAGTCATTGGCATCCGTTTACCACCTTGCGCTTAGTTATAATTGAGATAATAGAACTATATAATTCTGGTTAATTACTTTACGAACTAGTATCGTATTGTTTTGGAGTGTTAATCTAAAGTTTAAAAGTCCTATTGCAAACTTTCAGTAAGTTCCGGTTACTCCATGAAGTTTAATAGTTGGTATTAAATCAAGAGTAACAATTCCAGTATTAGTATATAAATATCATGTTTGTCTCCATGATTCTTGATATTCAAAAGATTGTTTTAATATCAAGGTTATCGGGGAGCTGAAAGAATTGTTTTAGAAACCATCATGTGTGAAAGATATTGTGATATCTGAAATGAAGTTTTGGTTGCAACATTATAGAGTATAATATGGCAAAAGTCATGTTCTCATATTTGATGAGAATTTGCAAAAGGTTGGAGACGCTGGTCGTCTTAATCCTCCAAAAGGTTTTGGAGAGCAACATTATACTCGCAATTCACCCTTATAAGATGAATTAGCTTGATCATGAATAGTTTCATGATAAGGATGAATATTTCATGTAGGTAAATGTTTACTACACTAAAAGATTACTAAAGTATGGAATTTGAAAGGACACCAAACATTTGATGATGGTGATCTACTTCAAAGTGCAAGTCCAAAGACATTGGTATTTAACTATACATGTTTTGGACTATGTGTCATAAGTATGGCTCCACTATTGATGTTGATAGATTCTTTTGAAAGGATAAAGAAATACTGAAAGAGAAATCTAAGAAATATTTGTCGGAAAAGAAAAGACTAGAATTGTTCAGCTTAGGATATACATGTTATGGTTGTATTCTTTGCTTGTTAAAACAATGTAGTTCTCAAGTATTGGATACTGAATTTGTTGGTGTGAATCGTCATACAAAACAACACAATTCATGAACTGCAATGGCCTAGGTAACTAGCAAGAGAATATGTGATGATGTTCATCGAGAACAAATAAAGTATTGATGTGTTTCTTATTGACATAAAAGTTTGCCTTCAAGATTTGTTTTATCAGGTATTATGAGAACAAAAGCGTTGTTCAAATAATTTCCGCAATCCATAAAAGATGGATGATTTGCAAATGTCGTTGGATAAATCACATCCGTAAAACTAGTGCTAAAAATGTCGAAAGACAAATTGATTGAAAGATCACTTAGGAAGTGACATCGTTGTTTAAATTATATTGGAAAGAAAACATGAAGAAACTCCATGTGGATGGAATTTTGGAGTATTTTAATTTTTGATCAAATGACGCTTGTGAAACTTTCCTAGAGATAATTAAAACTCCGTTCATAGGCCAAAGGGAACGGATGACTAGCTTATTGGAACTTGTACATATTGATGTATGAAGTCCATTACGTGTAGTTAAGAGCGATGGATTTCAACTTCATATGCTTTCTCCAAAAATTTGAGTGAATATATGAATATTTACTTAATAAGGATGAAGTGTGAAACATTTGAAAATGTTCGAAGACTTTCAAGATCAAGTGGAAAATCATTGTAACAAGAATATAAATATTTTATGATAAGATCATAAAGGAAGATATTTGAGTTACAAGTTTAGCATAACACCTAAAGATTTGAGGAATCGTTCCATGAATTTGCGTTTCACGAAACACCATATGAGTATGGAATAATCGTGATATGCAATAATACATTGGTAAGATCAAAGGTGTAATTCATAAAACTGCCATTGTATTTTAAAGATTAAAAGCTGTAGAGACTACCGTTTTTTTCACTGAAAAGAGCTCCATCATAATCCGTTGAAATGACACCATATAAAGTTATGGTTTGGGATAAAACCCAAGTTGTCCTTTCTTAAACATTGGTATGCTATGCATAAGAAAGATGTTTGCAACCAAAATCGGATGAACATATCTTTGTATGTTATTTCGAATAATCGTTGAGTATTCCTCCATAAAACCAAAGACAAAAATGTTTGTCACTTAGGACATCAAGTTTCTTTGAGAAAGGAATTTTCCGTGAAAAGTTAAGTGGGAGGACAATAAAACTCTGATAAGGTTAAGAGAACCTTAGCTATATGTGCAAAGTTGCGCAGCGTCGAAAAGTGTTCCGGAGGCAGCAACAATGCTCATGGCTCGCTGTAAGATCCCTCCTTTGTAAAGGAAAAGGATCCCTGTGATTGCAATGCTAGTCCCTGGATATTTTCTAGCATCCACAGTTTAAGATGAAGTACACAGATACAAAGGTCATTTATTACATCCATTCCAGAGATAAACATAGTCTTTACAACTCAAAGGCCACAGGCCTATTAAAAGAGTTTGGAATAAGTAAATAAATATAAGTCTTCATCTTCATGTGCCACAGGCAAACATGTTGAGTGTAGACTCATGACACCTAATCCTCATCAGAGTAACCTGCAACATCACAAGTTACAGCCACAGTGGGTCAATACTTTGGAATAGTATTGGCAAGTGATACCTTAGTAAAATTTAGGTGGACTATATTACTATATGCATTTTTGGCTAAGTGTAGCTTGGCTTGCTTTGCTCAAAATAGGTTTTTCCTATTAGTTGAAATCACTAAGTTTTTCTTTGTCAAAACTTTTTCCCAAGGAACCACCAATAGACATTGAGGTCCTTCACCCTTGTTCACCCATAAGTTTTTACTTAGAAGTTGGAGTGATGAGATCTTGATAGCTTCCATGTCTTGATGCTCAAGTTGTCCATTGTCATGGACTTGGCTAAGTACTTAGATTTTTCCATCTGCAGAGGTTGTGCACTTTCCCCACCAGACTTGGTTTCCCAAGACAGGACCTTTCAGAAGCCTTTCCTTAGACCAAATGGACGCGCTCCAACCTATCATTCCCACTACCACCAACTATCCAAATGGCTAAGTTCTAGCAACCTATGTGATCCAGGCAGAGCCCATATTGCCAAGTGGCTGCACTAGAAGCTTCTCAACACTTGGCCTCTAAAATCCCTTTGTTCCTGGGTGGCTTTCCACAAGTGAGATACACAAGGTAAACCATAGCCATGGGCCTTGTGTAACCACTCAACCAAAACCACCAATCAAGTCCCTTTCCACCCAGGTGATTCATTGACTTAGTTGTTTTATTAAGAAAAACATAAGTCCAAAGACTTAGAAATATTTTCACCATAGCATGTATATTTTACCAACCCTTGTTTGCTACTAGCTAGGCTAAGCATGGCATAGATAGTAACTTAACTTAGAAATTTCCTAGCAATTCTACAACTACTTAGGATTTCCCAACATGGCATTAGGCAAAGTAATAACATGCAAGACTTAGCAAAATATTTCTAATGTTTAGTATAAAATATAGGGATGGAAATATTCATGATGTACCACTTTCCTTGGTAGTTGGGAGAGTATCACTCTTCACAATCACAATCACTAGCACCAAAGTCTACACAAAGAATGGTAGCAACAAATTACACACAACATATACAAACAAACAAAAATACATATGCATGCATGCAAAATTCTAAGTGATGATTTTTAAAACTCAACCAAGCAAGTGCATAGTACTGAATCATAAACAAGTCAAAAACTTGCTAAACCAAGTTTATTTGACACTAAAACAATTTCCTAAACAATTCATATACTCAAATTAGTCCTAATCAAGTTTCTGCAAATAAAATCATTTTAACAGAAGCTAAACATTAAACACATTGCATATTTTGAAACAGCTTGCTCTCCTGATTCCAACGGTATAAAATTTGTCAAAATCTAACGTGGAAATCAAAAGTTACAAACAAAACAAATTTGAACTATAATCTGATTCAAAATCTGTTTTAAATCTAACTCACTGCCACGCGTCTGTTTCCTATTGGCCCGTACCGGTTCGGGCGGATCAATCGACGCAGATCGTTGGATTTAAGTGATCACGCACGGCTCAGATCTAACGTACCGCTTCGCTAAGTGATTCTATTACACGCGTTGGATCTAGATCCAACGGCTCTTGATCAAACGACCAAGGTCTGGCGGCGACGGCGAGCGGCGGAGCGCTCTGCCAGCGGCGGTGCCGGTGTTCTAGGTCGCCCGGGGAGGAAAGAGGATGCTTACCAGAACCGCCGTGACAAGGTGAAGCTCAACGTGGCGGAGGCTTTGCAAGGGGCGCACGGGGTCGTCGGAGATTCCTCGCCGGAGTTCGCGAATGCGTCGGGTGCGGCTGCTCGTCGACGTTGGTGAAGGTACAGATCGCGCCAAGGCAAAATAGGCAGTGCGTTAGATGCGCGGAGTGATGCTGGTCATGTGAGTGTCAAAGAGAGGACATGGCGCGGTCAGAACTAACCAGGAAGGTTCGAAGTCGAGGCTCTGGATCACAAACAGACGGGCAAAGGGGATCAGGAGGTGCGCAAGGAAGTTGCAAAGTTACTCGTACGAACCAGAGAGGAAGGGGCGCACGAGGTTTACCAGAATTGGTCGCCGGAGCAGGTTCTGTCTACGGCGGCGCAAGAGCGAATACTGGCAGCCTGGTGGCGAGAAGGGTGTGCAGTGTGGGGGGAAATGACCGCGAGGGGGAGAGGTTCTTATAGCCGGAGCTGGGCGTGGAGTTACTCGTGGAATCAAGGGGAATCAACGCGGCAGTGACTGCGGCGAGTAACGGCGGCGTGAGCGGCACAGGCGCGCGTGATTGACGAAGACAACGACGGGGTCATGGGTCCACCTGTCAGCAAAATAAACAGAGGGGAGGTGGGGTCCTGGCGTCAGCGACTCCGCGGGTGCGTCTGTGCGTGCGAGAGAGAGAGAAGGGACTCGGGTGGGCTAAATGGGATGCGTCTGTTGCTGGGCTCAAATCCTGGCGCCGGCCCTTTTCCAATTCCTTTCTCTTTTCTTTTTCTAAATTGAATTTCTGAAATGAGTTTCAAATGAATTCAAACTCTATTTGAATTCAAATCTTTTTGGGATTTTGCAGTGTGCAACAGTCACAATTTTTGGGCATAAAACCAAATGGCCACTTTGAATTGGCTTGGTCATTTGGGAATAAAATAAAATAACAGTTGCATAGCACTTGATTCATATTGGTTTTGAAATTGATTTTCAAATGGTATTTGCTTTGAAAATTTTAGTTTAAACCTTAGCAATCTAGCAACTCAATCTGAAAGCAATAAGGCACAAGGTTTGGTTTCATGAACAACAATCTCTCATAGGAGAGTAGCATTTGTTTCAAATGATGATCACATAAAATAATGAGCTCATATGCTTTCTGTTTTGAATTGTTTTGTTTGAAATGAATCCTATATGATCATGAATGCATGGATGATATGCATGAGTTTGAAACATGATTTTAGGGATGTTACAAATCTAACCCCCTTAAGGTGAATCTCGCCCTCGAGATTCGGTTTGGCTAGCAAATAGGTGAGGGTGGTATTTCCGAAGATCATCTTCTCTTTCCCATGTTGCTTCCTCTTCGGAATGATGATTCCACTGCACTTTGCAAAACTTGATAGTCTTGGTCTATGTGACTCTTTCTGCAGTCTCAAGAATCTTGATAGGTTTCTCCTCATAGGTGAGATCACTTTCTAGTTGAACCTCCTCCAAAGGTATAGTATCCTTCAAAGAAGTTTCTTCCATTTCTGGATGACATTTCTTAAGCTGACTCACATGAAACACATTATGGACAGCTGATAGAGATTCTGGCAGTTCTATTTCATAGGCAACTTCTCCTTTGCGACTCAGAATCTTGAATGCCCAACATATCTTGGTGCCAATTTCCCTTTGACTCCGAACCTCTTCACTCCACGAAGTGGTGACACTCTAAGATAAGCTCTATCACCGACTTCGTAGGTGACTTCTCTACGCTTAGGATCTGTGTAGCTTTTCTGTCGGGACTGTGCTATCTTCAACCTGTCCTTAACCATCTTGAACTTCTCTTCGGCTTCTTTGATAAGATCTGGCCCGAATAAACTTCTTTCTCCCACACCATTCCATAACAATGGGGTGGTACATTTTCTTCCGTAGAGAAACTCAAACGGTGCCATCTCAATGCTGGCTTGATAGCTGTTGTTATAAGAAAATTCTGCGTAAGGCAGACTTTCATCCCAACTGGCTCCATAGTCTAAGGCACACGCCCTCAACATGTCTTCAAGAATCTGATTAGTTATTTCTGTTTGTCCATCAGTTTGAGGATGAAAAGCAGTACTGAATTCCAACCTCGTTCCCAATGACTCATGTAGCTGTCTCCAAAAATGGGAAGTGAATTGAGTTCCCCTATCAGACACAATACTCTTGGGCACTCCATGTAGACATACAATTCTACTCATGTAGATTTTGGCTAACTTAGCACTTGTATAGGTTGTCTTCACAGGTATGAAATGAGCCACTTTAGTTAGGCGATCCACTACTACCCAAATAGAATCGTATCCTGACCGGGTCCTTGGTAATCCGGTAATAAAATCCATACCAATCTTGTCCCACTTCCAATCAGGAATAGGTAGTGGTTTGTCACATCCCAAGATTTTCCAAATATTGTAATGTGAAAATTATTGAATAAAATAAAATTTTGTTTGATTTTCAGGGCCAGAAGAAACTTTTTGAATTCAATTGGAACTTCAAACCTATTTGGATTAAATAAAATCCTAAAGGGATTTAAAAAGATAAACATTTTAAATAAAGGAAAATAAAATATTTTGGAAATACTATTTTGGATCTTTTAAATAAAAGGATTTGGTTTTCAAAAGAAATAGAAGTTTTATAAATAAGGATTATTTTATAGAGCCAAATTAAACCTTGGCCAAGCTTTTGAAATAAAACATTTTGATTTGATAAAAATGGTAAAGGTTTATTTAAAATAAATTAATAAGGATTTAATATCCAAGTTTTGTTAATAAAGGTTTTACTATTTCCAAAATATCAAAACTTATTTATTTATTTAAAAATAAGTTTTCCAAGTATTTTATATTCCCAAATAAAACCTACTGATTTGGTTTTGAAAATAATTAGATTTCAAAATGGAGTTTAAAATAAACATCAAATTCTATTTTTGATTTAATAACAAGGGTCTATTTATTTAATTAATAATGGACCTAAAATAAAATTATTATTTGGGTTTTGGAATTTTGGTTTATGTTACTGAACAGAACCAAAATTCATAGTTGCAAAGTTTGGTGATTGTTTGAATTGATTTGAGTGTGATTTGTTTGCTTGGAATTCAAAAACAGAAATTAGTTTTGGAAAAAGAAAAGGTTCAGGAAGAAAAAAATGGAATCTGGACTCAGCCCAACCGGCCAAGCCCACTAAGCCCGGCAAACAGCCCAGCTCCCCCTCCCCGAAGAAAAACGCTTCGCACTTGTTTCCTGACCCGTGCAGTGAATGACTGGTGGACCCTCCCCTCACTCTTTTCCCACTGACCAGCAGACCCCACTTTTCCCATTCATCGTCCTCACCGCAACGACCTGTTCTTCCTCCCTGTCGTCGCCGTTGCTGCCTCTAATTACTCGCATCAATTCGAGTAAATGGCTGAATGAATTCTTCCAGTAACATCACACATTTAATCGCCCACGCTCCCTCCTCCTTTCCCCTCAGAACTCATTCGACCAGAGCCACCAGGCTGCTCGGAATTTCTCTGACACCACCCTCTGCTCCGACGAGGTCCGGTGCCGATTCCGGCGACTCAACACCACCCCGTGCCTCCCTGAGCACACTAGGAGACTCCCCACTCCCAAACGCTTCTTCCTGTACCAACCATACGACCGCGGGTGCCCCAGAGCAACGTCTGCAACAAGCTCTGAACGACGCCGCCGTCCGCTCCAACTCCGACGAGCCCCACAGGTAGTTTCCGGCCGCCCCTCTTCC
Source organism: Avena sativa (assembly GCA_916181665.1). Taxonomy (NCBI): domain Eukaryota; kingdom Viridiplantae; phylum Streptophyta; class Magnoliopsida; order Poales; family Poaceae; genus Avena; species Avena sativa. The sequence goes on along the minus strand of OV702283.1, from coordinate 410,772,376 downwards.
TCTCATTCACGCACACACCTACACCATGTCCTAGCGTGTCTAACCGTACCCTCGGTTGCTTCCTTGCGATCTGTAGCACCCACCCCGACCACGAGCAGGACCATCTGGCGCCAGGAGCAACTCCGGCGAGCGATTCAAGGCTACCCCGAGCGCCCCTTCGACGGAGACGACCACGTTGAGCACCAGCATTCCACGGCGAATCTGGTGAGCATTTTCCCCACTCCTCTCACTTCCTGTTATCGCCGTTACGCCGTAGCCAGAGCACCGCCGCCGCGCGCCGCCGTCGTCGCGCCGCCAGTTCTTGGCCAAGCATTAACAGCCGTCCGATCCAGATCTGAGGCACGCGATTGAATGACTTATCGAAAGGGTAAGATCGATCCTGTGCCGCACGATACGCTTCAGATCCTATGGTCCACGTTGCCGATCTGGCCGAACCGGTATCATCCAACCAGAACGCGCCGCGTGGCCAGGTTTCGTTTTAAAAACAGATTTGAATCTGTTATAGATTCAATTTTCAAACCTTTGTAACTTTTGATCCACACGTCCAAAAATTACAAATTTTATATCGTTGGAATCAGTGGAACAAGCCCTAGCCAACCATGCCTTTGGTTTAGTAAATAGTATCTGTTAGTTTGCTTGTTTTTGCAGATACTTTTGTGTGCTTGTTTAGATTAGAAAAATTGTTTAAAAATATTTTTAGGGTTAAAACCTTTGCAAAATGGTTTTTTGTAAACTCACTGACCCTAGGAACCAACCCATAGTTTGGAAAATGGATTTGGTAAAGTTTAGGATGGAAAACTTGATTTAGTCATTTCTAGCCAAATGAAAATGATGGTTTTTGTTATGAAAATGATTTTGAGTAAAAACTTTGGGAAAATGCCTTGGATCAAACCTACTGACCCAAAACACCAAGTTTTGTGGATTAGCAACTCATTTGGTGAAAGACTTAAAAAGTTTTGAGAGGATAAAAACATTTTTCACCACATAAAATGATGAATGGATTTAAAAATGATTTTGGATAAAACCCTTTTGCAAATGACTTTCCCACTTAGGAAAATGACCACTTTTGACCTTGTAAAGTTTAGAAGCCTAGTGGAGACCATCTTTGCAAATAGAACCATCTCTTGCATGCTTGCATGCATAACTTAGATCCCATTGTTTTGTGTGTGTGAAATTGTTTGATTGAATATTGGTTTGGAATGCTAGTTGATATTGTGTTTACTTGATTGATTGTAGTGAAATTAGAAAAGTGTGAGACTAGCAAGATCAAGGAGTGAACCATCATTCCCTACCAAAAAGGCAAGTGACACTATCATCTAAAGCCCTACTATTTTCATTATACTTAGTGGATTTTGAAACATGCATGAAAACAATTTCTATACTTATGCTATGCTAAATCCTGATAGTATACCTTATATATTCCTTAGTGAAAACAATGTAGTTGTAGTATGCTGAGCCCAGCTATATTTTGGGATGGGATACATGTTATGATTATATGAAATATTGAAAAGACTTATGTTTTATATAATAAAACAAGTACTCAATGAACCACCTGGGTGGACAAGGATACTCAAGCTTTTTGACAAGGTGGCAACAAAAGGAACCATGTTTATATGGCAATCTCTTTTTGTTGTGCACTAAAAGAAAACCACCCAGGGACTTAGAGATTGAACATGTTTCTCGTACAGTGGCTTCCGTGTACAGCCACATGCTAAATGGGATCTGGCTTAGTCAACTACATAGTGGAAATCCCATGCATTGGCATCTTCAGGTTAACTTGATTTGTGTAAGGGAGCTTGAACCCTACATTGGTGCCTGGTAGACAAGCTAGCATTTTGTATTGGGAGGACTTCTATGGAAAGACTTTGTCACATTCTCGATCTGCCGGTACTCCATTTGGTGTGTACTTATCCAGCGGCCACTGGTGGCGTCAAGACGAGATTGTGTCATGTGGGTAAAGTGTACAACTTCTACAGAAGATCAAATTCTAAGTACTTAGCCGTGTCCCCGGTTATGGACAATACTGAGCAACTAAGGCCTGAAGCTATGGAAGATCTCGACACTCTAATTTCTAAAAGAAAACTTTTAAAACTTGATGCACTTGGGGTTACCAAGGAGCTCAAGAGATTTTGACAAAACTTGATGCACTTGGGGTTACCAAGGTGCTCAAGAGATTTTGACAAGGACTTGAACACTTGAGTTTTTACCAAGGAGTTCAAGAGATTTTTGAAAGGAGATTTGACAAAGGACCAAAACCATTTTGAAAAGATAGGATAAAATATTGCTTTATGAAAATGAGCCTAAAACTCTACTCAGCCAAATATGCATGTAATGATAGGATCCACTTATATTCTACATAGTAGTGAAACTTGCCAATACAATTCAAATGTATCGACCCTTGTGGCTGTAACTTGTAATGTTGCAGGTTTGATTGAATTTAGTGAAGATTGATTGATTAGGATTACAAAGTCTACAACCAACATCTGCCTGTGGCACTTTGAAGATGAAGGACCCCATGACTATTGTTATTCCGCTGCAATGTAATGTAATAGACAAATGAGCTATGTATGATGTAATAAGATTATGTTATTCCTGGTTATAAAGTTATGTTATGACCTTTGTTTCTTGATATTACATCTTAACTGTGGATGCTAGCTATTGATCCAGGGACTAGCATTGTAAACACAGGGGATACCACCTTATATTGTTTGTAAGGTTGGGACACTCCCTCTACATGGTTGAAGCAAACCTGCTGGTTTTTGATGCTCCGCTTTCACTCTACTACACACATCACACAAAGCAATATGTTCGGCGATGTCCTTCTTGAGATTATTCCACCAAAATATTTCCTTCATGTCCATGTACATTTTGGTGTTACCCGGATGAATAGAATACGGAGATTTGTGTGCTTCTTGCAAAATCAGTTTCCGCAACTCCGGGTCTTGTGGAACACAGATACGTTTCCCATGCCATAAAGTACCCTGCTCGTCTTCATGGAATTCTTTGGCTTTTCCTTTGCCAATCTTTTCCTTAATCTCTTCAATTTCCTTATCAGCCTTCTGGGCTTCTCTGATCTTGTCCAACAAAGTGGGTTGAACATCCAAAGACATGAGATGTCCTTCAGGCACAATCTCCAATCTGAGTTTTCTAAATTGGGTACACAAATCATCTGGCAATTCTCCTTTGGTAAGGCCATTCACAAAAACCTTACGACTTAGAGCATCTTCTACAACATTTGCTTTACCGGGATGGTATTGCAAACTTAAGTCATAGTCTTTGATAAGTTCTAGCCATCTTCTTTGCCTCATATTAATTTCCTTCTGGGTGAAGATATACTTCAAACTTTTGTGATCTGTGAACACTTCGCAACGCTTTCCCAAAAGATAGTGTCTCCATGTTTTGAGTGCATGGACAACGGAGGCTAACTCTAAATCATGAGTAGGATAGTTTACTTCATGAGTTTTGAGTTGTCTCGAGGCATAAGCCACAACTTTATCGTCTTGCATAAGTACTGCACCCAATCCTTGATGAGATGCATCACAATATACTTGGAAATCTTTCTCCAAATCTGGCAGACACAAGACTGGTGTTGTCACAAGTCTCTTCTTCAATTCCTGGAAGCTGAGTTCACACCCTTCAGACCAAGCAAACTTCTTGTCTTTCTTTAACAATTCAGTCATAGGCTTAGCGACCTTCGAGAAATTCTCAATGAACCTTCTGTAGTAACCCGCTAAGCCAAGGAAACTACGAACTTCCTTCACTGACTTGGGAGATTCCCATTCAGTCACAGCTGAAACTTTAGCAGGATCAACTGCTACACCATCCTTTGTCATAACATGACCAAGAAATCCAACTTCATCCAACCAGAACTCACACTTGCTGAATTTGGCATAAAGTTTATGCTCTCTTAACTTCTCAAGTATCAAACGCAAATGTCCTTCATGTTCTTCTTTGCTCTTGGAGTAGACTAAGATGTCATCGATGAAAACGACAAAAAATTTGTCAAGGAATTCCATGAACACCTTGTTCATCATATTCATGAAGTATGCTGGAGCATTTGTCAAGCCAAAAGGCATTACGGTATACTCATATAATCCATACCTTGTACTGAATGCTGTCTTAGGTATGTCTTGTTCTCTTATCTTGAGTTGAAAATAGCCTGACCTTAGATCAATCTTTGAGAACACACATGCTCCTTCTAGATGATCAAACAAGTCATTGATTCTAGGCAAAGGATATGTGTTCTTGATAGTTACCTCGTTGAGTGAACGGTAATCTATGCATAACCTTTGACTTCTATCTTTCTTCTCCAAGAACAAAACTGGGGCTCCCCAAGATGAAGAACTTGGTTGAATAAATCCTTTCTGCAACTGTTCTCCAAGTTGTTTCTTGAGTTCTTTCAGTTCATCAACTGACATTTTATATGGTCTCTTTGCTATTGGTCCAGACCCTGGTACCAAATCTATAAGAAACTCCACATCTCTATCTGGTGGCATTCCCGGCAATTCTTCCGGAAACACATCTGGATACTCACTCACAATTGGCACACTGTCCATGCTAACCCCCTTAAGAGAATTTAGCTTACTTCCTTTAGATTCAAAGTTGGACTTGAATTTAATCCGCTTCCTTTCCGGGGTTGTGAGTGCAACAGTACGATTAGCACAATCCAGTACTCCTTCATACTTAGCCATCCAATCCATTCCCAATATTACGTCCAGTCCTTGGGAATCTAGGATTATCAGACTCACTGGAAATTTATGTTTTCCAAACTCTATTACTAGATCTCGGCATCCAAGACTTACTATCATATATCCACCCAGAGAACTAACTTTTATTGGACACCCAATGTTTTCAGTTGGAAACCCATTTCTATCAAAAAATGATTTTGATATGAAAGAATGCGATGCTCCAGTATCAAAAAGAACAAATGCTGGAATAGAATTCAGTCTGAACTTACCAGCAACAGCATCAGGCTCCTCATAGACCTCCTCCACACTGATATGGTTCACCTGTCCTTTCTGGAAAGGATTGGGCTTGATGGGTCCTTCAACTTTCTTTTCAGGGCATTCATTTGCATAATGCCCCATCTTCTTGCATTTGAAGCATTCAACCTGACTTATGTCTCTCTTAACAGGATGACTTCCACTTCCACCTCCATTACCACTGTGGTGGCTCTTATGTCCACTCTTGTGGTTCTTGTACTTATCATTGTCATGACTACGGTGATGTTTGTCATGACGGTTGTGGTTGTGGTGCTTGTTGAATTTCCCATGCTTGTGGGATCCTGAGCTTCCGCTGTCATCATAATGAGATCGTTTGTGAGACGATCCCGAGCTGTGCTTGTCGGAGTGCTTTCTCTTTCTACTCTCAACTTGCTTCATTTTGTTCTCCAAAATAGCAGCCTTGTCACAGAGTGACTGATAAGTGGGAACATATGCCACAGCCAACTACAGATTCAGCTCATCATTCAAGCCTTCCAGAAATTTTTCCTTTCTCTTGGCATCGGTGTCAACTTCATCTGGTGCATAACACGCCAGATTGTTGAACTCCTCAATGTATTCAGCCACGCTGCGGTGGCGCTGCTTCAGATTGTGGAACTCTTTCTTTTTCAGACTCATCACTCCTAATGAGATATGAGCAGTGCGAAAGCCATCCTCAAAGATAGCCCATGTCACTTCATCTATGGGAGTGGTAATCTGGAAGTTGTCCCACCAAGTGGCGGCTGGCCCTTCCAGCAGATGTGCTGCAAATCTGACCTTTTCAGCATCCGTACAGCCCACGGTTACCAAGTCCTTGTTTACTGAGCGTAGCCAATCATTGACCACCATGGGATCAGTCGTTCCTAAGAACTTTGCTGGCCTCAATCTCAAGAATCTGGTAAGCATATCAAAGCCCGGAGGGTTATTGTTGTTGTTGTTATTGTTGTTGTTATTGTTGTTGTTATTGTTGTTGTTGTTGTTATTGTTTTGGTTCTGGATGAACGTTGTCATCATCTGCATCAGTTGTGTTTGAGCAGTCATCATTTGCTGCATTTCTGGAGTGATGTTGTTGTTGTTGTTGGGGTTGGGGTTTGCACGACGGGGAGGCATCTGTGGTTTGTTCAAATAGAGATAAGAATGAGATACCCATAGATGCTTTCATGCACATTACATCACATAAGCATACACAAGAATGCAACACAAAGATAAAAGTTCAACAACAAGATAACAAGTTCATAAAGTAACACACACAAGTAGCAAGCCATCCACATGTCGGATGGTCCAATAACAAGTTCTCAAATAACAAGTATGATAATAAAAGATAAACGAGTAGTCGAGTCTACTCATCGGCATCAATCTCCTCCTCGACAAAGGTAAGACCTGCGTTCTCCATCGCGGTCTTGTTCTCCTCAATGCTAGTGGTCAAGGTCTCTATCTTGGCCTTGAGAGCCCTCTTCTGGGAACGAAGTCTCTCAATCACCGACTGCTGCTGCTCTAGCTCGAAGTCATTGGACTGCAGTTCTTCAGTCATGTCCCGGATTTTCTTGTTCCTATCCTGGACACGCTTCTCCTGACTCTTGAACTTCCTGTCCTGGGTCTCGAACTTCGCCTCCATTTCCTTGACTATCTCGTCTTGCTGCGCGAAGAGCTTGTCCTTCTCGCGAAGCTGCACCTGGAGCTCATCATTGCTGAGCATGACATTGGTCCTGTCCGTGTCCACGTGCCTAATGAGAGACTCTAAGTCCTGGAGGTACAGGCGTATCGGCTCTGCTGCGTCCCTCGAATCATCCTCGAAGTCGATGGACTCTCCATCCTCATCACGTCTTCCGAAGACGTGGAAGTGGGTACCTCTAACCTGTCGGGAGTGTCGCCCTAGCAGACGTCCTATCAGGTCCTGCATCACTACCTCAAGGCCTCTCTCCCTGTCATCGTGCATGAGCTTGAAGACAATGGCCTCCGTGGTAGGCTCCGTCTAGCGTCCGGGCTGGTTGACCTTGAAGCCCCAGAGGTCCTTCCTCTCAAACTTGGTGAGGGGATGCACCATGATGGTGGGAAGAGGGAGATTGAGTAAAGTGGTAAGCTCAACGATACGAGGACCAAAGCGGGTAACCTGGAACTCCTCAACAGTGTTGATGGTAATAGGCATCTATTTATAAGATAGAAAAGTTAGAACAACACAAATCAAGATAAAATAAAAGACATAATCATCACATACATATCCTTGGGAAGCAAAACACACAAGTCATGCATACATGAAACCATTACAACAACCAAGGTTCAAACTTATTTTTTGGTAACATTTTGGAAAATAAGGTGATAGGTGGTGGTCCAACTAACGTAGTACGTTTACAATCCTATCTCACTGGATCTGTTGGCTAACACAATGTTTCTAGAAGCAATCAGCCTATCTTGCTCACATGATTCCATCACTAAGTCTATAATATCTCCTCTTAAGGTTTGGTTGGTAGCTTCCAACTCTTGGGTATGTTCCTTCTCTTTCCTTAGATCATTTTGGAGGTTGAGCATTCTGCACTTGACTCTATCACCAAGTTCTTTTATGGTCTTCCAAGCTGCATCCCTTGCTGATTCAAAGAATGTAGGGTGCACCACTGAATTGGTGAACATGCAGAATCCTTTTTCCTGATGGTTTTCTTCCTTATTTTTATACAAGTGAAGTTGCACCCACCAGTATTCCACTCCTTCATCCATCACTGGAAAACCTTTGTACACAGCTGCACCTTGTAGCTCTAATGCAACCATGAGGTCCTTGAGAGCCCTGGGGAATTCTGTCTCACACTCCAAAGTCATTGTCATGAGTGGTCCTTTCCTCACGGCTTCGTTGATGGAGTTCATCTACAAATAGAGATGAGAGAGAAGATTAGAAAAGTTTACGAGAAGAATAGACAAGTGTAGAAGTTGAAATTTTTTCCTTAGTGGTTTCCAATCCTAGGGTCATAATCCTACAGGCAACACAGTGCTCTGATACCATCTGTAAGATCCCTCCTTTGTAAAGGAAAAGGATCCCTGTGATTGCAATGCTAGTCCCTGGATCTTTGCTAGCATCCACAGTTTAAGATGAAGTACACAGATACAAAGGTCATTTATTACATCCATTCCAGAGATAAACATAGTCTTTACAACTCAAAGGCCACAGGCCTATTACAAGAGTTTGGAATAAGTAAATAAATATAAGTCTTCATCTTCATGTGCCACAGGCAAACATGTTGAGTGTAGACTCATGACACCTAATCCTCATCAGAGTAACCTGCAACATCACAAGTTACAGCCACAGTGGGTCAATACTTTGGAATAGTATTGGCAAGTGATACCTTAGTAAAATTTAGGTGGACTATATTACTATATGCATTTTTGGCTAAGTGTAGCTTGGCTTGCTTTGCTCAAAATAGGTTTTTCCTATTAGTTGAAATCACTAAGTTTTTCTTTGTCAAAACTTTTTCCCAAGGAACCACCAATAGAAATTGAGGTCCTTCACCCTTGTTCACCCATAAGTTTTTACTTAGAAGTTGGAGTGATGAGATTCTTGATAGCTTCCATGTCTTGATGCTCAAGTTGTCCATTGCCATGGACTTGGCTAAGTACTTAGATTTTTCCATCTGCAGAGGTTGTGCACTTTCCCCACCAGACTTGGTTTCCCAAGACAAGACCTTTCATAAGCCTTTCCTTAGACCAAATGGACGCGCTCCAACCTATCATTCCCACTACCACCAACTATCCAAATGGCTAAGTTCTAGCAACCTATGTGATCCAGGCGGAGCCCATATTGCCAAGTGGCTGCACTAGAAGCTTCTCAACACTTGGCCTCTAAAATCCCTTTGTTCCTGGGTGGCTTTCCACAAGTGAGATACACAAGGTAAACCATAGCCATGGGCCTTGTGTAACCACTCAACCAAAACCACCAATCAAGTCCCTTTCCACCCAGGTGATTCATTGACTTAGTTGTTTTATTAAGAAAAACATAAGTCCAAAGACTTAGAAATATTTTCACCATAGCATGTATATTTTACCAACCCTTGTTTGCTACTAGCTAGGCTAAGCATGGCATAGATAGTAACTTAACTTAGAAATTTCCTAGCAATTCTACAACTACTTAGGATTTCCCAACATGGCATTAGGCAAAGTAATAACATGCAAGACTTAGCAAAATATTTCTAATGTTTAGTATAAAATATAGGGATGGAAATATTCATGATGTACCACTTTCCTTGGTAGTTGGGAGAGTATCACTCTTCACAATCACAATCACTAGCACCAAAGTCTACACAAAGAATGGTAGCAACAAATTACACACAACATATACAAACAAACAAAAATACATATGCATGCATGCAAAATTCTAAGTGATGATTTTTAAAACTCAACCAAGCAAGTGCATAGTACTGAATCATAAACAAGTCAAAAACTTGCTAAACCAAGTTTATTTGACACTAAAACAATTTCCTAAACAATTCATATACTCAAATTAGTCCTAATCAAGTTTCTGCAAATAAAATCATTTTAACAGAAGCTAAACATTAAACACATTGCATATTTTGAAACAGCTTGCTCTCCTGATTCCAACGGTATAAAATTTGTCAAAATCTAACGTGGAAATCAAAAGTTACAAACAAAACAAATTTGAACTATAATCTGATTCAAAATCTGTTTTAAATCTAACTCACTGCCACGCGTCTGTTTCCTATTGGCCCGTACCGGTTCGGGCGGATCGATCGACGCAGATAGTTGGATTTAAGTGATCACGCACGGCTCAGATCTAACGTACCGCTTCGCTAAGTGATTCTATTACACGCGTTGGATCTAGATCCAACGGCTCTTGATCAAACGACCAAGGTCTGGCGGCGACGGCGAGCGGCGGAGCGCTCTGCCAGCGGCGGTGCCGGCGTTCTAGGTCGCCCGGGGAGGAAAGAGGATGCTTACCAGAACCGCCGTGACAAGGTGAAGCTCAACGTGGCGGAGGCTTTGCAAGGGGCGCACGGGGTCGTCGGAGATTCCTCGCCGGAGTTCGCGAATGCGTCGGGTGCGGCTGCTCGTCGACGTTGGCGAAGGTACAGATCGCGCCAAGGCAAAATAAGCAGTGCGTTAGATGCGCGGAGTGATGCTGGTCATGTGAGTGTCAAAGAGAGGACATGGCGCGGTCAGAACTAACCAGGAAGGTTCGCCGGAGTTGGAGACGGCGTCGGGTTCTCTCGGTGCTCGTCGAAGTCGAGGCTCTGGATCACAAACAGACGGGCAAAGGGGATCAGGAGGTGCGCAAGGAAGTTGCGAAGTTACTCGTATGAACCAGAGAGGAAGGGGCGCACGAGGTTTACCAGAATTGGTCGCCGGAGCAGGTTCTGTCTGCGGCGGCGCAAGAGCGAATACTGGCAGCCTGGTGGCGAGAAGGGTGTGCAGTGTGGGGGGGAATGACCGCGAGGGGGAGAGGTTCTTATAGTCGGAGCTGGGCGTGGAGTTACTCGTGGAATCAAGGGGAATCAACGCGGCAGTGACTGCGGCGAGTAACGACGGCGTGATTGACGAAGACGACGACGGGGTCATGGGTTCACCTGTCAGCGAAATAAACAGAGGGGAGGTGGGGTCCTGGCGTCAGCGACTCCGCGGGTGCGTCTGTGCGTGCGAGAGAGAGAGAAGGGACTCGGGTGGGCTAAATGGGCTGCGTCTGTTGCTGGGCTCAAATCCTGGCGCCGGCCCTTTTCCAATTTCTTTCTCTTTTCTTTTTCTAAATTGAATTTCTGAAATGAGTTTCAAATGAATTCAAACTCTATTTGAATTCAAATCTTTTTGGGAATTTTGCAGTGTGCAACAGTCACAATTTTTGGGCATAAAACCAAATGGCCACTTTGAATTGGCTTGGTCATTTGGGAATAAAATAAAATAAAATAACAGTGACATAGCACTTGATTCATATTGGTTTTGAAATTGATTTTCAAATGGTATTTGCTTTGAAAATTTTAGTTTAAACCTTAGCAATCTAGCAACTCAATCTGAAAGCAATAAGGCACAAGGTTTGGTTTCATGAACAACAATCTCTCATAGGAGAGTAGCATTTGTTTCAAATGATGATCACATAAAATAATGAGCTCATATGCTCCTATTTTTGAATTGTTTTGTTTGAAATGAATCCTATATGATCATGAATGCATGGATGATATGCATGAGTTTGAAACATGATTTTAGGGATGTTACACTCACGTGCCTCAAAGGTTGTGGTCACGGATGTCTAAGTTCCTATTGAACCTGGTAGGTCGGGTAAACAATCAAATACTAGGATTTGAAAGTAAATCTTGTTGTTTGACAATGATGGACCGACTACATGCAAAGAAGCGATGATGGGCCCTGACTCCGTCAAATGGCTTGAAGCCATAAAATCCGTGATAGTTTCATACACGAGAAATCAAGCTTTGAACTTGAAAGACCCTCTGGAAAGGTGTAAGACCTTACAGTCGTGTTTGGATCTATAAAGAAATAGACATGGATGTTTCACTATGAAATAGTCGACATGTTGGGAAAGAGTTCACAACAATGTTCAAAGGTTGACTATGACAAGATTTGATCTTTTGTAGCGATATTTAGTCTGAAACAGATTAATGTAGCAACCACTACATATAATTTTGTTATGTGGTATTTGAATAAACAAAACAAGTTCTTCTAATAGAATGGTTACCTAGGACGTGTGCATGACACGGTCCAAAGGGTTTTGTTTATTCAAGGGATGCTAAAAGCATATGCAAACTTCAATGGTTGAAGTAAGCATCACGGAGTTGGAATCTTCACTATGATGAAACTGTTAAAAGAGTTTAATTTCATCGGAGACAATGAAGATGCTTGCATTTGCAATAAATTAAGTGGGAGCGCTAAGACATGTTTCTAATACATTATGTGGAAGACATATTGTTGATTGGAAATGATGTATCTTTTTATTAACACATGTTAAGAATTTCATCTCGATGAAAGGCTTAGGAAAAACCCAAATATTTGGCATCAATATCTATATAGATAGATTGAGACACTAATATGGTTATGCCAAATGTACATAAATGAGATATTGAATGAGTTCAATAAGGAAATGACAAGAAAGTTTATTGCCACACAGAAAGTATTGAATCGAAATTCAAGTGTATCGACACTTGGTAAGTGAAACAAAGATTCAAGTATAGATTGATACTTGATGTATGAAATCACAAAGAGTATTTATATCAATCATACTATGATATGTACAAATCCAGATATGTCCTATTCTCTAAATGTTATGAGAATATACCAGAATGATTCATAAGATGATCATTGGACGATAGTAAGGATATTCTTATGATCTCTTGGAAGAACTAAGAATATATTATTTTGTAGAAGTGACAAATAGATGGTTAGTTGATTGTAAAAGGTACTACATTGATACTAGTTTTGTCACAAAGTACAAATTAAGTTTATCTCAATCTAAACTAAGGGTGGCACAATATAATGGAAAGTAAGTTCCATAATGGATTTGGATGAGTTCCAAAGTTAAGACATTGTGACAGATACTACAACAAGAGGCTAAGTATATGACTGCTATTATAGCATCAAAAGAGGGCATTTGTGTGAAGTAGTTTGTTATCAAACTAGGTGTAGTTCATAGCGGGATAGTACTATTAAGATATATTTTACGACAATATTTTCAACATGTTTTAACCCCAAGGAACTAAAGGTCTCACCAAAGGACCAAAATTATACAAAGCCACCTCATTAGAGAATGAGTGATGCGTAGAGATGCAAAGGCATGCAATTACACACGGAACTGAAAGAGTCGGATCCGAAGATCAGTTGATCACTAGCAATCGGGTAAATACAACACCGGAGAGCCATAGGTGTTAAATACACAAAGATTTGAAACTAGATTATTGTCTCTAGTGCAAGTGGGAGACTGTTGGAGATATGACCAAGAGGCAATAATAAAGAGGTTATTCTCATATCTTCATGCTTATGATAAATGTATACATACCATGCTATAATTGTATTAACCGGAAACATTAATACTTGTGTGATTTGTAAACATAAAAGAGCCCCTAGTAAAGCCTCTTGTTAAACTAGCCTGTTGGTTAATATATGATCATGGTTTCCTAATCATGAACATAGAGATGTTATTAACAACAGGGTCATATCATTAGGAGAATGATGTGATGGACATACTCCTATTGTTAAGCATAGCATAAGATCAAGTCATTTAATATAGTTCATTTGCTATAAGCTTGCTGACACATAGTAACCTAATTCCTTCGACCATGAGATCATGCTAATCACCATCACCTGAAGGATGCTTTGATGACATCAAACATCACACCGTAACTGGGTGGTTATAAAGGTGGCATTGAGTGTTTGAAAAGTATGTGTTGAGGCACATGGATCAAGAGTGGGATTTGTCCATCCATATGACGAATATATATACTCTGGGCCCTCTCGGTGGAATGTCATCCAATTAGCTTGCAAGAATGTGACTGGCTCACAAGGGATCACATATCACGGGAACGAGAAAATAGTACTTATCGGTAACGAGGTTGAACTAGGTATGCAGAGATACCGACGATCAAAACCTCGGATAAGTAAACTATCGCGAGACAAAGGGAAATTGGTATCGTACGTAAGTGGTTCATTCGATCGCAAAGTAATCGTAGAAATATGTGGGAGACATATGAATTTCTAGATTCCTCTATTGGTTATTGATCAGAGAAGTGTCTCAGTCATGTCCGCATAATTCACGAATCGTAGGGAGACACACTTAAGGATTTGATGTTGTTTAGTAGATATGGAATGTAAGTAGGGAAACCGAATGTTGTTAGGAGTTTCGGATGGGATCCAGGATATCACGAGGAGATCCGGAATGGTCCGGAGAATAAGATTCATATAAGGAAAGTCCGATTCTAGAGTTCGGTAATGATTCCGATGTTTTCATCGGAGAGGTTCTAGAAGGGTCTAGAAGGTTCACTGGACCGGAAGGGGAATGGTCCATGAATGTGTCATGGTTATGTGGAATGATTGGATCATGTCCTAGGTCACTTTAGTTGGGAATTTGCGAGAGAGAAATAAAGCTCTAAATTGAAAGTCAAAAGGGAGGTTTGAAAAGTCAAACTGGAACAATAGTTTCCTAGTGGAAGAAGGAAATAGTCCTTCCTTCTATCCAACTTGGGTTTGGGTATGGATTCAAACTCCCCTCACCCAAGCTACCCTCCCTCTCATAAATAGAGGAGGAGGGCTGCCCCAAAGCACACAACACCAGCCCTCCCCACCCGTGTACCGCCAGCCGCCGCCGCGCCGCCGTCGGCCCGTCGCCGTCGCCATAGCCGCCGCCGACACCTCCTCCTCCTCTCCGGCCTTCTAAACCTAGATCACTGAAAACCCTAGATCCACCATAACTCGCATCGGCTTAGGCTAAGCCCTGCGGGATCTTCCCTCTACTTCCGACACCACGCCGTCGTGCTGCCGGAATCGCGAGGGGAGAACTACAACCTCCGCTGCCTGCTAGAACAAGGGAGAGGAAGGTCTTCATCGAGTACCGAACGTGTGACCGACTGCGGAAGCGCTGCCGGAACGCAGCGCCGGAAGGATTGTCTACGCGATCTTGAGATCGGCAAGTGTACGACTACATCATCCACGAGAATCTGCTCTCGTTAAACGCTTTGGAATCTTCGAGGGTGAGTACTCTAATCGACTCGTTGCTTCAATCTAGTAGATAGATCTTGGCTTGTTTGTATGCATGTGGTAGAAATTTTTTGTTTTCCATGCTACGAACCCCTACATTCAATGCAAGAGCTGCGCACATGAGTTTTCATTAGAGATTGCCATTGAGCAAAAGTAGTAGATGCTTCAAGCTTAGGTGGGTCGCCTCTATTGTATACATGAGGGTGAGGGATTGGAGGGTCGGGAGAGTACCATGAATCACGGTGCTCACCCTTCCCACCATCATTTTGTGTGGAGGAATTAGTGTTGTCTTGTTTACCCCCCCCCCCCCCCACCACCACCACCACCATCATACCCTCGGGGGATACCGGAGCATTCCCTTTAGGTAAAACAGATGGAGGCTCCTCTTGAGGAGAGGGGGATGATGAGCCACATTTGTCTTTAAGAAGTTGCTCAAGCATTTTCTTGACTTTGTTGACCAAGGAAGAGCTCAATCTTGTTTCCAAGTTTTTGAGATCTTCCATGGTCACCGTGGTGTGCTCACCACCACCTTCCCCATCGTGGCTACCCATATTCTCTTAGGCGGTAAAGCCCAAATAAAGAGCCGAGGCTCTGATACCAATTGAAAGGATCGTATGGGCACCTAGAGGGGGGGTGAATAGGTGCTACTTCAAATTTTCTTATTTTTCAATTTAGGGTTTGACAAGAAAGGTAAATTCTCTAGATTATGCAACTATGGTGAATTAACCTATATGTCAACCAAACAGCAACTAACACAACACTAAGCAAGAACAAGTAAGTAAAGTGCGGTAAAGGATAGAAGTAACCAAAGTGGTGGACACGGAGACACAAGGATTTGTTTCCCGTAGTTCCTTCCTTTTGAGGGGAAGTACGTCTACGTTTGGAGAGGGGGTGGTTTCAAACCACCAACGCCACGAGAGGCCTCCCTTGTTCTCCGATGAACCTCACCCCAGGGGGATCGATTCACCTTCCACTATATCGGCAACCTTCGAGGTGGAAGCCAGCACCTTTACAACAAGTTCAGGGCACACATCCATAACTTAATTGGAGGCTCCCAAATACAAGCAAGCTGTCAAAAAAATCAAAGACAAGCTTGTAAGAACCAAATCAAAGTTAGGGTTTCCAAAGAAACACTAGAGCTTGGGGGCCCTCAAGTGAATGAGGGGGAAATGAAGATCTCTCTTGGTGAAGCTGTAGATCAAGGCCTCCTCCTTCGATTCTCCAAAGATCAATGACTTTGGATGGTTGGATGGAGAGATCTTGTAGATTTGGTGGATCTAATGGAGTTTGTGTTCTAGAGCAGCTCGAGCCACTGGAGGAAGGGGATAAGGGTCCCTATTTATAGGCAGGCCCTTCCACGAACCGTTTTCTGGCCGTTGGAGAAGAACCTGACTAGAGACTCCGGTCTACACCAGAGATTCCGGCATGTCTCCGGTCTAGCCTCCGGACCGCCCTTCTGAATGACCAGGGACAGGTATGACCCAGCAGGGCCGGAGACTCCGGTCCTCCAGCACCGGAGACTCCGGTCTGAGCCAAGACCGGAGATTCCGAAGAAGCCTTCGGACCTTGCTCCACACCCCCATATAGAATGTCCCAGCCATGATTCTGAAGCCTCCACTGGGGACACATCCGGAAAGTCTGGACCACACCAGAGACTCCGGTTTAGGCAGACCGGAGACTCCGGTCTGGAATTTCCAGAACTATATCACTCTTGTAGGAATCTTTCCAAAGTGTGGGGTTACTTTTCACTTATCATAATACCATCCTGTGGACAGTGACAAGCTGTAAAATGATCTACTTGTTGTTAACGAACACCAAAAGTGATTATGACAATAAATGTCCTTTCACCGGCGCCACCTCGATCGTCCAGCCACCACCTCAGAAGCCACCTGTCATCGTCGCCAC
The DNA here is from genome assembly GCA_916181665.1 of Avena sativa. Taxonomy (NCBI): domain Eukaryota; kingdom Viridiplantae; phylum Streptophyta; class Magnoliopsida; order Poales; family Poaceae; genus Avena; species Avena sativa. The sequence goes on along the minus strand of OV702283.1, from coordinate 410,755,805 downwards.
CACCAGTTGCCACCAATAACTGTTGGGAGCGTGTGGGCCGCCCCAAGGCGAAGCCGTCGCAACGCTACTGCCATCGCCCCCGCCACCACCATCACCACATGGCGGCAACAACGATGATGATGAAGAATTTGTCAACGTCGACGACTACATCAACACCGGCGCCGGCATAGGATTGTACATGCCTGCTGTGGATGAAGAACCCTTTGTCGCTCGCGAGGGTCAAGGTGGGTGTCCCACTACATGCACACAACGCCTGGTCTTCCATGGTTTATCTCAACAGACGCCTCCGGACGATGATCAACAGGAGAAACCTGTTGGATTTGTCTTTAGCCCTGGCACACTCCAAAAGGCGGTCGTTGAGCACTTAGCATTCCCAGTGGAGGAGCCTGCTCAGAAGACGAATAAGCATAGGAAGATAGGTAAGAAATACGAGAGCCAACCTCCTCCGGAGAGGATCTGGGCTAAGGATGACGTCATACCAGCCCGCGAGGATGGCTTGCCCAGGATACATATAGCGGGTGAAGCGATACTGACTCCGGAGCTGCTTCGCCTTGCTCATGGACATATGATCGCTTTGAGTGATAGTATCAAGACACTAGAGGGCATTCTTCTTAAAGACAAAGATCCAAATTACTTGGTTTTCACTGTCAAGGTGCCATCGAACATGGACTTCGTCCATGAAGCCCCCGCGGACGTGTTCTTCGTACGAGGACGTCTTCAAGCTGTTTCTCTCGAAATGGCTGGACTATAACATGGTCCGCCTATTCGCTCTCAATCTGGCGATGAAGACCAAGAGAGAGCAAACCCCCTACATCGCGATAGTGGATCCCTACTACATGCGTGATAGCTAGTTGAGGGAAGGATCAGAGACACGTGCCAAGGCGACGGCGTACCTCGAGAAGTTCATAGTGGACCACAAGAGGACAAACACGCTTCTTTTGCCTTTCTTTCCCGAGTAAGTACACACACACCCTAGCATTGGTAACTTAGGCTTTCTTATAGCTTTCTTCCTTTGCCCTTTTCCAACATCCCGTTTCAATCGTGTTGTGCAGAGACAAATACTGCACAGTCATCATCATTTCCACAAAGTACTCGATAGCATCGTATTTCGACTCGGCGAGTGAGAAGAAGAAAGACTACACCGGAATAAGGAGTGTTCTAAATGAGGCTCTCGAGGGCTACGCTAGAAAGGTATTCCCCTTCGTCAACAAGGGGGAATGTATCAAGGATGACAAGCAGTTGTTCAAGCACGTGCTCGAGTTCCCCTGAGTCAAGGAGCCGACTACTGGTGGCGCCAAGGAGGCCTTCTACGCCATGCATCACCTTAAAGGGTTTGTCCGGGATTGCCAGAACCTAACTCTCCATGCAGTCTCCGAGCATGGGCCAAAAATTTGGCGTGAAGCGACGAAGATGATCTTAGAGAAGATTTCATCGCATCTAGGTTAAGTTGTCGGAAATCATTGTGGAAGATGTCAACACAAGGGGAGGGATCCTAAAACACAACAAAGGGTTGACTAAGAGGGAGATTGAAAATATTCTTTGTAAGCAGGGTGACAACAAGACGTGGATGATGAAGGATGGCTATCTACCATTCCCGAAGCCGAGCGTTAGCAGTTCTCAACAATGATCGATTTGTGCACCTAGAATTATCATAGATGTTTGTGTGTAGTGTTGTGTCACAAACTATATACTACTGTGGTCGTATGTTGTAAACTTCACTATTGTGGTTGTTGTCGTCAAAGTTCTATGATTGTGATCGATGTGCTATATTCTATGTTTACTGATCTTTTGCTTTAGTTTATGTGAACATATATCCATGTGAACCAATTTAGTTCTTTCTGTTGCATGATTTACTAATATGCCTTATCTATAGCGATGACGAAATGGTATGTGGTGTACAAGGGTTGGGTTCCATGAGTCTACGATGAGTGGGAGGACTATCAGAAATAGGTGAACAAGTTTAGCGGCAACAGCTACAAAGGATACGCGACTCGAGAGGAGGCGGTAGCCAAGTGGAGGAACCACCTGTGGAAGGAGAATCAGATGAAGATATTGCTAGTGCTCTTGCTCTTGCTCACCGTTATCACAGCTGTATTCTGTTTGATTCTAGTGTAGGCGGTGAACACTTCATTTGTAATGTGATGAGATGGTGAAGTTTGTACCAAACACTTGTATAAATATTCACCACCTTTGACTTGTATTGTAATATGATGACCACTTGTCTACCTCGATCGGGCTCTATGGCACTATATTCGTGTTTGTATTATATTTGTTTTCATATACTAAGTCAAATATACTATTTATGTATAATACTGTATATTTAGACAAGTATAGTTTTTTCAATACCTGATATTCAAACCAGTGGCGCATCTTTTTTACCTTCTGTGGCGCATAGCACTTTAGTGGCGCATCTTCCAGAATGCGCCACTAAACAGAGTCCTGTGGCGCATCCGCCAGAATGCGCCACAGAAGTATCATGACTTCTGTGGCGCATTTAGAAATGCACCATAGAAGGTTTCATCAGTGGCGATGTAATAGTGGCGTCCCTGATATGCGCCACAGAAGCCCAATATCGATGCGTCACTGATGAATGATTTCCTAGTAGTGTGGGAGGCGGCCGGAGGGGCCACACCCTGCCCAGGTGCGGGTCCACCCTAGCCTGCGCCTAGGGGGTGGTGGCCCTCTGGCACCTCTCCATCTCCCCTTCTGGCTTCGTGACACCCACGGTAAAATATTGACTTTGGATTTTGTCCTGTCCAATTCCGAGAATATTGATTTTCTGCCTTTCTGGAACAAAAACAGAAGAAAACAGGCAACTGGCAGTGTGGCAACTTGTTAATAGGTTAGTTCCAGAAAAGATATAAAAACACCTCAAAGTGTAGACAAAGCAAAGCAAAGTAGATACTAAACAAGCATGGAGCATCAGAAATTGTAGATACGTTTCCGACGTATTAGATACCCACACCGCCGCCATTATCGATCCAGCCCCATCCGCAACCAGCATACATCCTGCAAAGGTGAAGAGGGTGGCCAATCCCAAGGCTATGCCGACCGGTAAGAAGGAGCAGACAACTGAGGAGCAGGCGGAGTAGAATAGGAAGCGCACTGTCCATCGTGCTTAGGTGAAGGAAAGGAAGGAGGAAGCACTATCCGCCCTTGCAAGGTACAAGCACGTCGAGGTCGTCGCCAACATGTGGGCTAAGTCTAACGCCGAAGCCACCGCCTCTGGTATAGCCTCCTAGGCCCTTCTTTTCCTCCACAACCCTGACGCGCTGGAAGTCTTGTCAATGGCTGGATCGAGCATCGTCCCAGGTGCATTGTCCACGAGCTTGATGACCTTGGCCATCGCGCAGCCGCCATTACATGCAGGCTCGCCCACTGCTGTTGCCGTCACACACGACCAATCGCATTCCCGGCTGGGCAGGTCAAGAGCGATGTCGTCGGATGAGCCTGCACCACTGGCAGCCACATCCATCGACATGAACCGCACCCTAGGCTCCGGCAACATAGCGCAACAACACAGCAAGGGGCACCGCGGGATCCCCGCAGCGATCATGTGTACGCCCTGCGAACTGTTCGACGATTTGCCGCATCGGTTCTCGTCTAGGGAAGAGGATGACGAGGTCGTGCTGCATGAAAGGATCTGCGAGGCCACAACCATGAATGACCACTGCGATGATGAGGAAGTCACCATGTCCGCCTTCGACATCGGGGCAGATCCATTTTTTGGGCCCGTGTCAGGGTAGAATATCTTTGGCAACAACTCCATGGATGTGGATGAAGACGATGACAGTGTTGAGCCTACCATGGCGGGACGATAAAAAAGAAGAGCCAAAGGATCGACGGGTACACTGTCAAGGAGGACAAGATCCTTTGTGAGGTGTGGATGGCAATTGGACAAGATCCAATTGCTAGTAGTGAGCAAAAGGGCTCGACATATTGGTGGTGCATCTTCAAGTTCTACTACGAGCACAAGAAGTTCAAGCCCTACTGCATCCGTAGCGACCACAATGGCACCTCTCTTCAAAAGAGATGGGGTTTCATCATTGTCGAGTGTAACAAGTTTTGTGGTGCATATGAGAATGTGGTATGTCGCCCCGTGAGCTTTACCAACATTGGAGACACGGTAATGGCTAGGCCATTCTTGCATCTACATTGTACATATGTCCTATTTGCAATTGTTGCATAATTGCGATTTTCTTCCTTTTGTGTAGGTGACCCAAGCCATGGAGTACTTCAAATAGGAGTACGGCAAGAAGCCATTCACCTTGCCCATTGTTGGATGAAGATCAAGAAATGCCCAAAGTGATAAACAAGCTTTGTGCTCTACAAAAAGAGTATCGGAGGCTCGAGGAATCATGGGAGTGAGTCGAATGTCACCGGCCTTGACGATGGTGAACCAAGCACAGGCGCCCCGCACAATAGTCGTGCCCTTCGGCCAAGAGGCCACGAGGCCAGCAAGCAAGACCTCCAACGCCAAGCCACCACACTTGCATTGCAAGAGACCTTGAAAGGGTTGCTTGCGGAGAAGGACAAGGCAAATGCCGAGAGGGAGGGGAGGCGCCACCTAGAGAAAGAGGCCACCACTGGTTGCTTCGTTGACCACACAAAGAGAGCTCTTGAGGTGGAAGAGACCAATGCCCGATTAAGGGCCAAGGAGGCCGAGGCCAAGATCATGGCCGAGGAGACCAAGCTCATGATGATGGTCGCCAAGTGTTATCTCATCGATGATCTATTGCTATGAGATCTACCATTTTTGCGTATTTTCTACCAAACTCATGTTATTTTGCACTATAATTCGGTACTATGGCCTTTAAAATATGATATTTGGTATTGGTAATTTGTGATAATGTATTTTCTATTTTTGTTGTCAATTGACAAAATCTATTGCCAATTGGTTAAATATTTGAAAAAAAGTCAGCTGGTCGTGTCGGGCCAGAATGGGTCGAGCCCGCTGGGCACCCCTGATACAAATGGATAATGACTAAAATAGTTGTTTCCGTGTCTGTGTGGGCCAGTATGATTTGTGCGGTATTCGAAATGGGTCGGTCTGGTAGAGATGTCCTTACTATTCCGGGTTTCTACATTGTGTTGGCATTGAGGATATTGGTGTTTTCTTATCCATTATTACTTTTGCTTCGCCCCCCTTCCCTCCTTCTTTTCAAATTTTGACAAACAAAAACTTATACCAATTGTTTAGAGGACTGTACGAACCCACCCGGAGTCCGTATGGTTCTCTTAGACGTATACTCATGTGTCTGCGGAAGGCGAAAATCGGAAGCTATATAACAGCAACAACAAAATATTTAAATAAGATATGTAAAGACTTAGATCGCGATAATGGGAGGTGGAATCAGCCGGCCGAAACGTGGATTATATCCAGTTCAACAGAGTACATATATACAAAGATATACATGGCCTCGATATGGGTTTCGACGGATAAAAAATAAAACGATCCATGCAGCTTAAGTTTAAGGAGGGACCTCATCCATTATTTACAACCATGCATGAACACGTATATGAGCTTTTCCCAGTTTTTTTTTTTCTGAGAATACTTTTGCATTGCATTGATAAATGTAGGTCAGCAATTGGGCCAAGGAGCAGAGCGAGCAGATGGGGTTGTACGCATCAGTCCACCGCAGCCGTCTCTCCCGTCTCGACTCTGATCTTCGCTCATAAATAGGACACCGCCACCTAACCTCGCCGAAACCCCCACCATTCCAAATCAGATCGAATCGAATCGAATCCATTTCCGTTTTCCTCGTCTCTCTGTCGGCCAGCCTGGCATAACCGCCGCCTCGGCCTCCACACCCGTCCCAACCAACTCGGTGGCCATGGAGGCGAACGGAGGAGGTGAAGGGCTGGAGGCTGAGCTAGCCATGGTGGTGTCGTCCCACGGCGACGGTTTGGTGGCATGGGTCCCTGCTCAGGCCCTGACGCAGAACGGAGAAAGAGCCGCGATTGCCGCGGCGCTGGCGCAGGACGCGTGGATTCCCGCTGAGGCCGCATGGTGTACCGGATGGATTCCCGCGCCGGGCATGGTGGTGGTGATGGATGACCACGACGCGCTGGACATGGCGGTCTCGTACGGATGGATCCACCCCTCTGTGGCCTTGCGCATGGAGCTCGAACGGGCCGTGGAGCCGCGGAATCTACTGGACAACATGGAGGCGGCATGGGTATCCACGGGCAACATGGCCCTCGACCTGGCCTTGCTCTGCTTGCCGGCCCGAGAGATCGCCCGCTGCCGCATGGTCTGCAGGCTGTGGCGCGACATCACCAGCACGGAGGCCTTCCGCCTCGACCACCAGAAGCACCACTTCCGGACGCCCATGCCGCTCTTCTTCTTCCTGGACCCCAAGCTCGTCCGCCTGAACCTCCGCGCCGTCGACATCCGCAACCGCGTGTCCCGGCCGGTTATTCGCTACACCCGCCCCTCCAACCACGAGGCGTTGAGTATCCACGGCTCAAGCGCTGGCATCCTCCTCCTCTCCTCCGGCCATAGGCTCTATGCCTGCAACCCTTGCACGCGCCGCTGGGCGCGCCTCCCGCCGATCCACGTCGACAACGACATCATCGGCTTCTACGTGACTGGCCGCGAAGATTTTGAGTGCCACGTGCTGTACCACGACCGCGCGCGCGAGGAGTCTGATTGCGTCTACTGGATCTGTACACATGGCACGGCCGCGCCGGCGTGGAGATGCATTGGTCGTCCAGGGCCCGACAAGCAGATTGATCTTGTGCTGGGCAGGGGGATTGCTCCTTCTTGCAAGATCCCTCCCGTCTTCTTCTGCGACTACCTGCACTGGCCGCCCAAGGCTGCCCTGGACAACAGCGACGTACTCGTGTTCGACACGCGCAGGCGCAAAGAGTACTTCATCCAGATTCCTCCTCCAAGCATCCAAGTGGGCGGCGAGGACGTTCCCGTCGTGGGCCGCCAGGTGTTTGAGATCGACCAGCACATCGCCATGACCGCCATCTCATTGTCCACGGCAACAGTCGATGTTTGGGTCCGAAGCAACATTACCGAAATCTGGAGCCGCCTGTACAGCATCCGTGTGCCGGTGGAGGAAATCAACCGTAACAACAGCTGCCATCACAATGCCAGCGTGTTCGCCGTAGCCCATGACCGGAATGATCTGGTGCAGTGCCCGAGCATCCTGCTGCAGTGCGACGCCCTAGGAGATGAGCTCCAGAGGTACGAGCTTGCTGACCACCGGACCTCCCTCTCCGGACACACTCTCGAAGAAAGCCTCCTTCTACATCCCGACATTCTCCCGGTGCAGGACACAGATGCTGTTGATGGTGACCCGCCTTTCTTTCAAAACTGAATCTCCATCTGCTTCCCATGGTCCTACCATCAAGACAGTGTGATTCAGATTGCAGTGGCTCCATCTGACTCTAAATGCTGTGCTTCTGAACTTTCTGCACATTGCTGTGTTTCAGACTTGCCAGCATTTTTGTTTGTGACAATTGCTAGTAGAATTTGTGATGATTCTAACTGAATTTGTGATGATCCGAATCATTTGGTAACTTTCCCAGGCTACGAAATTTTATGTACCGACTGCTTGTGGTTGCCTTCTTGTCTCTCCATTCAATTGGTAGTTGAATCGTGGGAATAACTGTGTCCTCTCTTTTACTACCTGCTTATGAGATGCTTTCAAGTGTGGATGAAAAAATTGAGAATGCTTTGAACCTTGAATTGCTTACTATCCTATATGCCTGGTTTCTTCTTTCTGTTTTATCTGCCATGCCCGCCTGTGTGCATGTACTTATGTCACTGCGTGTTTTGAGAAGACAATAATGTATTGGTCTGAAAATAGAGATAGTGGTCTAAGCATTGTGGTTCATGCATGTTCTAGGCTAAACCGTTCTTCTAAGCACTTGTAGGTTGTCAGTTTGTGATCTTCCAGACTTTCAGAATTTCATTATCTAACTGCTTTGTGTTTACCTTCACAATTGGTAATTGAATGTATGAAAATAACTATGTGATGGCAGACTTCTCTTGTTTATAAGATCCTTCAAAATAAATATTGGACAAATAGTATCAGTATGACCTGCTCTCCAGATACTCCTGTAAAATTTACAAGTGCCTACAATCATACTATGAAACTCTTAATCATCTTGTCATCTACTTGATTAAGCAATGCTAGGATGTGTTAAATAGCCTGAAGGCGGACTTCTCTATGCTTTTCAAGTGTTGGACCAATAGTCTCAAGCGTACCTGCTCTCCAAATACTTGTGTAAAATTTGCAAGCGCCTGCAAATCATACTCTGAAACTCTGAATAATCTTGTCATCCACTTTTTCTTTCTATGTATGTCTGTGGCAAACATTCTTCATTTGCTTTGGATGTTCTCCTTTCCTCCTTTGGTCAGGCCATAGAGGCACACCGGCGTGCTGCTAGCAGGTGATTCATGCTTTTGACTTGTGCCATTTCTATATATAACGCTGCCTCTCCGAGGCTGTTAGTAAGAGAGCCACACATAGGTGCTAAGATAAGGTTTCTGTAAAATATTTTACAGTTTTGTCTCCAAAGCCAAGCTCTTCACGTTAAGACAATCTGCTGCAAGTTATAAGAAGTAACCTTGTATCATCATAACTCATACATGTATGATGGCGTATTAGTTTACATTGATCATAAAACTGTGGTAGTTGAACAGTGGGAACAGCTGTGTCTTCTCTGTTAGCAGGGGCGGAGCTCCCAGTAGGGCAAGGTTGATTTTTGGCGAAAAACTACATATATTGTTAGTACTTGCTTATGAGATGATTTCAAGCGTGGATGAATATTATCAGGTCTGACAAGTTCTCCAGTACGTGTAATGATGTTTAAATCTTTTGAGAAATGTTGAACCTTGAATCGCTTGCAAGTCCATATGCCTGGTTTCATCTTACTATCCGCCACCATGCCTGCATGTTTGTAAGAAAAGATAATAATGTACTGGTATCAAAATAGAGAATAGGTATTGTCTTTACTTCTAATAAGCACTGCGGTCCATGCATGTTTTATAGATTAGACCGTGCTTCTGAACATTTGTAGATTGTGAGTTTGTGGTCTTCCAGACTTTCAGCATTTCATTATCCAGCATTTCATTTGAATGTGGGATAATAACTATGTGATGGCAGACTTCTTTGTTTATAAGATGCCTTTGAAGTGTTGGACAAAGAGTATCAGGTATCACCTGCTCTCCAGATACTTGTGTAAAATCTGCAAGTGCCTGCAATCATACTACGTACAAAACTCTGAATAATCTTGCTTTCTTTTTAGTATACTGAATAATCTTGTGGAAGTCATATATTCGACTAAGCAATGTTAGGATGCCTTAAACAGACTGATAAATTTTTTCTTTCTATGTCTGTAGTAAACGTTCTTCCTTTGGTAAGGCCACAGAAGCACATGGCATGCTGCTAGTAGGTATTTCATGCTTTTTTTAATTAAAGAAGTAGAGATGTCTACTGTATAGTTACAGCAGTCCTGAGTCTTGTGGAGGGATTTCAGTGATGCACATCCTCGGCGCAACCTGGCTAGTGAGAGGTAAAAAGAGAAGCAATGCCTGTGCAAAAACTGTTTGGATGGTTTGGCCGGTTTCCCCTGGTCCAGTTTTTTGTACAGTACTAGTTTGAAAGTTTTGATTGGAGATGTGACAGTAAATGAACCAAGGCTCCAGCAGCTGGTTTCCACGGTTTCACCGGTTTGTGTTTGCCCTAACCTAAAGAGAAGGAAAAAACTGTAAACTTGACACACTAGGTCGATAGAACAGTAGCCCAGATCAGAAGCTTTGCTTGCAGTTTCCCGGAACCAGAGTCTGATGTCTTGGGCAGTTCCTCGGAACAGTTGTGCGCGGGCTGTGTGAATGGTGTTGAACACCAAGTACCTTGATCCCCAAAGCCCCAGCAGGCGCGCCACGTAGCATACCTGCAAAGTCTGAAGTCTCTGAACCTGTAACTTCCTGTCCTTTTTGAACAAACTCCGGGATGGTGATTGATCTTCTGGCCAGATCATGGGGTCCAAACTTCGTCCAAACGCAGTTGGATTGTTCGCAGTGTAGAGCGATGTGGTGAACAGTTTTCCCTAGTGCTGGGCAGATACCGCATCCGGCATTGGTACTCCATTTCTTATTGACCATGTTTTCCCTAGTGTTCAGTCTCCCGCGACAGGCTAGCCAGAGGAAAAAACTTTGTGTCCGTTTGGGATGACAGACCAACCAGCGGTTAACCATGGTGTCTCCGTGATCGTTGAATAGGTAGTAGTAGAAGGCAGCGGTCGAGGGGCCCTTTCCTGTTGTTACCATTTTTCTGCTGTCACTGTCAGTGTTAAGCTGCACCGTGCCGTCTTGCAGAGAGGTGAGCAGGAGATCAGGCTGGTGCCGTGCAGTCTGGGATAGGGGTAGCAGGAGATCAGTTAGCCAACTGAAACTCTCGCTATTCTGTCGTTGCGAGGCAACGGTGCAATGCAGATCAGTTGGCCAACTGAAACACGGCCGAGATCCACCTGACAGAAGCTTGGACGCAAGGTGTGCCATGAGGGCTTGGTTGTGCAGATGGTACAGATTATGAATCTCTCAGTCTACCATGAGGGCTTGGTTGTTTTTCCAGAAGAAAGCCATGCGTAGCTTGCCAACAGCTTCAATGCTTGCCTTGTCCCATTCAGTGCATGCCATAAAGAAGTTCAGAATTGCAGAGAGGACAGGGTCTACCATCTCAACCCTGCCCCAGTGCCCCCGGCAGTCAACAATCTTGGAATCCTGCCGGGTAAGCGCCCATCAACACGTTGAGTCACTGTCTGAAGCAAAAGATCTTGAGATATTAGTGCCCATAGATAGAGGAAGACCCAGTTACGTGCATGGAAGCGATGTGATCGGGCAACGCGGCATCGCTGCTACCTCAGCTGACAGCAGATCATGTTGTGCCATTTCTGCATGTAATCCTGCCTGCCCAAGGCTTGTTCGGCTTGACAGTGCTAGTTAGTAAGAGAGCCAGCCACACATAGGTGCTTAGATAAGAGGTTTCTGAAATTTCTTGTTACAGTTTTGCATTGAGAAGCCAAGTTCTTCACGGTGAAACTATCTGTTTTATCATCGTAGTTTACATTTCCCATGAAACTGTGTTAATTACTACCAATGTAAATTAGGATTCAGTAAATTATGTGGTTACATGATATATTTGGATTAAATTAGGTGATTATAATGATATTTTGCATCATCTTGCATAATATGATTATTGAAAATGAGCGAGACATGTCAGAGAACTATCGGTACATCTCAAATGAAGAACCTGTTCAGCCCGAGCATGAGCAAAATGAATTTAGAAATTCCTCGAAATGCACTGAAACATCGAGAGAAAGGAGATTTTTTTATAAGGAGTATATATTTATATCCCGAAGATACCAAATACATTCAGCCTCTGTAGCAACACAGTTCCCTAACAACAATACAAATGCACAAAGCCAAAAAATTGAATTACAGAAAAGAAAAATCATCTATAATGATCCATTCTGTGTAGCAGCAGTACTAACACCACCAAAACAGCACGAGAAGTCCAGTTTCTCTAATAGCGACGTCTCTAAGAAGGAAATGTTGCACAAGCTTCGTCGTCGCTCGATCATAGATCATATGTTTTCACCCTGGAGAAAATCAACGCTCACAAAACAATGCATTTAACAAGGTCATTACCAGACACAACCAATTAAGGGAAGACCTTGGATTTTCACCCTACAAGATAGGACTTTGAACTTCTCATGTGTCGTCTCCTCCACTTGTCGATGTCGCTGCTAGGAGCAATGAATCACCAAGTCAGGCCCTCATTGACACAAATACTCGAACCACCATTGTTAGTCCTCAAATCTCGGCTTTCATGACATTCCCACCTCTGACTTCACCATGGATCAAAATGCGTGTCCCATGATGGTAACAGACAGCAGAGCTTTGCAACGCTCTCTCTGAAACCAAATGGTCAGTAAAAACCACGGGTGCGCATGACCGAATCCCATTCGATACAGAAAAGTTTAGGCATGAGGCGCCGATGGGATTTCTCCAGAGGAGCCTTTCGAACTCGACACTTCCTCCTGATGGACGAGGGCAGGCATCAAACAGATATTCGTCTTGGTGCGAGAGGAATCCAAGGACCGTCCGCATTATTCATGCTGATCTAGTAGCCCCCATGCCGCAAGCCAGTTGAAACCACCACAAGCAGCCCATAGCGCTCAACGAGCACCTCCAACACCACCCGCACCTCGCGGAGAAGAACACGCCGCTTCCACCTACCACCGATCGGACCGCAGGCGCCGCCAACACCATAGTTCACATGGGCACCAAGCAGCCGACGACTACAAGCACACGCACCTAGGACCAGCCACCATGCTGCCATCGAGGCTGCCAAACCACGGGATCCCCGGGTCATCGCCCCGACGCCCGTCTCCGCGGAGATCCTTGGGCCGCCTCCCCGGCTACCTTCTCCTTCAGCCACGACTTGTCGTCTAGGGCCATCGCGCGATGGGATGAGATCCCGCTGCCTCCATTAGCCGCACGGTTTTTGCCGGCAGCGGCGGGATGGGCGGAGGTGGATATGGGGGAGTGGCGGTGAAGGCTAGGGTTTGGCCCGAGCCGCTCCCCCGGGAACGACGTGAGGCCGTTCTTCTAGCATTCAAGAATTTTATGTATGCATGCCGAGAACAAGGAGATGCATACTCAGCTCCAATATGATGTTGTTAAGCATGACTGGCCCATCCACAACGCTTCTTAGTTTCTCTTTTACCATTCTCTTTAATTCATACGGACCTAGGAGTGTTTGGTTTTGAACCGTTTAATTTATTACATATGTTAATTTGGTTTATAATATTGAATAATTTGTTTTAAACATTGAATAATTTAGGTTATATCCGCTTATGTTTGGTTCAAATGTTTTTTTGACAAGTTAAGTATAGGAGATCGACTAGAAACTGTTTTTCTTAATAGGAGCAAATACAGGAATTTAAGGGATAAATATGCTTTTACTTCGGAGGAGAGAGGAATATACAAATCTCTCTCCTCCGACATTTTTGTTTTGTTTTTTATTTATTGAGAGTAGTCTCCTCCGATAGCTAGGTCAAGACTAAAAATGGTTTCTCGAGTGTCGACTATACTTTTTTTTAGATTGTCCAGTTCCTCTTTTAGAGGGTCGCACTGCCCAGTTGCAACTTAATAAAGTCAGGTCCATTATTAGTTGGTCAGTTTCGGCCTTGGGCCGTGCAGCCTAAAGATTTGACATACGGACTGGATCATGCCCAACAGACTTTTCTGGTCGAACCACGCGCTTTGCCAGCCCATCTGGCGAGGATGCCTTGGCAGCGAAGCACCATTTCCTTTCTTTTCCAGCTGGATCTCCATTGACGCCATACCTTTTTTTTCTTCTCTACCTGCCTTCGTCGCTTTGCTTCGTCCCCTCCAACACCGCGGAGGCAACCAAGTCTACTCCACGTCCACGCCCCAATTCCCCCCCACCCCCCTGCCTCCTCCGCCGCCGTCGCCTACAACTCGGCGCCCCCGGCCGCCGCCATGATGAAGGACAAGATGAAGGATCTCATGAAGAAGGTCACCTCCTCCTCCGCCCCATCCTTCAAGGGCCCCTCCCACGTCCTCGGCTCCGGTCCCTCCCCTTCCGCCTCCGCCTCCTCCTCCCGCCCCTCCAACCCTAACCCTAACCCCAGGCCCGCCCCCAAGCAGCAGCCCTCACGCCCAGCCGGGCCCTCCGATTTCACCCCCTTCACCCCGCTCGTCTCCTCCTCCCGCCGCCCAGATGCAATCGGCGGCGACACCGTCGCGTGCCCCAACTGCGGCGACGCCTTCTCCTCCGAGAACGCCGTCTCCGAGCACCTCGACGGATGCCTCGCGGCGGCCGGTGGCGCCCGCTCGCGCGCGGCCGCGTACCTCGCAGGCAACCCGCCCGCGGCCGCCGTCGAGGTGGTGAAGAAGCTGCTCGGGAACCTGCTCAACGAGCCCGGCAACGACAAGTACAGGAGGGTCAGGCTCGGAAACCCTAGGATCAAGGAGGCCGTGGCGGACAGGGAGGGCGGGCTGGAGCTCTTCGAGGCGGTGGGGTTCACCATCGGGGATGAGAATGGGGAGCTCTTTGCGGTGATGGACACGACGCCTGACGACGCCAGGCTTGGCGGGATCAGGCAGGCTGTGCTCCTACTTGAGAGGTCCCATCCTTCCGCACCGCTACAGACTCCGGTGGAGGCAGCGTCCAAGGAGAGTTGCCGCAGTGGAGTCGACGAGGAAAAGGAGGTTAACAAGATTGTTGATCGGCAGGTGAGCACGTCTCTCATTCGCTAGTCTATTAATTTGTCATCTCAATGGTTTTCCATCAATGGATTGAACTGCAATGGTTGTTTGGTTTGTTCACATTACAGTATTGTGGGTATGCTCATTCTAGATTTCTTTTGTGTGAATATACTAGTAGTAAGCAATATTTGAGAACTAGATTTGTTTTATACCATAGATCATTAACAGGGAAAGCTAGCATAGACATAGATATAAATTGAAATCATCACTAGATTTCTCCAGCCATGTATTCAGATATAGGTATGTCTAATATTTAGCAACGTGGTACCATTTCTGTGAGATGTTGTTGAATCCCGTAAGACTTGCGCAGTTGTATATTAACATTATATGTTGGAGATCAGAAATGTAAGGAAGTACTTCAAGTATGATCCATCCTTCTTGTTTCACACTTGTATATTCCTGTTTGGGTACTGACCCATTTTCTGTATCTATGATTTTGAGTTCTTAAGTAAAATGAAGTTGCTTCATTTGTTCTAAACCTGTACTGTATATCTTGTCAATGTTCAATTGTTTTCGGAAACTACGTGAAATGATATATTTATACTGCTCTCTGAACCTTATAAAGAGAAACACTGCATAAGATATACATTTTTGCATAGGTTTTCTTTTAAAAAGTCATCTATTCAAAATTTTATGCAGCAATTTGTTCAAATTTAGTGTCGGTTCTTATTCCTAATTGAATATTAGCTGCAGATATTTGGACTTCTGTTTTTGTACAATGTGACCTTTGGGGATGAACGTATGTGTTCAGGTAACAGTGTTGCAACTTCCAACTGAAGAAGCTAAATTTATATGTCGCAGGCTCCCAGCCTGTACCTCCAAATATCTTGGAATAAGATACATGTAACAGTATCAGGGGCATACTTGAACTAAAACCACGTCAAGTATTTTGGAACGGAGGAGTTCCATTTATCATACATGTGTATAAAGCTTTCAGAAGTGTCAGATCCTTAGACTGTCACTGCCACCTATGACTTTGGTCTCTGGCTTTATCTTATTCATTGGTATAATGCCATGTCATCATTTGTTTATTTGTTTTTTCCTCAAATGGTGAATTTAGCAGTTACTGTAAGGTCATTTCTCGTCATACCTGCAACTTCAGCATGTAGGACTATGCACTGTGCTCCTTTTATATTCTGTTCTAGAATTGTTTCTCCATGATGTAGTTTGCTGTTTCTCTCAGTTCTATCTCGTTAGAACTGTTACTTACTGAACTTGCATGACAACTTCGCAGATCCGGGTATTCTTCAATGTCCCTGGAAGTTCTGTTGCGGAAACTGACGCACCAGATTCTTTCTACCAACTGAGTAATGCGGAGGTATCGAAAGAGGCAAAGATGAGGAGGGAAAGGCTAGAACAATCTCGGTTGCTAATTCCGAAGTCATATAAGGAGAAGCAGGCACTGGCTGCTCGACAGAAGTACAAACAAGCAGTCATCCGAGTTCAGTTTCCTGATGGAGTAACTCTCCAGGGTGTATTCCTTCCAGCGGAAGCTACTGGTTCACTATATGAGGTATTTCTGCACCCCTGACCCCTATACTTGTTCTTCCTTATGATGTATCGCCTCGAGTATCATGTCTATTTAATCCAGAATGAGTTGATGATTTTTCTGTGGTATTTAATTTTTTGCAATTGGCATGATCGGTCAACTCTCCAAGTGTAATTAACCTAGTGGAATTTGTGAAGCACTTACCAGTCACCTTCGATGCATGATTTTCTGTTCCTCTGGATATAATATGAAGCTGACAAATTAATTGTCAAAGCTGTACCTTGGTAACTATGAGAAGTCTATAACATCACTTAATTGGGATTGGGGTGAGAAATCAGTAGATAAATATGTTCAATGATTTCACTGATCCGGACTCATTTTGGATCACATTATATCTCTTAACGCCAAGCTGGATGCAAGTGTGGGCAGGGCCAGGCTGACCCATTCTACTTGATTTGCTTGACGAAAAATCAGTTTCATACTATTAGAAAGTGAACCAGCAATTAAGTTCTTAACTAAGTGATATGACCCAGTGGGCTGACCCAGTGGGCTGATCCCAGTGGAATCCCTAACCTCAAGGATAGCATACAAGGAAACACCAGATTAGCAGTGCTATGGTTGTCAAATCAGCCTCACTGTATTAGAGGCTAGTGGATACGAATTAGTTTGTCTGATGATGTTACAGTGTAGGATAACGTACAAGGAAATACAGCAGTAACAGAGTTATTGTTGTCAAATCAGCTCTACTTCAGTAGAGTCTAGTGGGATATAAATTGCATGGTGTCATCCTGTGAACCCCACTGGCTATTCACATCCAATATCTAGATTCAGCATGCCTAGATGGGTTTCATCCTACATAGAATAAAATCTTTGACAAAGCTAAGCACATCCACTGTCCCACAGGGGGTATGTATTGTGAGTGCTGCTATTAAACCTTGCAGAATCCATTGACACCATGGGAATAAAACCTACTACTAGTGCCACACATTGTCTAGACTTCATGGTCATGTGTTTGTGAGTGCATATATCATGTATGTGCGTCTGTTGAATGTTGGTACAAAGTGTTGGCATACATATGCTAAGAGTGACCTTTTTCATTGCATGCACTCTTCTGGTCTTTGGATCAGGTTGTGCTGGAGCTTTCATGGCTGATAATAGTTATGACTTTATGAGCCATAGTGAAGTTACCAAATGCTAAATGGATGGCCTCATTGTAGTACCCTTAGACAGTATCAACTGGGCTTTCTTACATCCTGCTAATACCAGTTACTTTTGGTCACTATAGATTGCCCTTATATTTGTACAAGTCATGAAGTTGTTCCCATGCTTAATCTTATGTTGTTGCTTGTGCTACTCAACACTGTTTATTACTCCCTTCGTTCCTTAATATAAAATGTTTTGCAAGTCATTGACTTGCCAAAACGTCTTATATTTATGAACAGAGGAAGTAGTGTTTAGAGCAGTATTCTTGTAGCATTACATGTCCATGGCAATTACTGATGTTGCAGCATTGGGTTAATCTGTTGTTTTCTTTGATGTAGTTCGTTGCATCAGCTTTGAAGCAGCCAGGTTTGGAATTTGATCTTATCTGCCCAGCTCTCCCTAGGTCACGTGTGCTACCTCATTCTCCAAATGTAGGAGAGCGTGCACGCACGCTGCAAGATGAAGGCCTAGTGCCATCTGCTCTCCTCAAATTCAGGCCCAACGAGACTGATTCTGTTGTGTTCACCGGTTTGCTTGACAACCTTCTGGAAGCTAGTGAGCCATTTACAGCTGCATCATCTTGATTGTTGGACTGCCGATCTCCATTCCCTCCTCAATCTTCTGTTACATTGGACTTGACATTGTTGTAACTCACAGGAATACATGATTCTGCTACAGGATAGGTTGACGATAGGCTGGTACAGTGGTACATGTATTGTTTGGCAATTGTCATACCTTCATATGGTAAAAATCAAATACTCTGTACTACATATTGTCCGACCGTCAACTATGTCTGTGTGATGAGTGAGCTATGCAACTTGTACAATACATTAACTTCTCTTGATTTTTTTTTGATCTAAGAGCAATCGTTAACTCAATATCCTCACCTTGGGTGCACAGCACAGTTCATTGGTCCGAAATATCTTTGTTGCTGAAGATTATTTTACTTTTCAGTCGAAGCTTTCAGTGTTATGGGAAAACTGAATTATGTCTGTCAGACTTCCTACGTCTGTTTTTTTAACACTACTGCGAAATTTGCGCTGCTGTTTATCTTCGTATCTTCTTTTGACAGGGTTGAACGCAATTTTGCCCAGGCGCATCCCTGAACTATTCATTTTTTTGTAGAAAGGGAAAAATCTTTACCTAAATAAGAACATGCCTAGTTTTTTTTTTTTTTTGAGGGTTAAGAACATGACTAGTTAATTAGCGAAAAACAAAGCTAAAATTACAAGATCATGGCCAGACGAACAGCAACAACACAGGGCCTCTCACAGTCTCACCGCAAGCCCAATCGAGACCCGAGAACATGACTACTCGGGGTTTTATTTTTCAGTTGAGATTAACGGTCTCGGAAACCAGCTCTAACTAGGTAGGCCGACGATGAGGCCCAGGTCCATGTGTCCAGCAACTCATGGGAATTGTAGAACGAAGAGCTTTTCTTCCGTTAACAAATGCTGGTAGTACATTATTCTCAAAAAACAAATGCTGGTACGTGGAGCTAGTAGTAGAATCATGGCTAATAAATAAAGTAGTAGTAAAGCCTTTTGTGATTTCTTTTTCAAACAAAAGGTAATCATTACAGCAACAATTGTGCGCAAGTGTCTGTACGGACATCCATGGCTTCATGTGTCCACTTGCTTGTACTATGAGCTCACGCGCACCAAATCCACCAAGTTGGCCATAAACAACTCGGCCACGATCGCATCCCGCTTTGCAAACCCCTAATAATTGTTTTGCAGAGCATGTGTACGACTACCTACGGTTTAAGTAATCCCCAACTCGTAGCTGCTGCTAGCACACACACCCGCTTAGTTTACTGACCACGATGGTCTAAATCCGCTTAATAATCTGATCAATCAACGAGCCCAGCCAGCTCTCCGCTCGCGGATTATTGTCCCGGTTGCAAATTCTTTACGTGAACCAGAGGCTCTCGCGATCGCTTTACTTTACAGAGCGTGACGCCAACCAGCGCCTGTAGATTTGGTGCAGTTATGGCTGCTAAATAGAAGAAGAAAATCTTTGACCGCATCTCCTAGGCCATTTAATTACAATTAACTAGTTTTCAGTCAGCTTTGATTCGCTGTTCTAGGCCTCTAGGGTATCATTATCGGTTCTTCTTTATCTGCTAACCAATCCCATGCAACTTATTTGTACGGTCAGCACTCAGCAACTATGCACTGAGTACTACTCCCTTCGTCATGTAGTGGAGGTAGTTTTACAAAATTCATGCAGTTTCAAAACTTCTCTTCTTTTAGACGTGTTAGACTTAATCATAAAATTAATGCCCCTTTTTCCTCTCTACTTTTTACTCCATGCAGCCAAGAAATTAATTCTTGCATGCACCTTCACCAATACATGCGTCTAAACTCCTTGTTTTCATTGAGTAATTACGTTTAATAGGCGCCGAATAATTAATTGACCTATTTTCTCCCAACGAATTTGCATATTTTTGCACAAATCTAGCCCTAATCAGCGTTCACCTAAATTCCAACAATCTCTCTAAAACGCCCTCTAAACCGTGACGGAGGGAGTACTAGCATCGAACTCTGTTGTTTAATCAGGCATTTAACTTTCTCGATAAACATGGGCTGCATAATCGGGGGAGCACACGCCTTGCTGCGAAATATCTTGATTAGAAAGAAGATTTTGTGCCGTGCTTTATTGGGCACACACAAATATATATACTACAAGACTTCAATTACTCGTGGTGCACAAGCATCAGGACCCAGGGCAATCCTTTTATTCCAAAGTCCAAAGATATGACTTCTAGATAAATACAAATCTAGACAAATTTGTGACACTCATTCGGAAACGGAGGGATTTGTAATGATACAGTAGCTGATTGCACGATAGCCTTGTCGGCTATTACATGCGTTGGAGTATAAGAAAATCTTTGACCGACTCATTGATTTATCTCTCTGCCTTTAGTTCATTAATCAATCAGTTATTAATTTATTTTCAGTCAGCATTGTGTTTGCTTTTCCAAACCCTTTGTAATTAGGTCAACCTCTAGCTAGGTGTATTATCAACCACTCTTTTATCTGCTATCTAATCACATGCAACGTATATGCATGTACGCCATGATGCGAGTTTCTTTTTTTTATAAGATCACCATGATGCGAGCTTGTGGAACGTGAGCACCAGCTATATCGCATCGAACCTGTTGTTTAATCAGGCACTGAACTTTCATGAATAAGCATTGGCATAATTAGCGGGGCGACACACTTGGTGCAAACATTTTTGCGTGGAGAGAAGATTTTGTGCCGCGCTTTACTGCGCTGATGAGCATAAGAAGCCATACACAAATATAGGACCTTGCTCATATATAGTGCCCAAGCATCAGGGAACCGGGGGCCAGCCCCTTTATTCCGATCGCAGATATTGACTTTTGTTCTAGTTCTTTGATGTAATTATAACTATATATATGAATGTTACCTACGCACATTAAAAACTAACCCAGCCAGCTAATAATACAAGGATTTGTGATATTAGCCATATAGTATATACTCCCTCCGTTTTAAAATATAAGATGTTTTAACTTTATAAAATAAATCTAGACTTATTTTAGTATGTAAGTTCACTCAACTTTAAAATAAATCTACACACTAAAAAGATTCTAGATTCATTTTTTTCATAAATCTAAAACATCTTATATTTTAAAACGGAGGATATATAGACAACCATTTTAAAATGAGAGTCGATTGCACGATACAACCGTCAATTCTTCTTTATTTGCTATCCAATCCCATGCAACATATATGTACGCCATGATGCGAGCTCGCGGAACGTGGGTTGCAGCTAGTATGTACTCCCTCAGTTTTAAAATATAAAATGTTTTAGGTTTGTGAAGAAGACGAATCTAGACCTTGGTGCGAAATATGTTACTAACTGGAAAGAAGATTTTGTGCCGTGGTTTATTTGGCAAGTGAGCATAAAAAGGCATACACAAATATACATATAGGACTTCAATAACTCGTGGTGCACAATAATCAGGGAACCGAGTCCAGCCATTCCGAAAGGTATGACTTTAGATATATATACGAATATATAAATCTGTGACATCACTCAGCTAGCAAATCATATCAGGATTCATAAACAACCATTCTAAAGTGAGAGCTGATTGCACGATAGCCTGCCTGGTTGGCTGGTTAATTAATTATGCCATTTGACGTCTTATTAATTAGGTGTCTGGTCAAGACGAAGCAGAAACAAGACAGCAATACATGTGATCGGTGTAAGTGGCCCCTGGGGACAAATCTATCTATCCAAGCCTTAATTAATCAGCGACCCAGATTAACGTGAAAGAAATTTCGCCGCGACGGACGAGAATCACACACGCGAACACTAGCTACTCCCCCCTTTTCAAAATATAAGATGTTATAGGTTTGTGAAGAAAATATTTCTAGACTTTTTTTAGTGTGTAAATTCACTTTAAACTTGAGTGAACCTACATACTAAAAATAGTCTAGATATATTTGGTTCACAAAGCTAAAACATCTTATATTTTAAAATAGAAGGAATACATCGCATCGAGCCTGTTGTTTAATCAGGCACTGAACTTTCCTGAATAAACATGGGCATATAATTAGCGGGGCGCACACGACTTGGTGCAAACATTTTGTGCGGAGAGAAGATTTTGTGCCGTGCTTTATTGCGCAGGTGAGCATAAAAAGGCATACACAAATGTAGGACTTTGCTCCTAGTGCCCAAGCATCAGGGAACCGGGGGCCAGCCCTTTTATTCCGATCGAAGGTATGCCCTTTTTTGTTGTTGTACTAGTTCTTTGATGTAATTATAAATATATGAATGTTCCCTCCTCGAAACAGGCATACGCCCAGCTATATAAATATAGCAACCACAGGTGGAACCGCTGCTGGGCCAGACAGCACAATGCCCAAAGAAAATAAAAAAGAAAAAAAGAAAAAGAACAAGAAGAGAAAATAAAGCCTGTAACAGTGGCTTGACGAAAACGAAGATGACGTACGACCATTGCGCCCTCCAGCTACGTTCCACCACATGCCTAGCACTCCGAAGCGCCGCGCACCAAGCAACACCTTCAAGAAAGAAGGCGGCGATGACGACGTTGTTGCCCGGACATGTCCTAGGGTTTCCCCCGGTACGCTCCGGTAGGTGGGGAAGAGGTACTCCCGACGCCCTTTAGGAAGGACGATGGCACCCGCAGGCGTCATCGCGTCAGTGCCACAATGACTAGGATTCTCCCGACCCCTAAAAAACCACACTTCCGGACGCTTCGCCGTGCTCTACCATGCTCGCCACCCGCCAACGCACGCCAACCCAGTCGCGCAGCCATCACTGTCGTCTCACCGTGACACACGTAGCAGGACCAGTAAGACAGAGAAGAGAGAAACTTCGGCGGTGGTTGTCGGAACAACAGCGCGCGGGAGGGAACAACCTCCACCACCGGAAGGTGGTAGCCGACCGGATACGTCTACGGAGTCAAACCAGGCCCACCTGGCCCAGCCGAGCCCACAGGGGCCCGTGAAGCCCCGCCACCGCACTGCAGCAGGGGAACCGTCGTCCAAGCCAACCCTCACACTAGCCCCTACTTCTCCATCCACTAGGGGATCAACCGCCACTGTCGATCCCTGCCGCCAAGTAGCAGCATCATCGCCATCGCGTGCACCCGGGAATATCAGACCGCCGCCAGTCTGAGGTACACCACCTGGGCCCGCAAGGGTGCTCAGGGACGAGCATGGAAAGCACGACATCTCCATGACAAGCACGGGTCCCTCGAGGAAGAACGGCGGACGACAACCAGATCCAGGCCCGCCCGGCCCAGATCTAGTACCCAGCCACACTGCAGCCAGGAGGAAGCCCCTGCCACCCTCCGGTGAACAAGGACCCCGACCAGTGCCCGCAAGGCCTAGATCGGGCCCAACCTGGCCCACATCTGGCCCTACAAAGGCCGTAGCTGAGAGCTCCTGAGGCGCCTCCCGTCGCTCCGCTAGCTGAGGATCCCGCCGCCACCTTGCCTAGGCAGCACGCCCCCGCCATGGCCTCGCCCTTCTGCGCCCCGGCCGAAGCACCATGTGCGCCGCCGCCAGCAGGGAATCCCGCGTCTCCACCGCTGCCGCCGGGAGAAAGAGGGCCCGCCGCCGCCGGCACCGCACGGACTTAGCCCGGCGGCGCGCGCCAGCGGCAGCGGGAGGGGAGGGAGAGGGAGGTCCTGGGAGGAGGCGGCGACCGAGACGCCCACCTCGTCGCCCGTGGGGGCAAACAAGACGAGCCCGAACCGTTTTCCGTCAGCTCTCTCTAGTACTCATATATGAATGTTCCCTGCGCACACTAAAAACTAACCCAGCTAGCAAAGGATTTGTGAGATTAGCCATAGTATAAACAACCATTCTAAAATGAGAGTCGATTGCACGATATAATTAACTAGTATCAATTCTTCTATATATTTTTTTTGCGTGTAAAATTATTCTTTATTTGCTACCCAATCCCATGCAACGTATATGTACGCCATGAACCATGATCGATGCGATCGAGCATCGAACCTGTTGTTTAATGAGGCATTGAACTTTCGTCAATAAACATTTGGCATATAATTGGAGGGGGAGCACACGCGCTTGGTGCGAAATATGTTGATTGGAAAGAAGATTTTGTGCCGTGCTTTATTTGGCAAGTGAGCATAAAAAGGCATACACAAAAAAGAAATATTAGGACTCCAATTACTCGTGGTGCAGAATCATCAGGTAACCGAGGCCAGCCATTCCGCAAAGGTATGAGTTTGGATATACGAATAGTATATAATGGGATTCCGTGACATCTACTACTACTTCGGGATGGACGAAGTATATGGCAGTTTTCTGCACACACACACACACCAAAAAGTAACTCGGCTAGCAAATCATACTGTACCAGGAATTACAAAGAACCATTCTACTGGAATGGGAGCTGATTGCACGATAGCCTGCCGGGTTGGCCGGTTAATTAATTACTGTGCCATTTGACGTCTTAATTGCATGTCTGGTCAGGACGAAGCAGAAACAAGGCAGTACATGTGATCGGCAAGTGACAGCTCTAATCCAAGCCTTGATTAATCAGCGACCCAGATTAACGTGGAAGAATTTTCGCCGCGACGGACGAGGATCACACACACACGACCTGCCGGCCAAGTTGGGCATGGTGGTAGCGACGAGCGTGGTCCCGTCCCAAGGGAATAATGGCCACGGCCCACACGGTTTTGCGTGGGGCGTGGCGGGGGAACCGAGCGAACGTGGGCGAAAACGAAGTGGGATCGGAATCGGATGAGACCGTCGTCGCCAGCTCCGCGTGAGCCGGAAAAGGCGGGAGGACGCGGAGGCGACGACGGCGACGCGACGGGCGGGGGCGGGGGCGGGCGGGGGAATTGGATGGGATCGGAACGGAACGCGGACGCGGCCGTGGCCACCCACCGTCACGTGGAGCGGATGGAGGGACAGACACGATCCCGGATCCGATCGAGCAGAGGGTGACTTCCCCACCACCGCGCGCAGAGGTCCCCCCGGTCCCGTCCGTCCGTCCGTACGAACTCGCGTCGCTCTCCGCGCGCAGAGGTCCCCCGTCCCTGGGACGCGTACGTACGCGTGCGCCCACGAGCGCCGAGTGGTGGTGGTTTATACCGCCGCGGTGCACGCACGCACGCACGCGGGGTTCCTTCCTTTCCGTTCCGTTCCGTGTGATTTTTACGGCGGAGGTCGACCGGCGTCCATCGTCGGAAAATGACCCGGTCGGAGAGCACGGTGTCGACCACTGACCGGCCGGCGCGCGTGCCCCGTTGCTTGGCGAGTGAGTCACGAGGACGGGGACGTGGCACGTACTACATGGAGTGTACACGTGCACTCGGCCGGCCGGTGCACCGCTAGCCTAGCAGCTAGGCGCTCTACTCATGTTTTGCTAGCAAAAAAGTTATAGGGCGTACTACTACGCACGAACGCTTCTCGTGAAAGAAAAGTAGGCGCACCTGGAGCTGCTTAGCGATAGCTCGAAGAAAACATTTCGACGAGTGCCCGTTGGGAGCTCATGATCAACCAAACCAACGAGCGAGAGGTCGGTCCATTGCTACTCCTGCTCGCTAGGCAGGCTACGATCGGAATGGCTGGAGCGATCAAGGAGAGGGACAACCCATGAAAAGGTCTAGCGGAGGAGGGGTGAGAATGGAAACCAATACAACCATACTGCACATGCGAAACGGGAGGCAGCCAGACCAGACCAGATCCCGATCCCGTTCAGCTTCTGGGCCCTGGACATATGCGAGTTGCCCCTGACGCGTTTTTACGTGCTTCGTCTTTCTTTTGTCGACGGATGTCGTTCAAACCTCAACGCCCGATTCAGGGAGCACTACTGTGGTGAACAGTAAATCTGAACGAGACCCAGGCCAGAGTTAAAGGGCCGTCCGTACGGCTCCTCCTCACTTTATTCCTTCACTGTTGACCCGCTTTTATCTTCCCGCCATACTAGTACTAGCTTTTTCTTTCACTCGCCATTCGTACGGACTCGCACGCGGTTAACCAGCTATCCTAAAAATTCAATAATTTCCTCTAAAATATATATATTTCTGCGCTAGCTCTAGTACCTTCTTTCGTCTTAAACTTCCGAAATACTTAACTATATGCGAGTGGCTAGATCTCAGGCGACTGAGAACTACTTATGCCCAAGTCGCTGATGTCATTCTAATATTTGTGTCAATTCTCAGTTGCAACTCATAAGATTTGTATTAATTCTCAGTTACAACCTAGCTGCAACTCATTAAATTCTCAGTTACACCCGAGTTGCAACTTATGTGTAACTTTTATTTTACACGAATCACGAGGTAAATTGAATGGTGAAAAAGGTGACTGAGACTTGAGAAGTTCTCAGGCGCATGAGAACTAGCAAATTCGTAACTATATCTACCAATTTACGTCAATAAAAAATGTCCACTTGTCTCTTTTTTTTAAAACTCCACCGATCTATTAATAATCATTAAGATCAATAAAAAGAGTTTCAAGTAATAAAAATTATAGATAGGTCCTTGGACCACCTGCTCTAGCGCATTGCACCGCCGCTTGCATCGCCTCACGCAGCATGCAACCGAGTAGGGACCATGCAACCGAGTAGGGACGAGCCCACGACAACGCCGGTGGCGGAGGAATTGGGGGTTTCTGCGGGGAAGCGCTAGGGTTACGCCCATGCTCTTCCACGGGGAAGAAGGTGGAGCTCTCGCGAAGCGGTTTACAAACTGTCCATTTGACAACCAGCTCTCGTCCAATTTTGCACAACTCTCCTTGTTCGCGCCATACCTTATATTTGTACTACCTCCGCTTTTATAAAACATTTTGCCATACTATTTTAGCCTACCGAAATATCTTACAATTTAGGAAAAAATTAAGCACAAAGCAGGGGCGTGCGCTACTTATAATCAACAACTTCACCTTTTTCTTACACATGTAGATTTGGCTAAAACCAAGGAAGGCTCTTGTCTCCACCGGGGCCAGTAGCATGCGCATGCGGAGAGAACAAACATTACCAGTGTTGAACCTATAGTGCGATAATGGACCTACTTACTGTGCAAATTCGCTGGAGCAAGGTGAGCATTTTGATTGCAATTAAGCCACTCGGGATCGGTGCATGCCGATTCGCTGAAGTGGATGCATGGTGTAACGTGCAATCTACTGCTCCCACCGGTCCTGAAAGTTGCCACACTTTGCATGCTCCAATTAGACCTCTTAATGAGGCAGGTTTGCAATAATTAAAGATCTACCAAGAGCCTAGGTCAGTTGCCATTCATGTCTCCTTGCATTGCCTGCAAGACATCTAGGCAAGCAGTCATGCTCCCCAAAATCAATAGTGACATGTAGCTTATCTATGGCTCCGGTGGCTATGCTTATCTACACAGCCATTTATAGTCTCGAAAGGGAAGGATCAGAAACCACCGAATAATACGTCGCGTCTCATGGATTTTTACAATATCCAAATGGTTTGTGGGAATGGACACCAAAATTTTGGAGAAGAACAGTTTTACACAGAGAGGTTAAGGGAGAAAAGACGTCGAAGTATAAAACAAAACTCCACTAGCATTTCAGTGATAGTCTATCTAGACATCCAAACGATCCGCATCATTTATTTTTTGAGCAAACTAATTGCTAAAGTATTATTTACACCAACAACCATTGATGATACTAGTATGTTACTAAATGCAAGCCATCCACTTCGTCGATTTTCATCCATTCAATTGTTCACATCACCAATTTTTAGCGATGGCCATTATGCCCAATTCAATCTTACAAACAACTTCTATTTCATGTCTTATATCGTTTTCTTTGCATAATGAAATTCTCAAATAGGTTTCCACTACAACGCGTGATGCATTGTTCTAGTAATTGAATAAATCAGGTTCAACCTCACTTTATTTTTCCCCAACTGAACTAAACACACATCAATGCCTCTGCAGAACAAATGAACAAGATACTAAAACACGGTCCATTAAAGTAGTGCTTGACGAATATTATTGTTCCAAGAAATACCGAGTACAACATAGATGAACCCATACCACCATATCTCACCCCGTTCACAGGCTGACACAATGCCTCCCGCTCGATGAAGAACGTCGCCTCAAAATTACAATGGCTAATTCTCAAAGAAAAGGCGACCAATTCAAAAATTAGAAAAGGTGTTTTGTATGCTAGGTGCAAACACTCTAGTGCTCTACATCAACTACAGATGTATACATAGTTTTTATTTGTTTAGACGTTGTATACACAAGTTTGAAGATAAGGAATACAACTGGCATGTGGTTGTAGGGTTGTAGCTCAGCAAATCGTGGCCACAAACCGAAAATGGCCAAGGGAACTCCGCTGTAGTGAACCCGTTTTTAGAAGAAAAAAAATGCTATTTCAAAGTTTTAGAGAAAACAAATCGTGTGCTTACATATTAATTTTTACTCACTCGCGCAAAAATTTTAGTGCATGGCCAACATAAAAAAAAGGAGAAAATGAATCTTTATATTTCTTTATTGTTTCTTGTGCATTTTATCATTTTCGCACGAGTTGCATACTAGTGTATTTTAGTGTCAATTTGCTTGCACATACCGTTTTACGCTTTTTGCACGCATGGTTTATGCCATATTTGTTTTTTATTTGTAATATTTTTATTTTACTAGTACTATCCAAAACGAGTTCACACGCACACGGGTTCACCAAATCCACATTGGCATCACGATGGCATGTGGGTCCAGGCAGGTCAGCCTGTCTTAGCACGTTATTCGTGGACACAGTGGCTCAGTATGGACGCCCAAGTTGCGCAGCGAGAAAATAATAATATTTAGGTAGATGCGTGCTTACACTGAAATAAAATAAATAGATAAGAAAAGAGTCTTAAAAACAGAGTACCTGCCTGAAATGGGAAGACATGGCTTCCTGGCCATCACGTGGCGCCGTACGCGAATTTTTTTAAATAATACATTTTTTTTAATATTTTCTAGATCTATCACACGTTTTAAATATTTTACAAAAATAGTACTTTGTCGGCCTGGAGGAGGCCGATTGGGCCAGTCGGCCTGGAGCAAACCGACTGAGTGTCGGGGCGTGAGACAGCTGGGGCCCGCGTTGGCCAATCGGCCTGGAGCAGGCCGACTGCCCAATCGGCCTGGGCCAAGCCGACTGCCCCTACTCTGCATGCATGTGTTGGCCATGCATGCTTGAGTCAGTCGGCCTGCCCCAGGCCGATTGGGGCAGTCGGCCTGCCCCAGGCCGATTGGCCGACGCAGCCCAGCGGCCCCACGCGCCGACGCCCTGTCGGCTTGCTCCAGGCCGATTGACCCAGTCGGCTTGCCCCAGGCCGACAAAGTGCTAGATCTGTAAATTACAAAAAACGTATAATAGAACTCAAATTAATTAATTAATTTGTATTATTTTTAAAAAAAATTAAATAATACATTTTTTTTAATATTTTCTAGATCTATCACACGTTTTAAATATTTTACAAAAATAGTACTTTGTCTGCCTGGAGGAGGCCGATTGGGCCAGTCGGCTTGGAGCAAACCGACTGAGCGTCGGCGCGTGAGACAGCTGGGGCACCGGGTTGGCCAATCGGCCTGGAGCAGGCCGACTGCCCAATCGGCCTGGGCCAAGCCGACTGCCCCTACTCTGCATGCATGTGTTGGCCATGCATGCTTGAGCCAGTCGGCCTGCCCCAGGCCGATTGGGGCAGTCGGCCTGCCCCAGGCCGATTGGCCGACGCAGCCCAGCGGCCCCACGCGCCGACTCCCTGTCGGCTTGCTCCAGGCCGATTGGCCCAGTCGGCTTGCCCCAGGCCGACAAAGTGTTAGATCTGTAAATTACAAAAAACGTATAATAGAACTCAAATTAATTAATTAATTCGTATTATTTAAAAAAAATTCGCCCGTACCGTCCGGGAGCTGGACCCGTCTCCGGCGAGACATGGGTGTCAGGCTCGGCATATTATACTTCCCTTTTCTGTCCACCACGTGAACATCACTGGCGTATTACGACCGGTGGTTACTCCGACGAGATCTGGGTTTGTCGTCAGCCATGATTTGGCTAATAAATGCGCAACAGCTCCTCGCCGAAATGCCGATGGAAAATATCTGAATTTTTTTTGAAGCTGATGGAAAACGTCAAATTTATACTGTATCGCGGTGTCACGATGGGGCAGTTTGTTGGCACGGGCGGATTCGTACTGGAGTTGCTGTCACGATTGGAATCTGACAATCTGTGGATGTGTGTGTCTTTGAGCGTTGGGTGGGTGTGGAGTGTGGACTGTGGAGGACGGGACGGGCAGTGGACGGGAGCGCGACCAGAAGCGTACGCCGATGGCCCAACCACAGTTTCCGATCCGTCGTACGCCGAGGATAAGCTACGCCGCAACAACCCGTCCATGTCTGCGGCGTGCCCCGTATACTGTGCTTCACGTGCCACGCGCCACCAGATACGTCGACGTCTAGCCAGACAATGATTGAAGTTACAGCATCGCTGATCCTGTAAGTCGGCCAAAAACTGTAAAACAACTGATTTTTGTAAATTTTTTAAGTAACCCTATATTTCAATCTGTTTTCCGGGAGATTACACATATGGTCACACGTGACAAAAGTACGTGCCAAGCAAATTTGCACAATGAACTTGATAAAAGGGGTTAACCTCTTGGGTGGCCCGATCTTCACGGATCTCGTGGTCAAATCGATGGGAAAGCGAGGGTAAAGGAAGAAGGTAGCGAAAGCAAACACACATCTCGCGAAGAACACGCTAAACTCACACGATACAAGGCCGATTGCTCCCGAACGACGGCCACCGGTCCGATAGAATCCTCGCAAGGAAAGATCGGTCAACGTGCTCCCTCAAATCCACATCAGAGAGGGAAGAACACCTTGGGGAGGGTCTTGACAACTTGGAGACGAGACACCGAACTCCAAGGCCTTGTTCAACGATGGATGCGTGATGCAAAGTCCAATCGAGATTGGCGACGATAGTCGGTCCCCTTGGTAAAGGGGGTGAGGCAAAACTAGAGATTCCACAATGGGGGTTGTCTTTAGTCTATCATCTATGCCTAAGAGATACATGAGGGGTGGGGGCTCTATTTATAGGTCAGCCACTAACAAGGGGGTAGTTTGGGGATAAACTAGGCAAAAAGTTAAGTAAAGGGAATATTCCAGGGCATCAAACCCAGATCCGCGCGCAGGCAGGGAATTTCGGCGGTAAGTCCGGCGACGCCGGATCTGGCGCCGAGATTTCCGGTCGTCGCCGAATATTCTGGTCACGCACCAGAACGGCATACAGTGAGCGATTCCGGCGGTGGGTCCGGTCGACCGGTCCTGGCGCCGGGATTTCTGGCAGTGCGTCCAGTTTGCCGGTGCTGTCGCCGGGGATTCCGGCGGTGGCTCCGGTTCGCCGGTTCTGTCGCCGATTCCAGCTGGAGCTTCTTCTGTCTCCTCTTCCAAGCCTTCGTCTTGTCAGGCGTGAGTCCTCGAGCTTCCTCCCTCGTCTCCGTACTCGTCGGTGTGAACCTATCATGGTCATAGGGCGGAGAATGAAGTAATATACCATTCATTAGGGTAGGAAGTGGGATCTCAAAGATGATAGGATTCACCTTTGGAGTCCATGACGACTTGGCATAAGTTGGAGACCTTGATGTGGCAACGACCGTAGGTCGGGCTGCATCAGCTCCCCCCTTCAAAAAGAGTCGTCCTCGACTCTACATGCTCATCACAAAGTAGAAGAGGTCGAGAGACCTTCTTGATCCTGGGTTTCACCATATAGTCGTCCTCGGAAAGATTGACTTGACAACACTTCAATGTTCCTTCACCTTCCATGAAGCCTACAAAGCTCACAACAAAAGTGAAGCAACACTCAAAGCGTAGCCAATTCATGAAGATTATAGCATGAGTCCTCAAGTAGAAGGAAGTCACCTTAGCTTGTAGAGATAGCTCGATGAAGGGTAGCCATAGGTAACTCTCTTCGGTTCTTCTTGTCAACTCATGGTTGGTAGAGGTTGACGTGTATGTATTTGTACCTTCATACAACAAAGACCAAGCAACATATGTTTGTGTGTGATAGAGGAGCATGTCATTTGTGGCATGTCCATTCTTGTTCACAACACTATTAGGACAACTCAAATATAGCAAACGGGATGCATATGCAAGGTCAAAGTGCATGGAAATCGGTTGAACATCATCCAAATGTGAGAACTCAAAAACTCCATATAATGTCTTAGTGTGGCACTCAAGGCACTTGACTAGAATTTTGATCAACATCCTTGATGCGAGAATTGGAGAATTCGGCAAAAACACACAAGGAAGAACGTCCAAAACAACATCATTATGTGTGCAAACCAACCATTGGAAAGAGAAATTGTTCGAAAAGTTGGATGTCACACACAAATCATCGAAAACAAATATCATGGGAATATGAGTATCCCAAGCGGAAGCAAAAACAACATGTTTGCAAACAAACCAAATGAAAGAGCAAGTGGTCCTTATGTTTGTTGCAACAACAAGACGAGATTCTTGGAAGCTCTCATGACAATACATGCTCTCAATGGCATTATGGTTGCACACAAAACATCAGAAGTGGAAATTGTTCAACAATTTTGTTGCAACACACAAAGCATCAAAATCCAATAGCAAAGAAACATGATTGTCATAAGGGGAGATAATACCATCAACATGCTTGCAAGCAAACCATAGGAAAGAGCAATTTGTCAACATGAAAGATCCAAAGCATGCAAAAGGTATCAGAGCTGGGTTCGATCTTGAACTCACTTGTGGGATGCTCTCTAGAGCTCTTTTTGTTAACTCGTGCTCAACCGAGGTTGACATTCTCGTACGGGTACCTACTGATACGTTGGAAACGTATCTATAATTTTGATGCTCCATGCTTGTTTAGTATCTACTTTGCTTTACTTGTCTACACTTTGAGGTGCTTTTTACATGTTTTCTGGTACTAACCTATTAACAAGTTGCAACAATGCCAGATGCCTGTTTTCTGCTGTTTTTGGTTTCAGAAAAGTTAGTAAAGAAATATTCTCGGAATTGGACGGGACGAACGTCAAAGGCAATAACTTTCCGTGGGGAACAAGAAGTCCAGAGGAGAGACGAGGAGGCCGGCCAGGGGGGGGCAGACCCACCCTAGGCGCGGGTGGGACCTAGCTCGCGCCTGGCTAGGGTTTGCCCGCCCTGGCGGCCGCCTCGGTCTCCCCCTTCGCCTATAAGAAGCTCCCGATACAGAAACTCTGAGTACCCGATCAGAAATCCACGAAACTGTCTGTAGCCGCCGTCACCATCGTCCCTAGATCGGGGGGATCTGAAGTTCTTCCCGACACCCTGCCAGAGGGGAGATCATCTCGGAGGCCTTCTCTCCGGTATGTTTCGTGAGTAGTTCCACCTTGGACTATGGGTCCATGTAGTAGCTAGACGGTTGTATCTCCTCCTTTGTGCTTTCATGTATAGATCTTGTGAGCTCCGATCATGATCAAGATCTAATCTATTTGTAATCATGCATGTTGTGTTTCGGGGATCCGATGGATATTGAGATTATTATGTTGGTTTGATTAATGGTTTTGTCTTTATGATTCTATCATGTCTGTGTTGTTTGTGATCTTGCATGCTCTTCGTTGCTAGTGGTTATCTTGGCCAAGTAGTTGCTAGTGACTCCAAGAGGGAGTATTTATGCTCGATAGTGGGTTCATGCCTCTAGTTTACAAGGGAAGTGACAGAAATCTCTTCGGTTGTAGATGTGTTGTTGCTACTAGGGAGAAAACAACGATCTCTTGTTCATGGAACATGTGGACTATTTACCTTACACACTTTGCTTAAAGCAGTTGTCTGTTGCTTGCAACTTAATACTGGAGGGGGTTCGGATGATAACCTAAAGGTGGATTTCTAGTCATAGATGCAGTTGGATTGCGATCTATGTATATTGTTGTATTGCCCAATCAATCTCATAGGATCTTTTTAGCTAGTAATTGCATTGTTATGCCTTGCTCATTTCCTGTCAATTGCCCCGCTGTAATTTGTTTACCCTTCATGCCATGTTGTTTATTTAAGGAGAGAACCTCTAGTGAACTATGGAGCCCGGTCCAATCTTTACCATTGATACATCTTCCACTTTTACTTGTTTACTTGCTGCAAACCATTATCTTCCACACCATACGTTTAATCATTTGTTACAGCAAACCGGTGAGCTTGACAACCTCACTGATTCGTTGGAGCAAAGTCTTGAGTTTGTGTTGTGCATGTCTTCACGTTGCCACCAACACCTGTGTGACGTTTCCTTCCTCCTACTGGTTTGATAACCTCAGTTTCTTACTGAGGGAAACTTGTTATTGTGCAGCTTCATACCTTGCTCTTGGGGTTTCCAACGAAGCGTTCCACGACAAGTATTGCGCGCCATCAAGCTAATTTCTGGCGTTGTTGCCGGGGAGGCTAAGGACGTCTTCACTAGGGGAGTCCTTCACTTCCTTTCTCTTTACTTTGTTTTTAGTTTGCTTAGTTTCTTTTGCTAGGTTTTCTTTGCCTCTTTTCAAAAAAAAATAGTCTAGCTTGGTTTCCTTTCTTAATTCAAAAACACACCAAAAAATAGTTCTTGCTCTAGCTCACCATGTTGTTCCCCAAGTTCGCTCTGAATTTTTTTGCAATAGGTAGTGGTTTCATAATTGGGAAAGATAATATTGAAAAATTCTTTAATTATGTTAGCAAGCATGAGGATATTAAGGATAAATCAATAGCAGATCTTGCTCCTAATTATGAAATTGCTTCAGCTTCTTTAGTCCATATGTTGGAGGCTAGGTTTGTTAGCCTTAACCCCTTCATACAATTCTTATTCCTAAAACTAAAAGAAGAGAAAAATGTTGAAAAAGGGAATTCATCCTTGAAACTTTATCAAAAGAATTCCATGATGTTGCTAGGGAAGCCAAAAAGGTTTTTGAACGTTTCAATATGCTAGGTTCAAGTGTAGATGTTGTGGGTATTTCTGATAAAACTAATCCTAGAGAGGAATTCAATATACCCATACCCTATAAGCGTGTTGGAATGCATGAAGCCTTTGAAAATAACTTCGATTGGATTGCCCCTGAAAATCTTTTTGATGAAGGTAGTAGACCAAAGAGAGATGAGAAAGGATCCTCCAAAACCCATTTGGATGGGATACCTTTCATAGTTGAAGATTTTGCAAGATTTGATATTAATGCTTCTTCATTTGAAAATACTTGATTCTTCTTGCTTCTTGTGCCTAACTTAAAGGCGTTAAAGAAAAGTACTTGTTGGGAGATAACCCAAGAGTTTCCTTGACTCTTGGAAGTTATTACTACTGTAATGACCTCTCCTTATCCTTTTTGTTTGCTTTTTGTGCCAAGAATGACCTCTAATGAGAGGGAACTAAGATTTGGGGAGTTGCTGTCCCGAAACAGATTTCTGTCCTCCACCAAAAAAAATCGTGAGGAGGCTCTGTAACTCAGATTTATCCCAAAATTTACGAATATATCCCCCAGTATGTTGGATAAATTTAGTTAGTTCAACACTTTTTGATTTGAGCAACAGAAGATGTTCGAAAATTTTTGTTTCTACCAGCTGGTCTGTTTTGACAGATTTCTGCCATTATTTGCATTTGCTTCTTATTGGTTCCTTTTTGAGCTCTCTTCAGGTAAATTGAGTTTCTTTGAAGGAGTTATTTCAGTAGCTTGTTCTTTTGGTGAAAAGCCTTGCTGTTACAAAGCTTTGCCAAGCGGTCTAATATCTTTTGAATAAGCTAATGTTGCTAATGAAGATTGTGTGAAGTTTTGTATGAAAGAAAATTTTCAGGTGTAGAGAGAGAATGATGCAACGAGATGAAGAATGGACAAAAGATCAATCTTGGGGATGCCACCATGGTGTCACCCCAAAAAATATCCAAGAGGTACAAGTGTCAAAGCTTGGGGATGCCCAAGGCATCCCCTTGTTCACCAATAAAAAGCTCAGGTCTGTCTAGACACTTCACTTTTATTGTTTCATGCACAGTTGTGTTGTTCTTGGAGCGTCTTAGTTTTCTTTTGCTTTGCTTAGTTTGTTTAGTTTGCTTTAGTAGTTTGGACCCCCGCTCTCGTTGTGTTGTTTTGCAAATAAGTTTGCTTGGTGTTTGGAGAGTAGTAAGTTTTTGCTTGAAGTGCAAGAGGAGCTTGCATTGACTGTGACTTAGACTTTAGCATGACATGCTAGGTGTTGTTTTTGCATTATGCTTAGTGATTATTGTTGTAGCATGTCTTGTTCCAAACAATTGGGATTGCTTAGTGTGCCTTGAAGAAATTATGCGTCGTTTTAGCATGCAAAAGCATAGTATTGTGGTATTCTCCTTTGATGTTTTGCTTGGGTTGACTTGGCACATGCTTACACCATGTTATGACTCTCACAAGTCACCCTTAGCCTCTATGATCATTTAGTCCTTAACTTGTAGTACCACTCTTTGCTTTGATTAGTTTGCTTTGTTGCATTGCATAATTATGGCCATTATTGCTCTCTTAGTTGGCTGCCCCCAGTCTTTTGCTAGCCTCCACTTGTATGAGTAAGTTCTACTCATACTTCCAACTCCCAAGAAACCAAGTTATTCCAAAGTGTCCACTATAAACTCCTATGCATGGTGTGTTACACCATTCCAAGTATATTCTTGTTTTCAACTATCTTCCAATTAAAAACTATTTTGTTATGTGAAAACTTAGTGATTAAAGCCCTCACGAACTTGATGACACATTTTATTCTTTGCCCCTAATAAAATTGAACCATTGAGGCAAATTTGTTGTATATGCTTGCACTTATAAGTTGGTATTAGCAGAAGCGTACTGTCACGGGGAACGTTTTCGACATTGCACTTGTACTTTTTGTACTCCATTGGTATCATGCTCTTTTGTCTATGGATGTTACCGGTGTGAAATGAAGTGGGAACTTGTAAGTCCATGGAGTTTGTATTCTGTGTTACAGAAACGCCTGGGCCTCTAGCCTAAACCATGCCTAATCATGGTGGAAACTTGCAGGATCACCATAGTGAGCTATCTATGAAGCATCCTCAATAAAAAGCTATGCATATGGTAAATAAAAAGATTGCTGAGATGCTCATTGTCTGCTTGCCTTGTCATTTTGGTTATGGGAAAGCTCATGTACCATGTGCAAGGGGTACCCCATTGGCGGTTCTCAATGATATGCAAATACTTACAGTCACAAGAACTTACCTGGGCCCTAAGTTGAGTATCCATAAGGTGTAGCCCTCATAGTCAAGGGACTTGAGATTGCCAACTTATACTTTGTCAAGCATATACTCCAGCTTTGCCACTTTAAACTTAACCACTTCAAGATGCTTATGATAGGGGCAATGAGGGCTGAAAGCTAACTAGTACCATAATTTTTGGAAGCTCTTTTTCAAACTTGTAATCCCTGCTCACTTTATAA
Source organism: Avena sativa (assembly GCA_916181665.1). Classification (NCBI taxonomy): domain Eukaryota; kingdom Viridiplantae; phylum Streptophyta; class Magnoliopsida; order Poales; family Poaceae; genus Avena; species Avena sativa. The sequence goes on along the minus strand of OV702283.1, from coordinate 410,718,887 downwards.
AAAAGGCCTTTCTTCCACCATTATTGAGTCTTTACCTTCTACCTTTAGGCACCATTAAGAGAGCATAATTGTCATTCTGTGTGCAATGTTCCAAAGCTTATTAATTGATGCATATTGTGTTATTACTTATTCATGTGCTATCTGTTTCTAGTCATCTGTAACATCCCAGCATTAGCGCCTAGAAATAAGCTGAACCCAGATGTGTGTATTGCATTCATACATAGAAAATCCGAATAATTTTCGCGCTTTTAAACAAAACTTGTCAAAGTGATTGAAGCTTCTCTCAACTTGATGGAATTGAAGTAGATCATCAAGTTGACGGTGATAAGTTTCAATATGACCTTTGCTAAAACCTTATTTGGGTAAACATGATTTGATCTAAGGGTAGATCAAATATAATAAAATGTTATTTATAATACATTGCTTAAATGATTAATATCTGATCCTTAAGGAATCCTATCATAATATTCAGCACAACAACTCATGAATGCCAAGTAAAGATTATAACTTGAGTAATAAGAATGTAATGACTAATCCTGACCTATTTTATTCTTATTTATCTTACTATGAATATCATGGTAATACTTAACCTTAACTCTTTAGTGAGTTTGAGTTGGAAAGAAACTAAGTCAAGATCATTCACCATATATCTTTCTTTCCATATCAATCTTTATGGAACCTATCTTGATATCTGTTGTTCATCAATGATTGAGTAATCAACCGTTGATTCACAAATTCTTTAACTATCAATACTTGATCTACTACTTCTTGATCTTATCATAGCATCTACTTAAATCTTTTAAAGAGGGAGGTACGGGAAGGTAAATGGTAATGCTAGATTCAAATATCATCTATAGGATGGGAGTGTTGGAAGTAAAGTAGATCAACAGGATTATTGGTGGAGTTAAATCACTCCTGAATAAATAGAAGAGTAATTTATAACATATAATTATATAGTAGTAAAAAGGATTACAAGGATGAACCCTGAAGATAGTTACCAGTAGTAATTCTATTGGATCAAGGGGGCATAGTCCATGAATAATAGACTTAATTCAATTAAGGGTACTAAGAAGATAATTCCAATACAATTGTAAGGTTGTATTAATAAAGCCTGGCTTAGCCAAATTGGAAATTTAAGCTATAAATGATTAAAGGATTATAATGATCATGCCTTGCTCACCAGGATTGTCTACCTATGTCCAGTATAAGTGATATTGGTGGGTAGAGCATGATTGAGAACCTAGTATAGATAAGTTATCCTAGAGTAGTTATTACAAGCCACATTAATATAATGTGAGGTTGGAGTGTGAGTTATTAGAGTAAAGTAAATGTAGGATGATATGAGTAAATCAAAGCTAGTATAAGATAGAGTTATGGAAGATAGGAATGGAGTTAGAAATAACTACTTGTTGGATGGAAGGTTATCAACAGTAGAGTAGTGGATATAACCAAGTATGGATATGAGAAAACTATAAAAGCTTTAGTGTCAAGCTCATTGGATTTATCAATGGGTTTAGAAGAATAATAGGTGAATAAGAATATTTTTTGTGAAGTAAAGCTCATCATGTTAACCATGATGATAGATAGGAAGAAGTAGTATATCTAGGAAAGGAATACCTTAATTAGAAGTCTAGAATTATGAAATATGGAAGATAGTAATTCTTGGTAAACAATCAACTTTAAATCTTAAACCAAGTATAATATCCATTTCATGTTATGAATTCCTCATCTTTTATCTATATCACTTTATAGGAATATTTTCCTATAGAAAATCACAGAAGCACATCTCTGGCAATTCCAATTATCATAATTATATGTGCTTAGGAGTATCTTTATCAATTCTTTTCTATAAAACATTTTAGATATAACTTTCTATTTTAAAAGGTGATGTCATCAAATATCACAAATAGAAGACAATATGCTTAGTTATTAAATCTTTACTCACATAAGCACAAGAATAGAAGTAAAATTAGAACCCTAAATCCTAGGGTAAGTATTTGCAATTCAAACCCTAACTTCTATGTTAGTTATAATAAAATATATCCATTGTTATTTCCTAAATTCATGGGAATAATATTAATCATATTAATTCCCTAGAAACTCTATTTATCAAATAAAAATAAAGGATCACCATATAAAAATCTCCTAAATATTATGAGTTAATGAGAATCAAATCTCATGAGTTAATAATAATGCATCCTAAAATAAGTTTATGGATATTAGCTCAATTAAATGCATATTAAAAGCCTTACAAATAATAATAGGAAAAGTATATACATAAAGAAAATAAAGAATGTTATAAAAGGAAAAATATTTATCATTAAAGATTTACAAAATAAATCCCAATCAATATTAATTTTTGCTCTAAGTGTTCAGCAAATAAACTTTGATAAGAAAAGTTCAAATTATAGATTAAATACAAATCTGAAAAGCAAAACAGAAAATAAAAAAATAAAGTAAATAAAAAACATCTCCTGGTCGTGGCCCATTTCCTTCTCCACTATCTACCACCACATGCAACCCACAAAGACCCAACAGCCAGCCCAGTTTGTCCTCTTCTCTGGCTGAGAGGTAGGACCGAAGAAGGACTGGGGGTTGAGCTAAAAGATTCGTCAGGGGGTTTTCCACAAAAGTGACGTTGTCGTCATCCTCACGCACACAGGCAGCTCGCTGGAGGAGTCCGCCGCCGCCCGATGCCGTCGTCGTCGTCAGCCGTGCGTCGAGATGCTCGCCGTCGTTCCAGAGGGGGATAAGAAGGCCAGCGCGACACCCTGCCTCAATCCCTATCCACATTACCTCCTTATCCTCTTTATTTTGAATGGGGCCGAAACCCTAGCTCACCGGAGCCACACCTCGCCGTCGAGCCGCACCTCCCCACTCTCTTCCAAGTAGCCATGGAGAAGCCCCGTGCTCCGTAGATCATCTGGGTAGAATCTTGCATCAAGGGGAGCACTGGAGAGGGCGAATTTTGCCGTTCCTCTTTGAGGAAGTTCGTCGGAATCCTCGTCGGAGAGCTTGCCTCCGACCACGCTTGTCCTCGCCGACCTCTCTATCTTCATCAGGGTGAGTTCCTGAACACTCTAGTATCCCTAAATTGTCGTATCTCATTGCTAAACGCCGTCGCACCTTCTGTCACCGTCGGCCACCGTCGGAGCTCGTCGGAGCCGAGGCTCCGATGACCATTTCCGAGCGGCGCTGCCACTTTAGGGTTCAGCGCATTGCGCTGATTCGAACTAGGTTAGTTTCGCTTGCTAGGGCGTCGTGGATCATCGCCGGCGACCAACCACTGACGGTGGTGGTGGTGCTGACGCCACAACAACATCAGGCCAAGGCCACCCTGGACCCAATCCACTATTTGACCTGGTCTTTGTCTCACGTGGCAAGTGACATGGCTTGGGGCCCATCTGTCATTGTTTGAGAGTAGTAATCAGGACGGTAGCAAATGCATTTATTTACTTGAGTGCTCAGGTGGCCTCTGGCCCACTAGTAAGTGACTAGGGCTAGGTGTGGGTGCGGTGTAAAAATTTATTTCTTTTGTAAGAAAGAATAAAAATATAAATCCAAATATACATATTCCAGAAATTAAATAAAATGATTAAATATTGTTTAATTAATAACTTTTGTTTTATAATTCAGAAAAATATGTATAATATATGAAAATTTGTAGAAAAATAAAATCTATAACTTAAAACTATTACTAAACATTATTATGTTAACAATTTAAATAATTATTATTTAATAAAAAATTTAAAGGTAAATACTTTGATAATTCCTATTTTAATAATGGGAAATGTTAAGAATATAAATAAATACCAAAAATCTTGGGAAAATAAAAACAATATTTTAAAACTATATTCATGTATTATTATTTCACTTAATTAAATATTTATTATTTATTAAGTATTTATAAAGTAACAAATCTTACAAAAATCATATCTTATTATTTATAAATCATAAAAATAAATATAATATACCAAAATGAACAAAAATAATACCTACATGTTAAAAATATAATATTGCATTTTTGAGTTAAATAAAAATTCAAATACTTTAATAACTCAAATTTAAACTTATTTACTTAATTGATAATTCATATAAGGGTAAATAAAAATTGCTAATATTTCTAAAATTACCCAATTGAGTCTAATAAATATTATTAGTCTTCAACATTAAAAATAAGAAGTCAAAATAGTTTAACACATTTTAACTACAATTTTATTGAATTATCCTTCAACCAAATGAGTAATTATTTTCTAATAAAAGGTCCTAAACATTTATACAACCCCAAAAATAATTGTAACTAAATCCAACCTTTTCCATATACTTCAACCACCAGATTACAAAACTATCACCACACTATAGTAAGTCCATAAGTAGTTAAGTAATAATACTTCTTTGTTTATAAACTATAACTACTCATTTATAAAAAAATGATATTATTCCATTATAAAATCAAGAAACCAGTACACCAAGCAACAACAAGACCATTCTTAAGTAATCTTAAGGAAACATCACCAGGTATACAAGGTACAAATATCAGAAGCACTACATTTCCAAATCATTTATGTTTTTAAAGTTAACTTTAGTCTCAAAGCTTATAAACATTATGTTTAATAAACTACATATGTTTTTATAGTTAACTTTGGTCTATCCCAATTAAGACATAAAGCATCTCAAGTCCAAACCATTCAAGTAAGCACAAACAACCTTGATCACATTGCTTAACCACAAAGATTGTTTAGACCTTAGAAAAGGAACCTTTTCTTCAAATGTTATTCTTTTTGCCACTTCAAAACAACAATTCTTATATAAGCAATCTTAAGTAGCATTTCACAATTATGTGTGTCTCATTATCTTATGATATTGTAACTACATATTGTTTCACACACACTCACAAGCCCTAATAAGAAGCACAAGTGTACAACTCATCTAAAAGTACAACACATTTCAAAGACATTATTTCTAGTATCTAAACCTAGAACAACGTTATCCCCGGGATTCACATTTATAAAAGTGCATCACATTACTTATGCATAAGAGCATATTGCTTATTTAAACATTAGTCTTTACCAGACCAGTGATGCTGATTTCAGATTTTGGATCTTATACTGACTCGAAGACCGTGAGTGCATAATCTTGCAATCACAAAAGTCAAGTTCAGACTTGCTCATGTCCTTTGGTTATTTTATGTAAAGTATCTTACAAATACAATGTGGACATCACCTGCATTTGAAAAATGTCCGAAAACACTATTGTCATAATAATGTGAATATAGGTTATTACCATGAGGTAATAACTTACTATGAAAGTTCCGGTGGTAAAGAAACATATTATCTAGGACTTAACAACCAATGTCGCCAGTGATTCTTGCGCCGTATATTACGTGTTAACCATGAGATTTGGAATGGGACGGAGAAGTCGGCTGTATCTTCTTCCTCTCGCATGAAGCCAGATGTGCAGGTCGTGGTTGTTATCCTCGTAGCGTGCATATTAATTGGTAATTCGTAGAGGATATGCAGCATATGAGTGGGAACCCTCAACGCCCCACGATAGTTATGGCATCTAACGGTCTGTACAAACCATTGCCGTAATTCGATATGTGGGCATGGTGTACACCATGGAGGCATGCGAGGTCGCGAAGGGGCCAGTGATCGGCTTGGATCATCTTCTATGCCCCACATCATGGAATTGTGGATGGGAATAAGCTGCCCGGTTGTGCAACAAAGAGTTGATCTCTCATGGCTTAAGTAACGCACCTCTGCAGAGTGTAAGAACTGTAACTTGTTACTCCCTGTTCTGGGAAGGAGCTGCAAACACGGCGGGAAAGGAACTCCATGAAAGTTATGGTAAACCCGTGAAGGCTGACGGACATAGTTTTTCAGAATTAAAGCAACCTTTGAAGAAATGTTTTACGAAAACTTGCATTGCCTATGACCTATGGTCTGTGGCTGTAGATATAGTACATCAAACACTCCTTTTCTAGTGAACTTGCTAAGTACGCTCGTACTCAACGTATCTTCTTAACCCTTGATAGATTCTAAAGCCGGTACAGACAACATCTACATCAAGTTATGCTCCAGGACTCATCATCCAAAGCTAAAGCTCTTCAATGAAGTCAAGGAAGTCAACATATACATCAACTCAAGTGAAGACGAAGTTACTGATTAGATAGTAATATACTCTCTAGCCAAATAACCTAATTCTACAGTGTATTGCAATAGCAGCAATGCAAACCCCTTAGTTAAAATACTAGTCTTAGTAGTATAATAGTTCTTGCATTATTTATCTTTGATTCTTCTCCGTAAGAAGTTCTTTCTCTCTCTTTAACCTAGAGTATTCTCTGGATATTGTGTAAAGAGTGAGTTGTAACCTTTAGCCATGTATTGGACCCGTTGTGTTTCTATTGTGCCATTTTGAGGGATGTAATACTAGTGAACGGTGTTTCATTGGTGTTATGTCAACGACTATAGTATACTACACCATGCAGTGGTATGCTGGGTCACCACATCATCCTTGTGAACTTTGAAGGTGACCTGTGCATTTATATTGCTACTCTATGAGGGACAAGGTGATTGCCACTATGCTATGTTTTCTGCATGTGAAACAAACAAACGTTTTTCAATGCATATTATTCATGATCTTTGTTTGTAGCTTTCCACGTTGCATGCATAATTACTATGTCCTATTGTTAGAACTCCATCTTTCATGCACATGTTTAGAATTCTTTGATCCCAGCTTTCAATGTTTGCAAATGGTTGGATCTTTATTGTGAGGGTGCATGTCACCTAAAAAATTATTCTTTTTATCACTTACCTACTCGAGGACGAGCAGGAGTTAAGCTTGGGGATGCTGATACATTGGAAACGTATCTATAATTTTTTATGCTCCATGCTTGTTTAGTATCTACTTTGCTTTACTTGTCTACACTTTGAGGTTCTTTTTACATGTTTTTTGTACTAACCTATTAACAAGTTGCAACAGTGCCAGATGCCTATTTTCTACTTTTTTGGTTTCAGAAAAGTTAGTAAAGAAATATTCTCGGAATTGGACGGGACGAACGTCAAAGTCAATAATTTTCCGTGGGGAACAAGAAGTCCGGAGGAGAGATGAGGAGGCCGGCCAGGTGGGCCAGACCCACCCTAGGCACGGGTGGGCCCTAGCCCACGCCTGGATAGGGTTTTCCCACCCTGGCGGCCGCCTCGGTCTCCCCCTTCGCCTATAAGAAGCCCCCGATACAGAAACTCTGAGTACCCGATCAGAAATCCACGAAACCGTCTGTAGCCGACATCACCATTGTCCCTAGATCGGGGGGGGGGGGGTCTGAAGTTCTTCCCGTCACCCTTCCGAAGGGGAGATCATCCCGGAGGCCTTCTCTCCAGTATGATTCGTGAGTAGTTCCACCTTGTACTATGGGTCCATGTAGTAGCTAGATGGTTGTATCTCCTCCTTTGTGCTTTCATGTATAGATCTTGTGAGCTCCGTTCATGATCAAGATCTAATCTATTTGTAATCATGCATGTTGTGTTTGCGGGGATCCGATGGATATTGAGATTATTATGTTGGTTTGATTAATGGTTCTATCTTTATGATTCCATTATGTCTGTGTTGTTTGTGATCTTGCATGCTCTCTGTTGCTAGTGCTATCTTGGCCAAGTAGTTGCTAGTGACTCCAAGAGGGAGTATTTATGCTCGATAGTGGGTTCATGCCTCTAGTTTCCAAGGGAAGTGACAGAAATCTCTTCGGTTGTACATGTGGCTGTTGCTACTAGGGAGAAAACAACGGTCTCTTGTTCATGGAACATGTGGACTATTTACCTTACACACTTTGCTTAAAGCAGTTGTCTGTTGCTTGCAACTTAATACTGGAGGGGGCTCGGATGATAACCTGAAGGTGGACTTCTACTCATAGATGCAGTTGGATTACGGTATATGTATATTGTTGTATTTCCCAATCAACCTCATAGGATCTTTCTAGCTAGTAATTGCATTGTTATGCCTTGCTCAGTTCCTGTCAATTGCCCCCCTGTATTTTGTTTACCCTTCATGCCATGTTTTTTATTTAAGGAGAGCACCTCTAGTGAACTATGGACCCCGGTCCAATCTTTACCATTGATACATCTTCCACTGTTACTTGTTTACTTGTTGCAAACCATTATCTTCCACACCATACGTTTAATCCTTTGTTACAGGAAACCGGTGAGCTTGACAACCTCACTGATTCGTTGGGGCAAAGTCTTGAGTTTGTGTTGTGCAGGTCTCCACGTTGCCAGCAACACCTGTGTGACGTTTCCTTCCTCCTACTGATTCGATAATCTCGGTTTATTACTGAGGGAAACTTGCTGCTGTGCTGCTTCATATCTTGCTCTTGGGGTTTCCAACGAAGCGTTTCACGACAAGTATTGGGCGCCATCACCTACACACATCATACATAAAAGGAAGAACGTGTGTGCATGGTAGAGATACACATCATGCATCATGACGTATCTCTTCTTGTGCACATCACCATTAGTGTCAATCAAGTATGAAATAGATGCATGGTGAGTATGCAGGTGGGGAACATGCTTATAATGGCAATCATCAAAATCTCCAAAAATTGAGAAAGCTATGGGGGCCATCTCATTATAACGCATATGATCAATATTGTTGCAAGCAAAATAAGTGAAATAGCAAGCATTCATCTTATCGCAAGCACCGAGAGAAATTGAATGACTAGCATGACAAGGCAAGTCCGGAGAAATTGTAGGATACACACAAGATGCATAACATGGAATGTTTATGGCAATGATATCGCAATCAAACAATTCCACATGATCAATATTATGCAAAGTCAAAGCATCACATGGGAATGAGAATGAAGCATATGTAATGTCACAAGTATCATCCATAGCATGCATATCCTCACAATTCATAATGTCCACTAGTGGGATCATGGCATCATCAACACCCTTATTGTTACCTTGGTCATACCTCTCATATGAAGTGGGTGTTGTGGTAGTAGTGGCCTCCTTATGGACGACTTCGTTTTCTTGATGTAGCCATGGCGTGTCTTGAGGACTTCGTGCACCATGTACATCTTCGCCAATTGAGGCATCATTGCTTCAAGTCTTGGCATGTCTTCCTCCATGGAACCTAGCACAACACAAGATAACACACTAGAGGTAGAGGGTAAGTTGTTAGAAATCGAAATGGTCTCACTTGACCTATCAACTACCACTCTCAACTCACTAGGAGTATCACTCATGCCCTCCAAGTGGAAGCACTCAATCTCACATAAGGTGGAGTCACTCATCTCACTCTTATTCTCACTCAAGTGGGCTAAGTGGCTCTCATACTCACATGGGATTGGTACCACATCATCACTCAAGCATATGGGGATAGGCTCGGTTTCCTCAACTCCAATCGCCTCCTTGGGTGAAGGGAAAATCCCATGCTCACCATTCTTGACCTTGTCGCCTTCAAAGTTGGATGCCATAAGATGGGCATCATCGCTCGCCTCCATGGTCGAAGGGAAAATCCCATGCTCGACCGTTTTGTGGCCATCTCGTAGTAGTGGTGGAGGTAGGCTCATGCTATCCAACTTGGCAAAGTAGAGGTCTACATTTTCCTTGTTCGCGAGGTCGTGGAAGTCAAGCGTAGGCGTTGAAGCTTGATGGCATGGAGGAAGTCTTGATCTTGGTGCCATTGTGGTGGTGGAACGAGCAGTTGAAGGTGCCCTATGATGGTGTCGACGGAGTTCATTGGCGTGCCTTGCCGATGGTTGATGTTGGTGAAGCACTTGGTCATCCACATGACTCTCACAACGATGATCATTTGCCATGGCACTCTTCTTGTGCTTATGGTGCCTTCTTGAGCTTGCTTGAGCATTATGGTTGGTGATCATCATGAATTCTTCATCTTGGTGGCGAAGATGCCTTTGACGATGTCTTGTATCCTCTTTATGGTGGAGATGCTCATGAGAGGATGTTTGTTGATGAAGATTCTTGTTTCTTGGCGCCTCTTGATGTATATGATGTTTGGACGCCACTCTTCTTTGGATAGGAGGTGCTTGGCACTTTGGAGGTGATGGAGCTTGGCGCCTTGGAGATGGTGGAGCTTGACGCCATCTAGGTGGTGGAACTTGATGCCTTGTCCATGGTGGCGCTTGACGCCTTGGACGTGGTTGCGCTTGATGCCTTGGAGGTGGATCATCGAAGTAGGTGGTGCCCTTTGATGTGGCGCGTGTGGCCTTGAAGGTCATGGATTCTTGATGATGCGCCTCCTCTTGATTGGCGTAGTAGTCTTCCATCTCGAAGCGGTGGAGGAATTCTTCATGGCTCATGGAGGATCCATCAAAGTCGATGAAGTTCTCCGTGTCTGCCATGCTCGGCGAGGTGTCGTCGATGTCGCACTCGAAGTCGTCCATGCTTGGGGAGTAATTATTGGTGTAGTACTCCATATCACCCAAGCATGTGGATCCATTGTCGGTGTAGTGCTCCATATCCTCCATGCATGAGGAGCCATTGTCGATGTAGAGCTCCAAGTCTTCCATGCTTGAGGAGTCATATTGATGTCATGCTCCATGTCTTCCATACATGTGGAGTCATCGTAGTTGTAGTGCTCCGGGTCCTCAAAGCATGCGGAGCCTTTGTCGGTGTAGTGCTCAGTCATGTCTTCTATACTTGTGGAGTCGTAATCATGGTGGCTCATCATGGATTCTTCATAGATATAATCCTCGGTTTCAGAGTCCCTAGACATGATTCACAAGACCAAGTGTTGTATATGGAAGTGGTAGAGGGTGTTAGGGATACAACGTCAAACCTTACTTTACCTTGGAAGATCGTATCATGCAAGTGGCCACACTTGAGAGCAATAAACCAAGAAAAGTGAAGTTCACGCAGAACACCAAAACCAACTACTAACCAAAAAACACACACACACAAGGCCTATGGTGGATAGGTATGGAAAGTGGCATGTCAAGAACCAATCTGAAATCAAGATGTTGTATTGGCAAGTAAAGAATCACAATGATCACAAAACAAACAAGTCAATCCACAAGATAGGAAATATGTACAAGGAAACACACACGGTGGGATAAATGGGACTTGTGCGATGGAGAAAGTGAGCTAAGAACCAAATGATTACCTCGCGAAGACTATAAGCTCGTGTCACACAAGTACAAGGAGAGACGCTAGTTTGATTGCACAAAATTGGTGGGCTACAAGATATGCACAATAAGTACCACCTATATAATGTTCATCGAGCTTGCGCTTCCTATTCTATGAGGCACATGTATATTTCTTTCTTCTCTTTTATTTTTTCTTTTTATTTTTATTTTTCTATTTTTTCTATTTTCTTTTTATTTCTTTCCTTTTCTTTTTCACTTGCCTCTTCCTTGTGCCATCAACTATACAAGATAACTATATGAGATAGCGCTCACAACGTTTGCTCGGAATCTACAAGGTATCAAATGTGCATATCCCAAGCAATCATAAGAGAAACTAGTCTCAATAGGTGTTTGTTGCTCGCAAAGATAGTGGGGTTCACAAAGGAATGCAAGTGGCGAGAAGTCGCGGAATGTTTATACCTTTCGTCGACGATCTTCACCCTTAATTGTTGGATTCCGCCTTGCTCACGGAATTTTTATGGAGTATATAGCATGAACAACTTGGATGATGATATAGAGCTTCTTCTCCTCTTCGAAACGATCTAAAGAACACCAAAATCCGTGTTCGAATGCAAAATTTATGCTCAAAACTGTGCGAAGCTGAAACTGTTGGCGACCAGGTCGGCTGACCGGAAATCTCGCCGGAATTTCCGGCGGTGGGTCCGGTTTGACCGGAATTTTGACCGGAGTTTCCGGCGGGAACTCCGGTTCGCCGGATCTGGCACCGGAACGAGTTTAGGAACGCGAAAACTCGATTTTCTGTGGGAAAACTCGATGGAAAACTTCAGATCGGAGGGTCAAATGATGGAATTAGGCCATGGGAACGCAGAGGAAGGTAGATCAACAAGTTTAGCAAGTAATCCACGGACCAAAACCTACCAAAACGCACTCAAATCACAGATCGATCCAAAACACGAATTGGGGCTATTTTTGGTAAAAATTTTGAATTTATGGGGAAAGACCAAATCGATGAGGAATCTGTGGCAACCAAAACCTGGCTCTGATACCAGATGATAAAAGGGGTTAACCTCTTGGGTGGCCCGATCTTCACGGATCTCGTGGTCAAATCGATAGGAAAGCGAGGGGAAATGGAGAAGGTAGACGAAGCGAACACACACCTCGCGAAGAACACGATGAACAAACGCTAAACTCACACGATACAAGGCTGATTGCTCCCGAACGTCGGCCACCGGTCCGATAGAATCCTCACAAGGAAAGATCGGTCAACGTGCTCCCTCAAATCTACATCGGAGAGGGAAGAACACCTTGGGGAGGGTCTTGACAACTTGGAGACGAGACACCGAACTCCAAGGCCTTGTTGAACGATGGATGCGTGATGCAAAGTCCAATTGAGGTTGGTGACGATAGTCGGTCCCCTTGGTAAAGGGGATGAGGCAAAACTAGAGATTCCATAATGGGGGTTGTCTTTAGTCTATCATCTTTGCCTAAGGGATACATGAGGGGTGGGGGATCTATTTATAGGCCAACCACTAACAAGGGGGTAGTTTGGGGATAAACTAGGCAAAAAGGTAAGTAAAGGGAATATTCCAGGGCATCAAACCCAGATCCGTGCGCAGGCAGGGAATTCCGGCGGTAAGTCCGGCGGCGCCAGATCTGGCGCCGAGATTTCCGGTCGTCGCCGAATATTCCGGTCGCGCACCGGAACGACATATACAGTGAGCGATTCCGGCGGTGGGTCCGGTCGACCGGTCCTAGCGCCAGGATTTCCGGTGGTGCGTCCGGTTCGTCGGTGCTGTCGCCGGGGATTCCGGTGGTGGCTCCGAATCGCCGGTTCTGTCGGTGATTCCAGCTGGAGCTTCTTCCTTCTCCTCTTCCAAGCCTCCGTCTTGTCAGGCGTGAGACTTCGGGCTTCCTCCCTTGTCTCCGTACTCGTCGGTGTGAACCTATCATGGTCATAGGGCGGAGAATGAAGTAGTATACCATTCATTAGGGTAGGAAGTGGGATCTCAAAGAGGATAGGATTCACCTTTTGAGTCCATGACGACTTGGCATAAGTTGGAGACCTTGATGTGGCAACGACCGTAGGTCGGGCTGCATCAGAACTCCATAAGTAAAATTACAATTCACTCTTGGAGAAACTTGTGCCTCGACGAACCGTTGTCCATCGTCCTCCGCCGCCACCACGGCAACGCCGGAAAAAGAGGCGAACAACCTTCATACCTAGATCTGGGAGAGCACTGTCGCATAACAGGATGCGTTTTGAGCCGATGAACCGGGTCGTCGCAAGCGACGAGTCCGAGCCTTTGTGGCATGTCGCCCGGGGATCTTCCCCATGGTCACCGGATCCCAACATCGTCATCTTCATCTGGCGTAGTCGGAGAAGAGAAACGCCGCTGCCTGCCGTCTTCCGCGCGCACAACTGCAAGACACCAAACACAACTACAACGGCCCACGGGGCCGCTACCCGTGAGAGCGCCGACCGCCGACCACCAGACACAAATCTCACCGGATCTAAAGACCGGCGAGAAGACGGGGCCACCTGCCCCCCAACGACAGCGGTAAGAGCAACGCCGAGAAGGAGAAAGAGAAGGGGCAAATTATTCCGACGCGGCGCAATCTCCTCCATGAAAGCAATGCCCCAAGAAAACATTAGGCCACCCTAACTACAGGCTAGAGCCCGGGGTCCCCACCTCCTCCCGTCGTCGGAGTGTCAGATAGAGGAGGTAGGGACCGACGGCTACCGTAGTCGAAGGCTGGCGCTGTTAGATTGCTTTTCCGATGGAGCAGTTCCGCATCTGGAAAAACGTTGATTTTTGCGATTTTAGGAAGGATCGTGACGAACAGAGTGTAGCTACCTAGGAGGAGAATTTTTGGAATTCTCACTAATGAGAATTTTTTAATACGAAAATGCCATTAAGTTTAGTGTTTGGGTTGGTCTAACATTTTTTACGATTTTTACTTGGAGAGATTATGAAAAAGGGTTTGTAATACGATTTGTTTTATGCCCAATATACCTAGACTCCATTTTGATGTCTATATTTGAGGGGTTCGAATTGAATTAAGGTTAATACCAAATCAACACAACGTATTGAAATGATATCGGTAGTTGAATCAAAGAGAGGAGACAATTTCAATGTCTTGTTTCGATGTCTATGTGTTTTTAATTCGTTTAGATGTCTGTGTATTGAATATGGGCATCCACATGCAATTCCACCCAATTCAAAGGGGTGAGACTTCGAATTGTAGAAGGGGTCTTTTAGTTGTAGTAAAATTTCTTGGAATTCAGCTAGCAATTTCAGTTTCAATTCCAAACACACTCAAACAACAAAATTTAGGAAACCAGATTCCCATTCCCAATTCCTTGCTCGATATCAACATCCAAACAGAACACTAGTACCAGGCCCCTTTTTATGTCCCCCGCAAATGGGAGGAAGGAATTTTTAGGTCCAAAGCCATAGACCAAACCTTCCGGCCAAATCCACCGTGTCGACTTGATTTTGGCCAAATTGATGGAGCAGGCCGATTTCGGTCTAATCTGGCATCTCCAAAAGTTGTGTCGCGGAGGAGAAACTCACGCATGGAGAATGAATTCGGCGTAGAGCAGCGGAACAAGGACGGGCGAGCCGTAGCAAGGGTGGGGCAAAGTTGTAAAAGGCGTGGAGTCACCTGAAGGATGCAGGTGGTGGGTTAGCTTAGGTTTGGAAGCGACACCGAGTACGATAGGCAGGCAACGACGTACCGGGGATGCGACGGAGAGGCAACGACGGGGTAGCTTTGTGCCGGATGGCGGCGACATGTGGGGATCATGGTCCTAAGTCTAGTCACATTTTGGGAAAAGAACGAGGGGGAGAAGACGAGGAAAACGTGAAAAAGAGGGAAACCACGAGTCCTACATGATAGAGGGTTAATTTTTGGGTCATATTTAGAGTATATATCAAAGTGATTTTACTGTCCCGACTTCTATGGGATCTTCTACAGACGCTCTAGAGTAGTTTCATGTTTCCTAGTGTTTTTAACACTTACAAAATCACCCACAAATTGAGGTTTATTTATATACAAATTTACCAATTTCAAAAGAATAATCAATATGTTATTGAGTTCTATTTGTCAAATCTCATATCCATAGTCAAAACATTACAAACAAGTGAAAAAAGCATAAACACATATAGCAAGCACATGAGAAGACTCGGTTTACATGAACCAACTCTCATAGCCCCGACTCAGATAGGGTGGGGACCTCATCCCTGCGCTCGATGCTGTAGTTAGATACTTGAAGTTAGGATTTGTTCAACGGACAACAACGTTATGGTGGCAATGGTGATATCGTACGACAGAAGAATAAATTTTTCCCTGTTCACCGTCCACCTCGTCGGTGGCACCGTGGAGTGTTAATCATCCGTCGTCGCTCCTCTTTTAGAGTTGTGAATCTAGTTTTTTCTTCATGCTTTTTAGGTAGCACTAGTGTAAACCGCCCCATGTGTCCCGGTTGGTAAGGGCCTTTAGTCTCGGTTATCCAACCGGGATGGGGCAATCGGGACTAATGCCCCAACCTTTTAGTCCCGGTTGCCCCACCAACCGTGACAAAAGGGCATACACGTGGCCGCTGCTGAGTGCGAGGGGGGAGGAGCAACCGTCCCGGTTTGTAACACGAACCGGCACAAATAACCCTCTGTCGCGGCAGAGATTTGACACATTTCTCTGCCGCGGCAGAGAATTCATTTTGGCAAGTCCCCGTCTGCCGCGGCAGAGATTTGACACATTTCTCTGCCGTGGCAGAGAATTTATTTTGGCAACTTTTTTTTGCCGCGGGAGCATTTTGGCCACTTTTTGTGCCGCGGTAGATAATTCATTTATGTTGTTTTATTTTTTATTTAGTGTTTTGCACTTATCAATGAAGGAACCATTATATTACACAAGATCATCATGACAATATAGATCCAAGTGTCGAACATATTACATTCGATACACGGAGTTCATGCACTACATACAAAATAAGCTCTTTGTACAATCCCTATTGTATATACACGCCCGAATAGTATTCTCCTTTTGGGTTTAGGACTTCTGCATCCAAGAATCCCGCCAATTCCTCCTAAATTGCTCGTACGCGATCCTTTGGCAGAAGACCGTCCCGTAGACGTTCGATCTGATTTAAAAAAGGAGTCAACCTATATGAATGAAACTAAACACAATTTGATGGTAATTAAAAACAATAGAAATTGTTTACGTACGTGGAGTTGGTCTAAATTTCTGCCCTTATCACAGCACGTCTGACGGATGCACTCGCAAACATAGTATCCACAAAAATTGTTCCCTGGTCCCTGCGTCAGGCACTTTACGAGAACAGAGTTCAATCAAAAAAAATCAAGCATGATAATAACGGTATCAAAACTAGAATCAAAGAGATACGCAAATATAGCTAGTGGTGTTTGAATCTAGTGGTTGAAATGTAAGCTCCTCTTTCCAAACACCCCTAGCCTTGTAGATGAACCGTTTCCAAGCGCTGCCCGGCGAAAAAAACGAATAAAATAAGTTATTAATTACTTGATATCATAAAATTCACGAACATTGCCGATATAGTGTCGTAATGATTAGAATTACCGCTGGAGAAGCATCAGCATGTCCTTCCACGTCTCAAGGGGTTTATGTTTCGAGTCCATGACTAGTACACGCCCTTTGTCAAGTTGAATGATTAACAGAATATAGTGGAAGCTACGGATGCGTAACTAATTAATTATATACTTAACATCGAGTAAGCGAAATAGAAAGTGTATACAAGACAATAACACTCACTCGAAGTTGCAAGGAAATAGTATTTCCCTTCTGGTTTCTTGAAACCTTAACGCGTGTATGATATTATCCTTTGTATCCTGGGGGTTTGTTTTGAGATTATCTTGATGAACCCAATATGGGTCAATGAACCCAATGTCATAGATTTTTCTTCTGCTGCATTCGAGAATCTTCATTCTGCATATTATAGTATGATTATATACATGCAATAAACAAGGTGAGATAGCTAAAGACTAAATTAATTACAGAATTAGTACTTACAGACAATAGGCACTAATGATCGATTTGTCCAAGGCGTCTTGATTGAATAATTGAAATAGTTCATCAAATTCAATGGATATCATGTCATCTATTTCTTTCTCATAATGCTTTTTTGTAACCCTTAACATTATCCAGTTAGCCCTGGCCTTTGTGGCATGCATGTACCAGTTATGCAATCTTCGCATTTTTGTTGGAAGATTATTTATCTCCTCAGGTTTGACGAGAGGTTTGCCATACTGGTATTTGTATGCTACTTCACACATGGGGAAGTACTGTATCTGGGATAAGTACTGGGCAATACTCATACCCTGAGCAGCGGTAGCTTCTCCGTATTGTGCAACTACAACTGGATCATACTGCTCTTCGGCCGCATATTTGCTCGACCCCACATTGGTATGGGAAATCATCTTGAGAGGGGCGCAAGACTATTTTGCTTGTTCTCCGAGCTGGGCAACAAATTTCCCGCTTGCATCAGTACTGCTCTTCGAGGCTTGCTATGACGCATGTGACTTTAGGATAGAATGCTCATAGTCTGATGACATCTTTGGCTCGGGTTGATGAAGAGTCTTTAGCATTTTGAACACTCGGGATTTTTCTTCTTTGGTGCTGGGGAACTCTGGCTCTTTCGGTCGCCTCAGCTTAGCAAAAAACGCTGTCATTTCCGCATCAACGATAGCCGTAGTCTCCTCTTCAGTATAGTCACAAGCTCTCTTGGGAGGAACCTTTGGTACTTTTGGAAGAGGCACTTGTTTACATTTCGGCGATCTCTTACCACTACGTAGAGTAGCGGTGGTACGCTTACGCTTTTTATCCTCAGGCGCCGGCGATGGCTGCCGCGGTGATGGCTGCGCTGGAGATTGGCGAGGCGACGGAGATGGGTGAGGCGACGAAGACGGCTGCCGCGGCGGCGACGACCTCGCTAGAGACGGGTGAGGCGGCAGCGAAGATGGCCTTGGCGTGTGATTTGGAAGCACGATACATTCATTTGGCCATAGAATGGTGACGTTTGTTGCTTCTCCCAGTTCAGTCACATCCCCTTCACCTGCAGGGTAGTCAAGCTTCAAACCTTGAAAGGTGGGCATGATTTGATCCACCCCGACAACTGCGTAGCCCTGTGGAACCGGACGACAGTGGTAAGTTGGTGTGGGTCCAATTGGTAAGGCATAGCCGACCGCCACCTTCATTGATATGTTCACAACTTTGACATGTAGCTTGCAGTGTGTCATCTGTGTGATATCATCCATTGTGTAGCCAATAGGAGCCATCGTCGGTGCACCATCTTCATCGTCATTGTCATCACCCGGGACCTCGGTGGAAGCCACACTGATTTTTCGATTATTCGATAGGCCGGTAGCATCGAATGCAGGTTCTACCACCATGTGCTGCTGAGATGGGCCGGTAGTACCTTGCTGGCTAAGTGCGTTAATTTGATCTTGTTATTGCTTTATTCGTTCTTCAATTATACGCATTCGCTCTTTTTGAATATCTTCTTCAACTTCTGCCTTGTCCTTTCTCCTCTTACGGCTTCTATCAGGATATTTCTTCCTTTCTTCGGGAAACCCAGTGCTCCATGGTTTGGAGCCTATTGTGCCTCGTGTTCGTCCATCGTGTTCCTTATTTCCAAGGGTGAGTGTGAGCTCATCATTCTCTCTATCGAGAATGAAGTTCCCATCTTTAACAGCCTTTACTGCTTTTCTCATCTTCTTGATTGGCAAGGGGTCTTCTTTATGTCGTATGTTATATATACACTTCCCTTCCGAGTCCAACGTGCCCCCATGCCCGTAAAACCAATTCTTTGCACGTTCGATCCAATCGTCTGTCTTTGGGATGATCTTTTTAGCACGCAGTTCATTCCCAAGTTTCGTCCACTTAGGAATGCCAGCCCTGTAGCCACCTTGCCCCATAGTATGGTGATACTTCTTGTTAGCAGCATTCAGCTTATTCGTTGCAGACATTTTCTTAGCTTTTTCTGATGTCTTGTAATTCACAAACTCAGCCCAGAATGGTTTTATCTTCCGAAACTGAATCCTCTCGAAATCCGGATTCTTCTCTTTCACGTCATAGTCAAGGTGCAATCTTTTCTTCCAGTTGGTGAAACACTGGGCCATCTTCTTCATAGCCCACTCCATGACCTTCATCTCCATGGCTCGCGCATGTTCTAAGGCGTCCTCAACTGGATCCTCCGCATTTGGATCCAGCTCTATCTTCGGTAGTTTGAAATTAACCATGAGCCTCTTCCATAGTAAATCTTTGGCCACGGTAGGGAGAAATAAAGACGTTCCCTCTTCTTTCGCATCAGCATGCCTATTCCAATTTCGAATGGTGATCGGGATGAAGTCCCTAATGATTACTCCGCATTGTGCCACAAATTTGTTTGCGACAACTTCAGGAGCAATCGGTTCGCCGTCTTCACCGATATCTTCGATCATGAACCTCTCATGGTCTTCCAACTTTTTGGTTGGGCCTCGTCCGCTCTTTTCAGTAGATTTCTTCGATCCGGAGGGCTAAAAGAAGAAAGATCATCGTTACTCTTTCTATATAGATAGCAGATGATTAATTAATGAATTAATTATATTACATGCACCTCGCAGGAGCGGTCGTCTTCTCGATCACACAAGGCATCGCCTTCTCCCTCGCAGAAGGCATCACCTTCAACCTCAAACAAGTCGTCTCTTCCAGCAAAAAGAGGATCACCCTCACCGGACTTGTTCAGAAACGTCGATACATCTAAATTTTCTTCCCCGTGGATCACACCTTGGATCAACTCTTCATTTTCTTCGTCTCTGTCGTGTGGGTCCATATTTTCTGCATAGGTGGAAAAACGGATAAGTCAAAGCGGCTAAGGGAGAATGTTAGGTACGGTGTTGAGAGATATAAACCCTAATTCGGAGAAACCCTAATATATACATACACAATAATAAAAATGAATTTACAATATCAGAAACCCTAATTCGGAGAAACCATCGGGCTCGGATCCTATCGCGAAGAACCAATACCGTAAATAAAGGCGGCAATCAATGCATGGCATAATACAATGCGCAATCAATATGTATGACATGTAAGATTTAGAGATCCTACACTAGCCCTAGGTGCAACATCGATTTAAAAGGGTTCGGGATGCCCTAGCAAGGACACACAGGCGAACCCACATGTACATAAGGGGTGTCGATGTTTCTTTAACTAAACTAGGGTTTAAAGTTGCTTGACAATGTATTATGATTGCTTAGACACAAAGCTATGCATGGCTAAGCAGGACACAGATATAAGCTTTAGCAGTGCACACAAGCCAAACCTAGTTATGCTAGGAGCAGTGGATCATGTAATATAAGCTCAAAGGGAGTAATGCAACAGATAGGACACTCTATCTATTGATAAAAAACATAGTAGAATCGTATGCATCATGGCAAGAATTGAAATGCTTTCGAAATCATAGGATTATATCATGGTGGGGCTATTCTTGCCTTCGCCTGTTGATAGCCGAAAGAAGAGATTCTGGATCCTTGTACTTGACTTGATTACAGTTGGTCAAGTATTTGTCTTCGGGCTTCAACGGTGTTGATCTCTGGCTTCGATCTCGATATCGTATTCTACCGGGAAGAACCAAACACCAGAAAGAAAGGGAAACAATCAACACATGGCATCGATGCAATGCTCAAGCAAGTATGATGAGATGACAAGTTGAATTGCATTGAAATGTAACCCTAAAGCATGCTCGACAATTAATCGGGGTTCCGAGGGGTGAAAACCCTAACTCGGAGAAACTCCGGAATCACCTATGAGAGGTTACTATGTTCTTATAATTAAACTGGTTATGAAAGTTGTTAAACAATGCATGATTATAGCTTAAATAGACAGTTCTCACTTTTTTGAACATTTTGATATATTATACATATTTTTCTGAGTTATAATGAATTACTTATTAAATTTATAAGATTACTACATTTTATGGAATTGTTTAATCAATTTAAATGGAATTATTGCATCACTGTGACATCAGCACAGGGGTGAGGGTCATTTGTCACCGGGGCAGAGGCTACCCACTACGGCTGACAGGTGGGGCCGAGGAGGGGGTGGTTTGACCGGGCTGACCCACAGGCTGGCGTCATGGTGACGTCAGCCTGACATCACCCGGCGGTGAACCTCTCAGGCGATGCACGGGGACAGCAGAGGAGGGCTCGGAGGACTACGCGGGTAGGCGGGTTGGATAGAGTGCAGCACGGCGACCATATGGTGGTGGCGCCGCCCTGTTTTGGCAGCCGAATCTACGTCGGCGAGCATGAACTGCGACGGCGGAAAGCGACGCTCGACACGGGCTCGAAACAGAGCGAGAGGGAGGACGGGAGAGGGTCCAGGAGGACGGAGATCTCACCACGAGCACGATGGGGTGGTTGGGGAAGCACGGCGTGGCCGGGAGCGGTAGTATTTGGCGGTGACGTCCGTCGGAGCAGGAGATCTTCGGGCTCGATTTCGGCAAGAAGGAGGCGCCCTGCTTGCGTGTGTTGGCTAGAAGGACGAGGGTGACAATGCGCGGACAGGACTAAGGCAGCGAGCTCGGGCAGCCTGCCGGCGTCGGGGGCGGTTCATGTGCGCGCGTCGGTGAGAAGCAGAGAAATGAGATGGGGAAGAAGAAGAACAGGCGAGCCAGTTATAAACGAAGGGCCTTTAGTTCCGGTTAGTGGCTACAACCGGGACTAAAGGGTCATACGTCCCGGTTGGAGCCACCAACCGGAACGTATACTCCACTTTAGTCCTGGTTGGTGGCTCCAACCGGGACGTATGACCCTGTTTTCAAAAAAAAATCAGGAATTTTCTCTCTGTTCCCGCCTTATTTTTTATTTTGGGGTTTAAATTTGTAATATTTTTTAAATGATAATTACTTTGGAATTTTAAAAAAAAATAAACATAAAAAGTGTTTGAATTTGAATAAGTAATTCAAAACCATTTTCTGTTTTTAAAAATAATTAATGTAACCATTTAAACTATGAACCATTTAAAATTAAAAATGAATTAACTTATATTTTTTGAATATTAATTTGGAATTTAGAAAAACTTTAAACATAAAAAGTGTTTGGATTTGAATAACTAATTCAAAAGCATTTTCTATTTTTAAAAATAATTAATGTAACCATTTAAAATTAAAAATGAATTAACTTATATTTTTTGAATATTAATTTGGAATTTAGAAAAACTTTAAACATAAAAAGTGTTTGGATTTGAATAACTAATTCAAAACCATTTTCTGTTTTTAAAAATAATTAATGTAACCATTTAAAATTAAAAATGAATTAACTTATATTTTTTTAATATTAATTTGGAATTTAGAAAAACTTTAAACATAAAAAGTGTTTGGATTTGAATAACTAATTCAAAACCATTTTCTGTTTAAAAAAATAATTAATGTAACCTTTTAAAATCAAAAATGAATTAACTTATATTTTTTGAATATTAATTTGGATTTTAGAAAAACTTTAAACATAAAAAGTGTTTGGATTTGAATAACAAATTCAAAACCATTTTCTGTTTTTAATTTGGATTTGAATTAACTTATATTTTTATATATTAATGGGCGGGGGAAAAGGACGGGAAATAATGGGCGGGAAGAAAATTTTATTACGATAGAACTGGAATTAATGTACATAACGCAACTAACACTAAGTTACATAAAGCACGACTGAAGATTAAGATATATAGAAGAACTGAAAATTAAGATGCATGGCCAGATTAAGTCACAATCGGCCGAACTTGTTTTGCAATGTTGGAGTGATTTAGTCATGCTCCTGCCTACACCTGTAATACTCGCCACTGTAGTCGTCGTACTCGCCGCGGCCGTTGTCGCTGTCGTCGTCGGGGTCGCCATAGTTGAACCTTGAAGGCTGAGTATGAGTGGGCTGGACTTGAGGGTAGCCCAGGCGGGGGTTAGAGTCGGCGGCCGTGTCGTAGGCCATGACGCTCTGGAGAGTCCGGTCGCGCCACTACAGCCGACGACCAGCCTCGTTGAAGTTCGGAGGAGGTGGACCGTCCTCCTCGTGCCTGGCGAGCGCCCTCTCTCGCCGATCCCTGAAGAAGGCTTTCCAAGTCGGGAAATAGTCGGGATGCCAGTTGGGATTCCTCCGCTGATCCGGCGTGAGCTCGAAGTAGTAGTGGTTCGTGATGGCCATCTGGTGCGCCACACCTAGAGGGACAGGAGGAACCGGCACGCCTTCGGCGCTCAGCATCCAGCCGACGGGGACGCAGTAGCCCGGCGGGCAGGGGTAGTTCGAGGTGCAAAGCGCCTCCACCTCCCTGGGTTTAGCCGTATGGTGGAAGCCATGAGAAAGAGTGATGAGGTTGCAGTTATGAGTCTAGAGATGTGCAATGACAATGGAGGCCAATCCTACATATATGTACTGAGAAATGGCAGGAAGAAAATTGTGGGAAGAAATGGCGGGAAGAGAAATGGCAGGAAGAAATTGGATCTCTGAAGAAACCCCATATTGCGAGTCTAAAAATGATTTTTTCAAAAACTCACGGGCGTTAGATCATGTACCTGTAGTACAAACCGGACCCACTTCCTACCGATTCGACAGACATTTTTCCTTTTTACCCGGGATGGACGAAAAGGTTTGAGATGCCCTGGTTGGGAGATAGTCCATGTAAGGTGGTCTAGTATTTTAGAAAAATAGGACAGTAGCATTCTGAAACAGCATTTTGGCGGTTACTTCACAAAACGACCCGTTTTTTGCGCTCGGAAAATGAAAAATGGCTTTTCCGTGCGCCGAAAAGGAAAACTTCCTCCTGCAACATCGTTCTCCATACCAATGTCCACATGCATGCATAATATGGGCACATCATCACAAACTATGCCGTGATTCAGCATATAACATCGGTCATTTGGACCGAAGGCCATGAAACCTCGAACATGATAAGTCATTTTGTGAAGGTTTTTTCGAGACATGATCAATATACCAAGTCTGGTATTTTTCCTTGCAACTATGTCACATAATATGACACTACGTGAAGGATTTACATTGTTCGGATTTTTTTGAATTTCTTATGCCCGTTTTGAATTTTTTGAATTTCTAACTATGGTCGAACCGGCGTGCATGAAGATAGGGGACGATCATCGTTAGAACTTGCATTGGATCTCTGAAGAAACCACATATTGCGAGTCTAAAAATGATTTTTTTCAAAAAATCACGGGCGTTAGATAATGTACCTGTAGTACAAATCGGGCCCACTTCCTACCGATTTGGCAGACATTTGTCCTTTTTACCCGGGATGGATGAAAAGGTTTGAGATGTCACGATTGGGAGTTAGTCCATGTAAGGTGGTCTAGTATTTTGGAAAAATGGGACGGTAGCATTCTGAAACAGCATTTTGGTGGTTACTTCACAAAACGACCCGTTTTTTGCGCTCGGAAAATGGAAAATGGATTGATCATTTGGACCGAAAGCCATGAAACCTCAAACATGATAGGTTCATCTTTAGTCCCGGTTGGAGGGATTTCGGCAGGCTGGGCCAGGCATCACTAATTATAAGGATGAGTGTCGACATTATGTCGTGCGGCTTGTACCTTGTCCCGAATGGTGTCACAAACCGGGACTAAAGATGGACCTTTAGTCCCGGTTGGAGACACCAACCGGGAGAAAACACGAGTCAGCACTAATAATAGGGGTGAGTGTCGACATTATGTCGTAAGTGTCGACACTATGCCGAGCTGCTTGTACTATAAATAGGCATCCTTGTGAGTCCAGTCCTCCAGCCAGATTGAGGCATCTCCAATATGGTTTTCGAGAGCAGGGACACCACTACGACCAGTTTCAGGGAGATGCCATCGGATCCCAGTCCTCCGACATCTCCAAGAAACTAGTCATAGAGGCACTCCCTAATATGTGAAATTAGTTCTAGTTAGAGAAGTTACAAGCTGCAAGATGGTTTTCGAGAGCAGGGACACCACTACGACCAGTTTTAGGGAGATGCCGTCGGATCCCGGTCCTCCGGCATCTCCAAGAAACTGGTCATAGAGGCACTCCCTAATATGTGAAATTAGTTAGCTCCCAGGTGTATTGATCTAGTTAGAGAAGTTACAAGCTGCAAGATGGTGTGCGAGAGCAGGGACACCACTACGACCAATTTCCGGGAGATGCCACCGGATCCCAGTCCTCCGGCATCTCCAAGAAACTAGTCATTGAGGCACTCCCTAATATGTGAAATTAGTTAGCTCCCAGGTGTATTGATCTAGTTAGAGAAGTTACAAGCTGCAAGATGGTGTGCGAGAGCAGGGACACCACTACGACCAGTTTCAAGGAGATGCCGCCGGATCCCAGTCCTCCGGCATCTCCAAGAAACTGGTCATAGAGGCACTCCCTAATATGTGACCAAGCGCGTTTGGAGATCAGATCTTAATGGTAAGTACGAATCGGGACAACTTCTTCATAGTTCGGAAAAGTCGTTCTACAAATCGGGACTAAATAAAGGCCCCCTTTAGTCCCGGTCCAGCCACAAAATAGGACTAACACTCAAGACATTTATAAATATTAAAAACCGAGACTACAAAACCGGGACTAAAGGCCCCCCTATATATAGTCCCGGTCAAGCCACAAACCGGGACTAACACTTAATACATTTATTAAACTTGGAAAATTGCAAACATCATAAGATATACTTCACAAAATGAGCTATCATGTCTCATGACATTTAGGTTCACAATATGCAGCCGACCGGCCAGACATGAACTAGAGGTACACAATATGAGCATGAACTTCTTGGCATATGTCCTTCCTTATGATCGCTTCAGACGTAACCATGGAGCATCTTCTTTACTTAACGGAATGCTTGGGTCAGTTTTCACTGTGAAGGACGAAATTTCATCAAACTTATTATAATCTTCTGACATGTCTGTCTTGTCCTCGATTCCCACGATATTTCTTTTCCCTGAAAGAACTATGTGACGCTTTGGCTCATCATATGATGTATTTGTTTGCATATTTTTTCTTTTTTTTCGGTCTGGAGGACATGTCCTTCACATAGAAAACCTGAGACACGTCATTGGCTAGGACGAATGGTTCATCTCTATAACCAAGATTATTGAGATCCACTGTTGTCATTCTGTACAACTGGTCTATCTTTACCCCTTCCCCATTTAGGTTGACCCATTTGCAGCGAAACAAAGGGACCTTAAAAGAGACTCCATAGTCTAGTTCCCATATCTCCTCTATGTAACCATAGATGTGTCCTTTTGCCCATTCTCGTCCGTTGCATCAAAGCAGACACCACTCTTTTGGTTGGTGCTCTTTTTATCTTGGGCGATCGTGTAGAATGTATTCCCATTTATTTCGTACCTTTGGAAATTTAATATAGTAGAAGATGGTGACACGGCCAACAAGTATTGTTGATCTCCAACAGTGTTGTCATTCAAAAGATGTGTCCGCATCCAACCACCGAAAGACTTCATGTGTTCATCTGTAATCCATGAGTCAGGCTTTTCCGGGTTTTTGGAGCGTACAATATTCTTGTGTTCCTCGATATACAGAGCTGCCAAGGTGGAATTATGTAGAACTGTGTAGTGTGCTTTAGTGAAAGAATCCCCATCCCTACATATCATTGCTTTCTTTCCTAGCGTGCCTTTTCCACTTAGTCTTCCCTCATGCCACGAGTCAGAAACACCAATCGTCTTAAGGTCAGGAATAAAGTCAACACAAAACTCAATGACCTCCTCTGTTCCATATTCCTTGGAGATGCTTCCTTCTGGTCTAGCATGGTTATGAACATATTTCTTTAAGACTCCCATGAACCTCTCAAAGGGGAACATGTTGTGCAGAAATACAGGACCGAGAATGGCAATCTCTTCCACTAGGTGAACCGGGAGATGCGTCATAATATTGAAGAAGGATGGTGGGAACACAAACTCAAAACTAACAAGACATTGTACCACATCCTTCTGTAACCTTGGCAGAATATCTGGATTGATTACCTTCTGAGATATTGCATTGAGGAATGCACACAGCTTCACAATGGGTACTCGAACATTTTCCGGTAGAAGCCCCCTCAATGCAATCGGAAGCAACTACGTCATAATCACGTGACAGTCATGAGACTTCAGGTTTTGGAACTTTTTTTCTGTCATATTTATTATCCCCTTTATATTAGATGAGAGGCCAGACGACACCTTGATACTATAAAGGACTTCAAAAAAGATTTCCTTCTTTGCTTTGGTAAGAGCATAGCTGGCACGACTTAAGTGACGCTCTTTATCTGTCTTGTTCTGTGTATGCATGTTCTTTGGGTCTTTCATAATTTGTTGGTCCTCCCGTGCTTCTGGTGTATCTTTTGTCTTCCCATAGACGCCTAGGAATCCTAGAAGGTTTACGCAAATATTCTTCGTCACGTGCATCACGTCGATTGAAGAGCGGACACGTAGGACTTTCCAATATGGCAACTCCCAAAATATAGATTTCTTCTTCCACATGGGTGTGTGTCCTGTAGCGACGTTGTTCGGAACTGATTGACCGCCGGGACCCTTTCCAAAGATTACTTCTATGTCCTTGACCATACCAAATACATCATCACCAGCAGGGAGTTCAGGCTTCTTCCGGTGATCTGCCTCACCTTTGAAATGCTTGCCTTTCTTTCTTACGGGATGATTGGTCGGAAGAAATCATCGATTCGCCAGGTACACAACCTTCTTGCATTTATGCAAATATGTACCTTCAGTCTTATCTAAACAGTGTGTGCATGCCTTATATCCCTTGTTTGACTGTCCTGGAAGGTTACTAAGAGCAGGCCAATCGTTGATGGTTACGAAAAGCAACCCTCGTAGGTCAAATGGCTCCTGTTTGTTCTCATCCCACGCATGTACACCTGGTTTGCCCATAGCTGTAAGAGTTCTTCAACTAATGGCCTAAGGTACACATCAATGTCGTTGCCCGGTTGCTTCGGGCCTTGGACGAGCACTGGCATCATAATGAACTTACGCTTCATGCACAACCAAGGAGGAAGGTTGTAGATACATAGAGTCATGGGCCAGGTGCTGTGACTGCAGCTCTGCTCCCTAAAAGGATTCATGCCATCCGTACTTAGACCAAACCATAAGTTCCTTGCGTCACCTGCAAAGCCCGGGAAGTCTCTCGATTTTTCTCCACTGTGACCCATCAGCAGGGTGTCTCAACTTTCCGTCTTTCTTACGGTCTTCTTTGTGCCATCGCAACAACCTAGCATGCTCTTTGTTTCTGAACATGCGTTTCAACCTTGGTATTATAGGAGCATACCACATAACCTTAGCAGGAACCCTCTTCTGTAGGGGCTCCCCATAAACATCACCAGGGTCATCTCGTCTAATCTTATACCGCAATGCATTGCATACCGGGCATTTATCTAAATTCTCATGCTCCTTACCGCGGTAGAAGATGCAGTCATTAATGCATGCATGTATCTTCTTCACATCTAATCCTAGAGGATAAAGAGTCTTCTTTGCTTCGTACGTACTCTCGAGAAGTTCGTTATGTTTTGGAAACTTCGGCTTCATTATTTTCAGCATCTTTTCAAATGAGGAGTCAGTTAGACCACACTCTGCCTTCCATCGCAACAATTCCAGTGTGGTACCGAGCTTTGTGATGCCATCTTCGCAATTTGGGTACAACAATTTTTTTGTGATCTTCTAACATGCCCTCTAACTTCAACTTCTCATTTTCTGTTTTACAGTCTCGCTTTGCATCAGAAATGACCCTATCAAGTTCATCAGCGGGCTCATCTGATGCCTGTTCTTCACCTCCTTCCTCTTCATTGTCTTCCATTGCAGTATCACTGTATTCAGGAAACATATGATGATAGTTGTTATCATCATCTTCTTCACAGTCTTCCATCATAACTCCTCTTTCCTCGTGCTTGGTCCAACAATTATAGTTGGGCATGAAACATTTCATAACCAGGTGGCCGCGAATGATTTTCGAGGAAGAGTACTCCTTGTTGTTCCGACATTGAACACATAGACAACGTATAAAACCATTCTCTTTGTTTGCCGTAGCCACATCGATAAATTTATCCACGCCTTTAATGTACCCGGGTACACGCCGATCACCGTACATCCATTCCCGACCGTTCATCTGCATAATATAATTAAGTTTATCAAAAACGGGACATCATAAATAGTGAAATGACCAATTCACATCGACACATGCATTGTATCAATGACAGAGAAAATATAAGATTGCTAACCTCGATCGAGGGAAATAAAGAGGAAAAAGCTCAAGTGCGTCTCGGACACCTTCTATATTTTTGTTCTGTGAGAAATTGAACGGGATCATTCACTCAAACATTTCATCAAACACCTTGAATGCATGCATAGGAAAAAAATAAACTAGCACACCTCTCACACCTTCCACCAAAAAAAACAGAGGGGAGACAGAGGGCTAGGGCGTCGTATTTATAGAGGGCGGGATTATACGTCCCAGTTTGTAACATAAAACGGGACTAAAGGTGTGTGCAACGCCACGTGTCTGACGTCCAACCTTTAGTCCCGGTTTGTGTTATAAACCGGGACACATGAACCCTTACGAACCGGGACGCATGCCTCCGACCACCGTGCCCGCTCGAACCGGGACGCGTGCCAGCATTAGTCCCGGTTCGTGGCGCAACCGGAACTAATGCTGTTAGGGGGTGCGAACGGATAACCCGTTTTCTACTAGTGTAGTCTACCTTTCTTTGTCCGTTGGTTTCTTCTTTGACCAACGAGGATTGACTAGTTTCAACTTCTTCACTGAGTTGGTGTGGTCATGTATCTCAGGATTTGTCTTAGCATATCCGGGGTGGTTGTCCAGCCCTTGTCATTGCTATCTTCTCCTTGAAAGTATCTGATTCTCAGATCAATGTTGTTGGTGTCTTTTGCTAACGACTGGTGAATTCCTGGTTGCCACATCAGCAATGTTTTCCTAGCTCCTATGTGGTTCCCAGAACTAGAGGCGATATCGAGCTTTGCTCATGGCATGCCAGTTAAAAATCAAGGCGGAGAGGAAGATGGCGTCAATTTCCCCTAGGGACTTATTTTAATTTAGGATGGTCATGTAAGGGGTTGGTTTATCTTAATACATCATCATTGTCCAATTTTAAAAAAGATAGCAAACACTAATGGTGGCACTAGTTTTGATATGCATCCATTTCTCAGACTAATTATCCATATTCTAAGTTGAAAATTATAAATAAAGATGGTAGGGAATTTTTCGTAGAGGTGGGGGAAATGTTGTCCTTCTAGGTTTGACCTCGAGAAGTGGCCATATTCATTGTGTAGGTTAACTGAGCCAATGCATACCCACATCTAAATGAGGTTGATTTAATCTTGAATATTTATCTAACGTATTCCAGGACAAGTATACTTTTGATGGTGTGAGTGCGGAATGATAACATATATCTAGTGGTACATATGATGCACTCCCAACAGGGGCAGAGACAAGGGGGACGAGCAGGGGCTAGACGCCCCCCTAATGATTCGCCCCCCTCAACGAATTGGTGCATGCTATACTAATGGTATTGTACTGGATCGAGTACTAATTATTGTAATTAGTTCTATAAAATAAGGCCCAATCTAACCCGTGCACCTATTGACCGCCTATACATCAAAGCCTAGCCAAAATCCCATGATCAAGCCATTGTGAAAGCCTTGGCTCTTTAACATTTAGTTTTTTCATCTCTCTATCAATGACCTAGCGCCCTGTGTCGTATCAGGTCGATTGATCCATCTATTCATGTTTCTCCGGGCTCTAGGACGCGATCAATATGGTACGATACTAGTCATGGTGTTTATCTCTTGTTATTCTGTTGTGGTGCCCAATGAGCGGCAAGCGTTTGTGGCGTCAAGTCCATTGCTAGATTTACAACTGATCAAGTAGACGATTTAGAAGCAAAGATAGTCCGCGATCTTGATTGTGACTAATCCAATTTGCTAAAACCAAGGTATATCGATAACAGGTACCGCCGGTAGCAAGTTCTTTTATCCTATGTATACATTACGGTATGTTAGTCTGGTTTTCTGTACTCCCTATGTATCAAATTAGTTGTCTTAACTTTGTTTAGGTTCATGTTTATCTACTAACTAAAACATGTCTACGTACATGTTGATTTGGAAAAGGTTGAGACACTAATTTGAGAAGGAGCGAGTAGTTCATAACAAGAATTAATTTGCTGATTCGATGCTTCCTTTGTTTTGATTTTGCAAATACCGAGTTGTCTACAATTTTCTCTAGCATTCTTGAAGATTTACAATAAATGTAATACCAGTGCACTTTAGTCTCTAGTTACTATGTGAGAGGAGAGATAGTTTTATAAGAAAGTAACTAACCGAGATAGGAAGTGTTATGCGATAGACACATCTTAACAATATTTTTGTTATGACACAAGTAGTTGGAGACATCATCGCTAAATGAGACTTAATATATTTTGATCTTTTCTCTTTTATGCGACCAAAAAAAGTTCTTCGCCCCCCTCATGGTTCAATCCTGCCTCCGCCCCTGACTCCCAAGCTATGTCATTTAAAAAGTCAAGGATAGTTTAATATAGGTAAATCTTTATAATGCTGTAAATTTCAAATCCAAATTTGATTCGTACGTTGATGAAAAAGAGTCCACACCAAAACAACAAAAAATCATGTAGAATTTGGATTTGACATGGCTTGATTCATCCCTTTTTTCTCAATGTCGAACTGTGCTTGGAATTTTACGTGATAATAGATGTACCTTCTGTCTCGATCACTAAGTTTTGTGTGATTGTTTCGTGTGCTTTTTTTTGTTAGGTTGCCCTGGCCCGAGAGTATGATTGCACCCTAAACCATAATAATATATAGCTCTAGATAAGTTGTCGACATGGTATGCATGGGGTATTTGCTTGAGCGGGCTTCCTCAGGCTCGACAAGTGTCTACACATCTTGCCAAAACTTGCATTAAATGGAATACCTCGTGACAATGGCCATAATCAATATACAAGCAATCCAGACGCATACATGTGGGTGTGACTTGTTGGATTCTTCTATAACCATTATTGAATCCTATCATGCACCTGTATTTTATCTTGTATGGATAAGTTATTGTCGATTTTTGGAACTATTCGTATAGTCCCCAGCCAGGTGTCTATATACATTCAGCATTACTGTATGTAACAGGAGTGCCACCCCTCGTAGTCTAGAAATTTCAAAAGTTGCTTTACATAATGTTTTGGCCATCCACGGACCATGACCATAAAGGTCGTGCTCGGTGCATGCACCCAGCACTCAGCTCGAAATAGATTAACAATGGTGCCTCCATCAAGCTAATTATTTCGTGCAAGCATCTCGTACAATATAATAACTTGTGGTCGATATGTTCACACTAGAGACATCCTCAACGATTCCAGCCTCCACGTAACCGAAAATAATTCACGTACTCATCTAAAGGAAATCAGGTACTCCTAGTGTTGACTTGCTAATTTGTTAAGGCTACCCATCTACGCTCAAATAAATTATATGGTTAAATATGTGGAGTCCAAACTGGCACGATACTACATCACCAATCATTCGTCCAAATTTTGGGTTTTAAATTGGATCACGTTGAGTATTTTCGAGATCTCTAGGAGATGTATAATCAGGGTCAATTCCTTCCCACCGTCCTCTGCTCCGCATTTAATTACGTATCCATATCGGTTTGCACAAGTCGCAAAATTTATTTAGTCATTAATATGTCAGTGCAATATCTTTTTCGTGACTTTGGGCGCATACGATGAAGCGACGCATTAAATGCACGCAGTATGTTGTTGCATGCACGGGAAAAGCTAGGGCTAGTGGTTTTTCCGTCGAGCTAATTTGACTTCATGCCCAGATTCGATTTGATGATCTATACTACATTGTTTTTGTACCCATACATCAAATACTATGAGTATAAAATGAAATTTATGCAATCATTGTTCATTTAGCCGCATCTTGCTCAAAACACTATACCGGCGCTATTCAAAACTAACCATGGTAATAACAAGATTTCAATAACTCGTCTAGACTAGAGATTACTATACTCCCTACCGGTATCTGTTTGTTGCAAAGTGCACGCAGGTCCGCTGATCTCGTTGAATGCGATATAATATAGTATCGTTAAATGTACATATTTAGTAGAAATAAGATGAATAATATCAACATAATATCTCCAAGGGATCATATGTGTGATGATTTGGTCAAACAAATTGCGTGAAAGTCTTCGCTATAAAGTTACCATCATACACGAGCGAGTTACATTTCGTGAGTATGCATATTGCAACTCAATATTTTCAGAATTTAGAGCAACTCTAACCAATCCCCATTAATTGGTTAGAGGACTTTCTTTTGGCCGCTGCCGGGGATGCACCGAACCGATCCCCTTTCGCCCGTTAGTGGAGAAAACTTTTAGCCCCCCCCCCCCCCCACACACACACACACACCACACACACACACACACCACACACACAAAAAAAAACTCCCCCACGGTTCTTATATTTCCTCGGCGCCAACCTCACGGACTAAAACTCTCCTTTCCGCCGAGAACCCGACCCTCCCGCCCAATTCCACCGCAAGTCGTCATCGGTGGCATATTTCTCCCCTCCCTCCCAGCCGAAATGGCATCGGAGTTCCATCCCGCATGCCCGCCGGAGCTTTCCACCGGTAAAACCGCGTCAGATTCGAGCCCGGCGATGCCTCCTACATCGCGGATGCGGTTGGGAAACACCGCCGTGGTGCGGCCAGCGGGAATGGCTACCAAGGCCACCCGGAAGGCGTCAACGGCGGGCAAGCCACCCCTTGTGCCGGTGTTGAGTGCCCCGTGTCCCCGGAAGCCAATGGCGGCGATGCAAGCATTGTCACAGGCGGCGGAGGAGAAGAAGAAGAGGAAGGCCACGACGACGATGGGGTCGACACCGATCAATGCAAGGAGAAGTTTTGGGAAAGAATCGAATATCACTACCACAAGTCAGTGAAGACTCCATCATACCGCACCCAAGGATCTCTTAGTCATCGTTGGGGAACATCTTGATCAATGCAACCGATGGGCCTGCGCCCTAGAGTCGATGGCCAATGCACCACCGAGTGGAGTGTCTGTCACCCAACATGGCAAGTATCACCAAGACATGTACAAGCTCCTCAACAAGAGAGGTGTCCACAAACGCTTTAGTTTGTTTCATTGCTACAAGGTGCTAGAGGGCAATGAGAAGTGGGTCTGAAGAAACTATGAGACCACACCGAAGAGGGCAAGGATACATTCGGCCATTGATGTTGACGATGATGAGGACGAAGATGAGCTCAACAAAAGTCCAGAAGATGTGAAGATTGCAAAGGAGAGGAGAAGAGGGGAGGTGCCGGCGCCTACAAGGAATATTTCAATGCCCTTGTCGAGATGAAGAAGGCATTGGAGACCGAATTGAAAGAGGACAAAGAGTCTAGGTGGAAGGAGCTCAAAATTCTAGAGGAAGAGAAGTGGCAGTTGAAATGGATCGTATGGGCACCTAGAGGGGGTGAATAGGTGCTAACCAATTTTTAATAATTTTTCAATTTTAGGCTTGACACAAAGTAAATTCTCTAGATATGCAACTACGAGAATTTCCCTATATGCAACCCTAACTACTAAGCACGTAAAGAGAGGAGCGAAGAAACCGTAGTGGAGCACGCGGAGACACAGGGATTTGTTTTACCACTGTTCCTTCCTTGTTAAGGGAAGTACATCTGCGTTGGAGGGGTGGGTGGTTCTAAGACCACCACGCCACAATAGGCCTCACCCTATTCTCCGATGGATCTCGCCACGAGAGGCCTGATCCACCTTCTCCACTATTGGATCCCTTCGAGGCGGGAACCGGTGCCTTTTACAACACTATCGGGGCACACACCCACAACCGAATTGGGGGCTCCCGAGATGACAACAAGCTGCCACAAGAACAAGGTTTATCAATATAAACAAAAACAAGGATCTAGGTATTTGCAAGAAATACTAGATCAGTGGTTCTCCAAATGAATGGAGAGGAGATGAAGCGCTTGATTGTAGTTGATGATGGTCGAGTCCTCCTCCTTTGATTCCCCAATGTACGGAGCCTTTCAGTGGATCTAGGTGGAGTTCTCTTGGATGAAGGTTGCAGGTCAGGTCCTTTCTTTTTCGAATCAATCATGAGTTCTGGACAACGGGGGAAACAGGCTTAAATACCCCCTGCCCAGAACAAGCCGTTGGAGAACTTTGGGGGCGGAATATCCTCCCCCCTTTGGGGCAGACTATCCGCCCTGGGGAGAAAATCCGCCCCCCAGGACGGAAACACCGGGGAAAACTCCGCCCCCCAAACAGAGAGCGACAGAGCCTTGACTTGGAGAAAATTCCTGAGGGGGCGGACTATCCGGCCTTGGGATAAAGTCCGCCCAAGGACCGGAAAGTCCGAGGGAAACTCCGCCCCCCATACAGAGAGCGACGCAGGCTTGGCTTGAAGGAAATCCTCGAGGGGGCGGACTGTCCGGCGTGGCCGGAAAATCTGGTCACAAACTCCGCCCCCTCTCTGGGGCTCGCGCACTCTTGGGAAGAGGGAGGGGCGGATTATCTGCCCCCCAAAGGCAGATAATATTCCCTTTTTCTTAGAGAGAGCTGCAACACTTCAACACACGTTAAATAATCCTTGATATTGTTATCTAACACACAAAACACTAGGGATTAAGAAATGTTCTTTCAATCTCCCCCTTTTTGGTGTTAGATGACAATACTAGGATTTGCAATGAAACCGGCTAACGCCACCTTAAAAATGAAAGACGCTCCCCCTGTAGGGGTTCGTAGCATGGAAAACAAAAAATTTCTACCGCATACAAACAAACAAGCCAAGATCTATCTACTAGATTGTAGCAACGAGTCGATAGAATAACTCACCCTCGAAGATTCCAAAGTGTTTAACGAGAGCGGATTCTCGTGGGTGATGTAGTCGTACTCTTGCCGATCTCAAGATCGCGTAGACGATCCTTCCGGCGATGCGTTCCGGCAGCGCTTCCGCAGTCGGTCACACGTTCGGTACTCGACGAAGACCTTCCTCTCTCTTGTTCCAGCAGGCAGCGGAGGTTGTAGCACTCTCCTCGTGATTCCGGCAGCACGACGGCGTGGTACTGGAAGTAGAGGGGAGATCTTGCAGGGCTTCGCCTTAAGCCGGAGCGAGTATGGTGGACTATGAGAGAGGCCTTTGCGATCTAGGGTTTAGAGGCACCAAGGAGGGGAGCTAGGCCGGCGGCTAGGGCAATGGGATTGCCCCAAGTCGGCGGCTAGGGTTTTCCCTAGGGCGGCGGCGGCTGCAGGAGGGCCGGCGGCTAGGGCTAGGGTTTTGGGTGGTGGAGTTGTGTCCTTGGAGGGGCAGCCCTGCCCCTCCTTATATAGGTGGAGGGCGCCGGCCAAGGGGAGGGGAGTCCCTCCCCAACTCGGCTTCCAAGGCCGGCGGTGGAGGGAGAGGGACTTCCTCCCCAAGTAGGTTTCCTACTCTCCCTCCACCAAGCAAAATAGCCGTTTGACTTTTCAAATTGGCGTTTGACTTTTCAAACTAGGATTTGATTTATCCCTTTATTTTGCTCAGCGATGACACCTAGTACATGATGCAACCATTCCAACTTGTTATGACACATTCATGTACCCTTCCCCTCCGGAGTGCCGGACATTCCGGAACCTTCTAGAACATTCCCAATGAAAACACCGGAACCATTCTCCAACCCCGAAACAGGACTTTCCTTATATGAATCTTATTCTCCGGACCATTCCGGATCTCCTCGTGATATCCCGAATCCCATCCGAGACTCCGAACAACATTCGGTCTCTTACTCATCATTCCATAACTACTCAACAACGTCGAATCCTTAAGTGTGTCTCCCTACGGTTCGTGAATTATGCGGACATGATCGAGACACTTCTCCGACCAATAGCCAATAGAGGAATCTGGAAATTCATATGGCTCCCACATATTTATATGATTACTTTGCGATCGAATGAACCACTTACATACTATACCAATTTCCCTTTGTCTCACAATAGTTTACTTATCCGAGGTTTTGATCATCGGTATCTCTGCATACCTAGTTCAACCTCGTTACTGATAAGTACTCTTTTCTCGTTCCCATGATATGTGATCCCTTGTGATCCAGTCACATGCTTGCAAGCTAATTGGATGACATTCCACCGAGAGGGCCCAGAGTATATCTATCTGTCATATGGATGGACAAATCCCACTCTTGATCCATGTGTCTCAACCAATACTTTCTGAACACTCAATGCCACCTTTATAGCCACCCAATTACGGTGTGGTGTTTGATGTCATCAAAGCATCCTTCCGGTGATGGTGATAAGCATAATCTCATGGTCAAAGGAATTAGGTTACTATGTATCAGAAAGCATATAGCAATTGAACTATTAAAATGACTTGATCTTTATGCTACGCTTATCTATAGGAGTATGTCCATCATATCATTCTCCTAACGATATGATCTTGTTGTTAATAACATCTCAATGTTCATGATAGGGAAACCACAATCATTTATTAACCAACAAGCTAGTATTATAAAGAGGCTTTACTAGGGACTCTAATTTAGTTTACAAATCACACAAGTATTAATGTTTCCTTGTTAATACTATTATAGCACGAATGTAAACATTTATCATAAACACAAAGATATAATAATAACTACATTTATTATTGCCTCTAGGGCATATCTCCAACAGTCTCCCACTTGCACTAGAGTCAACTAATCTAGATTACATGGTGATATACCGAACACCCAAGGCAGTTTGGTGTTGGTCATGTTTTGCCCTCGGGAGAGGTTTAGTCAACGGATCCGCCACATTCAGATCTATGTGTACTTTGCAAATCTTTATGTCACCATCTTGGACATGTTCTCGAATAGCGTGAAAACGTAGCTTGATGTGCTTCAGCTTCTTGTGTGACCTTGGTTCTTGCGCATTGGCTATGGCGCCCATGTTATCACAGTAGATAGACATTGGGTCCAGCGCACTTGGAACCACACCGAGCTCTGTAATGAACTCTTTCATCCATATCGCTTCTTGTGAAGCCTCCGAAGCAGCCATGTATTCCGATTCAATTGAAGATCTCGCCACAACGCTTTGTTTTGCACTCCTCTAGCTAACTGATGCACCATTCAAAGTAAATACGTATCCAAATTGTGATTTAGAATCATCCGGATCGGTGTTCCAACTAGCATCAGTGTAACCATTAACAACGAGCTGTTCATCACCTCCATAAGAAAGAACCATATCCTTAGTTCTTCTCAAGTACTTAAGGATGTTTTTAACCGCTGTCCAATGATCCACTCCTGGATCACTTTGATATCTGCTAGTCAAACTAACAGCATATGCAATGTCGGGTCTAGTACATAGCATGGCATACATTAGAGATCCTATGGCAGAGGCATAGGGAGTCTAACTCATCCTTTCTCTATCTTCTGCCGTTGCTGGACTTTGAGTTTTACTCAAGGTCGTATTGGGCAACATGGGCAAGAACCCTTTCTTGCTATCTTCCATTCCAAACCTCTTTAGAACTTTGTCCAAATATGTACTTTGTGACAATGATATTAGGTGTCTCGATCTATCTCTATAAATCTTTATGCCTAATATGTAAGCTGCTTCGCCAAGATCTTTCATTGAAAAACTATTATTCAAATATTCCTTGACACTATTAAGAAGGTCTACATCATTCCCAATCAACAATATGTCATCTACATATAGTATTAAGAATGCTACAGAGCTCCCACTCACTTTCTTGTAAATACAAGCTTCTCCATAAGTTTGTATAAAACCAAAACTTTTGATCACCTTATCAAAATGTTGATTCCAACTTCGGGATGCTTGCTTCAATCCATAAATGGACCGTTGAAGTTTGCATACCTTGTTAGCATCCTTAGAATCGACAAAACCTTTGGGTTGCATCATATACAACTCTTCATCAATGTCTCCATTGAGGAACGCCGTTTTGACATCCCTCTGCCATATCTCATAATCGTAATATGCAGCGATTGCTAACATAATCCTCACAGACTTTAGCTTTGCTACTGGTGAGAAAGTCTCATCGTAGTCAACTTCTTGAATTTGTCGAAACCCTTTTGCGACAAGTTAAGCTTTATAGACAGTAACATTACCATCAGCATCTATTTTCTTCTTGAAAATCCATTTGTTCTCGATAGCCTTCCGGCCATCCGGTAAGTCCGCCAAAGTCCATACTTGGTTTTCGTACATGGATCCAATCTCGGATTTCATGGCTTCTTGCCATTTATTGGAATCTGGACTCATCATCGCTTCCCCATATGTCGCAGGGTCATCGGTGTTGTCCATCAACATGACACTCATAACGGGATCATACCAATTAGGAGTGGTACGATTTCTCGTCGACTTGCGAGGCTCTGTAGTAACTTCAACCGAAGTTTCATGATAAATATAATTAGCTTCCTCTCTTATTGGTGTAGGCACCACAAGAACTACTTCTGGTGCTGCGCTACTCGCAAGTTCGAGAGAAGGTTCAACAACCTCGTCGAGTTCTACTTTCCTTCCAGTCACTTCTTTCGAGAGAAACTCCTTCTCTAGAAAGGATCCATTCTTGGCAACAAAGATTTTGCCCTCGGATCTATGATAGAAGGTATACCCAATAGTTTACTTCGGTATCCTATGAAGACGCATTTTTCCGCTTTGGGTTCAAGCTTGTCCAGCTGTAACTTCTTTACATAAGCTTCACAACCCCGAACTTTAAGGAACGACAATTTAGGTTTCTTCCCAAACCATAATTCATACGGTGTCATTTCAACGGATTTAGATGTAGGGGTTCGTAGCATGGAAAACAAAAATTTTCTATCGCATACAAACAAACAAGCCAAGATCTATCTACTAGATTGTAGCAACGAGTCGATGGAATAACTTACCCTCGAAGATTCCAAAGCGGTTAACGAGAGCAGATTCTCGTGGGTGATGTAGTCGTACTCTTCCGATCTCAAGATCGCGTAGACGATCCTTCCGGCGCCACGTTCCGGCAGCGCTCCCGCAGTCGGTCACACGTTCGGTACTCGACGAAGACCTTCCTCTCCCTTGTTCCAGCAGGCAGCGGAGGTTGTAGCACTCTCCTCGCGATTCCGGCAGCACAACGGCGTGGTACCGGAAGTAGAGGGGAAATCCCGCAGGGCTTCGCCTTAAGCCGGTGCGAGTATGGTGGAGCTTATGAGAGAGGCTATTAGTGGTCTAGTAATTTAGACACACCAATTAGAAGGCTCTAAACCAATTAGAAGGCTCTAAACCGCTGACTAAAGCAATTAGAAGCTCTAAACCAAAACGACTCTAAACCTGAGATTTAGAGGTGGAAACTTGTGTGTTCTAGGAGGGGAGCCCTGCCCCTCCTTATATAGATGGGAGGGTCTTGGCGCGCCAGGGGAGGGAGGGAGTCCCTCCCCAACTCGGCCTAGGGCTGGCCGCCGGCTTGGAGGAGAGAAACTCCTCCTCCAAGTCGGTTCCAACTCCTCTTGCTTGTTTCCCACAGTTTCTTGTTTTAGCCGTTTGACTTTCAAACTGGACATTTGACTTTTCTGTTTTAGGATTCAATTTAATCCTTTATTTGGGACAGCAAGAACACTTAGTACATGATGCAATCATTCCAATATGTAATGACACATTCATGTACCCCTTCCCCCCCGGAGTGCCGGACAATCCGGAACCTTCCAGAACATTCCCGATGAAAACACCGGAATCATTCCCGAACTCCGAAACGGGACTTTCCTTATATGAATCTTATTCTCCGGACCATTCCGGATCACCTCGTGATATCCCGGATCCCATCCGAGACTCCGAACAACATTCGGTCTCTTTCTCATAATACCATAACTACTCAAACAACGTCGAATCCTTAAGTGTGTCTCCCTACGGTTCGTGAATTATGCGGACATGATCGAGACACTTCTCCGAACAATAACCAATAGAGGAATCTGGAAATTCATATGGCTCCCACATATTTCTACGATTACTTTGCGATCGAATGAACCACTTACATACGATACCAATTTCCCTTTGTCTCACGATAGTTTACTTATCCGAGGTTATGATCGTCGGTATCTCTGCATACCTAGTTCAACCTCGTTACCGATAAGTACTCTTTTCTCGTTCCCGTGATATGTGATCCCTTGTGACCTAGTCACATGCTTGCAAGCTAATTGGATGACATTCCACCGAGAGGGCCCAGAGTATATCTATCAGTCATATGGATGGACAAATCCCACTCTTGATCCATGTGTTTCAACCAATACTTTCCGAACACTTAATGCCACCTTTATAGCCACCCAGTTACGGTGTGGTGTTTGATGTCATCAAAGCATCCATCCGGTAAAGGTGATATGCATGATCTCATGGTCGAAGGAATTAGGTTGCTATGTATCAGAAAGCATATAGCAATTGAACTATTGAAATGACTTGATCTTTATGCTACGCTTAACTATAGGAGTATGTCCATCACATCATTCTCCTAATGATATGACCCTGTTGTTAATAACATCTCTGTGTTCATGATCAGGAAACCATGATCATATATTAACCAACAAGCTAGTTTAACAAGAGGCTTTACTAGGGACTCTTATTTTAGTTTACAAATCACACAAGTATTAATGTTTCCGGTTAATACAATTATAGCATGGTATGTAAACATTTATCATAAGTGTGAAGATATGATAATAACCACTTTATTATTGCCTCTTGGGCATATCTCCAACATTAGATGGTGCCCTATTTAAAGTGAATGCGGTTGTTTCTAATGCATAACCCCAAAACGATAGAGGTAAATATGTAAGTGACATCATAGAACGAACCATATCTAAGAGAGTTTGATTACGACGTTTGGACACACCATTACGCTGTGGTGTTCCCGTCGGTGTCAGTTGTGAAAGTATTCCGCATTTCTTCAAATGCTCGCCAAACTCGTAACTTAGATACTCACCTCCATGATTAGATCGTACGATTAGATCGTAGAAACTTAATCTTGTTGTTACGTTGATTCTCTATCTCACTTTGAAATTCCTTAAACTTCTCGAAAGTTTCGGACTTATGTTTCATGAAATAGATATACCCATATATACTCAAGTCATCCGTGAAGGTAAGAACATAACCACCGTGCGATTCTACACTCATTGGACCACACACATCGGTATGTATGATTTCCAACACGTCCGTAACTCGCTCCATCATGCCAGAAAATAGAGTCTTAGTCATTTTTCCCATCAGACATGCTTCGCATCTTTCAAGTGATTCGAAATCAAGTGATTCAAGAAGTCCATCGGAATGGAGTTTCTTCATACGCTTCACTCCAATGTGACCAAGACGACAGTGCCACATATAGGTCGAGTTATCGCTCAATTTCAAACGTTTAGCTTCAATGTTATTAATATGCAGCGATTGCTAACATAATCCTCACAGACTTTAGCTTCGCTACAGGTGAGAAAGTCTCATCGTAGTCAACTCCTTGAATTTGTCAAAACCCTTTTGCGACAAGTCGAGCTTTATAGACAGTAAAATTACCATCAGCATATGTTTTCTTCTTGAAAATCCATTTGTTCTCGACAGCCTTCCGGCCATCCGGTAAGTCCACCAAAGTCCATACTTGGTTTTCGTACATGGATCCAATCTCGGATTTCATGGCTTCTTGCCATTTATTGGAATCTGGGCTCATCATGTTGGAGATATGCCCAAGAGGCAATAATAAAGTAGGTTATTATCATATCTTCATACTTGATATAATTGTATTAAAAGGAAACATTAATACTTGTGTGATTTGTAAACATAAAAGAGTCCCTAGTAAAGCCTCTTGTTAAACTAACTTGTTGGTTAATATATGATCATGGTTTCCTGATCATGAACATAGAGATGTTATTAACAACAGGGTCATATCATTAGGAGAATGATGTGATGGACATACTCCTATAGTTAAGCGTAGCATGAAGATCAAGTCATTTAATATAGTTCATTTGCTATAAGCTTTCTGATACATATTAACCTAATTCCTTCGACCATGAGATCATGTTAATCACCATCTCCGGAAGGATGCTTTGATGACATCAAACACCACACCGTAACTGGGTGGCTATAAAGGTGGCATTGAGTGTTCAGAAAGTATGGGTTGAGGCTCATGGATCAAGAGTGGGATTTGTCCATCCATATGACGGATAGATATACTCTGGCCCTCTCGATGGAATGTCATCCAATTAGTTTGCAAGCATGTGACTGGCTCACAAGGGATCACATATCACGGGAACGAGAAAAGAGTACTTATCGTAACGAGGTTGAACTAGGTATGCAGAGATACCGACGATCAAAACCTCGGATAAGTAAACTATCGTGAGACAAAGGGAAATTGGTATCGTATGTAAGTGGTTCATTCGATCGCAAAGTAATCGTAGAAATATGTGGGAGCCATATGAATTTCCAGATTCCTCTATTGGTTATTGATCGGAGAAGTGTCTCGGTCATGTACGCATAATTCACGAACCGTAGGGAGACACACTTAAGGATTCGATGTTGTTGAGTAGTTATGGAATGATGAGTAAGAGACCGAATGTTGTTCGGAGTCTCGGATGGGATCCGGGATATCACGAGGAGATCCGGAATGGTCCGGAGAATAAGATTCATATAAGGAAAGTCCTGTTTCGGGGTTGGAGAATGGTTCCGGTGTTTTCATCGGGAATGTTCTAGAAGGTTCTAGAAGGTCCGGAACTCCGGAGGGGAAGGGTACATGAATGTGTCATAACAAGTTGGAATGGTAGCATCATGTACTATATGTATTCTCTGAGCAAAATAAAGGGATAAATCAAATCCTAGTTTGAAAAGTCAAACGCCAATTTGAAAAGTCAAACGGCAAGTTTGCTTGGTGGAGGGAGAGTAGGAAACCTACTTAGGGAGGAAGTCCTACTCCCTCCACCCGCCGGCCAAGGAGGAGGAGTTGGAGGAGGACTCCCTCCTCCCAACCGCGCCTCCCTCCCACCTATAAAAGGAGGGGCAGGGGTGCCCCTCTTCCACACACCTCTCTCCTCTAAACCCTAGCCCTAGCCGCCGGCCTCCATCAAGTCGCCGCCGCCCCTAGGGTTTGCCTAGCCGCCGAGTTGGGGCCCTCCCCTTGCCCTAGCCGCCGGCCTAGCCATCTCACCTTGGTGCCTCCAAACCCTAGATCGCTAAGGCCTCTCTCATAGTCCACCATACTCGCTCCGGCTTAAGGCGAAGCCCTGCGAGATCTCCCCTCTACTTCTGGTACCACGTCGTCGTGCTGCTGGAATCACGAGGAGAGTGCTACAACCTCCGCTGCTTGCTGGAACAAGGGAGAGGAAGGTCTTCATCGAGTACCGAACGTGTGACCGACTGCGGAAGCGCTGCCGGAACGCAGCGCCGGAAGGATCGTCTACGCGATCTTGAGATCGGAAGTGTACGACTACATCACCCACGAGAATCTGCTCTCGTTAACCGCTTTGGAATCTTCGAGGGTGAGT
This sequence comes from Avena sativa, assembly GCA_916181665.1. NCBI lineage: Eukaryota > Viridiplantae > Streptophyta > Magnoliopsida > Poales > Poaceae > Avena > Avena sativa. The sequence continues at coordinate 410,674,269 of OV702283.1, read as the reverse complement.
TCCTCTATTGACTCGTTGCTACAATCTAGTAGATAGATCTTGGCTTGTTTGTTTGCATGCGGTAGAATTTTTTTGTTTTTTCATGCTACGAACCCCTATAGTGGTATCAGAGCCGTGTCTATATGTAGATCTGTTGCACGAGTAGAACACAATGGTCATTGTGGGCGTTGATGCTTTTTTTGTCGATTGCTTCTTGTGTACTTTGCATCTTGCGGGATGGTGGGATGAAGCGGCCCGGGCTAACCTTACATGACATCGTTCATGAGACTTGCTCCACGCTTGACATGCAACTTGTATTGCATAAGTGGCTTTGCGGGTGCCTGTTTCTCCCAACATAGTTAAGATTCAATTTACAATGGGTGATTGACAATACTAGTATCAATGTTGTGGTTCTTGTTCGTAAGTTAGAGCGACACTTATTGAAAGCCCCAAACCACGTAAAATATGCAAAGAAAATTAGAGGCGTCTAACTTTGTTTTGCAGGGGTGTGCTGTGATGTGATATGGCCATGATTGTGATTATATTTGATGTATGCAATGTTCCTTATTGTAAGTTGGCAACCGACAGGAGCCATATGGTTGTCTTTAAATTCTGTTAAGACCCGCGTGTCTATTCAAAGTAGTTGTAATAGTTGAAGCTGGTGGACGACAACCATGGAGCGGCGTCATTGACCTTGATGCAATGCCGGTGATGATGGAGATCATGTTCGTGCTTGAAGATGGAGATCGAAAGCACAAAGAAGAAAGGCCATATCATATCACATATTATGAATTGCATGTGATGTTAATCCTTTTATGCATCTTGTATTGCTTAGTTCACGACGGTAGCATTATAAGATGATCCCTCAAGCACACAATGTCAAGTTTTAAAGTGTTCATCCTTAGTAAGCACCGTTGCTAAAGCTCGTTGTTTCGAAGCACCACGTGATGATCGGGTGTGTTAGATTCTACAAGTGTATACAACGTGAGCAAGACAGATTTGCTCATGCGGAAGCTAAGGATTGATCTTGACGAGCCTAGCATGTACAGACATGGTCTCGGAACACGGATCACCGAAAGGTAAAGCATGAGTCATATAGTAGATATGATGAACATGTTGATTATTCGCCATTGAAGCTACATCAACTCTCGTGATGATCGGTTTTGATGCGGTGGATTTGGTTCGTGTGATCACTAAAACAATGTGAGGGATATTGTTTTGAGTGCGAGTTCAATGGCAATATGATTAAAAGTTGAACACTATTTATCATAAATTAAATCAAAGTGAATTTGCATAGTTGTTGTAGTCATTGGCATCCGTTTACCACCTTGCGCTTAGTTTTAATTGAGATGATAGAAATATAGAATTCTGGTTAGTTACTTTACGAACTGGTATCGTATTATTTTGAAGTGTTAATCTAAAGTTTAAAAGTCCTATTGCAAACTTTCAGTAAGTTCCGGTTACTCCATGAAGTTTAATAACTGGTATTAAATCGAGAGTGAAAATTCCAAGAGTTAGTGTATGAGTATCATGTTTGTCTCCATGATTCTTGATATTCAAAGAATTGTCTTAATATCAAGGTTATCTAGGATCTGAAAGAGTTGTTTCAGAAACCATGATGTGTGGAAGATATTGTGATATCTGAAACGAAGTTTTGGTTGCAACATGATAGAGTATAATATGGCAAAAGTCATGTTCTCATATTTGATGAGAATTTGCAAAGGGTTGGAAACATTAGTTGTCCTAATCCACCAAAAGGTTTTGGAGAGCAACATTATACTCGCGATTCATCTTTATAAGCTAAAAGTAGCTTGGTCATGAATAATTCCATGATAAGGGTGAATATTTGATGTAGGTAAAATATTTACCACACCAAGAGATTACTAAAGAATGGAATTTGAAAGCACACCAAACATTTGATGATGGTGATCTACTTCAAAGTGCAAGTCCAAAGACATTGGTATTTAATTATACACGCTTTGGACTATGTGTCATATGTATGACTCCACTATTGATGTTGATAGATTCTTTCAAACAGAAAATAAAATACTGAAAGAGAATCTCATAAATATATGGCAGAAAAGAAAGACTAGAATTGTTCAGTTTAAGTATATAGATGATATACATGTTATGGCTATATTCCTGCTTATTAAACAATGTGTTTCTTAAGTATTTGATACTAAATTTGTTGGTGTGAATCGTCATACGAAACAACACAATTCATGAACTACAATTGCCTAAGTAACTAGCAAAAGAATATGTGATGATGTTCATCGAGAACAAATAAAGGGTTATTGTGCTACTTGTTAAACATCAAAGCTTTCCTTCAAGATTTGTTTTATCAGGTATTATGAGAACAAAAGGGTTGTTCAAATAATTGCCGTAATCCATAAAAGATGGATGATTCACAAATCTCGTTGGAGATATCACATCCATAAAACTAGTGCTAAAAATGTCGAAAGACAAATTGATTGAAAGATCACTTAGGAAGTGACATCGCCGTTTAAATTATATTGGAAAGAAAACATGAAGAAACTCCATGTGGATGGAATTTTGGAGTCTTTTGATTTTTGATCAAATGACGCTTGTGAAACTTTCCTAGAGATAATTAAAACTTCGTTCATAGGCCAAAAGGGAACGAATGACTAGCTTATTGGAACTTGTACATATTGTTGTACGAAGTCCATTATGTGTAGTCAAGAGCGATGGATTTCAACTTCATATGCTTTCTCCAAAAATTTGAGTGAATATATGAATATTTACTTAATAAGGATGAAGTATGAAACATTTGAAAAATTCAAAGACTTTCAAGATGAAGTGCAAAATCATTGTAACAAGAATATAAATAGTTTATGATAAGATCATAAAGGAAGATATTTGAGTTACAAGTTTAGCATAATACCTAAGATTTAAGGAATCGTTCCATGGATTTGCATATCCTGAAACACCATAAGAGTATGGAGCGTTCGAGATATGTAATTAAACCTTGTTTGACATGGTAAGATCTAAGGTGTAATTCATAAAACTGCCATTATATTTTAAAGATTGAAAGCTTTAGAGACTACCGTTTTTCCATTGAAAAGATCTCCATCATAATCCGTTTAAATGACACCATATAAAGTTATGGTTTAGGATAAAACCCAAGTTATCCTTTCTTAAACTTTGGTATGCTACGCATAAGAAAGATGTTCGCAACCAAAGTCGGATGAACCTGTCTTTGTATGTTATTTCAAATAACTGTTAAGTATTCCTCCATAACACCAAAGACAAAAAGTTTTTGTCGCTTAGAACGTCGAGTTTCTTTGAGAAGGAATTTTTTCGTGAAAAGTTAAGTGGGAGGAAAATAGAACTTTGATAAGGTTAAAAGAACCTTAGCTATATGTGCAGAGTTGCGCAGCGCCGGAAAGTGTTCCGGAGGCAGCAACAATGCTCATGGCTCACATACCTCAAAGGTTGTGGTTACGAAGGTCAAAGTTTCTATTGAACCAAGTAGGTCGGGTAAACAATCAAATACCAAGATTTGAGGGTTGAATCATTATTTGAGAATAATGAATGGACTACATGCAAAGAAGCGATGATGGGCCCTGACTCCGTAAAATGGCTTGAAGCCATAAAATTCGTGATAGTTCCATACACGAGAAATCAAGCTTTGAACTTGAAGGACCCTCGAGAAAGGTGTAAGACCTTACAGTTGTGTTTGGATCTATAAAGAAATAGACATGGATGTTGCACATCTATAGTCGACATGTTGGGAAAGAGTTCACAACAATGTTCAAAGGTTGACTATGATAAGATTTGATCTTTCATAGCGATATTTAGTCTAGACGGATTAATGTAGCAACCACTACATATAATTTTGTTATGTGGTAATTGAATAAACAAAACAAGTTCTTCTAATAGAATTGTTACCTAGGACATGTGCATAACACGGTCCATAGGGTTTTGTTAATTCAAAGGATGCTAAAAGCATATGCAAACTTCAATGGTTGAAGTAAGCATTACGGAGTTGGAATCTTCACTATGATGAAACTGTTAAAGGAGTTTAAATTCGTCGGAGACAATGAAGATGCTTGCATTTGCAAGAAATTAAGTGGGAGCGCTAAGACATGTTTTTAATACATTATGTGGAAGACATATTGTTGATTGGAAATGATGTATCTTTTATTAACACGTGTTAAGAATTTCATCTCGATGAAAGACTTAGGCAAAACCCAAATATTTGGCATCAATAGATGCTAATATGGTTGTGCCGAAAGTACATAGATGATATATTGAATAATTTCAATATAGAAACTACAAGAAAGGTTCTTGTCGCACAGAAAGGATTGAATGAGTTCAATATTGATGATATATTCAAGTGTATTGACACTTGGTAAGTGAAACAAAGATTCAAGTATAGATTGATACTTGATGTATGAAATCACAAAGAGTGTTTATATCAATCATGTTATGATATGTACAAATCTAGATATGTCATATGCTCTAAATGTTATGAGCATATACCAGAATGATTCATAAGATGATTATTGGACGATAGTAAGGATATTATTATGATCTTGTAAAATAACTAAGAATATATTATTTTGTAGAAGGGATAAATAGATGGTTAGTTCACTGTAAAAGTACTACATTGATACTAGTTTTGTCACAAAGTACAAATTAAGTTTATCTCAATCTAAACTAAGGGTGGCACAATATAATGGAAAGTAAGTTCCATAATGGATTTGGATGAGTTCCAAAGTTAAGACATTGTGACAGATACTACAACAAAAGGCTAAGTATATGACTGCTATTATAGCATCTAAAGAGGGCATTTATGTCAAGTAGTTTGTTATCAAACTAGGTGTAGTTCACGGAGGAATAATACTATGAAGATATATTGTACGACAATATTATCAACATGTTTTAACCCCAAAGAACTAAAGGTCTCACCAAAGGACCAAATTTATACAAAGCCATCTCATTAGAGAATGAGTGATGCGTAGAGACACAAAGACATGCAATTACACACTGACCTGGAAGTGTCAGATCCGGAGATCAGTTGACCACTAGCAATCGTGTACATACAACACCGGAAAGCCATAGGTGTTGAATACACAAAGGTTTGAAACTAGATTATTGACTCTAGTGCAAGTGGGAGACTGTTGGAGATATGCCCAAGAGGCAATAATAAAGTAGGTTATTATCATATCTTCATACTTATGATAAATGTTTACATACCATGCTATAATTGTATTAAAAGGAAACATTAATACTTGTGTGATTTGTAAACATAAAAGAGTCCCTAGTAAAGCCTCTTGTTAAACTAGCTTGTTGGTTAATATATGATCATGGTTTCCTGATCATGAACATAGAGATGTTATTAACAACAGGGTCATATCATTAGGAGAATGATGTGATGGACATACTCCTATAGTTAAGCGTAGCATGAAGATCAAGTCATTTAATATAGTTCATTTGCTATAAGCTTTCTGATACATAGTAACCTAATTCCTTCGACCATGAGATCATGTTAATCACCATCTCCGGAAGGATGCTTTGATGACATCAAACACCACACCATAACTGGGTGGCTATAACGGTGGCATTGAGTGTTCGGAAAGTATGGGTTGAGGCTCATGGATCAAGAGTGGGATTTGTCCATCCATATGACGGATAGATATACTCTGGGCCCTCTCGGTGGAATGTCATCCATTTAGCTTGCAAGCATGTGACTGGCTCACAAGGGATCACATATCACGGGAACGAGAAAATAGTACTTATCGGTAACGAGGTTGAACTAGGTATGCAGAGATACCGACGATCAAAACCTCGGATAAGTAAACTATCGTGAGACAAAGGGAAATTGGTATCGTATGTAAGTGGTTCATTCGATCGCAAAGTAATCGTAGAAATATGTGGGAGCCATATGAATTTCCAGATTCCTCTATTGGTTATTGATCGGAGAAGTGTCTCGGTCATGTCCGCATAATTCACGAACCGTAGGGAGACACACTTAAGGATTCGATGTTGTTGAGTAGTTATGGAATGATGAGTAAGATACCAAATGTTGTTCGGAGTCTCGGATGGGATCCGGGATATCACGAGGAGATCCAGAATGGTCCGGAGAATAAGATTCATATAAGGAAAGTCCTGTTTTGGGGTTGGAGAATGGTTCCGGTGTTTTCATCGGGAATGTTCTAGAAGGTTCCGGAAGGTCCGGCACTCCGGAGGGGAAGGGTACATGAATGTGTCATAACAAGTTGGAATGGTTGCATCATGTACTAGATGTCATCGCTGAGCAAAATAAAGGGATAAATCAAATCCTAGTTTGAAAATTCAAACGCCAATTTGAAAAGTCAAACGGCAAGTTTGCTTGGTGGAGGGAGAGTAGGAAACCTACTTAGGGAGGAAGTCCTAGTCCCTCCACCCGCTGGCCAAGGAGGAGGAGTTGGAGGAGGACTCCCTCCTCCCAACCGCGCCTCCCTCCCACCTATAAAAGGAGGGGCTGGGGTGCCCCTCTTCCACACACCTCTCTCCTCTAAACCCTAGCCCTAGCCGCCGGCCTCCACCAAGTCTCCGCCGCCCCTAGGGTTTGCCTAGCCGCCGAGTTGGGGCCCTAGATAGCCAAGGCCTCTCTCATAGTCCACCATACTCGCTCCGGCTTAAGGCGAAGCCCTGCGAGATCTCCCCTCTACTTCCGGTACCACGCCGTCGTGCTGCCGGAATCGCGAGGAGAGTGCTACAACCTCCGCTGCCTGCTAGAACAAGGGATAGGAAGGTCTTCATCGAGTACCGAACATGTGACCGACTGCGAAAGGGCTGCCAGAACGCAGCGCCGGAAGGATTGTCTACGCGATCTTGAGATCGGAAGTGTACGACTACATCACCCACGAGAATCTGCTCTCGTTAACCGCTTTGGAATCTTCGAGGGTGAGTTCCTCTATCGACTCGTTGCTACAATCTAGTAGATAGATCTTGGCTTGTTTGTTTGCATGCGGTAGAATTTTTTTGTTTTTCCATGCTACGAACCCCTATACATCATTGCTTCCTCATATGTCACAGGGTCATCGGTGTTGTCCACCAACATGACACTCATAATGGGATCATACCAATCAGGAGTGGTACGAGTTCTCGTTGACCTACGAGGTTCTGTAGCAACTACAACCGAAGTTTCATGATCATCATCATCAGCTTCCTCTCTTAACTGTGCAGGCACCACAGGAACTTCTTCCGTTGCTGCGCTACTCGCAAGTTCGAGAGAAGGTTCGACAACCTCGTTGAGTTCTACTTTCCTTCCAGTCATTTCTTTCGAGAGAAATTACTTCTCTAGAAAGGATCCATTCTTGGCAACAAAGATTTTGCCTTCGGATCTATGATAGAAAGTATACCCAATAGTTCCTTTGGGTATCCTATGAAGACGCATTTTTCCGCTTTGGGTTCAAGCTTGTCCGGCTGTAACTTCTTTACATAGGCTTCGCAACACCAACCTTTAAGGAACGACAATTTAGGTTTCTTCCCAAACCATAATTCATACGGTGCCGTTTCAACGGATTTAGATGGTGCCCTATTTAAAGTGAATGTGGTTGTTTCTAATGCATAACCCCAAAATGATAGCGGTAAATCTGTAAGTGACATCATAGAACGAACCATATCTAAGAGAGTTCGATTACGACGTTCGGACACACCATTACGCTGTGGTGTTCCCGGCGGTGTCAATTGTGAAAGTATTCCGCATTTCTTCAAATGCTCGCCAAACTCGTAACTTAGATATTCACCTCCACGATCAGAACGTAGAAATTTAATCTTCTTGTTACGTTGATTCTCAACCTCGCTTTGAAATTCCTTAAACTTCTCGAAAGTTTCGGACTTATGTTTCATGAAATAGATATACCCATATCTACTCAATTCATCCGTGAAGGTAAGAACATAACGATAACCACCGCGCGATGCTACACTCATTGGACCACACACATCGGTATGTATGATTTCCAATAAGTCCGTAGCTCGCTCCATCATACCAGAAAATGGAGTCTTAGTCATTTTTCCCATCAGCCATGCTTCGCATCTTTCAAGTGATTCGAAATCAAGTGATTCAAGATGTCCATCGGAATGGAGTTTCTTCATACGCTTCACTCCAATGTGACCAAGACGACAGTGCCACATATAGGTTGAGTTATCGCTCAATTTCAAACGTTTAGCTTCAATGTTATTAATATGTGTATTTCCACTATCGAGATTCAATAGGAATAGACCATCTATCAAAGGTGCATGTGCATAAAACATATTACTCATATAAATCGAACAACCATTATTCTCGGACTTAAACAAGTAACCGTCTCGCAATAAACAAGATCCCGATATAATGTTCATGCTTAACGCAGGCACCAAATAACAATTATTCAAGTATAAAACTAATCCCGATGGTAGATGAAGAGGTAGCGTGCCGACCGCGATCACATCAACCTTTGATCCATTTCCTACGCGCATCGTCGCCTCGTTCTTCGCTAGCTTCCGTTTATTCTGCAGCACCTGTTTCGAGTTACAAATATGAGCAACCGAACCAGTATCAAATACCCAGGCACTACTATGAGTACTAGTGAGATACACATCAATAACATGTATATCGGATATACCTTTCTTCTTGATGTTGCCGTTCTTCAAATCCGCCAAGTACTTAGGGCAAATCCGCTTCCAGTGACCTTCTCCCTTGCAGTAAAAGCACTCAGTATCAGGCTTAGGTCCAGCCTTGGTCTTCTTCGTCGGTGCGGTAACTTTCTTACCACCCTTCTTGAAGTGTCCCTTTTGCTTAGACTTGCCTTTCTTGAATTTGGTGGTCTTATTGACCATCAACACTTGGTGCTCTTTCTTGATCTCCACTTCTGCAGATTTTAACATGGAGAAGAGTTCTGGCAACTGCTTGTTCATGCTTTGCATATTGTACTTCATCACAAAGTTCTTGTAACTTGGTGGCAGTGATTGGAGGACACGGTAAATCCCCAAAGCATTAGGAATCACTATACCCAAGCTTTGAAGTTTGTTTGCGTGCCCAGACATCTTAAGCACATGCTCACTGACGGAGCTGCCCTCTTCCATCTTGCAGTTAAAGAACTTTTCAGAAGCCTCATAGCTCTCAACTGCCGCGTGAGTCTCAAAAATCAATTTGAGTTCACGTACAATATCATGTGGGTCTGAATTCTCAAACCTTTTCTGAAGCTCCGATTCTAAACCATACAAGATAGCACACTGAACTGTGGAGTACTGAGTCTTCCGAGCGAGGTAAACATTCTTTACTTCATCGGTAGCAGTAGCTGCAGGTGGGTCACCTAGCGGTGCATCCAACACATAGGTCAAATTATCAGCATTGAGGACAATCCTCAAATTGCGGAACCAATCCACGAAGTTGCTTCCATTGTTTTTCAACTTTTTTTCTCTAGGAACGCATTAAAATTGATGGTAGGGGCCGCCATTGATCTACAACATATTTGCAATAGTTTAGACTAAGTTTATGACAAATTGAGTTCTAATTAATAGTTAAATTAATCTAGGTGAACTCCCACTCAAAAAAACATCCCTCACATTGTTTTAGTGATCACATGAACCAAATCCACCACATCAAAACCGATCATCACGAGAGTTGATATAGCTTCAATGGCGAACAATCGACATGTTCATCATATCTACTATATGATTCATGCTTTACCTTTCGGTGACCCGTGTTCCGAGACCATGTCTATACATGCTAGGCTCGTCAAGATCAAACCTTAGCTTCCGCATGAGCAAATCTGGCTTGCTCATGTTGTTTACACTTGCAGAATCTAACACACCCGATCATCACGTGGTGCTTCGAAACAACAAGCTTTAGCAACGGTGCTTACTAAGGATGAACACTTTAGAACTTGAAATTTATGTGCATGAGGGATCATCTTATAATGCTACCGTCGTTAACTAAGCAATACAAGATGCATAAAGGATTAACATCACATGCAATTCATAATATGTGATATGATATGGCCTTTATTCTTTGTGCTTCCGGTCTCCATCTTCAAGCACGAACATGATCTCCATCATCACCGGCATTGCATCAAGGTCAATGACGCTTCTCCATGGTTGCCGTCCACCAGCTTCAACTATTACAACTACTTTGAATAGACACGCGGGTCTTGACAGAAATTAAAGACAACCATATGGCTCCTGCCGGTTGCCAACTTACAATAAGGAACATTGCATACATCAAATATAATCACAATCATGGCCATATCACATCACAGCACACCCCTGCAAAACAAAGTTAGACGCCTCTAATTTCTTTGCATGTTTTACGTGGTTTGGGTCTTTCAATAAGTGTCGATCTAACTTACGAATAAGAACCACAACGTTGATGTTTGAACTATCAAGTGCCCGTTTTAAATTGGATTTATACTATAATGGGAGAGACAGACACCCGCAAAGCCACTAATGCAATACAAGTTGCATGTTGAGGGTGGAGCAAGTCTCATGAACGATGTCATGTAAGGTTAGCCCGGGCCGCTTCATCCCATCATACTGCAAGATGCAAAGTACACAAGAAGCAATTGATAATAAAAGCACCACCGCCCACAATGACCATTGTGTTCTACTCGTGCAACAGATCTACATATAGACACGACTCTGATACCACTATAGGGGTTCGTAGCATGGAAAACAAAAAATTTCTACCGCATACAAACAAACAAGCCAAGATCTATCTACTAGATTGTAGCAACGAGTCGATAGAATAACTCACCCTCGAAGATTCCAAAGTGTTTAACGAGAGCGGATTCTCGTGGTTGATGTAGTCGTACTCTTGCCGATCTCAAGATCGCGTAGACGATCCTTCCGGCGCTGCGTTCCGGCAGCGCTTCCGCAGTCGGTCACACGTTCGGTACTCGACAAAGACCTTCCTCTCCCTTGTTCCAGCAGGCAGCGGAGGTTGTAGCACTCTCCTCGTGATTCCGGCAGCACGACGGCGTGGTACCGGAAGTAGAGGGGAGATCTCGCAGGGCTTCACCTTAAGCCGGAGCGAGTATGGTGGACTATGAGAGAGGCCTTGGTGATCTAGGGTTTAGAGGCACCAAGGAGGGGAGCTAGGCCGGCAGCTAGGGCAATGGGATTGCCCCAATTCGGCGGCTAGGGTTTGCCCTAGGGCGGCGGCGGCTGCAGGAGGGTCGGCGGCTAGGGCTAGGGTTTTGGGTGGTGGAGTTGTGTCCTTGGAGGGGCAGCCCTGCCCCTCCTTATATAGGTGGAGGGCGCCGGCCAAGGGGAGGGGATTTCCTCCCCAACTCGGCTTCCAAGGCCGGCGGTGGAGGGAGAGGGACTTCCTCCCCAAGTAGGTTTCCTACTCTCCCTCCACCAAGCAAAATAGCCGTTTGACTTTTCAAACTTGGATTTGATTTATCCCTTTATTTTGCTCAGCGATGACACCTAGTACATGATGCAACCATTCCAACTTGTTATGACACATTCATGTACCCTTCCCCTCCGGAGTGCCGGACATTTCGGAACCTTCTAGAACATTCCCGATGAAAACACCGGAACCATTCTCCAACCCTGAAACAGGACTTTCCTTATATGAATCTTATTCTCCGGACCATTTCGGATCTCCTCGTGATATCCCGGATCCCATCCGAGACTCCGAACAACATTCGGTCTCTTACTCATCATTCCATAACTACTCAACAACGTCGAATCCTTAAGTGTGTCTCCCTACGGTTCGTGAATTATGCGGACATGATCGAGACACTTCTCCGAACAATAGCCAATAGAGGAATCTGGAAATTCATATGGCTCCCACATATTTCTACTATTACTTTGCGATCGAATGAACCACTTACATACGATACCAATTTCCCTTTGTCTCACGATAGTTTACTTATCCGAGGTTTTGATCGTCGGTATCTCTGCATACCTAGTTCAACCTCGTTACTGATAAGTACTCTTTTCTCGTTCCCATGATATGTGATCCCTTGTGATCCAGTCACATGCTTGCAAGCTAATTGGATGACATTCCACCGAGAGGGCCCAGAGTATATCTATCCGTCATATGGATGGACAAATCCCACTCTTGATCCATGTGTCTCAACCAATACTTTCCGAACACTCAATGCCACCTTTATAGCCACCCAGTTACGGTGTGGTGTTTGATGTCATCAAAGCATCCTTCCGGTGATGGTGATAAGCATAATCTCATGGTCAAAGGAATTAGGTTACTATGTATCAGAAAGCATATAGCAATTGAACTATTAAAATGACTTGATCTTTATGCTACGCTTATCTATAGGAGTATGTCCATCATATCATTCTCCTAACGATATGATCTTGTTGTTAATAACATCTCAATGTTCATGATAGGGAAACCACAATCATTTATTAACCAACAAGCTAGTATTATAAAGAGGCTTTACTAGGGACTCTAATTTAGTTTACAAATCACACAAGTATTAATGTTTCCTTGTTAATACTATTATAGCATGAATGTAAACATTTATCATAAACACAAAGATATAATAATAACTACATTTATTATTGCCTCTAGGGCATATCTCCAACACCCCCTAGATGTGTGCATATTTAATATTTGCTTTTGAATACAAATACACACACTAGAGAGAACACACCTTCCATAGCAAAGATAATTGAAACAAGGTGGGTTAGGAAACAAGGTCATACCACCGGGATGTGATTATAGCCAAAGAAAATAATTAGCTTGATAGCCTCCAAGCACATCCCAACAATATTGATGCATACATTAGATAATCCCATGATTCCATATGCCATCAAATATGCTCCATAGATAAATCCCGAATTCCATGAGATCCACAATAGATAAATCCAAACTTCCATGAATACCAAGCATAGTGAGGCACGACATAGTCTTACATAATCCAAGCACAAATAGCAAATAAGTTCACGCTAAAAAGGCATAAGCAAGCAAATAAAACGACTGAAATATAGATGCTTGCGCCCGGCCCTTGCAAATCCACGATACCAAATAGAACTACTTCTCCCCCTTTGGCATCGAAATGCCAAAAAGGAAGAAGAGCGATGCTAACGCCCCTGAATTTGCACACTCCTTGAATTTGCAAGAATCAAATCAAACAAAATCCAAAATTGAGTGTGTTTTCCATAAGAACAAGAGATAAGCAAGAAAAGCCAAAGAGACCCATTAGAAACCAACTCTTCTCTAGGAAGAGGGCAGTGGCCGAAGCCACCATGTTGGAGCGCATGGCATGACACCGCGAAGATGTATCTTGAGTTCAAAACCAATGCTCATCGATGACCCACATATCACAAAATGAAATTAAGAGAAATGATTTTACTTGCTTTAGGCATTATGGGGAGAGGGTTGGCCCAATCAATTAGGACCACACTCCCCCTATGTCTATGCCCGCATCTAAACCAAATACATGAAAAAGAGCAAGTGAGTGTGCAATGGTAGTCAAGCCAAGATCCTTGAATCTATGATATTCAGCTCATTCCTCAAATAACAAAATCTTGCTTCATCAAGAGACTTTGTGAAAATATCAGCAAGTTGGTTCTTCGTGCTCACAAAGGATAGGGCAATATCACCATGAGCAACATGATCCCGAATAAAGTGGTTGCGAATCTCTATATGTTTTATTCTTGTATGCTGCACGGGATTGTAAGCAACTTTGATAGCACTTTCATTGTCACATAATAGAGGCATTTTGTCACAATTGACACCATATCCTTTAAAGTTTGCCTCATCCATAACAATTGTGTACAAGCACTGGCAGCAGCAACATATTCAGCTTCGGCGGTTGAGTGTGAAATACAATTCTGTTTCTTTGAAGACCAACACACTAGAAACCTGCCCAAGAATTGACATGCACCAGAGGTTGATTTCCTATCATCTTTGTCACCAGCTCAATCTGAATCAGTGTAACCACATAGAGAGAAACTTGAACCCTTGGGATACCATAACCCAAAATTTGGGGAATGAACCAAATATCGGAAGATTCGTTTGACCGCCACTAAGTGGCTTTCTTTAGGAGCGGCTTGGTACCTTGCACACACTCCTACACTTGACACAATATCGGGCCTTGATGCGCAAAGGTAGAGGAGAGAGCCGATCATGGATCGGTATACCTTTTGGTCCACGTCTTTACCCTTGGGATTGAGCTCAAGATGACACTTTGTTTGCATTGGAGTAGCCACACCGTTGAGATCCGTCATCTTGAACCTTTTGAGCATGTCTTGAATGTACTTAGCTTGATTAATAAAGGTTCCCTCTCTAAGTTGTTTGATCTCAAATCCAAGAAAGAACCTCAGCTCACCCATCATGGACATCTCAAACCTGTCAATCATAAGCTTTGAAAATTCATCGTTAAAAGCTTGGTTAGTAGAACCAAAAATAATGTCATCTACATAAAGTTGGCATACAAAAATCTCCCCATTAACCTTCTTAGTAAAAAGAGTGGGATCGATTTGCCCAACTTCGAATCCACGGTCTAGCAAAAGCTCTTTAAGGTTCTCATACCACACACGTGGGGCTTGTTTAAGGCCATAGAGCGCCTTATCGAGTTTGTAGACATGGTTCGGAAATGTGGGGTCCTCAAAACCCGGGGGCTGCTTGACGTATACTAACTCATGTAGAGGACCCTTAAGAAACGCACTCTTAACATCCATTTGCTGTAATTTAAAATTATGATGGGCTGCATAGGCAAGAAGGATACGGATGGACTCAAGACGAGCCATAGGAGCATAAGTCTCGCCAAAATAAATTCCTTCCACTTGAGAGAATTCTTGAGCCACGAATCTTGCTTTATTCCTCACAACAATGCCATTTTCATCTTGTTTGTTCTTGAAGATCCACTTGGCGCCGATAACATTGCGGCAATCCTTTGGTTTCTCTAAGAGCTTCCAAACTTTGTTGCGTTCGAAGTTATTTAATTCTTCATGCATTGCAACAACCCAATCGGGGTCTTCAAGAGCATCAAAGACCTTCTTCGGTTCAACCATGGAAATGTGAGCTTGATGATCACATAAGCTTGCAAGTTCTCTTCTAGTGGATACCCTTCGTCGTAGATCACCAACAACCTTGTCAAGAGTGTGACCCCTTAGTTCAAGGTTCCGATCAGCACGATCCTTGCGACGAGCCTCAATGTCCTTATTGTTTCTAGAAGGAGTATATTCAGTATTTGTATCCTTGTCTTGACCACTGCCTTGCCCTTGATCTTGGTCTGAGTTGACACCAGGAGGTTGCTGCAAAGCTTGTTCTTCAGGGGCGGATAATCCGCCCCTTGGAGGGGCCGGACTATCCGGCCTGGGAGATGAACCATCAGTGACTTCTTCGTGAGCATGCCTGACAGGACTTGGAGATACAGGGCCGAATAATCCGCCCTTGGGGGCCGGAGAATCCGGCCTGGGAGTTTCTTGGCTGTTGATTTCTCCTTCGGATCCCCTGGAACGAGTTGGAGTGCCAGGGGCGGATTGTCCGCCCCTTGGAGTGGGCGGATAGTCCATCCTGGGACTACCAACTTGTCCAGGAGACAGATGATCTTCAGTAGGTTGAGGTGTTGGTGCAGCGTTTTCTCCAACAGTAGGAGCTTGTTGATCTTGTGTAGATGAGGTCTCCACTTGAGTGGAGCATTGTCCTTCCCGATCCGCCACAAGGGGTTCCTCAATGGGGCGGAAAAATTCCACGCCCATTCTTCTTATGGCATCTTGGGGTATTTCAACATCTGCATCACAAACATCAACTTGCCCTACAAAGGAGCCGTTATTTTCATCGAACTCCACACTACAAGATTCTACAACAATCCCAGTGAGATTGTTGTAGACTCTATAAGTGTGGGATTCGGCACCGTAACCAACAAAAATACCTTGTAAAGCCTTGGACTCAAATTTTGACAAACGGACACCTTTAATAAGAAAGAAACACTTACACCCGAATACCCCGAAGTATGAGATGTTGGGCTTGTTACCGGTAAGTATTTCATATGGAGTCTTGTCCAAAATCTTTCGGAGGTAGAGTCGGTTCGATGAGTGACAAGCAGTGGATATGGCTTCGGCCCAAAAATTATAAGGAGACTTGAATTCAGCCAACATTGATCTTGCCATATCCATCAAAGTCCGGTTCTTCCTCTCGGCTACACCATTTTGTTGAGGGGTGTACGCAGCGGAATATTGATGTCTAATCCCCTCTTCGCTTAGAAACTCATTCAAAGTGTAGTTCTTGAATTCAGAGCCGTTGTCACTTCTTATTGCCAAGATAGGGACATTGTGTTGACGTTGAACTTCATTGGCAAAGTCAATGGCAGTTTGTTGAGTCTCGCTTTTCAACTTGAAGAAGTAGACCCATGTATATCTTGAGTAATCATCGACAATGACCAAGCAATATTTCTTCCCACCAAGACTTGCATGAGAAGGAGGACCAAATAAATCCATATGAAGTAATTCCAAGATCCTCTTTGATGACACAATAGTCTTCCTCTTGTGGGGAGAGTCATGCATTTTTCCTTCTACACAAGCCCTGCAAACACGATCTTTGGCAAAAGAGACATTGTCTTTTAGTCCAAGGATGTGGCCACCCTTCTGGAGACTTTGCAAAGTTCTCATGTTGACATGGGCTAAACGGTGATGCCATAGCCAGCCCACGTCGGCCTTTCCGAATAGACACATCGGACCCAAAGTGGTTTTCCCCGAGAAGTCCACCACATACAGGTCATTTTCGATGTATCCAACAAAAGCGACCTTTAGAGACTTGCTCCACAAGAGTACCACCAAATCATCATCGATAAAAACAGCAAAACCCATCTTGCCAAGGGCACGAACAGAAAGAAGGTTGTAACCGAGGGTCTCAACAAGCATGACGTCCACGAGAGAGATATCGTGGGCAACCACAACCTTGCCAAGACCCAATACCTAAGATTTAGACTTATCACCATAGGAGACTGTGATATTATCATGATTTGGACGCATCTCCGTGATGATCTCCTTGCTTCCGGTCATATGACTAGTCCAGCCACTATCCAGCACCCATTTCGACCCATCGGAAGCATAGCCCTGCAAGAGAATTACTTCTTGGTTTTAGGTACCCATTTTTCAATGGGTCCTTTCATGTTAGTAACAAGGGTCTTTGGGACCCAAATAGACCAAGCAATATATTCATCAAAGGGACCGACATAATAAGCATAAACATCGCCATAATCATCACAAAAGAGTTCATAATTTGGATTGTGAGACCCTGCAAAACCAATGTTGTTAGCCTTGTCTTTTGTGACATTCTTCTCAGCGGTGCTTATCTTTTATTGCACATTCTTGGTCTTGTTCTTCTTGGTTTTCTTTTTCTTGGACTTTGTGACATACCCAAGTCCCTCTTTACCATGATTTGACCTTTGCTTGCCAAGGACTCCATCAAGCACACCTTTATCCTTGGGAGTGATGTCCTTGATCACTTCTTTTTCCACACTAGCATTTTCCTTGTGACTATAAGTTGAGTTGGATGAGCTAGGAGCATCATATTTGGCCAATCGACTTTGAAGCTGATCATGTGACTCATTGAGAATGGAGAAATTGTTTTTCAATGCCTTGTGAGCATTGTCAAGTTTCTCCAATTCCTCGGAGAGTCTATCATGAGCATCCCCAAATTCAATCTTTTTCTTCTTTAACTTCTTTGCTTTGGTGACTGCATTGTCACGTTCCTTAACAAGTTTAGCCACAATTTCTTCACGTGACTCTTCAATGGACTCAAGCCTCTCTTCAAGAGAGACCCGAGCTTCTTCTTCTTCTTCAAGGGCATTTTTTAAGGATGCAATTTCCATTGCATCCTCCCTTTCAATTCTGCCCTTTTCTTCAAGAAGAGCTTCGTTTTGGGCCAGCTGGTCCATAAGAGCTTCAAGACGAACTTTGTGCTCACCTTGCAAGTTAGTGTAGAAGTAATCCAAAGCAATAATATCTTCTTTAACCTTAAGACTAGTAGGATCATCCTTGTCAATCATATCCTTAGAAAAAGAAGAGTTAGAAGTCGTTACCTCGGAGCTTCTTGCCATGAGACAAGTAGCATTCTTGTTGATGATGTTTTCATTCAGAGAGTCGAAGAGAGATGTTGAAGGAGACGTGGTGGCTATAGCAGCCACCTCTTGAGATCTATCGTCTCCGTCCTCATCTTCACTTCCCGATGAATATTCTTCTTGAGCTACAAGAACAATCTTTGGTTGCTTCTTGAAGGGAGCATTCTTCTTTACAAACTATTTCTTGCGTGGAGCCTTTGACTTGTCCTTGAAAATACGTCTTCCTCCATTATCTTCCCTACTTTGATATGGACACTCAGCTACAAAGTGCAGCCGATCACCATAGTTGAAACATGTTCTCAGCTTGGGACCATTTTCTTTTCTTCCATAGGCTCCACTTTTGCGTTCTAGTTCAGCTTTAGCCTTGGCTGGATCTTTCCAAAAGTTTCTAGCATAAAGACCCAAGTATTGTTCGTGGATCCTTTTTATATCCTCGGGACAGTCCAGACCTTCTATGGCATATTCATCATGATCAATCACACTAGTCTTCAAGGCCACGTTGACCCCCTTTTGCATCCCCATAGCTCGAGCACGAGCATCTTCGGCATTCTTGGCAGCCACTTTGAAGGCGGCCATTTCTTGCATTACCTCATTGGATGTCATGAGGTGATAGTTATGCCTACCTTGGAGATTTTTCAAATCTATGGGCTCAAATGGCATAAGAGCGCTGACATACTTGCGCTTGATCCATGCATCATCAACATGAGCGGCACCATGATTTCTGAAATTTGTGGCTATAGCCTTAAGCCTCCTATACATGTCTTCATGGTCTTCTCCATCCAACATATAGAATCCTTCAGCTTCGTTGCTCAATGCATCATATCTATTCCTTTTCATACTTTCATTTCCGATGAAGAGCTCGGTGAGAGCATCCCAAGCTTCCTTAGCTGTACTGAGATGCTGAATGTGTGGCATATCTTTGTCACCCACACCAAGTTGTATCATGTGTAGAGATGTAGCGTTGAGTTGGCTATCGACCACTTCTCTTCTTGTAAGATTGTTGGGGTTTCCAACATGAAGACCATTTTCGATGATCTTCCACAACTCTATGGAGAAACTGCACACATGGGATTTCATCAAAAATTGCCATTGAGTAAAAGTAGATGCTGAAAGTTTGGGTGGATCACCCCTATTATGTATATGTGGGTTAGGAATAGGTGGATCAGGGGAATACACATGAGAAAACTCATTGTATCCATCCTTACCGCTATCCCTTTTCGAGGAGGAGCTTTTGCTAGTGTCATCACCAACCACTTCGTTATCTTTGGAAACAGTTTTACCCATTTCCTTGGATTGCGGAGTGGTATCCTCAGAGTTAGATGGAGGTGATGCTGCGGATGTGGAGAGACGCATTATCAATTGACGCATCTCTTCCATCTTAGCCTCCATGGAACTCACCAAGGTTGTTTCCAACGTCTTGAGATCGTTCATGGTGACTACCTCCGGAGCATCACTCCCATCTACCTTGGAACCCATACTTCTCTTAGGCGGTTAAGCCCGAAATAAGATCCGGGGCTCTGATACCAATTGAAATGGATCGTATGGGCACCTAGAGGGGGGGTGAATAGGTGCTAACCAATTTTTAATACTTTTTCAATTTTAGGCTTGACACAAAGTAAATTCTCTAGATATGCAACTACGATAATTTCCCTATATGCAACCCTAACTAGTAAGCACGTAAAGAGAGGAGCGAAGAAACCGTAGTGGAGCACGCGGAGACACAGGGATTTGTTTTACCGCAGTTCCTTCCTTGTTAAGGGAAGTACATCTGCGTTGGAGGGGTGGGCGGTTCTAAGACCACCACGCCACAATAGACCTCACCTTATTCTCCGATGGATCTCGCCACGCGAGGCCTGATCCACCTTCTCCACTATTGGATCCCTTCGAGGCGGGAACCGGTGTATTTTACAACACTATCGGGGCACACACCCACAACCGAATTGGGGGCTCCCGAGATGACAACAAGCTGCCACAAGAACAAGGTTTATCAATATAAACAAAAACAAGGATCTAGGTATTTGCAAGAAATACTAGATCAGTGGTTCTCCAAATGAATGGAGAGGAGATGAAGCGCTTGATTGTAGTTGATGATGGTCGAGTCCTCCTCCTTTGATTCCCCAATGGACGGAGCCTTTCAGTGGATCTAGATGGAGTTCTCTTGGATGAAGGTTGCAGGTCAGGTCCTTTCTTTTTCGAATCAATCAAGAGTTCTGGATAGCGGGGGAAGACAGGCTTAAATACCCCTGCCCAGAACAAGCCATTGGAGAACTTTGGGGGCGGAATATCCGCCCCCCTTTGGGACGGAATATCTGCCCTGGGGAGAAAATTCGCCCCTAGGACGGAAACTCCAGGGAAAACTCCGCCCCCCAAACAGAGAGCGACGCAGCCTTGACTTGGAGAAAATTCCCGAGGGGGCGGATTATCCGCCCCTGCCGGGGGCGGACTATCCGGCCTTGGGAGAAAGTCCGCCCAAGGACCAAAAAGTCCGAGGGAAACTCCGCCCCCATATAGAGAGCGACGCAGGCTTGGCTTGAAGGAAATCCTCGAGGGGGCGGACTGTCCGCCCCCAAGGGGCGGACTATCCGGCGTGGCCGGAAAATCCGGCCACAAACTCCGCCCCCTCTCTGGGGCTCGCGCACTCTTGGGAAGAGGGAGGGGCGGATTATCCGTCCCCAAAGGCAGATAATATTCCCTTTTTCTTAGAGAGAGCTGCAACACTTCAACACACGTTAAATAATCCTTGATATTGTTATCTAACACACAAAACACTAGGGATTAAGAAATGTTCTTTCAGCGGTTCAAGTTGGCAGTAGAGGAAAGAAGGATTGCACTTGAAGAAGAAAGAATGTCGAATGAGAAGAAAATAGAAGAGCAAAGGCTTGCACTTGAGGTAGACAAATTGGTCAAGGAGAGGGAGGATGCCGACCGCGCCATCATGTTCGTGAATCCAACCCCTTGGATGAAAAAACGAGGGCGTATTGGGAGATCGCCCGTGAGAAGATCTTGGCCCAAGAGAGTGGTGGTGGTGGTGGCGCCGGCGGTGGCCGAGATGGTGTTTGAGATGGCCAAGATGGCGGTGGCCGAGCTGGTGGTGGCCTCAACAACATAAACATGCTATGCTGTTCTTTTGGATCAAATTTGATCGGTGTGATATTTTTTGGATATTATTTATGCATGTTTGAACTTCATATGTTTGAGATCTTTGGGAATGGTGCTAGAATTTTTTTAGTCTTCTAAATTATTGGGGATCGGATCTAACGACTATTAGAGGACTTAAAATTTAAGTCAACCGTTTTTTCCGGCCAAAAGTCATTTAAATTAAAGGTAATCAATTAGAGTTGCTCTTAGACACATACCAAACTCACCAAAATAATCATTTAATTAATCTTTTTGGGGTAGTAGAGTAATCAGCGACTAGAGATCAAGCGAGACTTCAAGACTTGGTTAAGGTTAGTCCAGAGGCGGCTCTGGAAACTTGGCAGCCTGCCAACTCGTAGATCTAGGGCGCGGAGAGAAGAAAGCACATGCGTCATGCATGGGAGGATGCAAAAAGCTCTTTAACAAAGCCACAAAGGTACGCTAAATGTTAACTAATCAGTACGACATAGTTGCCAGCCAACCGGGCGTCGCCACGTATGGGAGACAGACCTGCATCATGTAAGTTAATTAAGCACCTAAACTACGATGTTGATGTCTTAAACCTACTCAACTGACGGGGACCTTAATTCAAAATATTTAATTTGGTCAGCATGTTAACTCTTGGTACTGGCGTGGAGTATACTAGTGTCTAGTGGTAGCTCCACATGGTCAGTACCTTTTTCTCTGATTCACAAGATTACTTAATCGTGGGGCGCAGATGGGAATCTTGCTTGCACGGTCTCACACGTAAGCTTGACAAAGCGAATCAAACAAGTCCCGAAAATTTGTCTTAACTCATTATTTGTATTAGTACTCCAAATAAATCTGTACTCATATTGACAAAACGAATCAAAATAGTAGTACTTCAATTCGTACGGAATTTGTCTACTGAAAAAATATCTGTGAAACCGAATAAATTTCAGTTGACATATTTAACATAGTTGTTTCGTACATTGAATATTGAGTTTTGACTATATCTCTTTGGTCAAAAATATATACATCACAAAATCAGTTTAACCTGATCTTCCATAAAATATGTGGCATATTTATTTCATATATAATAAATGTAGATTTGTGTACTCTATAAATTTGGTTAAACCTAAGATGAGACTATATGACTTACTTTTTGGAAGGTGTTGAAAAATCTACATGGATAAACAATCCCCGTAGCTCGTCCCTCGTGTGGTCCTTTAGGGCAACACCGAGAAACCCAAGCCGTCGACCGCCTTGGCCTCTCCCCCTACACCCCATAGTCGTTGTTGGATGATTCAGTCGGGCAAAGCTCCTACCGCAAACGGCGGTGGTGTCCTTCCTTCGATGGATCTCAGCAATAATGGTACCTTCGTATCGACGGCTTCCTTCCGGAGTTCAGCGCTTTTAGCGTGTGGTTCGCTGGTAGGGTAGCGTGGTGTGGCCTCGGGTGAGGCGGGGTCGACGATGGCCGAGGCGTCCTCGTAGAACTAGGCCCCTTTTGTTCTATATATTTGTGCTAGTTGGTGGTGGTGTAAACTTTGTTTGGCGGTTTTGTTCTACACATTTATTATAAGAGTGAATTCCACTTTTTACCCTCTACTTGTGCATTTGTGACACTAATTACCCTATGTAGTAAAAAATTATCTAAATTACCATGTTTGAAAACTTTAAACCCTCATTTTCTGATGCATATCTATTAGGCAAGGTGTGAGGTAACGATTGAACTTCGAAATTATCGAGATGGCAACGAAGAATAAAAACTTTGGTGCAGAGAAGGGTAGATATGATCGACGACAACGTCCTCCGATCTTGACATATTTTGTGGCGGCACATTGTCCTAAAGCCTTATCTAAGAACACATGTTGAATGCTAAAACGGGACAAGATCATGCTTAGAATTTTCTTAAATAGAACATTTGGGTACAACTTCTACAAAATGGGGTAATTAGTGTCTTCAATGCACAAATAAAGGATAAAAAGTGGAATTCACTCTTATTATAATTTTGTCCTAGTTATTGTTGAATGAAAGAATAAAAGAGGTCATATGCATTGTTCCAATCCAAAGTCATGGGTCTCAACCTCCTTTTTTTTGAAAGAAATAAAATGTGAAATTCCAGCCTGAATTGAGCTCCTGTTGAGGGCATACACGTCTTTGCACATCACCTAATAAATCGCTTTTCTTCTCCCATTTAAAAAAGGCAGCTTCACTCGCCAGCTGATCACCAAATCCCAATAAAAAACTTGGATAAACAAACCCCTCCATCGTACTTAAACAAGTGGAGTACAACTATCGGAGTGTATAAAAAACATGTTGCCCACATGGTCACGGCCACAAAAGATAAACAAAACCGAGGCAGCACGCCACCCCACCCCCACCACACCAAAGAAGAAGACGAGATCCTCCTCCCGTGACGCGAAAACATATTTTATCCCCCCACTCTTACCGTCCTCTCTGTCCCTCCCTCCTTCTCTTCTTGAAAAGACCAAAATCCCATTATTTTTCCAGGCTAAACTCCAAAAAGTCTCCCACGAGCCGCGGTCCCCAGCAGTTCACCCGCAGCACGTGCTCGTCCCGGTGACCCACGCGCAGAGAATCCCGCCGGCCGTACGCGGCCCCCGGCCCCGCCTCGTCAGCCACGACTGACTGACTGTTCAACCCTACTAGTACTAGTACCACGAGGCCGATCCTCACCTAATTCGGCTCGTGTGAGCCGGCCGGCGGTGCACGTGTCGCCACTGCAGCAGCCGCCACCGGGGAGAACTGGGCAGTGCCCACTCTACCCGCGCGTGGTCGCCGACGCGCGGGGTCCATGGCGTGGTTTGACCGGGTGTCAGTGGCGGTGCGGGCAGTGGCGGGCTCGTGGGAGCGGGACGCGCTCGCGCCCGACCACGTGGGGCGCGCTACCGCCGAGGGCGACGCGCCCAGATCCGGTCACCGCCGTGCGTGCTCACCACACCTTTTTTTTTCTTTTTCTCTTCCCTCGATTTGTTTTCTCTCCCCGCATTTTTCTTTTCTCTCCTCACCCCCGATCTAACCCCAAGCCTCCTCGGCTAAAAATAAATGAGCAGACGCTAATAAGCACACCCACAGTACCACCCCTACAAGAGCGGTCAAGGCCGAGCATCGTCATCGCCACAGAGGAGAGAGAGAGAGAGAGAGAGAGAGAGAGAGAGAGAGAGTGGAGGAGGAGGACGAAGGAAGGAAGGAGGGAGGTGCAGAGATTTGGGTAGCAGCAGTGCGAGTGCGCGCGTGCGCCCGTTTATTCTATCTCTATCTCTACTACGGCCTATAAGGGCAAATCCGCAGACCGCTTTCCCCAGCCGGTTTGAATGGAGAGGGACTTCATGGGCGCGGCAGGGAACGAGCAGCGCCAGCGCGCCGCCGAGGACGACGCCACCAGAAAGGAGTCAGGTAACAGTCTTCCTACGCCGTCTTTCCCGTTTCTCGATTCGGCCATGTGCTACTGCTGCCAGCCAGTCCCCGTTCGGCATGTTCGGCGTAACCAATCCTGGGATTGGATTGGACCGGTAGCCGGCCATGTCCGGCCGTGGGATACGTCTCTTCCGGTTCCGGCTCCCGTCTCGTCGCTCCACCGCCAGAACGATGCCGTGCCCGGCCTTCTCTTTTCCGCTTTCGTTTTCCGCCCCCCATGTTCCTCCCTCCGCATTCCTTTTTCTTTCCGGGAGAACAGAACAGAACAGGGCGCGTTATTAGGTGTGCCTGCTGCCGAATACCTTTCGGCTGCCCCCCCTTGCCATGCCAAATCGCGTACCGCTCGATGCGATGCGGGCGAGAGGGTTGGCGCCGCAAGGATCTATCGAGGGGGAGACCCGCCAAATCTTTCCGGCGCGCGCCCGTGTCGTTTGCTGGTTTCGAGTAGCCTCTGCCTGCGCCGCGCTGGTAGGATGGGGATGTCTAACGGATCCGTGGCGCTTCGCTTCATGCGCATCATCCTGGCCCCCTATATGTACGCCGGTGTCCGAGCCTGATTCAGAATCGTCTGTCTCTGTTTCTGCCATCCGCAGCTTACTTCGGAGCAGGAGGACCGCCGCCCATGGACTGGTCATTCGCGACGAGCAGGGCCGGGGCCGCGCCGGCGGTGATGTCTTTCCGGCAGTCGGCGCCCAGGGAGGAGCAGCAGGGGCTCGCCCAGTTCTCCGCCTTCGACGCCGTCCAGAAGCAGCAGCCCTCTCGTGTCCTCACGCAGCAGGTAGTTTATTTGCTACTCTTGGTTTACGCATGATGATTTTACCAGTCACCGTTCATCCCCTGCGGGTTCTTATTAACTGTTCTGGGTTCTCCTCATGTTATGCAGAGGTCGTTTGGCGCTGACAACCACGGCAGCCCCCAGTACACTGCTACGCGCGGTGCTTATGGCGTGCCACCCCCACAGCAGCAGAAACAGCAGCATGCTGTTAATGGTGCTTACGGCGGGCAGACTCCACAGCAGCAGCAGCAGCATGTTGTTAGCGGTGCTTACGGTGGGCAGACTCCACAGCAGCAACAGCGGCAGCACGTTGTCAATGGTGCTTACGGTGGGCATCCTTCACAGCAGCAGCATGCTGCTAATGGTGCTAGAGCGACTCCAGTGTCATCACCGCTCAATCCCAATAGCCAGATGTTCAAGGTCCAGAGTTCACCTAACATACAAAATGGCGTCGCCACTGGTGGACCGTTCAAGCAGCCACCTTTCGCTGTGAACAACGCGGCGGTCGCTGCTTCTAGAGTTGGTGTGTATGCAAGGTAGATATTTTACTCTGTTTGTTATGGCTCATGATTTGCAAATCAGATGGCTGTAAATTCAGTACTGAACTGATATATTGTCTTGCTCCTAAAAGGAACATGCCAAAGCCGAAGATGGCGCAGTTGACTATCTTCTACGCTGGTTCCGTCAATGTTTTCAACAATGTTTCAGCAGAGAAGGTACACTTTCCTTGCATAGACAGTGCATTTTCATGTCATTCTGGTCATTTAGGTTCCCTGCCTAAGCTGATTAGTTTTTTCTTGCGTTGCAGGCTCAGGAACTTATGGTGTTAGCTAGCAGAGGGTCTCTTCCAAGTGCACCCAGCACCGTTGCTCGCAGTCCAGATGCAAATCTTTTTGCTAGCAGAGGTTCTCTACCAAGTGCACCCAGTACCGTTGCTCGCAGTCCCGATGCAAATCTTTTCACTAGCAGAGGGTCTCTTCCAAGTGCACCCACTACTGTTACTCGCAGTCCGGATGCAAATCTCTTTGCTAGCAGAGGGTCCCTTCCAAGTGCACCCAGTACTGTTACTCGCAGCCCAGAGGCAAATCTTTCCGCTCCAGCTAAAGTCACAGCACCTGAGGTTTCACCTGCAAAGCAGATGCTACCTCAGATGCAGCAGCGTGTTTCGCCTCCCAAACCAATTTCCAGCGTGTCTCAAGCCCCATGTCTCCCCAAGAGCGCTTCTAGCTCCAACATCGACTCGACAGTGCCAAAATCTGTTATGCCTCTCCGAAGTCAGCCACCATCTACCCATCCTGTGACACTAGCCACTACCACTGCTGAAGCGATTATGCCAAGAGGTATGGATGTTCACCGTGTGCATCCTGTGCCGCTTGTTAGTTTAATGATGTTCAGTATTATGTTCTGTGAATCGATACACTGGATGATGCTGATGGTGTTCTTTTTGGTTGCAGCTGTCCCTCAAGCTCGGAAGGCGTCCCTTGCCCGCTTCTTGGAAAAACGGAAAGAGAGGTATACCTTAGAATTCATTTTCTTTACTCCCAAGTGCTCTAGAACAAACAAGTCCTTGCATACAGTTGGCTAGTTATATACCATAGCTTGATTTGTGTTGATAGGCTGATACTCATTTGTGCATGCTTATTTTACAGAGTGACAACCGTTGCGCCGTACTCATCAGGCAAGAGCCCAATGGATAGCAATGACACAGTTGGGAGCTCCATTGAGAACAGCAAATCATCACTCACAGGCATTACCATCTCAAGCAACCGTGAGAAGTCAGTATGGCGGCCCAGAAACATCAGTTTTAGCGGGGAGTGCCCAAGTACAAACCTACATATATGATCTGATAATCTCCCGGTGTCCATAGACTCAGCCATGCTGTGTGATGCGAAACCATGGAAAGCTTTTGCATCCAGGCAGGGAGATGGGATCGACTCAGAGAGATATAGGCATGCTATTGATGCTGTTCTTATTCATGTTTACGAGGTGTTCTTCTTTCTTAGTTTTCGCTGTGATGCTGGTCTAGCTGGTGCAACCCCACCTAACTAACAAGAGAGCTGTCGCTTGTCAGACTCTTGGTTGTTATTTTGTTTTGCTGTTGCTCCATTGTATTGCAGAAAGAAGTAGTAGTAGTTAATTTAGCAGTAAGAAATTATAGGCTTACAAATTTCAGCGATCAGGAAATGTACTGTTCTTGTTCCTCTGTTTTATGACCTTTACTAGCTCGCTCCGGAATACAAGAGCTTATTGTTGCATACTTGCACATGTTCTGGTCTATTGCATAATCGTCGGCAACATTTCTGCACACAGTGAATGCTTTTTATGTAAGATCTGTATGAGTATCTGATCTAAGATCTGTATGACTGGGTCAGCATTGGGTTTCAGATAGCCACTCCGGACCAGCCAGAACTGGGGGTCCTGGCTTTAGGTGGTTTTGCTTGAAATTGGGCAGATGCAAGATTCTCCATAATAAATGGATGCATGTTCTATTAGCCTGTTCTTTTTTTTATCAAATATTAATTATTCTAGTAATTGCCTGTGTCATCATTTATGCAATATCATCTCACTGATGAGCACTGAAGTTATGTTAGGCTCACTCTGACCGCACTTCTTCCTGGCAAGACACGATTACATTTATGTTCATCATTTTTGCCATGCACTGTAGTACCGTTGCTGGAGTTCCAAGACGGAAGACATCAAAATGGTTCCCCTACTGCCCCAGAACCAGAAGGCGAGAGACCCCGATGGTTCTTGCTTCGGTGTGATCGTTTATTCTCTTCGAAAACATATTTTTCCTACCCGAGCTCACAGGTTCAGAATCTGGCCCTTCCAAAAAATAGTGAGGGCTTTTAAGGCTCGCTACTCGAGGGTAAATTTGACTATGTATAGATATACTCTGCCAATGGCGACTTGGGAAATGGATGCTTAAAAGGATTCAGCGATCAGCTTCGTATACACGAAGGATTGACCGAATATACCCGTGAAAAGTCCACTTTGGCTTGGATGCAGCTTCAGTGACGCTGAGGTATAAAGTCTAGCTGTCACTTTGCTTCCCCTATCGGCCATCCAAAATTGATCTGACAGAAATGAGTGAACATTTTGAGTCTGAAACTTAGAATGTTGTTTATTTCTAAACCGTATGTCCAGATAAGATGAAATTTTCCCTGAGTATACAGTACATGTGATTTATTGGATTTTATTTTATGAGTATTTTGAATTTTGAATTCACAATTTGATAGTGAAACTTCGAATGATGTTGTTATTCACAAACCATATGTACAAGTACACGAAACTTGTCCAGAATGCATAATACAGCATTTAAGATTTACTATATTTTTTTCAATTTTTTATAAACATAACACAACATATATTCAAGCAAAGTCACAGCAAGACTTCATACCTCTATGTCACTGAAGCTGGACGTCCCTTTGGTTTGCCTAACTGTCGGTGGAGTGCGTGACATTTCCGATCCTTTAAAGGTCTAGTGGATCATGGAGTATCTAAGCACTTGTTTGAGACCATCTCAATCATATCCGAGGCGGTGCTTAGGGCATGGCCAACATATTATCCTAGGGGTGCTGGCTCACAGCTTTAGCTTGGTTCGGATGGTCCCAGACAGGGTTCAGAAGAGGAGGCGGTCTCTTCTGCAGGAGACGGCCTCTTGGGCAGTTAAGTGAGAAGTGGGGGAAAAGGCGAGAGGAAAAGAGAGAAACCAAGACATTTTTTGAGTGAAAGGTGATGTGGTTGGGACCATAGCATGCTATATATTAGCTTTTGGGCCGCCCCAACTTCTCCCTCTGCCTCCCCCGCATCGCCGCCGCTGGAGGGGCCGTCGGCGAAGCCGCGCGCGCCTCTAGGACGGCGACGGTGGGGCATTTCTCCGCCTTCTTTGTTTCCCCCCGCGTTTCCCTGGTGCGGGGCCGCTGCAGGCGGCAGCGGCGCTACGGGCGGGCGCGAGCGGCGGATCTTCCGGCGTCATCTTGCGGCAAGGCCGCTACAGGGGGACGCAGCGACGGTCGCGGGCGCAGCGGCTGGCGGCGCCTGGCGGGTCCCGATCTAGACCTGATGGGCCGGGCGGGCCGCGGTCGTTGAGGGCGCTGGGCGGCGTCTCCGCCTTGGCATGGGGCGGCGCGACGGCTGGCCGTCGTCCTAGGCCGCTGGAGGGCCACGCCATGGAGGCTGCGGACGAGCCACGATGGCGGAGTGGTTGCTGCGAGATGTCCGCGGCGAGGCTGCGTTTGACGGGCGGTGTTTGGACGGTGGGCTCGTCGTGGCGGCGCAGGCTCAGATGGAGCTTGTTCTGGGTCGCCAAGGAGGTGCTCATGCCGGCGATGATCTTCGATTTCTTTCGCCGTGGCGGCTGCCCGGGTTCGCTCTGGTTGTTTTCAGCAACTATCTCGCGGGCAGTGGTGATGATCTGAACGGCAGCTTTCGTCGCGGCGACAGGGAGTCTAGGCGTGGCGGCGGGAGGGATGCATTGATGTTTCGTCGGGAGTATGGAGGAGCAGGAGAGGTGTGGTGGTTGTGCCGGTCCTTGATGGGCGGGTGTGAGTTTTTTAGACTCATCGTTGTGCGAAAGCCTTGTCTTGGCGGCTGGCCGGGACCGACGACGGTGACGCCCGTGGGCGCCGCATCCTTCTTGAAGTCGTCATCGAAGTTGTGTTTCTTGCTCCTCCGCCTGGGTTCTCCGGGGGAAACCCTAGATCCCTCGCGGGATCGGGCGTGGGCGGCGCTCTTGTGTCGCTTTGCCTCTTGGGGCCTCGCTTTGGACGTCCACCGGACAATGGGATCTGTGATGTGTTTTGGTTGTTTTTGTTAGATTATATTTACTTGCATATCAAGTTAGGGTTTAGGCCGGTGCGCTACACCTCCTCTCCCCCCCTCTCCTATATAAACCATTGTATTCTCTCATTGTACAATCATCAATTATTATTATTATCACAAATTTACATGGTATCAGATTAAGGTTAGATTCTAGGGCATGGCTCCCACGCCTCCCACCCCGCCGCCGCCGCCCCCTCCGGGGTTCTTTGAGTGGCGCGCCGCCATGGCCGCCGTCGCGGCTGCCAAACCATCCACCTCATCCACCCCACCTCCTATCGCCACCACCATCAACTTCGCCGATACAATCTCCGACGTTACTCCATTGATTCCCATCACTTTAGATCTCCCCAAACACAACTACTACCATTGGAGGCATCTTTTTGAGGTGCACCTGGGTCGCTGCAACCTCATGGCGCACGTTGACCCCGACATCCCGCCGTCTCCCTCGGATCCCCGCTGGGTCAAGGATGATCTCGCTGTGATACAGTGGATCTACCAGCGGGTGAGCACCGAGATTTTCAATCTCGTTTTCAGGGCTGCCACCAGCGCTGCCGCACTTTGGGCAGCCCTCCGTCAGCTTTTTCAGGACAACGCCGACGCCCGTCTCAACACGCTCAACACGGAGCTTCGGAACACCGCTCAGGGCGTCTTGCCCGTAGGGGTATACTGCCAGCGCCTCTAGGCCATCGCCGATGAACTCCGTGAACTCGGTGATCCCGTTGAGGACAAACAGCTCATCAAGATCCTCCTCGTCGGCCTCAATCAGCGCTTCGACAAGCAGCAGTCCTTCATCCCCATGATGCGGCCGTCTCCTTCCTTTGCAGAAGTCCGCTCCATGCTCTCCTGGGCGGACCGCGCCATGACCACTCAAGAGTCTCGCCCTCAGGCCTATGCTGCTGCTCCACGGCCTCCTGCACCGCCACCGCCTTCGGCGCCGCTTGCGCCTGTTCCACCGTCAGGTTGGCGCCCCAGCCCCAACTATAGGGGCACCCGGCCTATCTATCGGCCGCCTGCACCACGGCCTCCTCCAACAGCACCGGCTCCTCCACCTGCCCGGCACCACCACCGGCTACACCCGCAGCACCAGCTTGGCGATCTTCTCAGGACCCTTGGACTGGCATGGTTCAGGCTTGGCCAATGCCCTGGATCGCGCCCTCTCCTGTTGGCGCGCCACCTTCCTACACTGGTTCGTGGCAGCCCGGCGTGCATCCTCATACAGGCTCACCTGGCCTCCTTGCACCACGGGTCCCTGCACAAGCTCATTACGCCGCTCCTTCACCGCCCATGTATGCTGCACCATCGCCGGCTCCCTATGCCTTGCCGATGACCTTTGCTATGGGTCCTTATGGCCCTTCGGCACCGCTCACTTATAATCCTGGAGGCTACTACTCGCCATACACCATGTACTCGACTCCTACTGCACCGCCACCACCTGCGCCAGTACCTACTCCGTCAACTGCACCGACTCCCTCTACTTCGAGCTGGGACCAAGCTGCGTTTCTACAGGCCATGAATAATTTTGCTGCTCAAGGTAACTCACGTACTGATTGGATTTTCGATTCTGGTGCTTCTAGTCACATGTCTTCATCGAATACTATGCTGTCAACTTGCATACCATCTCATTTTTCATCCATTACATTAGGCGATGGTTCCTCCATACCAATTTCATGTGTCGGTCATACAAACCTTGCATCTTCCACTTCCACACCACTCCTACTTAAAGATGTCTTAGTCGCACCAGCCCTTATTAAAAATTTAATCTTTGTTCGTCGTTTCACCAAAGACAACCATGTTTCCGTCGAATTTGACCCTTTTGGCTTGTCTGTGAAGGATTTCATGACCAAGGCGGTGATCGCTCGCTTCGATAGCTCTGGCGACCTCTACTCTGTTCATGGCGCTCCTGCGTCCTCGTCTCCATCATCCATGCTCGCCTCCGTAGATCTATGGCATAAACGCTTAGGCCATCCGAATAAAGCCACTTTATCCTCTCTACTTAGTGATTTTTCGATCCCTTGTAATAAAGAGGTTCGTAATTCCTCCGTTTGTGAGTTCTGTCAACAAGGAAAACATGTTCGTTTACCATTTGCGCATTCTACTTCTCATAGTACTTATCCCTTTGAACTTTTGCACTGTGATCTATGGACCTCTCCAACTGTGAGTCTCTCCGGTTTCAAATACTACTTAGTTATTTTAGATGATTTTACACACTTCGTTTGGACTTTTCCCCTTCGCAACAAATCTGATGTCCACTCACTTTTTATCAACTTTAAAATCTATGTCAACACACACTTCTTTTTACCCATAAAATTTATCCAATGTGACAATGGAAAAGAATTTAACAACTTTGCAAACCGTAATTTCTTTCTCCAACATGGCATTCTCCTTCGTTTCTCTTGCCCTTACACTTCCCCACAAAATGGCAAGGCTAAGCGATCACTCCGCACCATCAATGACATAGTTCGCACACTCCTCATTCAATCATCTATGCCCTCCACGTTTTGGGCCGAAGCTCTTAGAACCGCAACCTATCTCCTCAATATTCGACCATCTAGCACTAACCCAAACACCACACCTTTCTACTCCCTTTTTCTCTCTCACCCAAACTACACTGAGCTTCGCGTTTTTGGTTGCCTTTGCTTTCCCAATGTCTATGCTACTTCCCCAAACAAACTATCTCCTCGTTCCCTTCCCTGTGTCTTCTTAGGTTATTCAGATGAACACAAAGGATACCGGTGTTTTGATCTTGTGACCGGTCACATTCACATCTTTAGGCATGTCACTTTCGATGAAAACACCTTTCCTTTCGCCACTAGAACCCCTACATCTACTCCCACCACATCCACCCCTCGCCCAGCCAATTCCATAACACCTCACTTTTTCGTTCCTAACCTGCCCTACAACCCTGCCACGGCTGCCCACTACCCTCCCTCGACCAATATCGCTCCCGATTCTCTTGCCACGGTAGTCCCTAACCCTGCCCCGGCCGACTCGGCTGCCCCGACAGCCCCATCAGCACCCGTGTCTCGACCACCCATAACCCAGGTTTCCGCTCGCCTCCCCAAAACTCATGCCCCCGACAATCAAACTACCCAATCCTCTGCCCCTCATGCTGCTGCGTCCTCCTCCTCCGCTGCGCCGGATGCAACAGCTCCTACTTCACATGTCGTTCCCATTATCGCACCCAAAAACGACCATTCCATGCGCACACGTGCCAAGTCTGGTTTTCGACTTCCTCAAACACGCCTCAATCTTCATGATTCTCCAACTCTCTCACCTCTTCCCAAAACATACAAATCTGCTCTTCTTGATCCGAACTGGTCCGCTGCAATGCGCGATGAGTTTCAAGCACTCCAATCCAATAACACATGGCAACTTGTTCCCCGCCCTCCTAATGCAAATGTTGTTTCTGGAAAGTGGGTGTTCTGTCAAAAATTTCATTCTGATGGCTCTCTCTCTCGGTATAAAGCGCGTTGGGTTTGTCGTGGGTTCTCTCAACAACATGGCGTCGATTACGGCGAAACTTTCTCTCCAGTAGTTAAACCTAGCACCATCCGAACCATTCTTAGTCTTGCTGTTTCCTCTTCCTGGCCCATTCATCAACTCGATGTAAAAAATGCTTTCCTCCATGGTTCCTTAAACGAAGTCGTCTATTCTCAACAACCTTCCGGTTTCGAAGATTCTTCTTTTCCTGATCACGTTTGCCTTCTCCAAAAATCTCTCTATGGCCTCAAACAAGCACCCCGAGCCTGGTTTCAACGTTTTTCTACCTTTATTCAAACTATAGGATTCACTCCATCTTGTTCTGACTACTCTCTTTTTGTTTACCACTCTAACACCCAGGTTGCATATCTCCTACTTTATGTTGATGATATAGTTCTCACTGCCTCCTCCACACCTTTTCTCACTCATATTATTTCTCTCCTACAAACTGAATTCTCTATGACTGATCTAGGTTCCCTTCATCACTTCTTAGGTATAGCTGTCACTCGTGATTCTTCTGGTCTTTTTCTCTCTCAACGTCAGTACTCTATTGATCTCCTAACTAGGGCTGAAATGTTAGATTGTCAACCATCCCGTACACCTGTAGATACTTCTTCTAAATTCTCCTCGGATGGTGATATTTTTCCTGATCCGACTCTATACCGTAGCTTAACTGGAGCCCTTCAATATCTCACCATTACACGTCCAGAAATATCATATGCTGTCCAGCAAGCTTGTCTTTACATGCATGATCCAAGAGTCCCGCATTTTAACCATGTCAAACGCATACTTAGATATCTCAAAGGTACATTAGATCATAGTTTGCATATCAACCACTCATCACCCACATCATTGACAGCATATTCCGATGCAGACTAGGCTGGTTGTCCAGACACTCGTCGATCCACTTCAGGATACTGTGTTTTTCTTGGCAATAATTTAATTTCTTGGTCTTCAAAGCGTCAGCTTAGGTTTCTCGCTCTTCAGCAGAGGCTGAGTACCGTGCTGTTGCTCACGCAGTTGCTGAAACAGTTTGGTTGCGTCAGTTACTTGTTGAGTTACATCGACCTATTGGTCAGACCACAGTGGTATATTGTGATAACATTTCAGCTGTTTACATGTCTGGAAATCCAGTTCAGCATCGGCGGACAAAGCATATCGAGATTGACATCCATTTTGTTCGAGAGAAGGTCGCTTTGGGAGAAGTGCGTGTTCTTCATGTGCCTTCTACGGCCCAGTTTGCAGATATTTTTACCAAAGGACTTGCTACTACACCATTTACAGAGATTCGTTTCAGTCTCAACGTTGTCGAGCCCACGGTTGAGACTGCGGGGGGATGTTAGATTATATTTACTTGCATATCAAGTTAGGGTTTAGGCCGGTGCGCTGCACCTCCTCTCCCCCCTCTCCTATATAAACCATTGTATTCTCTCGTTGTACAATCATCAATTATTATTATTATCACAAATTTACAGTTTTGACGGAGGCGTGTTTGCCTTCGGCCAGGAGGGGCGCGGCCCTGGGCCCGGCGTGGTAGTTGGAGCGGTGGCTTCGGTTTTTCGCCTCCGCCTGTTGTGTTGAGGTGTGGTGGCGACCTAGATGGTCGTCGTCCCGTGTAGAGCGCAGCCTCCGGGCTGGCGTGTGGTGTCGTGTTGTATCGGTTTTTTGACCAGTTTTCATCATAAACGGGTCAGCTCTCTTCTTCTATATCAATGAATGGCAAAGCTTTTGCCTCGTTTTAAAAAAAAAATCAGCTTTTGTTCTTTCTCATACCTAGGTGGATGGATTGGGGGCAACACCTACCACTGCCTTCCATAAATCATGCTCTTATGCGGAGCCAAGAGGGATCTGTTCTAGCGACGTTACTCCCTCCATTTGAAAATATAAGATGTTTTAGGTTTGTGAAGGAGATGTATCTAGACATCTTTTAGTGTCTAGATTCATTAATCTAGAGACTAAAAGATGTCTAGATACATCTCCTTCACAAACCTAAAACATCTTATATTTCTAAACGGAGGGAGTAGATGTTAAGCGCATATCTTGCATTTTTAAGCTATGGTTGAGGACTCGTTAGGGCAGCAGTGCTAGGAGGGTTGGCTCACCGTGGACCCAGTTGACATGCACTCGCACCAACATTGTTCTCTTTGACTGCTTGCTAATCGATTTGCCAATCGGTCTGTCCAAAACTTTAGCTTAGAGAAAAAAACTCTTAGGTGTAACATGTGGCATGAAGATAAGGGTACACCGAATGGAACCAAAACTAAACCCTGATCGGCCCATTCTAGCGAGTTGAAATTTCCATGGGACGCTAAATCCAAACCACTCCACATGAGCGCCCGCTCCCCACTCTGCCGCTGTTCAGCTAGTCCATCGCATCACTCCGCTCTTACAGGTCGAGCCTCAAGCTCGTCTGCCTCGTCGAGGAGATTGTGCAACGTCCGGAAAGAGTCGAGATTCACAGAACTGGTGGCCTTATTGAGGAGATTATGCAACTTTACAAAACTTTGATTTATTCCATCTGCTCTGGAGTTGCTCTGCATTCAGCTTCTACTTTTCAGCTTTCATATGAATTGCTAAATATTGTGTGTGCTAGTGGCTACCTTTTACTGATACCGTCTTCCCGTCCTTCAGTAAGTGCTATAATAACACAGAGTTGTTTGAGTAAGTAAAAATGAGATATACATTAGGAGAAACTGAAGGCATGCCAAAATGTGAAGTCATATCAGTGGTATGTCCCGTTCAAACGCATCTGCATGCATGTGTTTCCCTTTCTGCTTCAGTACGAACCAACATCAGAAGATAATGAGCATATGACGTGTAGTAATGGTTCCGTTGCCAAAATTTCCATATCGTACGTGTAGTTCATGCTTTGTGTATGGTTTTGTGGTCTTGGTGGTGTCGGAATATCAAGCTCGTCTAGCCATCATGCTTTCCTTACATGAAGAGCACTTCTTGCTCCCAAGTTCGCTAATATACTGGAAGACCGCTGACATAGGTATGTCCAACAGGTACCAACTATAGCCTACCTGGTGCGGCCTGACGGAAGGCCCACTCGATGACCTATGAATGTCCATAAAGCTCATGACGGTTCGGCTGTTACGAAGCCCATATGGACACAGACTCCAAGCGCGCAAGACAAGGAAATCTTCAAGACTAGAATTCTAATCTAATTTGTAACCAACTCGTATTGGTACCTGAGACCTATCCCCCGTATATAAAGGCTAGAAGGGTCCAACAAGAAGGGAACGATACAATAGACACCACAATCCACAACCCTAGCATACACATCGCCAGATCTCATCTGCGCACACCTGTAAACCTTTGGCTTCGCCATTAATTAAGAGAAGACAAGCAGGAGTAAGGTTTCCCTCTAGGGGGCTAAACCTGGGTAAATACTTTGTCCCATGTTGCTTGTCTGTTAGCCGTTCGCGATCTCCAGCGTCCCCTCCTCCAAAACCCAAGTTCATAACAATGGCATTGCTGAGTCGAACCCTCGTCAGCTGCCCACCAAAGAGACCGTCAAATATACATTCATCTATTGATTAATAATAGGTCCATATATTAGTACAAGAAGAACTATTCTTCCCAAAGACTGGTGTTTTGTTCCATCTGTGAAGAGGTAACCGAGACGGCTGGAAAACAGCATTTCCCATCATTACATTTCAATCTTTATATATGGCTTCTGATTTCCTATGGCTTCTTCGCTGGATTCTTCCAGCATACTAACACCACTTTTTGCCTTGTTGAATTGCATGATCGATACTATTTTCCATCAGTTTTCCCCAACAAGAAGATGTCAATATCATGCATATTAATTTTATCATTTATGATAATCAACCACAAATCCAAGCAAGCGACTAGTGCACGAATGTGGTTTAAAAAAAATAAAGCTGGGACATGCAGCATCATTTTTTTCAAATTACAATGACAAGAGTTAATTAGCAAGCACATTAAACTAGCTGCAACAAGCAGTTAAGGATTAGTTGGACTAATTCACATCACGTTACGCTAGCAAACCTTATTTCTAGCAAATTACCTAAAAGAACAAGTCTTAAGTCTAAGAAAGGTGAAAGAAATAGTTATTGCTAATTTATAATAAACATTTTTACCTTTATATACCTATGATTGCCAGTGAATTGTAACTAATTTTGCAACCTATACAATCTACAATATATTTTATTTTTCTGCTATGTTTGAAGAAAAGAATAAAAACACAACTTTGTTCTTAGTATCAAATTCCAAAGTTGTGGTTACACGGTTCGAAGCACAAATTCTTTCAAAGAGATGAGTTTTGGTTGAAAAAATTATATTTTATTTATATTGCCTAAAATATGATGAAATCACATTAACCTATGGGCTAGTTCCGATCATTTTGGTGTATTTGGTGTGTTTGTGTCTATTGAAATAGTATTAGGATCCATATATTTCCATACATAAATAATTAATAAATATCCTAATAGAGATTTGTCGTGTATAACTTCTTATCTTATTATAAGAGTTAAGAATTTCTAGAACTCATGTGGTATCTGGATTATCCTCGAATCCCATCTCCTCTCCCTTATTTGATTGTATTACACATTTCTTTGTTCTTTCATGTTCAAATCTTCCCTTCATATCCTTTAGGGCTTATAATTTGTTAGGGTGCATGTCATGTGCTCCATCCATGGTCACTTTGGAACATCTAGATAACACTAAAACATAAACCAAGCTTCTAGCATTGAGTTATTTTTTCATTGTTTCGTTTTGGGTACAACCAATATAGCATTTCTAAACTATACAAAAAGCAATAAAGTTATTTAGATGAATAACGGTTGTAACAGGTGACACTAATAATTAAGGTGCAAGTTGACTTAAGTATTTTAGTTGTTTAGTTATAATTAGTGTTAACTAAGTTGCAATAAGTGAAACAAAATGACGGAATTGTTTACATTGTGTTTACTTTTGTTTGCTTTTGTCAATGTTATAATTCATAAAACAATGCATTTTCCTTCTCTATCTCTCTATAACCCCATGCTCTTATCTTCCTCTTTCCATTCAAGGACACACCATAATGTCAATTCATAAATATTAATAATGATCAACAGGGAATATTCCAGAAGGTCATTTTATTGTCAACATTGTATCATTCTTTTGATCATTTTGTTTATGCCAACTTGTTTAAGGCTTGTTTCCTAATAAAGACTATCTTTCAACACAATGTGAAGCAATGACTAAAACCATGCACTAAAGATACCCTACAAGCGGTCGGTATTACAATCATATTCCAGTCTGGTCTATGTTACAACAAAACAAGTGTTATCTTAGTGTCTGCACCTATACATCCAAACAAAGCTACAAAATTAAGTCACACATGCATTGCATCCCAAATTAGTCACAACACAATACAAACTACAAGTCCCGACACCAAGAAAGCAAAGAATTTGGATTCCTAGCTACTCAATCACGAGGCAGAAACCCGAGGCATATCAGAACGGTGTGGATGTTGTCGACCACCTCTGGCCACCTCCACCGTGTTGGCAATGCCAACCTAGATGCCGATGAGTGGGATGGTCGTGCATCCGATGACATCCCTGCAACTGCCACAACCAACTAGGGACCATTCAATGATAATGCAAGGCGTAAGAGTCGAAAAGGACAAAACTGGTCTATGATTGAGAAACTCTGTTCCAAGTAGTCCATAATCATATACACGGCTTTTTGAAAAGATTTACCTTGCAAGGGTGCACCAATATTTTCATACACACTCGATCAATCCCGAAAGAACCAAATCAAATGAAAAATGGGGTATCACAACACGGGCATCACTAAGAACTACAAAAAAAAGCTAAGGCGACCACTTTTGAGCTTGTCTCCACATCATCGCAGCTCACGCCCTAGCTCCTCATATCCATACTCTTGAGCTCACCTTCGTTGTCACGCTTCTCATCGCATTCATCATTATTGCGCCCGTCGTAGGAATCTCATTCTCCATTCGTACCATCCTCATCCTTCCATCAAGCTAGAAGGCATAGCTAGCCCGTCGGCTTCAAGCGAGCAATACGGTCGGGTGGTCCACATCGACTAGATTTAGGGGTGCGCCTTGGCGCACAGTCCCGTTGGTTTTGAGTCAATTTGGTGATTATAAATGACAAAAAATATTTACCAGACAGTTGGTTATAGCATCAAGGTTGATATTGATAGACGATTCCAAATAAGATTATAATTCAGCAATGATAACAATTGACAAAGTTACATAAGGCAGGTTTGTTGGAGATATTCTCAAGAGGCAATAATAAAATGGTTATTATTATATCTTTGTGTTTGGGAGACACACTTAGGGATTCAATGTTGTTTAGTATATATGGAAATGAGTTGGAGACCGAATGTTGTTCGGGTTCTCGGATTGGATCCGAGACATCACTAGGAGATCCGAAATGGTCCGGAGAATAAGATTCATATAAGGAAAGTCCAATTCCGGGGTTCGGAAATGTTTTCGGTGTTTTCACTAGAATCTTCTAGAAGGTTCTAGAGGGTCCACCACCCCGGAGGGGTGGGTACATGAATGTGCCGTGCCAATGTGGAATGGTTGCATCGTACCCTAGGCCACTTGGCTAGGCAATGGGAAGAGAAATAATCAAACTCTAGTTTGAGTAGTCAAACTCCAATTTGAAAAGTCAAATCCCAACATTGAAAGTCAAAGTCCAGGTGGAGGGAGGGAAGGAAACCTACATGGGAGAGGTTCCACTCTCCCTCCCCAAGCCGCGGGCCACAAGGAGTGTTAGGGGAGGACTCGGCCTCCCCCTTGTCGCCTCTCCCACCCATAAAAGGAGGGGAGGGGGCGCCACACCCCTACACCCCAAAAATCCTAGGCCACCGCCTCCCCAAGTCGCCGACGCCCTAAACCCTAGCTCCAAGTTGCCGCCGCCTATCCCTGCTCTAGCTTCCGGCCACCTCCTCCCCTCGGTGTATAAACCCTAGTTGCTGAGGCTCTCTCTAATCCACCATACCTTCTCCATCTTAGGCGAAGCCCTGCAGGATCTACTCCTCCACCTCCACCACCACACCGTCGTCCTGCTGGAATCGCGAGGAAACTACAACCTCCGCTGCCTGCTGGAACAAGGGAGAGGAATATCGTCATCGAGTAACGAACCTGTGACCGACCGTGGAAGCGCTGCCGGAACGTAGCGCCGGAAGGATCGTCTTCGCGATTTTGAGATCGGCAAGTAAACGACTACATCAACCACGAGAATTCGATCTCGTTAAACGCTTTGGATCTTCGAGGGTTAGTACTCTATGAACTCGTTGCACCGATCTCGTAGATTAGATCTTGTCTTTTTTGTGTTCATGTGATAATTTTTTTTGTTTTCCATGCTACGAACCCCTACAAGATTTATATATTAACACGTGCCGGACAATAAAATAAACAACAACACCAAAATCAGTGGGAACATCGAAAGGCAGCCGAGTTCTTTGAAACATGTATATAGCTGGTGCAAATAATCTTCTTGGCTCACCATACCTTAGCGATTATAGGTGAGCGAATAATATTACACTAATAGTGTTTTTTAGCAAATGGATGGTCGTAGAATCAAGGCTCAATTTTGATAATTGACCCGAGTAGGGACCTAATACATGTATATATATAGGGTACGCCTTGACGCACAATCCCATGGATCATAAAAACACTCCAAGAACACATTCCTAACCAAATAAATATAACTGTAGATCTAATAGATGAAATTAGAATAACACACATGAAATCATGAGATGAGCGGAGTAGAAAAAGGTTATATACAACAATCAGAATAGAAAAATATATTTATAATAACTTGTCGTTCCACTCCTTGTCAGCATCTGCTTGGGCACACAATAGGCATGATGAGGCATGATGTTCTGAAGACACAAAGAGATGCAGGTGTGGAATTATCAAGCTCAGTTAAGATGCTAAATTATCAAATTCAGTTCCATGACCCTCTTATCACCATCTTCATTCTTCAACCTCACACATTAACTTTCCTAGCTATGGTTGCACTACTCGAGCTTGATCTGTACAAACTGAAGCAAATAAGAATAACAACGTGAGCACCTGAACCTCATTTAGTTGACAAAACAATAAATTAGATATACTTTTTAAATATACACTCTAGAGCCGTGTATATCTTTCATGCTCTGTATACTATTCTACTGACTATCCACTGTAGTGAACAAAAGCTGTGAATCCATAATATCTTGCCTGCATATAGTTCAGAGAAGCAAGGCATGTGGCGATGGAATTTATGTTTGATGGCGTAGTAACGATGTGGCCAACTGTCCTATAGTTCAGCCCGTCAATAGGAGCAAAAAATAGTTAAAATCTAAATAAATATAGCCAGAAAGAGTACCCGAATGCTCTACCAATATGGCTGAACTGGAGCCAAGCACTAAATTTCGGTTGTGTGATGATGCCATTTCTTTCCTAAGCTCTACCAATATGGTCTCAGTTGACGGTGCCATTTGGATAACAGGGAATACTTCATTAGGTCGACCTTCATTTTCTCCAAATTAAGTTTGAAATTCCAGTTGAACATATAATTTAAAATGTATAGGAGACACTGTGTCATACCGATCCATACTCAGGATGTACACATGTCATATCGATTTCTTTCCTAAGCTCTACCAATATGGTCTCAGTTGACGGTGCCATTTGGATAACAGGGAATACTTCGTTAGGTCGACCTTCATTTTCTCCAAATTAAGTTTGAAATTCCAGTTGAACATATAATTTAAAATGTATAGGAGACACTGTGTCATACCGATCCATACTCAGGATGTACACATGTCATATCGATTCTTGAGTGAAATCAAAACATCTCGTGGATGGTCTGGATAGGCATCAACACAATGAAGTTTTAATCGATTAACTCTGTTCTCATGGATAGTGAAAGGACATTTACTGTCATAATCACTTTTGGTATTCGTTCAACAAGTAGATCATTTTATAGTATGCTATTGTCTTCAGGTTGATATAATGCAAAGTGAAAAGGACCTCTAATCTATGGAAAGTTCCCTGCAAAGATTTACATGTTCCTGGAAATTCCAGACCGGAGTCTCTGGTCTGGCTGGAACGGAGTGTCCGGTGTGGACCGGAGTTTCCGCATGAATCCTCGGAGGAGGCCCCTGTTTGCTGCCTGGGACATACAGATGGCTGGTCTGGAGACTGGTCCAGAGACTTGTCCGGAGTCTCCGTTCTGAGGCTCAGACTATTGGAGATATGCCCTAGAGGCAATAATAAAAATGGTTATTATTATATCTTTGTGTTTATGATAAATGTTTACATTCATGCTATAATAGTATTAACCGGAAACATTAATACTTGTGTGATTTGTAAACTAAATTAGAGTCCCTGGTAAAGCTTCTTAGTAATACTAGCTTGTTTGGTTAATAGATGATCGTGGTTTCCCGATCATGAACATTGAGATGTTATTAACGACAAGATCATATCATTAGGAGAATGGTGTGATGGACATACTCCTATAGATAAGCGTAGCATAAAGATCAAGTCATGTCAATAGTTCGTTTGCTATAAGCTTTCTGATACATAGTAACCTAATTCCTTCGACCATGAGATCATGCTAATCACCATCATCGGAAGGATGCTTTGATGACATCAAACACCACACCATAACTGGGTGGCTATAAAGGTGGCATTGCGTGTTCAGAAAGTATGTGTTGAGGCATATGGATCAAGAGTGGGATTTGTCCATCCATATGACGGATAGATATACTTTGGGCCCTCTCGGTGGAATGCCATCCAATTAGCTAGCAAGCATGTGACTGGCTCACAAGGGATCACATATCACGGGAACGAGAAAAGAGTACTTATTAGTAACGAGGTTGAACTAGGTATGCAGAGATACCGACGATCAAACCTCGGATAAGTAAACTATCGCGAGACAAAGGGAAATTGGTATCATATGTATGTGGTTCACTCGATCCCAAAGTAATCATAGAAATATGTGGGAGCCATATGAATTTCCAGATTCCTCTATTGGTTATTAATCGGAGAAGTGTCTCGGTCATGTCCGGATAATTCATGAACCGTAGGGAGACACACTTAAGGATTCAATGTTGTTTAGTAGATATGGAATGTAAGTAGGGATGCTGAATGTTGTTCGAAGTCTCGGATGGAATCCGGGATATCACAAGGAGATCCGGAATGGTTCGGAGAATAAGATTCATATAAGGAAAGTCCGATTCCGGAGTTCGG
Source organism: Avena sativa (assembly GCA_916181665.1). Lineage (NCBI taxonomy): Eukaryota > Viridiplantae > Streptophyta > Magnoliopsida > Poales > Poaceae > Avena > Avena sativa. The sequence goes on along the minus strand of OV702283.1, from coordinate 410,630,411 downwards.
GAATGATTTCGATGTTTTCATCGGAGAGGTTCTAGAAGGGTCTAGAAGGTTCACCGGACCGGAAGGGGAATGGTTCATGAATGTGTCATGGGTAAATGGAATGATTGGATCATGTCCTAGGTCACTTGGTTGGGCGTTGGTGAGAGAGAAATAAAGCTCTAAATTGAAAGTCAAAAGACAAGTTTAAAAAGTCAAACTGGAACAATAGTTTCCTAGTGGAAGAAGGAAAGGGTCCTTCTTTCTCTCCAACTTGGGTTTGGGGAAGGATTCAAAATCCCCTCTCGGAAGCTGCCCTCCCTCTCATAAATAGAAGGGAGGGCTGCCCCAAAGCACTACAACCAGCCCTCCCCACCGTGCGCCGCCGCCGCTGCCCTAGCGCCGCCGCCGCCAACGCTTGCCGCCGCCGCCGGCTCGTCGCAATCGCCCTAGCTGCCGCCGACTCCACCTCCTCCTCTCCGGCCTTCTAAACCTAGATCGCCGGAAACCCTAGATCCACCATAACCCGCACCGGCTTAGGCGAAGCCCTGCGGGATCTTCCCTCTACTTCTGACACCACGCCGTCGTGCTACAGGAATCGCAAGGGGAGAACTATAACCTCCGCTGCCTGCTAGAACAAGGGAGAGGAAGGTATTCATCGAGTACTGAACGTGTGACCTACTACGGAAGCGCTGCCGGAACGCGACGCCGGAAGGATCGTCTACGCGATCTTGAGATCGGCAAGTGTACGACTACATCACCCACGAGAATCTGCTCTCGTTAACCGCTTTGGAATCTTCGAGGGTGAGTACTCTAATCGACTTGTTGCTACAATCTAGTAGATAGATCTTGGCTTGTTTGTGTGCAGGCGGTAGAATTTTTTTGTTTTCCATGCTACGAACCCCTAAAGTGGTATCCGAGCCGTGTCTATATGTAGATCTGGTGCACGAGTAGAACACAATGGTCATTCTGGGCGGTGGTGCTTTTACTATCAATTGCTTTTTGTGTACTTTGCATCTTGCGGTATGATGGGATGAAGCGGCCCGGGCTAACCTGACATGACATTGTTCATGAGACTTGCTTCACGCTCAACATGCAACTTGTATTTCATAAGTGGCTTTGCGGGTGTCTGTCTCTCCCATCATAGTATAGATTCAATTTACAACGGGCACTTGATAGTTCAAGCATCAACGTTGTGGTTCTTGTTCGTAAGTTAGAACGACACTTATTGAAAGCCCCAAACCACGTAAAATATGCAAAGAAAATTAGAGGCGTCTAACTTTGTTTTGCAGGGGTGTGTTGTGATGTGATATGGCCATGATTGTGATTATATATGATGTATGCAATGTTCCTTATTGTAAGTTGGCAACCGGCAGGAGCCATATGGTTGTATTTTAATTCCGTTAAGACCTGCGTGTCTATTATTCAAAGTAGTTGTAATAGTTGATGTTGGTGGACGACAACCATGGAACGGCGCCATTAACCTTGACGCAATGCCGGTGATGATGGAGATCATGTTCGTGCTTGAAGATGGAGATTGGAAGCACAATAAGAAAGGCCATATCATATCACATATTATGAATTGCATGTGATGTTAATCCTTTTATGCATATTGTATTGCTTAGTTCGTAACGGTAGCATTATAAGATGATCCCTCTCACGAAATTTTATAAAGTGTTCATCCTTAGTAGGCACCGTTGCTAAAGCTCGTTGTTTCGAAGCACCACGTGATGATCAGGTGTATTAGATTCTGCGAGTGAATACAACGGGAGCAAGCCATATTTGCTCATGCGGAAGCTAAGGTTTGATCTTGACGAGCCTAGCATGTACAGACATGGTCTCGGAACACGGATTACCGAAAGGTAAAGCATGAGTCATATAGTAGATATGATGAACATGTTGATTGTTCGCTATTGAAGCTACATCAATTCTCGTGATGATTGGTTTTGATGTGGTGGATTTGGTTCGTGTGATCACTAAAACAATATGAGGGATATTGTTTTGAGTGGGAGTTCACCTAGATTAATTTAACTATTAATTAGAACTCAATTTGTCATAAACTTAGTCTAAATTATTGCAGATATGTTGTAGATCAATGGCGGCCCCTACCATCAATTTTAATGCGTTCCTAGAGAAATAAAAGTTGAAAAATAATGGAAGCAACTTCGTGGATTGGCTCCGCAATTTGAGGATTGTCCTCAATGTTGGTAATTTTACCTATGTGCTGGATGCACCAGTGGGTGACCCACCTGCAGCTGATGCTACCGATGAGTTGAACAATGTTTTCCTCACTCGAAAGAATCAGTACTCCATAGTTCAGTGTGCTATCTTGTATGGTTTGGAATCGGAGCTTCAGAAAAGGTTTGAGAACCATGACCCACATGATATTGTTCGTGAACTCAAAATGATATTTGAGGCTCATGCGGCAGTTGAGAGTTATGAGGCTTCTGAAAAGTTCTTTAACTGCAAGATGGAAGAGGGCAGATCCGCCAGTGAGCACATGCTTAAGATGTCTAGGCACGCAAGAAAGCTTAAAAGCTTTGGTATAGTGATTCCCAATGATTTGGGGATTCACCGTGTCCTCCAATCACTACCACCAAGTTACAAAAACTTTGTGATGAACTACAATATGCAAAACATGGACAAGTCGTTGCCCAAACTCTTCTCCATGTTAAAGTTTGTGGAAGTGGAGATCAAGAAAGAGCACCAAGTGTTGTTGGTCAATAATACCACCAAATTCAAGAAGCAAGGCAAGTCTAAGAAAAGGGAAACTTCAAGAAGGGCGGTAAGAAAGTTACCGCCCCGGCGAAGAAGACTAAGGCTGGCCTAAGGCTGATACTGAGTGCTTTTACTGCAAGGGAGAAGGTCACTAGAAGCGGAATTGCCCTAAGTACTTGGCGGATTTGAAGAACGGCAACATCAAGAATAAAGGTATATCCGATATACATATTATTGATGTGTATCTCACTAGTAGTCGTAGTAGTGCCTGGGTATTTGATACTGGTTCGGTTGCTCATATTTGTAACTCGAAATAGGTGCTGCAGAATAAACAGAAGCTAGCGAAGAACGAGGTGACGATGCGCGTGGGAAACGGATCAAAGGTTGATGTGATCGCGGTCGGCACGCTACCCCTTCATCTACCATCGGGATTAGTTTTATACTTAAATAATTGTTATTTGGTGCCTGTGTTGAGCATGAACATTATATCTGGATCATGTTTATTGCAAGAAGGTTACTTGTTTAAGTCCGAGAATAATGGTTGTTCGATTTATATGAGTAATATGTTTTATGCACATGCACCTTTGATAGATGGTTTATTCTTGTTGAATCTCGATTGTAGTAATACACATATTAACAACATTGAGGCTAAACGTTTGAAATTGAGCGATAACTCGACCTATATGTGGCACTGCCGTCTTGGTCACATTGGAGTGAAGCGTATGAAGAAACTCCATTCCGATGGACTTCTTGAATCACTTGAAAGATGCGAAGCATGTCTTATGGGTAAAATGACTAAGACTCCATTTTCTGGTATGATGGAGTGAGCTACGGACTTATTGGAAATCATACATACCGATGTGTGTGGTCCAATGAGTGTAGCATCGCACGGTGGTTATCGTTATGTTCTTACCTTCACGGATGACTTGAGTAGATATGGGTATATCTATTTCATGAAACATAAGTCTGAAACTTTCGAGAAGTTTAAGAAATTTCAAAGTGAAGTAGAGAATCAACATAACAAGAAGATTAAGTTTCTACGGTCTGATCGTGGAGGTGAATATCTTAGTTACGAGTTTGGTGAGCATTTAAAGAAACGCGGAATACTTTCATAATTGACACCGTCGGGAACACCACAACATAATGGTGTGTCCAAACGTCGTAATCAAACTCTCTTAGATATGGTTTGTTCTATGATGTCACTTACAGATTTACCGCTATCATTTTGGGGTTATGCATTAGAAATAGCCGCATTCACTTTAAATAGGGCACCATCTAAATCCGTTGAAACGACACCGTATGAATTATGGTTTGGAAAGAAACCTAAATTGTCGTTCCTTAAAGTTTGGGGTTGCGAAGCTTATGTAAATAAGTTACAGCCCGACAAGCTTGAACCCAAAGCGAAAAAATGCGTCTTCATAGGATACCCGTAGGAAACTATTGGGTATACCTTCTATCATAGATCTGAGGGCAAAATATTCGTTGCCAAGAATGGATCCTTTCTAGAGAAGGAGTTTCTCTCGAAAGAAGTGACTGGAAGGAAAGTAGAACTCGACGAGGTTGTTGAACCTTCTCTCGGACTTGAGAGTAGCGCAACACCGGAAGTAGTTCCTGTGGCGCCTACACCAATAAGAGAGGAAGATAATTATGTTGATCGTGAAACTTCGGTTGAAGTTACTACGGAACCTCGCAGGTCAATGAGAACTCGTACCACTCCTGATTGGTATGATCCTGTTATGAGTGTCATGTTGGTGGACAACACCGATGACCCTGCGACATATGAGAAAGCGATAATGAGCCCAGATTCCAATAAATGGCAAGAAGCCATGAAATCCGAGATTGGATCCATGTACGAAAACCAAGTATGGACTTTGGTGGACTTACCGGATGGCTGGAAGGCTGTCGAGAACAAATGGATTTTCAAGAATAAAAAAGATGTTAATGGTAATGTTACTGTCTATAAAGATTGACTTGTCGCAAAAGGATTTCGACAAATTCAAGGAGTTGACTACGATGAGAATTTCTCACTGGTAGTGAAGCTAAAGTCTGTGAGGATTTTGTTAGCAATCGCTTCATATTATGATTATGAGATATGGCAGATGGATGTCAAAACGGCGTTCCTCAATGGAGACATTGATGAAGAGTTGTATATGGTACAACGCAAAGATTTTGTCGATCCTAAAGATGCTAACAAGGTATGCAAACTTCAACGGTCCATTTATGGATTGAAGCAAGCATCCCGGAGTTGGAATCGACGTTTTGATAAGGTAATCAAAAGTTTTGGATTTATACAAACTTATGGAGAAGCTTGTATTTACAAGAAAGTGAGTGGGAGCTCTGTAGCATTCCTAATATTATATGTAGATGACATATTGTTGATTGGGAATGATGTAGATCTTCTTAATAGTGTTAAGGATTATTTGAATAATAGTTTTTCAATGAAAGATCTTAGCGGAGCAGCTTACATATTAGGCATAAAGATTTATAGAGATAGATCGAGACGGCTAATATCATTGTCACAGAGTACATATTTGGACAAAGTTCTAAAGAAGTTTGGAATGGAAGATAGCAAGAAAGGGTTCTTGCCCATGTTGCCCAATACGATCTTGAGGAAAAATCAAAGTCCTGCAACGGCAGAAGATAGAGAAAGGATGAGTAAGACTCCCTATGCCTCAGCCATAGGATCTCTTATGTATGCCATGCTATGTACTAGACCCGACATTGCATATGCTGTTAGTTTGACTAGCAGATATCAAAGTGATCCAGGAGTGGATCATTGGACAACGGTCAAAAACATCCTTAAGTACTTGAGAAGAACTAAGGATATGGTTCTTTCTTATGGAGGTGATGAACAACTCGTTGTTAATGGTTACACCGATGATGGTTGGAACATCGATCCGGATGATTCTAAATCTCAAACTGGATATGTATTTATTTTGAATGGTGCAGCAGTTAGCTGGAGGAGTGCAAAGCAAAGCGTTGTGGCGAGATCTTCAACTGAATCGGAATACATAGCTGCTTCGGAGGCTTCACAAGAGGCTATATGGATGAAGGAGTTCATTACAGAGGTCAGTGTGGTTCCAAGTGCGCTTGACCCAATGTCTATCTACTATGATAACATGGGCGCCATAGCCAATGCGCAAGAACCAAGGTCACACAAGAAGCTGAAGCATATCAAGCTACGTTTTCACGCTATTCGAGAGCATGTCCAAGATGGTGACATAAATATTTGCAAAGTACACACAGATCTGAATGTGGCGGATCCATTGACTAAACCTCTCCCAAGGGCAAAACATGACCAGCACCAAACCGCCATGGGTGTTCGGTATATTACCATGTAATCTAGATTGGTTGACTCTAGTGCAAGTGGGAGACTGTTGGAGATATGCCCTAGAGGCAATAATAAAAATGGTTATTATTATATCTTTGTGTTTATGATAAATTTTTACATTCATGCTATAATAGTATTAACCGGAAACATTAATACTTGTGTGATTTGTAAACTCGTCCCTGGTAAAGCCTCTTAGTAATACTAGCTTGTTTGGTTAATAGATGATCGTGGTTTCCCGATCATAAACATTGAGATGTTATTAACGACAAGATCATATCATTAGGATAATGGTGTGATGGACATACTCCTATAGATACGCGTAGCATAAAGATCAAGTCATTTCAATAGTTCGTTTGCTATAAGCTTTCTGATACATAGTAACCTAATTCCTTCGACCATGAGATCATGCTAATCACCATCACCGGAAGGATGGTTTGATGACATCAAACACCACAACATAACTGGGTGGCTATAAAGGTGGCATTGAGTGTTCAGAAAGTATGTGTTGAGGCACATGGATCAAGAGTGGGATTTGTCCATCCATATGACAGATAGATATACTCTGGGCCCTCTCGGTGGAATGTCATCCAATTAGCTTGTAATCATGTGACTGGCTCACAAGGGATCACATATCACGGTAACAAGAAAAGAGTACTTATTAGTAACGAGGTTGAACTAGGTATGCAGAGATACCGACAATCAAACCTCGGATAAGTAAACTATCACGAGACAAAGGGAAATTGTTATCGTATGTATGTGGTTCATTTGATTGCAAAGTAATCGTAGAAATATGTGGGAGCCATATGAATTTCCAGATTCCTCTATTGGTTATTGATCAGAGAAGTGTCTCGGTCATGTCCGCATAATTCACGAACCGTAGGGAGACACACTTAAGGATTCGATGTTGTTTAGTAGATATGGAATGTAAGTAGGGATGTCGAATGTTGTTCGGAGTCTTGGATGGGATACGGGATATCACGAGGAGATCCAGAATGGTCTGGAGAATAAGATTCATATAAGGAAAGTTCGATTCCGGAGTTCGGGAATGATTTTGATGTTTTCCTCGGAGAGGTTCTAGAAGGGTCTAAAAGGTTCACCAGACCGGAAGGAGAATGGTTCATGAATGTGTCATGGGTAAGTGTAATGATTGGATCATGTCCTAGGTCACTTGGTTGGGCGTTGGCGAGAGAGAAATAAAGCTCTAAATTGAAAGTCAAAAGGCAAGTTTGAAAAGTCAATCTGGAACAATAGTTTCCTAGTGGAAGAAGGAAAGAGTCCTTATTTCTCTCCAACTTGGGTTTGGGGAAGGATTCAAACTCTCCTCTCCCAAGCTGCCCTCCCTCTCATAAATAGAGGGGAGGGGCTGCCCCAAGAGGACACAACTAGCCCTCCCCACCGTGCGCTGCCGCCACCCAAGTCATCGCCGCCGCCTAGCACTGTCGGCCCGTCGTCGTCGCCCTAGCCGCCACCGACTCCTCCTCCTCCTCTCTGGCCTTCTAAACCTAGATCGCCAAAAAACCCTAGATCCACCATAACTCGCACCGGATTAGGTGAAGCCCTACGGGATCTTCCCTCTACTTCCGACACCATGCCGTCGTGCTGCTGGAATCGCGAGGGGAGAACTACAACCTCCGCTGCCTGTTGGAACAAGGGAGAGGAAGGTATTCATCGAGTATCGAACGTATGACCGACTGCGGAAGCGCTGCTGGAACACAGCGCCGGAAGGATCGTCTACGCGATCTTGAGATTGGCAAGTGTACGACTACATCACCCACGAGAATCTGCTCTCGTTAATCGCTTTGGAATCTTCAAGGGTGAGTACTCTAATCGACTCGCTGCTACAATCTACTAGATAGATCTTGGCTTGTTTCTGTGCATGCGATAGAATTTTTTTGTTTTCCATGCTACAAACCCCTACACAGATCGGAGTCTCCGGTTGGGCTAGACCGGAGTCTCCGGCCCACTTGGCTCGCGGCAGGACTTGGTCAGTCAGTATGCTGGTACGGAGGCTGGATCGGAATCTCCGGTGTGCAGGCCGGAGTCTTCGGCTTGAATTTTCTCCAACGGTCAGAAAACGGATCAGTGGAGGGGGCTGCTTATAAATAGTGGACCTTATCCCCTTCCTCCAGCTGCTCGACCCCCTCAAGAACACTACCCCTATTTGAGCCACCAAATCAACAAGATATCTTCATCCAACCATCCAAAGTCATTGATCTTTGGAGAATCGAAGGAGGAGTCCTTGATCTACAGCTTCATCAAGAGAGATCTTCATTTCCCTCTCATTCACTTGAGGGCCCCCATGCTCTAGTGTTTCTTTGGAAACCCTAGCTTTTGATTTGGTTCTTACAAGCTTGTCTTTGTTTGTTTGACAACTTGCTTGTATTTGGGAGCCTCCACTTAAGTTCTGGATGTGTGCCTCGAACTTGTTGTAAAGGTGTCGACTTCCACCTTGAAGGTTGCCGCTATAGTGAAAGAGGTGAATCGAACCCTTTGGGGTGAGGTTCATCCGAGAACAAGGGAGGCCTCTCATGGCGTTGGTGGTTTGTAACCACCCCCTCTCCAAATGTAGACATACTTCCCCTCAAAAGGAAGGAACTACGGGAAACAAATCCTTGTGTCTCCGCGTCCACCACTTTGGTTACTTCTCTCCCTTACCGCACTTTACTTTACTTGTTCTTGCTTAGTATTGTGATAGTTGGTGCTAGTTGACATATAGGTAAATTCACCTTAGTTGCATAATCTAGAGAATTTACCTTTCTTGTCAAACCCTAATTTGAAAAAGAAGAAAATTTAAAGTAGCACATATTCACCCCCCTCTAGGTGCCCATATGATCCTTTCAATTGGTATCAGAGACTCGGCTATTCGGGCTTTACCGCTTAAGAGTATATGGGTAGCAAAGAAGGGGAAGGTGATGGTGAGCCTACCACCTCGGTGACCATGGAGGATCTCAATAACTTGGAAACAAGATTGAGCTCCACCTTGGCCAACGAGATCAAACAATTGCATAAGTTACTTGAGCAACTTGTTAAAGATAAAGGTGTCTCATCATCCCCTTCTCCTCAAGAGGAACTTCCACCATTACCTAAGGAGCCCCAGTATCACATACGGGTATGGTGGTGGGGGGTAATCAAGACAACACTAATTCCACCACAAAAAGGGATGGTGGGAAGGGAGAGCACCATGACTCTCATGGATGGTACACTCCCAACCTCCAATTCCTCACCCTCATATAAATAATAGAGGAGACCCACCAAAGCTAGATGCATCTACTTTTGCTCAATGACAATCTATAATGAAATCTCATGTGCGCGGCTCTTGTATTGAGTTATGGAACATCATTGAACAAGGACTATATATTAGGGATCCAAATAACTTGACAAGAAGATAAGTTGTCAATAGTCAATTCAACGCCACCGCCTTGCACATGATACAACAAGGATTGGGTACAAAATATTACCCACACATTGAGCACCTCAACACCGCCAAGGAAGCTTGGGATGCTCTCACGGAGTTGTATTTTGGGAATGAGAGCATGAGAAGGAACCGGTATGATGCACTAAGAAATGAAGCCGAAGGCTTCTATATGAAGGAAGGCGAAGATCATGAAGACATGTATCATAGGCTCAAGACCACCTCCACCGCTTTTAGGAATGTGGGTGCCTCACATGTGGATGATGCTTGGATAAAAATGAAATATGTGAGTGCACTCGTGCCCTTTGAGACCACCGACTTGAAGAGCCTACAAGGAAGACACAACTACCACCTCATGGTCTCCAATGAAGTTATGCGAGAGATGGACACTTTCAAGGTTGCCGCCAAGAATGCCAAAGATGCCCGTGCTCGAGCCCTTGGAATGAGCAATGTTGTCAACCTTGCATTGAAGGCCAAAGTTGTGGAACATGGGGATGAATATGATAGTGATGAAGGCCTCTCCATGAGCCACCCCGATGATGTCAAGATTGCTCATGGTGAATATATGGCTTTCTATGCAAAGAACTTGTGGAAGAACCCCGCCAATGCCAAGATGGAAATGCAACGAAGAAGCAACCCAAATGGAAGAAGAGAAAATGTCACTAAATTGAGAACTTGCTTCAATTGTGGTGACCGCTATCACTTTGTGGCGGGTTGTCCCTATGAGAAGAGAGAATATCATGGTGGTAAACTTGTAATGAAGAAAACTTCCAAAGCTCCTTACAAGAAACCCTTCATCAAGAAGAATCCCATCAATAAGAAGTCGGGTGAAATTGTATTGATCACTCATGAAGAGTTCTCCTCCGACAATGATGATTATGATGATGAAGAGGAAACATCAAGTGGTGTGGCTGCTCTTGCCACTACATCTACTCCCATACCCTCCCTCTTTGACTCTCCAAATGAGAATACTCTCAACAAGAACGTCACTTGCCTTATGGCAAGAGGAACGTAGGTATCATCATCATCCCACTCCACTCGCTTAATCCACTCCCTTAATTGATGATGAAATGTCTCTTGAGGTCAAAAAGGAAATAATTGCTTTTGATGAGTTCATGAATAACTTGCAAGGGGAACACAAAAGACATTTTGTGGACCTCTTAAATCAACTTTCTCACACCCAAGAGCTTCTTGATGAAAGATGTAAATTAGGAAGAGAACACATGGTTGAGGTATAAGCCCTAAATAATGCTCTAGAAGAAGAACAAGAGACTAGGATGTCCCTTGAACTAAAACTTTATGGGCTTGATGGGGCTAATGATTTAACTGTGAATAGACTCATTAAGGAACGAGATCTTGCTATTGCTAAATATAAAAGGGCTAAAAAGGACAAGATTGAGTTTGGTGTGGTTCATGAAAAACTTGCCGAGGACTTTAGTTTGCTTGACAAGGCCCACAAGGCTTTGGAAAGTGAACTCTTGTCACTCACAAAGTCCCATGAAAAGCTTCAAACTCAATTGACCAATATTCCTTCACCTGGTAATTTCATTCCCTCTAGTAGTACAACTATTCTTGAAGAAAATGTTAGGTTGAAGGGGGAGATAGCTAAGGCCACCTTTACAAAAGGAAACAAGTCCATTGATGACCTCTTGAGTAAGAAAAGGTCAAATGGTGAGAAAGGGGGCATTGGTTTTGTCTCCAAAGCCAAGAAGAAGAATAAGAACAATAAGAAGAAGGCCAATCCCGCACAAGAGAAAGACAAGGACATTGTAGATAGTAAGACCACACGTGGTAAAACTATGTCTCATGATGATTTTGCAGGAAGTGCTAACCCTCACTATGTTCTAATGCGTGATTATTATGGTGATGTGTATGCACAATATGTTGGCCCATTTGATGGTTATATTGCTTGGTCTATTTGGGTTCCCAAGACCCTTGTTGCTAACAAAACAGGACCCATTTAAAAATGGGTACCTAAAAACTAGCTTGATCTTTTGTAGACATATGCTTTTGGAGGGTCAAAGTGGGTGCTTGATAGTGGTTGCACAAGTCATATGACCGGAAGCTCTTCTATTTTCAAGGAATTAAGGCCAAATGACGATCAAATATCCGTGACATATGCTGACAAGTCTAAGTCTAAGGTAATGGGTTTTGGCAATGTAGTGGTTGCCCACGATATTACACTCATGGACGTCATGCTTGTTGAGACTCTTGGTTACAATTTACTTTCATTCTGTGCTCTTGGAAAGATGGGATTTGCCATCTTTATTGATGATGATATTGTGGTACTCATGTGGAGCAAGTCTCTCAATGTCGCTTTTGTTGGGTACGTCGAAAATGACTTGTATGTGGTGGACTTTTCGGGGCAAACCACTACAAGTGCGATGTGATTATTCGGAAAGGCCGATGTGGGTTGGTTATGACATCGCCGACTAGCCCATGTCAATATGAGAACTTTGCAAAGTCTCCACAAGGATGGCCATATTGTTGGACTAAAAGAAAATGTTTCCTTTGTCAAATATCATGTTTGCAAGGCGTTGATGACCCACAAGTTTAGGGGATCGCAACAATCTTCGTGGGTAGTATTACCCAATTTATTGATTTGACACAAGGGGAGCCAAAGAATACTTGCAGGCCTTAACAACTGAGTTGTCAGTTTAGCTGCACCTGGAAATAGTTCTTGCTCAGAGAAGTTTATCAGTAGCAACAGTTTGGTAGTAGTAATAGCAAAGAAACAACAACAATGAAACAGTAGCAATAGTAACAGTAACGGTAAACAGTGGGATTCGAGTGCGGTAGGCATAGGGATGGATGGATGGGCGTTTCATGGACGAGTCTAAACATGTAACTTCAAGATCTAGGGAATTGCAGATAAATGATAACAAGCATCCAAGTACTAAAAAATCCTAGGCATGTGCTCCAAATATAGTCATACGTGCTCACAATGAGAACTTGCACAACATCTTCTGTCCAGCCAGCCCGTGGCAGCGGGACCTCTAGGAAACTACTGGCAATTAAGGTGCTCCTTTTAATAGAGCACCGGAGCAAAGCATTAACACTCCGTGAACACATGTGATCCTCACACTACAGCCATCCCCTTCGGTTGTCCCAATTATTGTCACTTTGGGGCCTTTGGATACGGACAATAATATGTGTACACAACTTGCAGATAGGATCACAAACAATACTATCATAATGATTAAATAATAAGTTTAGATCTGAGATCATGGCACTCAGGCCCTAGTGACAAGCATTAAGCACAAAACGTTGCAACAAAGTCAAATAGCACTAATATAGATACTAGACACTATGCCCTAACAATCTTATTCGATTACATGATATAACTCATACAATCCCTACCATCCCCAAGCCTACAGCGGGGGATTACTCACTCATGGATGAGGGAAACATCGGTGGTTGATGGAGATGCGTTGGTGATGATGATGGCGATGATCCTCTCCAAATTCCCCGTCCCGGCAGGGTGCCAGAACGGAGTTTCTGGATCCGAATCTTGGTTTCTGGTGGCGGTGGCATAGCGGAACTCTTTCTGAAAAACTATCGAACCCCCCTCGGTTTTTAGGTCGAAAGGCAACTTATAGGCGCAGAGGGAGGCCGGGGGGGTGCCTAGGGTGCTAGCACCCCCCAGGCGCGGCCAGTAGTGGGCACGCGCCTGGCATGGGTGTGGGCCCCCTAGGCTCCTTCTCCGTCTCATATTCTGGCTCCGTGGATCTTCTGGTGAAATATAATTTTGGCATATTTTCCGGGATTTTTCCTGATAGTTCATTTTCTACACAAAAACAAGACACCAAAGTAATTCTGCTGAAAACAGCGTCAGTCCGTGTTAGTTGTATCCAAATCACACAAGTTTAGAGAAGAAACAATAGCAAAGTGTTTGAGAAAGTAGATACTTTTTGGACGTATCAACTCCCCCAAGCTTAGCTTATTGCTTGTCCTCAAGCAATTCAGTTGAAAACTGAGTGCGATAAAAGAACTTTCACGAACACATTTGCTTCATATGATGTACATATTCTCAGCACAGGAGTAGATGCTTAGACAATTCATAATAAATAGTATGCAACTAAGTCTACTCAATAGTCATTGCAAGCTATGAAGAGAAACCAACTCAATAATAATAATTAGCATGAAACATAAACATAAGCAACATTGCAATGCTCATAATAAGGTATGATAGAGTGATATCTCACTTGCCTTTGTTTGAAGAACACAATATAAATGCCAAGGCACCTATGAATTTCACATGAAGACTAGAAGTAAAGATATGAGAGATACAAGCATCAAAGTCATGACATAATTAACCAAGTTTTGGAACAAACACAAGAATGACAGCTATGCTCTCAAGAAGGTTCTTATAGAATAAGTGGTGACTCAACAAGGTTGTGAAAACGGTTTTTAAAGGTTTGAAAGGCTTCCAAATGCTGAAAGGAAGGTACTCATTAGCTTTGAGCTCTCATTGCCCCTATCATAGGCATCTTCATGTGGTTAAAGTGAAAGTAAGGTCCACTCTGAATCATATGCTTGATAGACCATAAACTGGAAATCCCAAGTCCCTTGAGTACAAGGGCCACTCCGCATGCTACTCAACTTTGGTCACCTAAAAGTTCTTGTCATTGTAAATACATGCATATCATCGAGAACCGCCAACGGGGTACCCCTTGCACATGATATAGGAGCGATCACGTGATCAAAGTGACAAGGCAAGCAGACAATGAGCATCTCAGCGATATTTTTATTTACTATGTGTATAGCTTTTTTATTGAGGATGCTTCATAAATGCTCATTATGGTGATGCTGCAAGTTTCCACCATGATTAGGCATGGTTTAGGCTAGCGACCCAGGCATTTCTCTAACACAATGTATAGACTCCATGAACTCACGACCTCCCCTTTTATTTCACATCGTCGACATCTGCAAACAAAAGAGCAAGGAATCAACTGGATGAGATATCTAAAAAGTGTTGAAAGCGTTCCCCATGATAGCACGGTTCTTCTGACTCCCAGCATATAATTTGCAAGCATATAACTTTCATGGACTAGTCACAATGGTTCAGGATTATTAAGTGCAAGGAATAAAGTGTGCCATCAAGTTCATGAGAGCTTTACTAACTAACTTTCTCAAAACAGACAAACATTTTATTTTGGAAGAAAACACGGCATATAGAATATGCGTTGAAGTAGCAAATGATGCTAATAGGTAGGTATAGTGGACACAGCTGGCAATAATGGTTTTGGGGAGTTGGAAGCACGGGTAGAGCACATACTCAGTGCAAGTGAATGCTAGCAATAGAGAGGGAGCGACAAATGAGAGAGCAATAGTTGTCATAATCATGGTTGCAACAAAACAGGACTAATTAGGGCATGAAAGTGATACAAGAACTATGAGGCAAAATAAATCATCGAGGCTTACTGACTATTGATTAGTCATATGCATGCGTGAGCATGTGCCAAGTCGATTCACATGAACAGTCAAAGGAGGATACCATAATATCATACCAAAGTATGAGTAAAACAATGCAAGCAAACATTCATATGACATGCTACAAACTATTAGCTAGCTGGAGCTAATCATAGACAAGCAAGAACTACTAAGAATCCATAATGACATACACCTTACACAAATAGGCTAAGCATGCTCACAATGATGAGTATATGTACAAAAATGAAACAAATAGAGTTTTTTACCAGCCTCTTACCACTCCTCGAGTTGTCTTAATCTTCATTATTGCCATTCACTTGTGTGACTTGAATGATAACATGAAACCAAAATCCACTGAGGACGGCTAAACCCTGCAAAGAACTCACAAAACCAAAGAAGAATTGGTGTTTTCGATTTTTTTAAACAAGCAAACAAAGAAAAACAAACCAAACAAGAAGCAAACAAAGCAAAATCTTTTTGGATTTTTCTTTTAAGGCAAACCAAAGCAAAGCAACAAAGAAACAAACCAAGAGAAACAACAAAAATATTTTTGGTATTTTTGTGTTTTTGAGAAAGAAGCAACAAGAAACAAAAAGAAAGCGAAATGATGGATATACAAAGAACTGACCGAACATGATATATAGATGAGTGTGATGTCGGTATACCTCACCCCCAAGCTTAGGCTTTTGGCCTAAGTGGGGCTCAATCCCATGGTGTCCAAGAGGATGCGCCTCCATAGTATTACGAGGAAGCTCCCTCGTCCTAGTATGAGCTCGAGGCCTCTCCCGTGTAATACACAGAGGGGTCGTATGATGGTGATTCCTCCTGATAGTGCCCGTGGAAGTTAAGAGAGCGTAGCTTGTCATCCATCTCCGCCTTCGAGCGTGACAAAGGTCCCCGAGAAATATTGAGCAAAGTGGTTTGGGGTAGAGGGATCTCTCTCTCTTTCCTGTCAGTAAACAACATTCTATAAACCAAGTTCTCAAGGGTAGAGCCAGTGGTGACAAAGTGGTGCGCCTTCATGGTAGCAAGATCAAGCCTTTGAGGAGCCAAAACTGTATCATGTGGATCAATAGCAATGTTCAAGGCAGCAGCAATACGAGTAGCAATAATTCCCCCATAAATGGGTCCCTTAGCAGCTAAACGACGAGCAATAAGAGAACCAAGATTATACTTGTCTTCATTGTTGAGCGCAGCAGCTAAGAAGGCCAATTGATAGTTGGAAATATTACTAGTGTTATCCCTACCAAGAACACTGGTGGCAAGATAGTAGGCAAAGTACCTGATAGCTGGAAGTTGAATGTTCTTTATCTTCCCTCACTGAGCTCTGCGGTCATCATCATTGGTTATTCCTCAGTAAAGCTCCAACAAATCAGCGGGTAGAGCTAGAATATTCTTTGATGACCTAGTTGTACCAAGTCCCAGGGCCTTGCAAAATTGCTTCAAAGTCATAGAATGAGCCCTACCATAAATTTTGAAAGACACAGCAGGCTTGAACACACTATTAGTAAAGGAGAAACTCTCCATAAATGTTTTAGTAAGCAAAGCATATTGTGCGCTCTCATCCTGCATGTAACTTGTTAGTCTAGCCTTCCGAACCAAAGTCATAAAATCATTAAGAATCCCAGCAGCTCGCAAGAAAGTTTGGCAAGGAAAGGTGGAGGGGTGCGCATCCCCTTCATTTCCCTCGTCACCAAATCACGGAGTGATGAGATCCTCATTGTATTAGGGTCTAGTACTGGTAGATGACCTTGGAAGCCTTGCCCTTCTAGGTGCATCACTCTAAAATATATCACCAAATGTGTGGTGGTCCATGACTTCCCTTTTCTCAAGCTTGTTAGCAATGGTCCCAATCATAATAGTTTCAACATTTTCTTGTGGAATGGGACAATATATTTCTCCAACCTTGATGCTCTCAATATTTTCAATGGAATTCAGGTAATAGCTTTTAACAACCTTCTTGGGGAAATCGGCAGTGTGCTCTTTGTCATTAATATTGAATGTTACTTTCCCTTGACCTGTAGTATTAACAAAAGGTCTCCCAAGAATAATAGACATATTACCATCTTCAGGCATTTCAAGCACAACAAAATGAGTTAAAACCATGCAATTATGAGCCACTTGAACAAGAACATCCTCACATATACCAACATGAATAGTAGTTGACTTGTCAGCCATTTGCAAAGATATATCATTTGGTATCAACTTTTCTAGCTGGAGTCTCTTATAGAGAGAAAAAGGCATAACACTAACTCCAGCTCCCAAATCACATAAAGCAGTTCTGTAACATCCCTAAAATCATGTTTTCAAAGTTTGCATATCCTGTACTTGAGAAGCTTAGAGAGCATAAGTTGTATGCCAAATTCAGCAAGTGTGAATTTTGGTTAAATGAAGTTGGATTTCTTGGACACGTTGTGTCAGGAGATGGTGTAGCAGTTGATCCCGCTAAAGTGTCAGCTGTAACTGAATGGGAATCTCCTAAGTCAGTAAAAGAGGTTCGTAGTTTCCTTGGCTTGGCAGGATACTACAGAAGGTTCATTGAGAATTTCTCCAAGGTAGCTAAACCAATGACAAAATTGCTAAAGAAAGACAGGAAATTTGCTTGGTCTGAAGGATGTGAACTTAGTTTCCAAGAATTAAAGAAGAGACTAGTGACAGCACCAGTCTTATGTCTGCCAGATTTGGAGAAGGATTTCCAAGTGTATCGTGATGCATCTCATCATGGATTAGGTGCAGTTCTAATGCAAGATGGGAAAGTTGTGGCTTATGCCTCGAGACAACTCAAAACTCATGAGGTAAATTACCCTACTCATGATTTAGAGTGTCACATCCCAAAATTCTCCTAATTTTGGAATGTGAAATAAATAAATAAGTTTGATTGATTGTTTGACTATGTTGAAAATTCTCAAAGAGAAGAAACTTTTTGAATAGAAAATCCTATCAACCTTGAATTCAAAATCTTATATTCTTTTGTTATGACCTAAGTAGCCATAGGCAAAAGGGCATGGATTGATTATGGATTGTAGAATTGGTGTGCAATATTTCAAAATGAAAATCATGAAGCATTCATAAGCATTTCATTACATCCATGCAAAGTTCTCACAAACTAAATCCAAATCCTGATATCTAAATCATGTAGTTGATTCGCCCAAATGTTCCTAAGGTTAATTAAATTGACTTATTAAACCCACTGTTTGCTAAGGCATAAATTATTGATAATTATAGCGTAAAGAGATCCAATTAATACTACAAAATTTTAGAAACAAAATTGAGCTCATTTGGAGCTAGTATGAAAAAGTTATGGAATAAATACAAACAAATAAAGATATAAATAAAATGGAATATACAAGGATTTATAAATCCACTATTTCCAAACTAGTAAAATATTACAAATTTGATCCTATAATGATCTATTCGATTTTAGAAAAATTTAGAAACAAGAATTATGTCATTTGGAGTTCGTATGCAAAAGATATGAGGAAAACAAGTAAATAGAAAAAGAAAAAGAAAAAAAATTCTAACGGGCCGGCCCACCCGGACCGGACCGAGCCAGCCGGCCAGGCCACCAGCACGCGTACAGGAAATCGATCGGATGGCTTTAAAAGCGTGCGAAATCTGTTTTCTAAAACCTATCTCTACTTAAACTCTTGTACCTTTTTATCTACCACTCCGAATCGACTTCCGTTTGTTTCTACTTGTTCCTTATTTCAAGGCCTATCTCTACACCATCTCAAACCTCCATATAAACTCGTGGAGCCATAGATGTACGAGTTTTTCTTCTCGAAATCCCGAATCTACATAAGCCCGAATCTTATTTTGCTTTTTAACCCATCTAGACTTCGTCGTTTGCCTTCGGTCAAAAAACGAAAGTTGTAGGAATCGTCGAAATATTTCAATCCCGACAAACCTCACCTATTTTTATCCACCACAGCCGGAGAATTTCGTATCAATATTTCAGATCGTACGGTGTAAATCCAAGATCTACTCGCGCTCGTTTCTTCAAATCCAAATTCCTTTGGTGAGAAGGTAGGAATAATGATTCCCCATAACTTTCATGTTCTAAGTTTTTCAATTTGATCTACGGATTTGTCTCTCTAACACAGATCTGTTTCTTGTTTATTCTGAGCCAAAATCGGGTCAATCTCTTCTTCTAGCCACCGGATCCTATCCAGACGGTCGAGATCCAATCAAACCGGTACGTGCCATGTCGTCATCCCGGTCATCTTCCTCATCAACGCCACGTCAACGTCAGGTCAACATCTAGTCCCAGTCAGCATGCAAAGTCAACATGTCCAGTCAGCGGAATATTCCCTCGAATATTCCGTTCGAATTTAAAATTGCATATTATTGATCTAACTTGTAAAATTCATTAGAAATTCATACCACGTCAAAAAATTGCGTATAATATATCAAATTGAAGATAATTTTATGTAGAATCATCTTATCAGAATAGATCCAAATTTTACTGTACATGGTTACTGCAGTAATTTAATTAGTTTTAATGGTCTTTTAGTTTAATAAATTCATAAGAAATTATCTGTAACTCCGAAAAATATGAACAATATATCAAATTGAAGCTACTGTAATTTAAACTAACAATATCTGGTTGGATCTAGCCTTTGACGACTATTTAACCCGTAGCAATTTAATTAGTTTTAATGGCTTTATAAATCACTAAATTCATAGTAAATTAATTGTTTGTCACAAAAATATGAATGATATACCGATGGAAAGCTGGTTCCATGTAGATCATCAATATGCAATTAGTTCAGCCTTTGACTGTAAGGTTTTGCCGTGAAGATTTAAATGGTTTAATGGCTTATTTAGAGTAATAAATTCATAAGAAAATAAATACTATTCGGAAAATTACAAATAATATGTCCCTGGATTCACAATTCCGTGGAGATTACAGGTATAATTTTAGTTTGATTTTTAGACAATAGAAACTATATGAATCATTTAAAACCATTAAACACTATTTAAATCATACAAAAAGATCTATAACTACGATTAGGGTGAATCCAAGTGCTAAGGTTTTGTATTGACAATATCTATACAAAGAAATTGCATGACAAATTATTTGGTACTGTTAAAACAGAAATTCATACAGAAATATTTAAACCCATTGAAATAGTGTTTTAATCATGAGAAAATATCTATAACTCCTTTTTAGGTGAATCAAATTGCTATTGTCTCTAAATTGCATTACCTATCCAGTAGCATCTAGTTCACAATTTAATACGACATAAACATATTTAGTTCAATTAAAGTGGTATACACCATATTAAATCGATACAACTTTAGTAATAAAAGCTTTAGTGCATTAAATGACTTTCCACATGCATCATGTAATCTAACTATGTTCAGAACACTAAATGCAAATATTGTGGCTCATTAAATCGTCATGCATGCATCTGTTCATCATTGTTTTCTTGTAATGTTGCACTGTTGTATGTTTGCAATGTTTTGAATGGTGTTTGTTGTGTTTGCTTCAAACGCTAGATTGCGAGGAGTGCAACGTGTGCGATTGCAACTACTAGGATTGCAAGTATTGTGGTTATGACGAGTGCAACCATTATATATATGAGGATTGTGAGGATTATCTAATCGACTACATCTACAACAAAGGCAAGTGGTGCTATCTTGGTCATAAATGTCCTATTGTTTTCCTATGCATTTTAGATGCTTTTGTAGAATTGCATCTGTAGGAATTGATGTGTATATGCTATGCTATGTCCTATTATGTGGTAGGGTTTTCCTGTTGATGAACCACCGTTGGTAGATGTGCTTAGCCATGCTATGATGAACGAGGGTTGGGTTACATCACTGAAGTTGTTTCTAAATGTGTTGGTTTGCGAAAACTAAAACAACTTAATCAATGAATCTCCTGGGTGTGATGGGATTGATAATTTTTGGTGGTATCATTGCGGAAAGGCACCCAGGACACTGAGAAATGATTGGTTTCTTTGTTTGGAAGCTTTCGTGTGCAAACATGTGCCAATAATGAAATGGGCGGTTGGTTGAACTCAGCAGGTTGTGGTAACTCGAACCCGCGTATCCAGAGATGTAGATAGTGTAGGTTGGACCGGTGCGCGTCGGGATTGGGGAGCTACTTCCCGAACGGTTCCTTCTTGGACTTATCCCTATCATCACCCAATATGAGAGTGGTGGTACGAGCTGGGCTGGCCAAGTCACATGGGTAAAGTGTACTAACCCCTGCAGGGTGTCTAAACTAATCGATTAGCCGTGTCCCCGGTTATGGACAATTTGAGCGACCTGATACTGATGCTATGATATTTATCACTCATCCTTATTTCTTAATTACTTAAAACTTGTTGGGTGAACATAATTGGGTAGGAGCACCTGGGAGTGAACCAGAGTGTCCTATTTATCGTATTGGAAAACTACTTTGTTACAAATGTTAGGATAAAACTATTGCTTTATGCAAATGAGCCTGAACTCCACTTGGCCAAATAAGCATGTAGTTGATAGATCTGTTGTTAACCACTTTAGCCTACTTGCCATACATTCAATGTATTGACCATTCGTGGCTGCAACGTTTCATGTTGCAGGTTATATCGTATCTGAGTGATCGTTCATAGGTCGCGAGACTACACTCAACAATTGTTCGCCTGTGGCACATTTGAAGGATGGAGATCTACCTTGTATTCGTTTTCCGCTGTGTACTTGAATAAATAATGTAAATTCTGGATCATATTCGTTGTATTTATGATGCACAGTTGTATTTGGTATCATTTTGTACTGTGTGTGCTAGTGAACCGATCCAGAGATTGGCACTATACACATGAACTCAGCCTTATCAGGCGAGGGTGTTACATAGAGTTAGCCTCTGTTGTCCATGCACTCAAAACATGGATACACTATCTTTTGGGAAAACAATGTGAAGTGTTCACGGATCACAAGAGTTTGAAGTATATCTTCACTCAGAAAGAAATCAGCATGAGACAAAGAAGATGGGTAGAACTCATTAAGGACTATGACTTGAGTTTGCAATACCACCCCGGTAAAGCAAATGTTGTAGCAGATGCTCTAAGCCGTAAAGTTTTTGTGAATGGCCTTACTAAGGGAGAGTTGCCAGATGATCTGTGTGCCCAATTTAGAGATCTCAGATTGGAGATTATGCCTGAAGGACATCTCATGTCATTGGATGTTCAACCCACTTTGTTGGACAAAATCAAAGAAGCCCAAAAGACAGACAAGGAAATTGAAGAGATTAAGGAAAAGAGTGGCAAGGGAAAAGCCAAAGGATTCCATGAAGACGAACAAGGTACTTTATGGTATGGAAAATGTATCTGTGTTCCACAAGATCCGGAGCTTCGGAAACTGATTTTACAAGAAGCGCACAACTCACCATATTCCATTCATCCGGGTAACACCAAAATGTACATGGATATGAAGGAAAGATTTTGGTGGAATAATCTCAAGAAGGACATCGCCGAACATATTGCTTTGTGTGATGTATGTAGTAGAGTGAAAGCGGAACATCAGAAACCAGCAGGATTGCTACAACCACTACCTATTCCTGATTGGAAGTGGGACAAGATTGGCATGGATTTCATCACCGGATTGCCAAGGACCAGGTCAGGATATGATTCTATCTGGGTAGTAGTGGATCGCCTGACTAAAGTGGCTCATTTCATACCCGTGAAGACAACCTACACAAGTGCTAAGTTAGCCAAGATCTATATGAGTAGGATTGTGTGTCTGCATGGAGTACCCAAGAGTATTGTGTCTGATAGGGGAACTCAATTAACTTCTCATTTTTGGAGGCAATTACATGAGTCATTGGGAACGAGGTTGGAATTCAGCACAGCTTTTCATCCTCAGACTGATGGACAAACAGAAAGGACCAACTAGATTCTTGAAGATATGTTGAGAGCATGTGCTCTAGACTATGGAGCTAGTTGGGATGAAAGTCAGCCTTACGCAGAATTCTCTTACAATAACAGCTATAAAGCCAGTATTGAGATGGCACCATTTGAGTTTCTCTATGGGAGAAAGTGTACCACCCCATTACTATGGAATGGTGTGGGAGAAAGAAGTTTGTTCGGACCAGAACTAATCAAAGAGGCTGAAGAGAAAGTCAAACTAGTTAAGGACAGATTGAATATAGCACAGTCTCGACAAAAAAGCTACGCAGATCCTAAACGTAGAGAAGTCACCTATGAAGAGGGTGATAGAGCTTATCTTAGAGTGTCACCACTTCGTGGAGTGAAGAGATTTGGAGTCAAAGGAAAATTGGCCCCAAGATATGTTGGACCATTCAAGATTCTGAGTCGTAAAGGAGAAGTAGCTTATGAGATTGAATTGCCAGAATCATTGTCTGCCGTTCACAATGTGTTTCATGTGAGTCAGCTCAGAGATAGAAGAGACTTCTTTTAAGGATACCATACCTTTGGAGGAGGTTCAATTGGAAAGTGATCTCACTTATGAGGAAAAACCTATCAAGATTCTTGAGACTGCAGAAAGAGTTACTCGAACTAATACTATCAAGTTCTGCAAAGTTCAATGGAACCATCATTCCGAAGAAGAAGCAACATGGGAAAGAGAAGATGATCTTCGGAAAGACCACCCTCACCTATTTGCTAGCCAATCTGAATCTCGAGGGCGAGATTCACCTTAAGGGGGTTAGATTTGTAACATCCCTAAAATCATGTTTTCAAAGTTTGCATATCATCCATGCATGCATAATCATTTAGGGATCAATTTCAAAGTCATTACAAAAACAGAAACATTTGGGTGCTTATTATTTTATGTAAGCAAGCATTGATCCAATGCTACTCTCTAGAGAGAGAATATTTGTTTCAAACCAAGGATTGTTTTATCATGAGATGGTGTGGTTGAGTTCCAAGCTTGGACAAAATTTTCCAAAACAAATTATGGTTTTAAAACCCTTTTCATATATTTATCAAATCTTGTGGTAAGGCACTGTTTATTTTAAAAATTTCAAAGGAACCAAGAAAGTCCAACAAGACAGCATGGTTTTATGCTCAAAAATATGGAGGTTTCACTTTATAAAAGTCTAGAAAGTTTTGGAATTCAAATACATTTGAATTCATTTGAAAAGGTTTCCTGAAAATCATTTTAGAAAAAGAAAAAGAGATAAGAAATGGAAATGGTCGACGCTAGACTTTCAGCCCAGCAGCAGACCTAGCCCACTAAGCCCACCCGGGGTTCTTCTCTCTCTCTCTCTCACGCGATGCAATCCTACCCCGCGCTCACTAACTGGTGGACCCAAATGCCACGCGAGCATCGTCCCCAAACCACGCACCCCCACGACCCCGTCGACGCCGCCGTTACCTCCATCACTGCCGCGAATGAAGCAGGCTTAATTGTCGATGTTTCCTCGCGTGATCCTCGCCCCTGCTCCGGCTATAAGACCCTATCCTCACCCCGCGTCTTTCCCCTCACACCACACACTCGCTCCGCCACCAGGCTGCCACAATTGCGCGTTGCATCGCCGCAGACAGAACCAGCTCCGGCGACTGATTCCGGTGAGACGCGACCGCCCCTTTGCCTCTGCTTCAAACTAGCTTGACCAGCACATTCTAGTGCATCTCCTGACGCTTTTGTTTTGCTTTCTCGTGACCCAGGTCGTCGACTCCGTTAGCATCCACAAGCGACAGCATCGCCGCCCAACTCCGACGAAGAATACTGGTAAACTTTGAGCGCCCCTTGCTTCCTCTCTGACCCTATCATGTTCGTCACGGCCTTGCGAACCCCCTGACCCATCTGGTTCATGCTAGGGAGATCCAGAGCCTCGGCAACGTCCCCCTCCGCAAACACCCGACGCAGCCAGCAACTCCGACGAGGTCCTGCCGCTGTGTCCGTGCGCCCCTCGACAAGCTACTGCCACGTTGAGCTTCCTCGTGACCTTGCGAGTCTGGTGAGCCACGCCACACACCCTAGCCCCTCATGTATTCGCCGGACCATCACCGCCAGTAGCGCCGCCGCCGCCAGCACCTAGCTGCACCGCCAGTCTTTGGTCGCAAGCTTCGCAGCCGTTAGATCTGGATTTGAGGCTCAGGATTAGATCACTTACTCGAACTGTTACGCGCAGATCTGATCGTGCGCTACCACTTAAATCTAACGGCCCTCGTTGATCGATCCACACGAAGCGGTATCGACGAATCAGAACACGCCGCGTGTCTGTAGGTTTGATTTAAAATCTGAATTTAGATCTTTAGTGATTCAAACTTGCAAAATTCATAACTTTTGATCCACACGTTCATTTTTTGCAAATTTTATACCATTGGAATCAAGAGAGAAAATCCTATCAGTTTATGCAGTGTGTTTAATGTTTTGCCTCTGTAAAAATGGTTATTTTTGCAGAAACACTTGTAGGCTTAATTTGAGTATGGTTATTATTTGAAAAATGTTTTAAAGATCAAATAAAGTTTGTTTTGAGTATTTTGGTCTTGTTATGTTTCAGTACTGTACACTTGTATTGTTTGGTGTAGAAAAACCATCACATGGCATTTGCATGCATTCATATATTTTTGTTTGTATATTTTGTTATGTGATTTTGGTGCCATTATTTTATGTATAGATTTTGGTGCTAATAGTGATTGTGGTTGTGAAGATTGTTGCTACTCCCCAAACTACTAAGGCAAGTGGTGCTTAATGATTTTATACCTATGTTTTTCAACTATGCACTAGAAATATTTTGTATAGGACTTGCATGAATATTTTGATCTATATGCTATGCTTGGGAAATCCTAGTAGTTGTAGAATTGCTAGAAATTCCTAAGTTAAGATGCTTACCATTGCCATGCTTAGCCTAGCTAGTAGTAACCATGGGTGGTTATATATTCATGCTATGTGAAATATTTCTAAGTCTTTGGACTTGTGTTTTGCTTAATAAAACAACTAAGTAAATGAAACACCTGGGTGGAATGGAAAGAATGGTTTGTGTTGAGTGGTTACACAAGGCCCATTTCTATGGTTTACCTTGTGTATCTCACTTGTGGAAAGCCACCCAGGAACAAAGGGATTTGAGATGCCAAATGTTAAGAAGCTTCTAGTGCAGCCACATGGCAATATGGGCTCTGCCTGGATCACATAGGTTGCAATAACTTAGCCATTTGGACAGTTGGTGGTAGTGGGATGATAGGTTGGAACGCGTCCATTTGGTCTAAGGGAAGGCTTCTGAAAGGTCATGTCTTGGTGAAAATCAAGTCTTGTGGGGAAAGTGCACAACCTCTGCAGATGGAAGAATCTAAGTACTTAGCCATGTCCCTGGTATTGGACAACTTGAGCATCAAGACATGGAAGCTATCAAGAATCTCCTCATCCCAATTTTCTAAGTTAAAACTTGTGGTTAAACAAGGGTGAAGAATCACCAATATCTATTAGTGATTCCTTGGGAAAGTTTTGTCAAAGAAAACTTAGTGTTTTCAAATAATAGGTAAAACCTATTTTGAGCAAACCAAGCCTAAGCTACACTTAGCCAAATTCATGTAGTATCTAGATGCTAATATTTTACTAAGGTATCACTTGCCAATACTATTCCAATGCATTGACCCACTGTGGCTGTAACTTGTAATGTTGCAGGTTGTTCTGATGATGATTAGGGGTTATGAGCCTACACTCAACATGCTTGCCTGTGGCACATGAAGATGAAGACTTATTTATCTTATTCTATATTTGAACTCTTGTATTAGGCATGTGGCCATGGAGTTTATAAAAGACTATGTTTGTCTCTAGAATGATATGTAATAATGACCTTTGTTTCTGTGTACTTCATCTTAAACTGTGGATGCTAGCATTGATCCAGGGACTAGCATTGCAATCATAGGGATCCTTACCTTTATAAAGGGAGGGATCTTACAAGTTCTAACATAATTATTCTTAATAGAGCTAGGAATAGTTGGTATACCTGGATCACCAAGTTTCTTTGGAACCTTACCATTGAAGGAGTAATTAGCAAGCAAAGTAGAAATCTCCTCATTAGGAATCTTCCTTTTATTAGAGACAATATCCTTCATATAATTTGAATAAGGAGGCAACTTAATAGCATCCGTCAAAGTAATTTGCAAGAATAAAGGCTTCATCCACTCACAAAACTTGTTGTAGTGTTCTTCCTCCTTTGACTTGTGTTTCTTACCTGGAAAAGGCATAGGTTTCTGCACCAAAGGTTCTCTCTCTTTACCATGTTTATTAGCAATAAATCTTCCTTAGTGTACCTAGTGTTCTTAGTGTGCTTCTCAGGTTCTTCCTCACCTTCCTCCTTATCAGGAGCATCATTTTTATCATTACCACTCTCAATTTCAGCATCACAGACAGATATACTATTAAGATCTACAGCAGGTTCAAGTGGTTCCTCAACTATCTTATGTTTCTTTTTCGTTCTCTTACAAGGACTACCACTACTCTCACCTTGTTGAGAATCCTGCTCAATTCTTTTGGGGTGTCCTTCAGGATATAAAGGATCTTGAGTAGCTATATGACTCCTAGTTCTAATTCCATAAGCATGTTTATCTCCTGAAGCATTAACCAGGGCCGGCCCTGACATATCAGGGGCCCGGTGCAAGACAATAAATGGGGCCATATACACAAATAATACGGATGTTGTTTGATATATTTATAGAAACTTAAATATTTAACATAATTCTCTCTAATTTCTAGATGAATACATTATATGACAGGATCTACTCATGATCTTATTCATGACAATCTTCAATTCACAATGCAGCTAGATATGTCCAAGGAAATGACATCTAAACCAAAATAGCACATCAACTCATGATCCACATATTGCACTTTAGGTCCAAGCAGAACACGAATGCAAGAGGAATTAGGACATGAAATTAAAAATTGAAACAAATGTATACCAATGATGAACCTTGACTCGTTGCTCTCTGCTCGATGTTGCTTGCCGTCGGCTTGCCCTTGGACCGCCTTGCTAGCTCCTGGCTGTTAAGTAGCACTAAAGATAATCTCCTTGCTGCTGACTGCCCGGCCTGGCTGCCGCTGCCCTGACCCCTGTCCCACTGCATGCGGTTTGCCCATTTCTTCAATCCTTTGTCACTGTCAGATCTATTGGGATTAAGGAACTGAGGAAGAAGAAGTGGATAAATCAAATCAAATCAGATGAATAAGAATATACTAAGCTATATAAATATAAGGGGATTGCACGGACTGCTGCAAATCCATGGATTAATAATTATTTCTTGGTAATCAATGAATTGATCTCATCCTCAATTAAGTCCGTCAAAATGGCTGGAAATTAGGATGCATAATAGATGGCGGTGATTGGGGACATGGTCGATGGAGAACAAGGAGGTGGGAGGAGAAGTCGATGCCATGGAGTAAATGCGGCGGTCGAGTCACTGGTGAAACGCAATGTCTCCAAAGGCCTCACGTGGGATAATTTTGACTAGGTAAAAAATCCAAGTGAAAGGGAGTTAAGCGGATATATATACAGCTATACACAACAACGTACCTAGGTGAGGGGCCCTAGCTATCGGGGGGCCCTGTACGTCTGCACCGGTTGCACCGGCTCAAGGTCGGGCCTGGCAGTAACTAGCATATCCTTTTGTACCTTAGCAAGTTGATCAAGTTGAGTTTGAACCATTTGAAAGTGTTTACAAATCATTTTAATATCATTAGAAGTTCTTTCCATAATATCTTTCAACTCACTGATAGCTCTAGAGTTTTCCAATAAATGATTCTGAACTTGTTTATTAAAATGACCTTGTTTAACAATAAAAATGTCAAGTTCCTCTAAACATTAATCAGGAGGCTTACCATAAGGAATATCACCTTCATCAAAGTGTTGGAGAGAGTTTACCTCAATAGTAGATGAGTGGGGAATTGGCTTAATTAATTCTTCTATAGGAGGTAGATTCTTCACATCTTCAGCTCTAATACCTTTCTCCTTTAGACACTTCTTAGCTTCCTTCATCACTTCATCATTTAATGCAATAACTCCTCTCTTCTTTGGTGTTGGTGTTGGAACTGGTTTAGGAACATCTGGTTCAAGAGTAATAGGCTCAGGTGTATTTAGCTCAGTTGAAGTCCAATCATCATAATTCTTGCTTATTTTAGCCATTAATTCTTCAGCATCTATAGGAGTTCTTTTCCTAAAAACACAATCAGCAAAGCTATCTAGGTAGGTCCTAGAATCATCAGTTAGTCCATTATAATAAATATCAAGAAGCTCATTCTTAGGTAATGGACATCCAGGATGTGCATGAATCAAGGCACAAAACCTTGTCCATGACTCAAGCAATTTGTCTTCTTCTCCCTGTTTAAAATAAAAAAGTATCTCCAAAGAAGCATGTCTAGCACTAGGAGGAAAATATTTCTGGAAGAAAGAAGCAATCAAACAATCAGGGCTATCAATGGAACCAGGAGGTAATCTATTAAACCAAGCCCTAGCTTCCCCTTTTAGTGAAAAGGGAAGATCTTAGTAACAAAGTACTTGCGCATCTTAAAATCATCAGAGAATAAAGCACTCATAGTATAAAGCTCATTCATATGAGCCACAACACTCTCATTTTCAGTCCCACAGAAAGGTTCTTTCTCAACAATATCTAAATAAGATAAATCAAGAGAGAAATCATAATCTTTATCTTTAATATCAATGGGAGAAGTGGAAAACTTAGGATCAGAGGACAACTTAGGCATAATAGTACGTCTAGCAAGGAGACTCTTAATAGCACTAGTACCATGTGTGTTTCGGCACTCTTCAACAAAATCATCAGTGAACTCAATTTAACCATCATTAATATTATAACTCTCACTAGACTCAGGTGAGCTAACAGGTGTAACAGTGTCTTCACTAGGAGTTTCGGTATTTCCTAGACTAGCCATAGTAGCATCTAGAAAAGGACCTAATGAACCACTCGCATCAAGCACAGTAGAAGTAACATCATGAGTATCAAAAGCAGTTTCAGACTCAGCAATAGTAGCAGTGTGTGTAGCATGAGTATGTGGTGGTGGTGTGACAAGCTTACTTATAACAGACGGTGATCAAGAGCAGCAAAGGTGTTTAGGACTATACCTCTTCTTGTAGTGGATGGTAAAATAGGGAACTTTCCATCACGAGACTTTCCTATGATGAAAGAAGTAGCAGTGAACAATAATAGATCCAAGTGAACTTACAAATAAAGCTATGCTCCCCGGCAACAGCGCTATAAAATAGTCTTGATGACCCACAAGTATAGGGGATCACAACAGTCTTTGCGAGTAGTATTACCCAATTTATTGATTCGACACAAGGGGAGCCAAAGAATACTTGCAAGCCTTAACACTGAGTTGTCAGTTCAGCTGCAACTGGAAATAGTTCTTGCTCATAGAAGTTTATCACTAGCAACAGTTTGGTAGTAGTAACAGCAAAGCAACAGTAGCAGTGAAACAGTAGCAATAGTAACAATAACGGTAAATAGTGGGATTCGAGTGCGGTAGGCATAGGGATGGATGGACGGGCGTTGCATGGACGAGTCTAAACATGTAACTTCAAGATCTAGGGCATTTGCACATAAATGATAACAAGCATCCAAGTACTAAACAATCCTAGGCATGTGCTCCAAATATAGTCATACGTGCTCGCAATGAGAACTTGCACAACATCTTCTGTCCAGCCAGCCCGTGGCAGCGGGGCCTCTAGGGAACTACTGGCAATTAAGGTGCTCCTTTTAATAGAGCACCGGAGCAAAGAATTAACACTCCATGAACACATGTGATCCTCACACCACAGTCATCCCCTCCGGTTGTCCCAATTATTGTCACTTTGGGGCCTTTGGATCCAGACAATGATATGTGTACACAACTTGCAGATAGGATCACAAACAATACTATCATAATGATTCAATAATAAGTTTAGATCTGAGATCATGGCACTCGGGCCCTAGTGACAAGCATTAAGCACAAAAAGTTGCAACAAAGTCAAATAGCACTAATAGAGATACTAGGCACTATGCCCTAACAATCTTATTCGATTACATGATAAAACTCATCCAATCCCTACCATCCCCAAGCCTACAGCGGGGGATTACTCACTCATGGATGAGGGAAACATCGGTGGTTGATGGAGATGCGTTGGTGATGATGATGGCGATGATCCTCTCCAAATTCCCCGTCCTGGCAGGGTGCCAGAACGGAGTTTCTGGATCCGAATTTTGGTTTCTGGTGGCGTCGGCGTAGCGGAACTCTTTCTGGAAAACTATAGACCCCCCCTTGGTTTTTAGGTCAAAAGGAAACTTATAGGCGCAGAGGGAGGCCGAGGGGGTGCCTGGGGTGCTTGCACCCCCCATGCGCGGCTAGTAGTGGGCCCGCGCCTGGCATGGGTGTGGCCCCCCAGGCTCCTTCTCCGTCTCGTCTTCTGGATCCGTGGATCTTCTTATGAAATATAATGTTTGGCATATTTTCCGGGATTTTTCCTGATAGTTCATTTTCTGCAAAAAAAACAAGACACCAAAGTAATTCTGCTGAAAACAGCGTCAGTCCGTGTTAGTTGTATCCAAATCACACAAGTTTAGAGAAGAAACAATAGCAAAGTGTTCGAGAAAGTAGATACGTTTTGGACGTATCAGGCGTGTGAAGAAGGAAAGATGGATGGTGCTCCCCACAAGCCAAAGAACCGCATCAAGTCAACGAGGATCTTGGAGCTCTTTCATGTGGATCTCTTTGGTCCTCCATATCATGCAAGTCTTGGTGGGAAGAGATATTGTTTGGTGATTGTTGATGACTATTCAAGATACTCATGGGTATATTTCTTCAAGTTGAAAAGTGAGACCCAGAAGACCTTCATCGACTTCATCAACTTGGTTCAACGTCAATACAATGTCCCCGTGTTGATAATAAGAAGCGACAATGGCACCGAGTTCAAGAACTACACCTTGAATGATTTTCTTAGTGATGAGGGGATAAAACACCAATATTCCGCTGCATATACCCCTCAACAAAATGGTGTAGCCGATAGGAAGAACCAGACTCTTATTGAGATGGCAAGGACCATGTTGGCGGAATTTAAATCTCCATACAACTTTTGGGCCGAAACCATCTTCACTGCTTGTCATGCATCAAACCGGCTCTACCTCCGCAAAGAATTGAACAAGACTCCATATGAAATACTTACCGGTAACAAGCCCAACATATCTTACTTCCGGGTGTTCGGTTGTAAGTGTTTTTATCTCATAAAGGGTGTTCGTTTGTCCAAATTCGATTCCAAAGCATTAGAGGGTATTTTTGTTGGCTATGGTCTCGAATCTCACACTTATAGAATCTATGATAAGCTCTCCAGAGCCGTCATAGAATCTTGTAGTGTGACCTTCGAACAATATGATGGTCCCCAAGGGGGGCGTGTTGATGCTTGTGATGCAGATGATGAAATGCCTCAGGATGCCATAGGAAGAATGGGTGTGGGATATATCCGCCCCGTTGAGGAACCCCTTATGGCGGATCAATAAGAACTATGCTCTACTCAAGTGGAGCCCTCATCTTCACAACAACAACATGTTCCATCTATTGAGGAGGACAATGACCCAAGCCAAAGACAAGCTGTGGACCCTCAACATGTTGATCAAGGTGACATCTCTAGTGAGGAGGAGCTTGAGTCAGCATTCTCCAGAATGTCAAGTGCTGTCAAGTCAATTCCACAAGGAAGATCCATACAAACTGCCTTGAGACAAGCTCAACTCAATTCTAGTAGTGTGTCTGATCAATACCAAGGTCAATCTTTGCCTCTTAATGAAGATAATGATTCCGGTGATGATCAAGGTCAAGTTGATGGTCAAGACGAGGACCAAAATGATGAAGAGACCCCCCCCCCCCAAGAAACAACAAGGAGATCCACACTCGTCGCAAAGCTATAATGGATAGGATGTTGGAATTAAGAGACCACTCTCTAGAGAATGTGGTTGGATATCTAAGGAGAGGAATTTCTACCAGAGCACAATTGAAGAGGTTTAGTGAACACCAAGCACACATCTCCATGATTTAAACCAAAGAAAGTGTGGGAAGCTCTTGAAGATTCGGATTGGTTGGAAGCAATGCACAAAGAGCTCAACAACTTTGAAAGAAATAAAGTATGGAAGTTAGTTGAGAAGCCAAAGGATTGCCGCCATGTTATAGGCACCAAGTGGATATTCAAGAACAAGCAAGATGAGCATGGAATTATAGTAAGGAACAAGGCAAGATTGGTTGCACAAGGGTTCTCTCAAATTGAAGGCATTGATTATGGAGAGACATATGCACCCATGGATCGCCTTGAGTCCATCTGTATCCTTCTTGATTATGCGGAACATCATAACTTTAAGTTGCAACAAATGGATGTAGAAAGTGCATTTCTTAATGGTCCATTGAATGAGTTGGTATATGTAAAGAAACCCCGGGGACTTGAGGACCCCAACTTCCCAAACCATGTCTACAAACTTGATAAGGCGCTCTATGGGCTCAAACAAGCCCCCCACACGTGGTATGAGCACCTTAGAGAGTTGTTGTTTGACTGTGGGTTTGAGGTTGGGAAAATTGATCCCACTCTTTTTACTAAGAAGGTCAATGGGGAGCTTTTTGTATGACAAAATATGTTGATGATATTATCTTTGGCTCATCTAACAAAGCTTTTAATGATGAATTCTCAAAGCTTATGACTAATAGGTTCCGGATGTCTATGATGGGGGAGTTGAGAGTATTCCTTCGTTTTGAGATCAAGCAAGTAAGAGGAGTAACATTCTTAAACAAAGCCAAGTATACTCAAGATATGCTCAAAAGATTCAACATGAAAGATTTGAATGGTGCTCCTACCCCCATGGCTACAAAGACTCATCTTGAACTAAATCCAAATGGTAAAGATGTGGATCAAAAGGTAACCGGTCCATGATTGGTTCTTTGCTTTACCTTTGTGCATCTAGACCCGATATTGTGTTGAGTGTAGGAGTGTGTGCAAGATATCAAGCAGTCCTAAAGAAAGCCATTTGATGGCGGTCAAGAGAATCTTTCGATATTTGGTTCATACCCCACACTATGGCCTTTGGTATCCTCGAGGGTCAACATTTGCTCTTTGTGGATACATGGATTCAGATTGGGCTGGTGATAAGGATGATAGAAAATCAACATCTGGGGCTTGCTAATTCCTTGGTAGGTCCTTGGTATGTTGGTCTTCTAAGAAGCAAAATTGTATATCTCTCTCCACCGCTGAATCCGAGTATGTGGTAGATGCTAGTGCTTGCACTCAATTGCTATGGATAAGGAAAACTTTAAAGGAATACAGTGTCCATTGTGACAAAGTGCCTCTTCTATGTGACAATAAAAGTGCTATCAAGATTGCCTACAACCCGGTGGATCACACAAGGACAAAGCATATTGAGATTCGTCATCACTTCATTAGGATCATGTTGATCGAGGGGATATTGAGCTATCATATGTGTTAACCAAAGACCAACTTTCCGACATCTTCACGAAGCCACTTGATGAAGCAAGGTTTTGTTATTTGAGGAATGAACTAAATATCATCGATTCAAGGAGCTTGACTTGACCACCTTGCATACTCACCTATGTATTGACCCTTATTTGGTTTAGGTGCAGACATGGAAATAGGGGGAGTGCGGTCCTAATACATTGGACTATCCCTTCCCCCATAATGCCAAAATTAAGAAATTCAATTCTCTTAATATCATTTTGCGATATGTGAGCTTCATTGATGAGTAGTGGCTATGAACCCAAGGATAATTCTTTACGGTTTTATGCCACAAACTCTTACATGGTGGCCTCGGCCACCGCCCTCTTCTTAGTGAAGAGTTGGTTCTTGGTTCGTGTCTATTTGGAGCTTTCTTGAATATTTTAGTGAATTTCTATGGCTCTTATTGATTCTTCATAGCGTAACATCTTAACCCAAGCCTATACCTTGTCTTAAAACACTCTTATCTCTCATATATGTCCCAAACATAAAACCTGGAGTTTTTGGTCGAGGAGGATCGGAGTCTCCGGTGCACTAGCACCAGAGTATCCGGTGTAGGCCAGAGTCTCCGGTGTAGACCGGAGTCTTCGGTCCAGACGATTTATACCACTTAAAAGGGGGGGGGTGAACTGAAACATCAGTTTCATTCATCCAC
The DNA here is from genome assembly GCA_916181665.1 of Avena sativa. Lineage (NCBI taxonomy): Eukaryota > Viridiplantae > Streptophyta > Magnoliopsida > Poales > Poaceae > Avena > Avena sativa. Next base: position 410,595,463 of record OV702283.1, on the reverse strand, counting down.
CCCCGTTCCCCACTCTCAAACCCGTCGCCCCCTCCTCCAAAACTCCTCCCCGGAGGTCAAGAAGCCACCGGGATCCACCGTGCCGCTGGCCAACCTCCTCCTCTCCTCCATTGGTTCATTCCCACCAGTGGAATCCATCCCATGGACAGATCTGGTACATCTCCTCCTCTCTTTCTCTTAGGGTTCATACCTTGATTTGTTTTTTGAGGATTGGTGTTGTTTTGTCCATTGGAATCACTTGTTTGCGTGCACACTGGTACATTAGTCTTGTTGCCTTGACTGATCTGTTAGATTCACCCTCACCAGCAGCCTCCCAGGTCATGCCCGACCCTCCCGACTGAAGATTCCGGCCTAGGGCCGGAGACTTCGGTCCAGGCCGGAGACTCCGGTCCATAGGACCGGAGACTCCGGTGTGAGATGCGGAGACTCCAGTGTGGGGTGACTCAAATAGGTTCTATAATGCCCCAAGACTCTTGTGATGCATCTTTGGGACATATATGCTTACCCTATCTCCCTCACTGCTATTCACAGGTGGTGGTTCTCGTCATCCCCCTCGCACCAAAGCCAAGTCAAGAAGGGCCAATCCTCTCTATGATGAGTCCGAGGGTCAGTTTATCATGCCCCCGTCCAACCAGAGACAGCAGGCCCGTGATGCAGCATATATGAGGAGGGAGCAGGAAAGGACTGAGCAATAGAACCGTGCCAAGAGGAGGGAAAAATATGACAATCTTCAGTCTTTGGCCCACATGTCAAAGAATGAGTACCGTGAGATGCGGAAGACTGATTTCTATGACTTGCCACGTACCAGCGAGGATCCACATTTCTGGAGGAAGGAGCGGGTTGTGTTCATGAAAGATGTTTATGGTGTGCTCAAGAAGTCACCTCTGTGCCCACAGAAATATATGAGTGTTGAGAAGATGAGGCTCAGCCCCTACTTCTCTGATGCACTGTGGATTTGTGAGAAGTTGGGGTTGTTCAACTTGATGGAGCTCCGTGAAGACTAGAACATCACACTTGTGCAACATTTCTACGCCACGGTTGTGTTTGGATCTAACCAATCCAGGACCATGACTTGGATGACAGGAACCACCCGCTGCTCGGCAAATTTCTACGACTTTGCCAATCTCATCTTCAAGACCTTCCATGGCGTATCCACTCCTATTGGGTTGCGCATGCACTCAACAGCTCTTGGGGAGAACAAGATGAAGCTTGCTCCTTTGTATGACAGCGAGGGTGTTGTGGGGGGGTCCAAGGGACTCAAGCCCCTCTACAGTGTGATGTTGACGATATTCCGTCATACCATCTCACCAAGTGTTGGAAATGATGATGCTATTAGATGTGGGCTGGTCAACCTACTCTATCATACCCACCGGACTCACAATGTTGGCCCCGAGGCAGATGCAAATCCTATTGATGTGATGGACTTCATATTTGAGGAGATGTTCCATACCATTCTGTACAAGAAGTCTCCTCCATATGCACCACTTGTTATGAGGCTCATCAACTCCCAAGCGCATGGTTCCCCACTTGGCTTGGCTCCCAACCTCACCAAGCACACTATAGTATCACTATAGCAGAAGGGGAGCATGGGGCCTCCTCCTAGATGTTCCCATGGCAATGAGGATGAGGAGATCACTGAGACTGAGAGGGCCCCCTCTCCTCCTAGACCTCGGAGGAAGAATTCCTCCAATGCACCCATGCCTCCCATGACCCGTGACTATGTACATGAGAAGGTCAAGAAGGCCACTTTCTGGGAGAAGACTCTGTGTTGCATGAATGTGGACATCCGCAAGCAACAGCATGCCTCCTACAAGAGCAACCAACGCATTGAGAAGCTCCTCAGGGAAATTAAGGCTCAGGGAGAAGAGGATGATGAGGAAGGAGAGGATGAGTACAATGATGAGCATGGGGCTCAACCTTCCACTGAGTCTGACTACACTCTATCCTTTGGGGCTTGGAATGCCCAGCAGGACAGTCTGGTGGATTGGAAGACCGTTGCTGATGTCACCTCTGCATATGGGTACCAGGGTACCTCCTCCCCTCGCCCTCACGGCAAAGGGCCTGCAGCTCCAGATGGTGATGCTGATGACTATGATGAGGATCAGGATGAGGACGGCGAGGACGAGGATGATGATGACGAGGAATACTGATTTTTTGGGGCGCTAGCTTAGGTCTTTTCCCTTTTCGGCATTTTGATGCCAAAGGGGGAGAAGGCATTGTCATAGATTTTCATGGGCTTGGGATTGGATTTGTGATGACCCATAAGTATAGGGGATCGCAACAGTCTTCGCGGGTAGTATTACCCAATTTATTGATTCGACACAAGGGGAGCCAAAGAATACTTACAAGCCTTAACAACTGAGTTGTCAGTTCATCTGCACCTGAAAATAGTTCTTGCTCACAGAAGTTTATCAGTAGCAACAGTTTGGTAGTAGCAACAGCAAAGCAACAACAACAGTAGTACAAGAGCAATAGTGATAGTAACAGTAAACAGTGGGATTCGAGTGTGGTAGGCATAGGGATGGATGGACGGGTGTTGCATGGACGAGTCTAAACATGTAACTTCAAGATCTAGGGCATTGCAGATAAATAATAACAAGCATCCAAGTACTAAACAATCCTAGGCATGTGCTCCAAATATAGTCATACGTGCTCGCAATGAGAACTTGCACAACATCTTCTGTCTAGCCAACCCGTGGCAGCGGGGCCTCTAGGGAACTACTAGCAATTAAGGTGCCCCTTTTAATAGAGCACAATAGCAAAGCATTAACACTCCATGAACACATGTGATCCTCACACCATAGCCATCCCCTCCGGTTGTCCCAATTATTGTCACTTTGGGCCCTTTGGATCCGGATAATGATATGTGTACACAACTTGCAGATAAGATCACAAACAATACTATCATAATGATTCAATAATAAGTTCAGATCTGAGATCATGGCACTCGGGCCCTAGTGACAAGCATTAAGCACAACAAGTTGCAACAAAGTCAAATAGCACAAGATAAACTAGGCACTATGCCCTAACAATCTTATACGATTACATGATAGAACTCCTCCAATCCCTACCATCCCCAAGCCTACAGCGGGGGATTACTCACTCATGGATGAGGGAGATGCGTTGGTGATGACGATGGCGATGATCCTCTCCAAATTCCCTGTCCCGGCAGGGTGCCAGAACGAAGTTTCTGGATCCGAATCTTGGTTTCTGGTGGCGGCGGCAGAGCGGAACTCTTTTTGGAAAACTATCGACACCCACCCCCCCCGGTTTTTATGTCGAAAAGCAACTTATAGGCGCAGAGGGAGACCGAGGGGGTTCCTAGGGTGGCTGCACCCCCTCCAGACGCGGCCAGTGGTGGGCCTGCGCCTGGGGTGGGTGTGGGCCCCCTAGGCCTCCTCTCCGTCTCTTCTTCTGTCTTCGTGGATCCTCTGGTGAAATATAATTTTTGGCATATTTTCCGGGATTTTTCCTGATAGTTCATTTTCTACACAAAAACAAGACACCAAGGTAATTCTGCTAAAAACAGCGTCAGCCCGTGTTAGTTGTATCCAAATCACACAAGTTTAGAGGAGAAACAATAGCAAAGTGTTCGAGAAAGTAGATACGTTTTGGACGTATCAACTCCCCCCAAGCTTAGCTTATTGCTTGTCCTCAAGCAATTCAGTTGAAAACTGAGTGCGATAAAACAACTTTCACGAACACTTTGCTTCATATGATGTAAATATTCTCAGCACATGAGTAGATGCCTAGACAATTCATAATAAGGAGTATGCAACTAAGTCTACTCAATAGTCATTGCAAGCTATGAAGAGGAACCAACTCAATAATAATAAGCTGCATGAAACGTAAACATAAGCGACATTGCAATGCTCATAATAAGATATGATAGAGTGGTATCTCGCTTGCCTTTGTTTGAAGAGCACAATATAAATGTTGAGGCACCTCTGAAGTTCACATGAAGACTAGAAGTAAAGATATGAGAGATACAAGCATCAAAGTCATGACATAATTAACCAAGTTTTGGAGCAAACACAAGAATGACAACTATGCTCTCAAGAAGGTGCTCATAGAATAAGTGGTGACTCAATCAAGTTGTGAAAACGGTTTTGAAAGGTTTAAAAGTCTTCCAAATGCTGAAAGCAAGGTACTCATTAGCTTTGAGCTCTCATTGCCCTATCATAGGCATCTTCATGTGGTTAAAGTGAAAGTGAGGTCCACTCTGAATCATATGCTTGACATACCATAGACTGGAAATCCCAAGTCCTTTGAGTACGAGGTTCGCTCCGCATGCTACTCAACTTTGGTCACCTGAAAGTTCTTGTCATTGTAAATACATGCATATCATCGAGAACCGCCAACGGGGTACCCCTTGCACATGGTACATGAGTTTTCCCATAACCAAAATGACAAGTCAAGTAGACAATGAGCATCTCAGCAATCTTTTTATTTACCATATGCATAGCTTTTTATTGAGGATGCTTCATAGATGCTCATTATGGTGATGCTGCAAGTTTCCACCATGATTAAGCATGGATTAGGCTAGCGGCCCAGGCGTTTCTCTAACACAATGTATAAACTCCATGAACTCACAACCTCCCCTTTTATTTCACATCATCGACATTCGGAAACAAAAAGCAAGGAATCAACTTGATGAGATATCCAAAAAGTGTTGAAAGCGTTCCTCGTGACAACACGGTTCTATTGACTCCCAGCATATAATTAGCAAGCATATAACTTTCGTGGACTAGTCACAATGGTTCAGGATTATTAAGCGCAAGGAATAAAGTGTGCCATCAAGTTCGTGAGAGCTTTACTAACTAACTTTCTCAAAACAGACAAACATTTTATTTTGGAAGAAAACACGGCATATGGAATATGCACTGAAGTAGCAAATGATGCTAATAGGTAGGTATGGTGGACACAACTGGCAATATTGGTTTTGGGGGGTTGGAAGCACAGGTAGAGCTCATACTCAGTGCAAGTGAAGGCTAGCAATAGAGAGGGAGCGACAAACGAGAGAGCGATAGCTATCATAATCATGCTTGCAACAAAATAGGATTAGTTATGGCATGAAAGTGATACAAGAACTCTGAGGCAAAATAAATCATCGAGGCTTACTAACTATTGATTAGTCATATGCATGCGTGAGCATGTGCCAAGTCGATTCACATGAACAGTCAGAGGATACCAGAATATCATACCAAATTATGAATAAAACAATACAAGCAAACATTCATATGACATGCTACAAACTATTAGCAAGCTAGAGCTAATCATAGACAAGCAAGAATTACTAAGCATCCATAATGACATACACCTTACACAAATAGGCTAAGCATGCTCACAATGATGAGTATATGTACAAAAATGAAAACAAATAGAGTTCGTTATCAGCCTCTTACCACTCCTCGAGTTGTCTTAATCTTCATTATTGCCCTTCACTTGTGTGACTTAAATAATAACATGAAACCAAAATCCACTGAGGACGGCTGAACCCTGCAAAGAACTCACAAAACCAAAGAAGAACAACAAATATTTTTGGTGTTTTGATTTTTTAAAGAAATCAAACAAAGAAAAAACAAACTAAGCAAAATAAAACCAAAAACAAAAACTAAGACGCTCCAAGAACAACAAAACTATGCATGAAACAATAAAAACAAAGTGTCTAGAAAGACCTAAGATTATTATTGATGAAGAAGGGGATGCCTTGGGCACCCCAAGCTTTGACGCTTGTACCTCTTAAATATTTCTTGGGATGACACGGGGTGCCCCGCCAAGCTTGAGCTTTTGTCCATTCTTCATCTCATTACATCATTCTCTCTCAATCTTCATTAGCATATATTTTTTTCATACAAAACTTCACACAATCTTCATTAGCAACATTAGTGTATTCAAAAGATAATAGACCTTCGGGTTTAGCTTTGGAACAGCAAAATTTTTCACTAAAAACACAATCTAATGTAGCAACTCCTTCAAAAAGCTCAATTCCCTAAAAGAGAACTCAAAAAGGAATCAATAAGAAGCAAATGCAAATAATGGCACAAATCTGACAAAACAGACCAGAAGGAAGAAACCGATTTTTCCGAAAATCTTCTGTTGCTCAAATCAAAAAGTGTTGAACTAACGAAAGTTATCTAACATACTGGGGGATTTATTCGTAAATTATCAGCTCAATACGACATACAGATACTCCTCACGAATTTTTATGGTGGAGGATAGAAATCTATTTCGGGACAACAACTCCCCAAATCTTACTTCTCTCTCATTAGAGGTCATTCTTGGCACAAAAAGCAAACAAAAAGGATAAGAAGATGTCATTACTAAAGTAATAACTTCCAAGACTCAAGGAAACTCTTGGGTTATCTCCCAACAAGTACTTTTCTTTAACGCCTTTACGTTAGGCATGACGAAGAGCAAAGATTGGAAACGAGAAAAGTAAAAGAAAGCAAGTATAACCATAGTAAAAACATTATTTTGTTCATTAAAATCCTTTTGTTAACAAGGTTGATCAAGTATTGTTACCAAAACAATCTTATATGAAACAAAACTTTGCATTCCACAAGGTGATTATGTTACTCATACTTGATAGCAATGGTCCTAATCATAATAGTTTCAAAATTTTCTTGTGAAATGGGACAATATATTTCTCCAACCTTGATGCCCTCAATATTTTCAATGGAATTCAGGAAATAGCTCTTTGCAACCTTCTTGGGGAAATAGACAGTGTGCTCTTTATCATTAATATTGAATGTTACTTTTCCTTGGTTACAATTGATGACACCACCTGTAGTATTAAGAAAAGGTCTCCCAAGAATAATAGACATATTATCATCTTCATGCATTTCAAGCACAACAAAATCAGTTAGAACCATGCAATTGTGTGCAAATTGAACAGGAACATCCTCACATATACCAACAGGAATAGTAGTTGACTTATCAGCCATTTGCAAATAAATATCAGTTGGTATCAACTTTTCTAGCTGGAGTCTCTTATAGAGAGAGAAAGGAATAACACTAACTCCAACTCCCAAATCACATAAAGCAGTTCTAACATAATTATTCTTAATGGAGCAAGGAATAGTTGGTATACCTGGATCACCAAGTTTCTTTGGAACCTTACCATTGAAGGAATAATTAGCAAGTAGAGTAGAAATCTCCTCATTAGGAATCTTCCTTTTATTAGAGACAATATCCTTCATATACTTTGAATAAGGAGGAAACATAACAACATCAGTCAAAGGAATTTGCAAGAATAAAGGTTTCATCCACTCACAAAACTTGTTGTAGTGTTCCTCCTCCTTTGACTTGTGTTTTTACCTAGAAAAGGCATAGGTTTCTGCACCCAAGGTTCTCTCTCTTTACCATGTTTATTAGCAATAAAATCTTCCTTTGTGTACCTAGTGTTCTTAGTGTGCTTCTCAGGTTCTTCCTCACCTTCCTCCTTATCAGGAGACTCATTTTTATCATTACCACTCTCAGTTTCAGCATCAGAGACAGATATACTATTAGGATCTACAGCAGATTCAAGTGGTTCCTCAACTATCTTATTCTTTCTCTTACGATGGCTACCACTATCCTCACCTTGTTGGGAATCCTACTCTATTATTTTAAGGTGTCCTTCAGGATATAAAGGATCTTGAGTAGCTATACCACTCCTAGTTCTAATTCCATAAGCATGTTTATCTCCTTAAGCATTAACTAGCATATCATTTTGCACTTTAGCAAGTTGATCAAGTTGGGTTTGAACCATTTGAAAGTGTTTACAAAGCATTTTAATATAATTAGAAGTTCTTTCCACAATATCTTTCAAATCATGGATAGCTCTAGAGTTTTCCACTAAATGGTTCTGAACTTGTTTATTAAAATACCTTTGTTTAACAATAAATGTGTCAAGTTCCTCTAAACATTCATCAGGAGGCTTACCATAAGGAATATCACCTTCATCAAAGTGTTGGAGAGAGTGTACCTCAATAGTAGATGAGTGGGTAATTGGCTTACATAATTATTCTATAGGAGGTAGATTCTTCACATCTTCATCTCTAATACCTTTCTCTTTTAGACACTTCTTAGCTTTCTTCATCACTTCATCATTTAATGCAATAACTCCTCTCTTCTTTGGTGTTGGTGTTGGAACTGGTTCAGGCATAACTGGTTCAGGAGTAATAGGCTCAGGTGTATTTAGCCCAGTTGAAGTCCAATCATCATAATTCTTGCTTATCTTGGTCATTAATTCTTCAGCATCTGTAGGAGTCCTTTTCCTGAAAACACAATCAGCAAAGCTATCTAGGCAGGTCCTAGAATCATCAGTTAGTCAATTGTAATAAATATAAAGAAGCTCATTCTTAGGTAATGGACATCTAGGATGTGCATGAATCAAGGAGCAGAACCTTGTCCATGACTCAGGCAATTTATCTTCTTCACCCTGTTTAAAATCAAAAAGTCTCTACAAAGCAGCATGTCTAGCACTGGGAGGAAAATATTTCTGGAAGAAAGAAGCAATCAAGAAATTAGGGCTATCAATGGAACCAGAAGGTAATCTATTAAACCAAGCCCTAGTTTCTCCTTTTAGTGAAAAAGGGAAGATCTTAGCAACAAAGTATTTGCGCATTTTAAAATCATCAGAGAACAAAGCACTCATAGTAGAAAGCTCATTCGTATGAGCCACAAAACTCTCATTTTCAGTCCCACAAAAAGGTTCTTTCTCAACAATATCTAAATAAGATAAATCAAGAGAGAAATCATAATCTTCATCTTTAATATCTATGGGAGAAGTGGCAAACTTAGGATAATAGGACAACTTAGGCATAATAGTACGTCTAGCAAGGAGACTCTTAATAGCACTAGTACCATGTGTGTTTCGACACTCTTCAACAAAATCATCAGTGAACTCAATGTAACCATCATTAATATCATAAATCTCGCTAGCCTCAAGTGAGCTAACAGGTGTAACAGTGTCTTCACTAGGAGTTTCGATATTTCCTAGACTAGCCATAGTAGCATCTAGAAAAGGACATAATGAACCACTCGCATCAAGCACAATAGAAGTAACATCATGAGCATCAAAAGCAGTTTCAGACTCAGCAGTAGTAGCAGTGTGTGTAGCATGAGTATGTGGTGGTGGTGTAACAAGCTTACTTATAACAGACAGTGAATCAAGAGCAGCAAAGGTGTTTAGAACTATACCTCTTGTTGCAGTGGATGGTAAAATAGGGAACTTTCTATCACGGGACTTCCCCATGATGAAAGGAGTAGCAGTGAACAATAATAGATCCAAGTGAACTTACAAAGCTATGCTCCTCGGCAACGGCGCCAGAAAATAGTCTTGATGACCCACAAGTATAGGGGATCGCAACAGTCTTCGTGGGTAGTATTACCCAATTTATTGATTCTACACAAGTAGAGCCAAAGAATACTTGCAAGCCTTAACAACTGAGTTGTCAGTTCAGCTGCACCTAGAAATGGTTCTTGCTCACAGAAGTTTATCGGTAGCAACAGTTTGGTAGTAGCAACAGCAAAGCAACAACAACAGTAGTACAGTAGCAATAGTAACAGTAATAGTAAATAGTGGGATTCGAGTGTGGTAGGCATAGGGATGGATGGACGGGTGTTACATGGACGAGTCTAAACATGTAACTTCAAGATCTAGGGCATTTCATATAAATAATAACAAGCATCCAAGTACTAAACAATCCTAGGCATGTGCTCTAAATATAGTCATACGTGCTCGCAATGAGAACTTGCACAACATCTTCTGTCCAGCCAGCCCGTGGCAGCGGGGCCTCTAGGGAACTACTGGCAATTAAGGTGCTCCTTTTAATAGAGCACCGGAGCAATGCATTAACACTCCGTGAACACATGTGATCCTCACACCACAGCCATCCCCTCCGATTGTCCCAATTATTGTCACTTTGGGGCCTTTGGATCCAGACAATGATATGTATACACAACTTGCAGATAAGATCACAAACAATACTATCATAATGATTTAATAATAAGTTCAGATCTAAGATCATGGCACTCGGGCCCTAGTGACAAGCATTAAGCACAACAAGTTGCAACAAAGTCAAATAGCACAAGAGAAACTAGGCACTATGCCCTAACAATCTTATTCGATTACATGATAGAACTCCTCCAATGTCTACCATCCCCAAGCCTACAGCGGGGGATTACTCACTCATGGATGAGGGAGACATTGATGGTTGATGGAGATGCGTTGGTGATGACGATGGCGATGATCCTCTCCAAATTTCTCGTCCCAGCAGGGTGCCAGAACGAAGTTTCTGGATCTGAATCTTGGTTTTTGGTGGCGGCGACGGAGCGGAACTCTTTCTGGAAAACTACCCCTCGTTTTTAGGTCGAAAGGAAACTTATAGGCAGAGGGAGGCCGAGGGGGTGCCTGGGGTGGCTGCACCCCCTCCAGGCGCGGCCAGTGGTGGGCCCGCGCCTGGGGTGGGTATGGGCCCCCAGGCCTCCTCTCCGTCTCTTCTTCTGGCTACGTGAATCTTCTGGTGAAATATTTTTTTTTGAAGGGATACGGATAGGCTACACTAGCGCAAATCAAAAAATTCTACCGCGTAAACTAGGATTACTGTTGGTATAGCTCACGGGATTACCACTAGACACGCAGTTGCGGAACTTGATGAAGCGCGTCGAGGCAGTGCAGGCGATCTATGTCTCCTCCTTGTTCTCGTCCCTCGAGCAACTCCCTTTTTGCGGCTCGTCCAAGCGCTACAGATGAAGCGCCTCCGAGGTATCCACACGTGCGAGGTGGAAGCGTCAGACCCCGGACTGCTAGGTCCGCGCGCGCGACACATGCGTGACGAGTGGCGGCTGGGTGGAATGTTCTAACCCTGGTCAGCACGCCCACCCTCTCTTATATAGGCGTCCCTAGTGGGCTTCTACATTAGCAGCCCATTAATAGCCTAAGCCTGGTCTAATTCGGATCCAATCCTCATTAGGCTTCCAGCCCCTTAAGTGTGTGACCCTATAGGTTCATATACATATAGACATGACACGAATACACTTATTCTGTCAATATTTGGTAGCGGCCTCTAGCAAGACGTGCCAACTCCTAAACGCATACAAAGATCATATCGGACGAACCATCACAAGGTTTAGTACATGTATTTCCCTTTGCCTAATGATATTTGGTCTAGCTCCAAGCTGACCTCCCTTTCTCGATACTGTGATTCAGAATCCCTTTACTAGGTTAACTCTTAATAATATGTAGCACGGCCATGCATTTCTGGATCCGATCACTCGAGGGGCCCAGAGATATCTCTCTCAAGTAGAGAGGGACAAATCTCATCTTGATTGACCATGCCTTGCAGCATGCTTCAGGACAAACCTGAAAGCTACCTTTATAACTACCCAGTTATGGAGTAGCGTCTGATAGCCCCAAAGTATATCGATCCACATCTCAAGTACATGGGACAATCTCAGGTCTAAGGACAAAACGTACACGATGTGTAGAGAGAGAGCTATAACTAATTGCCAGTCTCAAGTTGGGTCAGTCCAACCCCATGTTCATAACATGTGTCCACATCATTGGTTTGATATCTCCATGTCTATGACTTGTGAAACATAGTCATCAACCAATCGATGTGCTAGTCTAATATTCACGTGTGTCCTCACATGAACTCCGACTAGGAACAACTATTAAATAACCATACAAGTATAGATTTTCACAAACAATTCACATAATTGCCAATCAATACAAGTTGCCTGATATGGATATTCAAGGAACATTACAATAACTCATGGATACATAAGAAATATAATCATCTCTATGATTGCCTCTAGGGCATATTTCCTTCATTTTTGGCATATTTTCCAGGATTTTTCCTGATAGTTCATTTTCTGCACAAAAACAATATACTAAGGTAATTCTGCTGAAAACAACGTTAGTCCGTGTTAGTTGTATCCAAATCACACAAGTTTAGAGGAGAAACAATCGCAAAGTGTTCGAGAAAGTAGATATGTTTTGGACGTATCAATTTGCTTTGCTTTTATTTGCCATATTTGAACTTCGTGTTTATTTGCTATTTGTGTGTGACTATGTGGTTGCTCCCACTTGTTTGTAACTCGTATGGAACTATGTGATTTATCCTTGTACTACCTATCTTGCATGTTTCACTTGTTTATCTTAATGCACATTGTCAGGGGGAGCGTTATTATGCAAATTATTCCATGCAAAATCACTTGTTGTCATCGAACACCAAAAAGGGGGAGATTGAAAGGACATTTACTGTCATAATCACTTTTGGTGTTCGTTAACAACAAGTAGATCATTTTATAGTATGTTATTGTTTACAGGTTGATATAATGCAAAGTGAAAAGGACCTCTAATCTACGAAAAGTTCCCTGCAAAGATTTACATGTTCCTGGAAATTCTAGACCGGAGTCTCCGGTGTGGACCGGAGTTTCCGCAGGGAATCCCCGGAGGAGGCCCCTGTTTGCTGCCTGGGACATACAGATGGCCGGTCCGGAGTCTCCGGTCTGAGGCTCAGACCGGAGTCTCCGACCCACTTGGCTCGCAGCAGGACTTGGTCAGTCAGTATGCTGGTCCGGAGGCTAGACCGGAGATGGACCGGAGTCTCCGATGTAGACCGGAGTCTCCGGTGTGCAGGCCGGAGTCTCCAGCCTGACTTTTCTCCAATGGTCAGAAAATGGTTCAGTGGAGGGGTGTAGCACCCGGGAAATTCCCCAAAATAGAAATTGCTTGTTATTTTATTTTTCTGCAACCCCATGACATCATCATGATCATCATACCACCTTGCATGGTTCATCTTTGTTTCATTGCATTTTATTTTGTCATGTTGTATGTGTGCATGTATTACTTGCTATCACACCTATGTTTTGTTATCTGCTTTCTCGTCCCATTTTCTGTTTTCACACCAAATGGCTCTTGTTATATAGGAAGGATCAAATTAATTGGTACCAAAATCTTTTGGATTATTCCTCACATTCAAATCCTGGTTTAAATCCTTGTCTCCTTTTCATATCTAGACAAAACAGGAGGTTTTGGTTTAGTTTTACAAGCTGCATGAAGAAATTCAGTTAAGCAGAGTGTTGTTCGGGAGAGGAGCAGTGCTGCTAAACGCCAGCATCAAGCCACAACAGTCTATCTCAAGAAGCCCAGTCGGTGCAGATTTTTTTTCCTACAAGCCTTGGTGTTTGGCCCGTCTCCAACATAAGCAAAACTACATCAGCCCATCTTACCTGGTCGATGGAAATGTCCCCTGTTCTATGGTCTTCCTCCTCCTCGCCAAGAAAGCATGAGTGCTCCTCTCACGTGTGTTCAACCACCGGCAGCGCCTCTTTTCCCTCCTCCTCAATTCCCCATCCGAGGAAGCCTAATAAACCCTAGCCTAGCCCCTGCAGTGCCGCCGCCGCCTCTCTTTCTCTCCTCACCATCACTCCCAGAGCACCCTGAAGGAGCACAATCGGGTGCCGGTGCCATCCGCTGCCATGGGTCACCTCAAGTACTCCTGAGTGCCGAAATCACGCGGCGGTGTTATACCTTCCTCGTCGCCGGAGACCGCAAGCTGGAGCCGCTCGGTTCGTCGCCAAGATCTTCAGACGCTGCCCATGTTCTGGTGTGTGGGCATCCTTCGTTACCCTGCAATGCTCCGGCTCTCCTTCGCCCTTGCTAAGGTCGCCATTGTCCTCAAGGTGAGGCCCTCGTCTGATTCCCCTTCTTCCCCATCATCGTACTGCATCGAAAGCCACGTCCTGCCGGTGCATGCCCCGCCTCTAACGCTAACCATGCCAAGGTTCAGAATATTAGTAACAGTGTTGTTCTCTTCAGTTTTCTTGAGATAGAACCCGCCGGGTCTGGGTCAAGAATTTCTGTGTCGTATCCTTGTTCACGTTCAGCAGCGTAGTCCAGTGGTTGCTAGCATGAAGTCTGACATGAGATCCATGTTTCCGCTCCCAGATTCCCCTGTAATAATCCTACCATTTTGCTGAATTTTTCCCTCTGTCAACTCTGAACCCGTCCTCAGTTTGGACAATGGAAAACTCTGCTCGAACTAGTTGATAAAATGCCGCGCTTCCTTTCTATCACCAACAGAACAGTAGCCAAGTGGCTGGAGCCTTGATTCCTAATATCCTGCAGGTCTCATGTTCAATTTTTTTTGGTAGCCCCAAATCCTTCTGTTTCTAATGATTTATCCATGCAAGCTCATGTTGTCTCTGTTTGTGAAAGTCTCTGTTGCAGATCGATTGGTCTGTTCCTCTGTCCAGGTTCAGTTCAGATACTATATTCAACAACCGAGTTGTATCTCAGTGGCTCTTGCCATCGTTTCCATCAACGTGAGCCTTAGATCAATCAACCATGCTAGCATATAAATCCCCAACCTTTTCTCTTTGTTTTGTTTCAGACCTCACACACGATATGCATACATTGGGTGTGACAGCCGATTTCTAATCAGCATCAGTACAACAACCTAGTGGCTGAGACCTTTTCCTAATCTAATATTCTGACGTGAGTTCAATACCTAGTTCTTGTGGGATTAAACTACACTAGTCTTTTTATTGTGAGACCTTTTCCTAACTTGCCGACTCTGAGAACAATCCCTACTGCCTTAGCAGTACTCCACATCTTTTGGCTAAATCTTTTCAACCATCAGCCTGCTCTCTATCTGTTGCCGAACAGGCATGTCTGGACAGTTTCCTTTCCTGTCTATTCCTTGTTCTTTTATATGTTTACAAGATAATATGTGCAATCTTGTATAAATGTTATCTTCTAAACTAATAGCCCTATTTAAAATGTGTTTTGTATGAAAGTTCATAAAAAAATGCACATAATCTGATTATGCCATCCATGCTCTTGTTTGCACCATATATCATGTGGTTCAAGAATAATTTTGAAATTACCTAACAAATAACATATGGAGTAATTTGGGAAGTGTTAATTATAAACCCCAACTTTTTTAAAATTTAAGTAGATCATCTATACCATGCTTTTCTTGTTAATAACATTTAATTTGGGATGGTTAGAAAAACAATAGAACTTCTAATTAATTATCGGGATTCCAAATTCCGTTTAATATTGATAAGTTGCATCGTGCCTTGCATTGTCATGCATCATGTCATAACCATGCCGGATCTTTTGCCATGGTATTAAATATGCATATGTTGCTTCTTGCTAGTGTTTTGCTTCTTCTCGGATTAGGCCGATGAGTTGATGCGAGAGTCGACCCGATCTTTGGATGAACCTTCAGCAATGTTTTTAGGCGAGCATTCTCCCCCTTTTCTACCTATTTTACCTTTCTAGTCTTTATTTCCTCCTGTTGATCTATTGCTATCTGTGTTGCGATGCTCTAGTTTTCGAACCCGTGATATCCCTTGCAGCCTTATATTGCCTTGGACACATCCTATTACCTGTTGTTTGGTAGATAGTCGGTCTTGTGTGTCGTAGTTGCTTGCTCAAGTGCTGTTGCGTGTCGTCAAGTACCACAGTTGTTGGAAGACTGCCATATGCTTTATATTAGAGATGATCATGACTTCAGTTACCGTTTAATAACTAAAATTGAAGTAAGTAAATAATGCAGAGGCACATGTGGGCAATAGATGTTATTTGGTTTTTAACCGTGCACTTGTGTCCCGTAGGACCCCGAGTACTTGATACCTGTTCTTTGAACATTCGCACTATCCGCATGTGGGACCATGAATCCCCCTAGCCAGAGCTTGAGTCATATTTATTTCTTGGGGCCACAAAGTAGTTTGGGGCTTTATTACTATCCTGTACTTATGCCATGCTTTACTGCTTTATTTACGATTGCGCGTGGAGCGCCTGTACTGTTTAGGAACAAATGTGGAATGTTTTCGCGGTATCGACAAGCCCAGTCACACTTTCGGGTTCCCAGTCGTTTACAGCCATTGGCACAAACCTCTGGGTCCGTTTCGGAGCCGGCCAACTTCGTCGCGGGTAGCTTGGTGGGGTGGCCCCCTGAAATTTATATGAATCTTGCAATTGCTCTGTCGTGATGCCTCGTTGGGTTTTTATTGGTTTTTCTCGAGGTTGATCGTGCGTGTGTTGCTATTTGTGCCCCCCTGCAGGGTAAAACTTTCTGAAAGCCGTGTCCGCGGTTATGGACGACTTGGAGCACATCATCTCGATCATAGACAACTATAACTAAAGTAGTGCTATAAATTTGACTTTATAATAACTAGTAATTAGCTTCACTATAATGGAATGGCTAAATAAAAGTGCCAACAATTGCTGGTTTGGGTTGTCGCCTGTTACCATTGTATCTGACTAGTAAGTATTGCAACTATAACGGAATGGCTAAATAAAAGTACCAACAACTACTGGGTTTTGGGATGCCTCATGCTATATGTATCTGACTAGTAAGTACTACAACTACAACGGAATGGTTAACTAAAACTGCCCACTGCTTATTATATCATGATGACTCATGCTATCTATATCTGACTAGTAATTGCCGCAACTATAACGAAATGAATAAAACTGCCAACGGTGTGAGTTCCTCGGTTGACTTCCTCGGTTGGTATTGAGGGGGAATACCAGGATGGGTATGTTTGGTGTTAGAATCAGGTTGGATCCGAGTAGGTCTTTCTTATCCCTATCTGATAGCCGTCAGTTGTATTGAGTCTCTATAGGTTGTTTAGTGCATGCTGTGCTGCCGCTTCAGTCCACCATACCTATGTAGGCGAGGACCGCCGAATTCTAGTCTCGCCGTATACTGGCCTCAGTACTGACCGCTCTCTTTTTCCTTTGCCCTTTGTCGGCACCCCCTTTGTTTAAGCAGGTTTTGAGATCGACGTCGTTAGCAGGGTTACCCTTCCGGCTTGGCCTGGGCAGGGTTATGGACGCCATTGGTTATTCTTCAGGGCTCTTAGCTCAATTTGCATCTTGTCCGTACTCGGACGCTGTATTGTTTTTAAAGGTGATTTGGATCTTTGTATTATATATCTGTATTCTTGACTCATGAAGTCGTGTTGTATATATCTGTTCTATGGGTTCCATCGTGGACTATTGTGTAATGATATTACTTCGTTTTCCACCCGCACGCAAGTGCCTGGTGGGCACCTTCGAATCGTTTCTATGCGGGTTTGGCGGAAGTCGCTAAAACTTGCATAGGGTCGATTCTGACGGTGTTACAAGGGGCCTGCTTATAAATAGGGGACCTTATCCCCTTCCTCCAGCTGCTCGACCCCCTCAAGAACACTACCCCATTTGAGTCACCAAATCAACAAGATATCTTCATCCAACTATCGAAAGTCATTGATCTTTGGAGAATCGAAGGAGGAGGCCTTGATCTATAGCTTCACCAAGAGAGATCTTCATTTCCCCCTCATTCACTTGAGGCCCCCCATGCTCTAGTGTTTATTTGGAAACCCTAGCTTTTGATTTGGTTCTTACAAGCTTGTATTTGATTGTTTGACAGCTTGCTTGTATTTGAGAGCCTCTAATTAAGTTGTGGATGTGTGCCCCGAACTTGTTGTAAAGGTGCCGGCTTCCACCTCGAAGGTTGCTAATATAGTGGAAGAGGTGAATCGAACCCTTTGGGGTGAGGTTCATCGGAGAACAAGGGAGGCCTATCGTGGCGTTGGTGGTTTGAAACCACCCCCTCTCCAAACATAGACGTACTTCCCCTTAAAAGGAAGGAACTACGGAAAACAAATCCTTGTGTCTTCGCGTCCACCACTTTGGTTACTTCTATCCTTTACCACACTTTACTTTACTTGTTCTTACTTAGTATTGTGCTAGTTGGTGCTAGTTGACATATAGGTAAATTCACCTTAGTTGCATAATCTAGAGAATTTACCTTTCTTGTCAAACCCTAATTTGAAAAAGAAAAAAAATTTAAAGTAGCACCTATTCACCCCCTCTAGGTGCCCATACGATCCTTTCAGATAGTCTGCCAAACCAAATATCTATTAAAAAAGCACAACAATCATATTCGGAGAAAACAAGAGAAAGCAACAAAAAAAGAGTAAGCAAGTTGAAATAGGCAAATAGCTCACATGGCCAGGACCAATTATTGTTCATGTTCGGTCATGTGATCACTATCCAGTGACCAGGCCTAGACGAATGCAGCGTGTGATCCTCACCGCCATCACCGGCGTCTGCATCGATGCTTGCTCCTCGTCGCCATCGCTGGCGGCTGCAGCGATTGCAGTGCATGCTCCTCGTCGCCATCGCTCGCGGCTGCAGCACGTGCTCCTCTTTTCCATCACCTGCGGGAGAGAGAGGAGGTCAGGGAGGAGGAGAGAACGAGCAGCTAAGAGATAGAAGACGAGGGTATTGGGAAGGGCAGGTGAGCAGGAGCGCACACGCGAGATTGGCAGTCGGCGGCTAGGTTTTTTACCGGATGGGATGTACCTTTTATATGACATGGTGTAAACAATCAATGGCTAAGATGTGCTCAGAGGCGCCATCTGACGCCCAAAATCCAAACGTATGTGAGAGCTCCTTGGGGGGCACCAATTACATCTTTAAATGTTTTCTTTAAGTAAGACAAGATCTGAACTTTTTCAAAAGTTTAAATTTTATTTTGGACTAAACAAAGTTTTTTTTGAAAAACATAGTACAATCACAAGCACGCAATTATGCTCATCCCTATGAACGCATGCACACTCTACCCTTGTGAGCACCTCCGAAGAATTTTGCCGACAGATTTTGAGATTGACAAAAGCACAAGTTTTAGAAAGTGAACTTCCTCAAAAGTTTAGCGACCATAAGTGGACTTTCTTCCTCGAAAACTAAATCTTAAACTTCTCAAACCTACCAAGGGGCAATACGGCAATTGTACACTGTACAATCCATCCCAATTCGTATGGGTGTGCAGTTTTTTTCTTTCGGTGCGTAGTATGAATATCGTTGTGCTTCGAAATATTTATGGAAGCGTGAGCTGGGTTCGGTATGTTTGGGCCAAATTTGGGATATATGGGCTTGGCAACTAAAGGCCAATAACTTGTCCTAGCGACTACACTGGCACCGCTTGGCCGTGATTCCAAGACAGTCTCGCGAGCTCCGACTATAATCAAGTCCTACGGCCGGCGGCGCGGCGTGCGGAAAGGGCGAGTCTAGCTAGGGTTGCTGGTGCTCCAGCGAGATAACTGGGCACAGACGGCAACAGAGGGCCTCTGGACTGCGAGGAACTGCTCCGTGCAGCGGCACCGGGTCCTCGTTCATCATCACCGTCTCGACAGTCGTCAGGACCGAGGGTGAGCGCCTTTGCTTCCTCCTTGATGCTCGTCGCCTAGAATTCTCTCTCTGCGGAGTGCAAATCTGAGCAAGGACGTGTTTCTACGTAGTGGCAGAGTGTCGTCATGTCTGACTGTGCCGCCAGTCTCAGATTTGGTAACTCGGGCTACTGATTCACCTTCGTAACATGTGTGTTGTCCTTGGAATTTGACGCGAACAGATTCTCGTGTTCTTTTTGAGCTGATAAAGTAGTCCATCTGCCTGTGACTGTAGCATCTAGATTTGAAATTTTGAGCAGTACTAGGTTCTCCTGGTTGCAGATTAAGTATGGCCGTTTTTGTTTACTCCATTCTCATGTGGGGTGGGCAAAGCTGCGCCCTAGCTTTCCTAGAAGCAAACCTTTTTGTTTTACTGAAGTTGTAGTTTATATGAATGCAATTTAGTCATGGTTAATGCCGCATTCAATGTTCAAAGCATAGAAGTGAACAGATATGCAAACCTAATTACATGGGCAAATCATTGGCTCACAGCTCAAATTGAATTCTAAGATGGTTCTCTTTATAATACTACTGCATTCGTAGAGGAATTGACAGTCAGTAGTCTAGTTCGTGACACGTAAAATAATTCGTAGCAATTGTATATTTGTATGAGCTCACAAATCATATCTTATGCAGCCAGATGATCCTTGACCGTAACAATTTGTCACGTTCATGGATTTTGAGTCGCTGAATAGTCGCCGAGTCGTTTCCAAAAATCACGGCAACTCGCGACTATACAGCGACTTATGGCGACTATACAACAATTTTTGTCGACTATTCATGAGTCGCAGGGTGAGGCGACTCACTTTTTAGTCGCGACTCAAAAACGTTGTCACGTTGTCCATGTCACTGCTCTTATGTTCTGAAAATATATCACCTACAGTATTTGGGCTATTATGCTAATTTTGCATAGTATCTACACATTTATTGCGAGAATTGACTTCAGCACGATTTTGTGATGGAAGTATTTCACAAAATATAATATGGAAATGAAACACACCATTTACAGCGCATTAAATTGTTTCCCTTTTTTTTGAACAAGAGTTATACACAAGACAACATCCGCTATATAATACCCATGGCCGATGTATCAGATTAAAAACATTGAAAACCAGCGCAAAGGTACATCTACATCTAGATCTCCCTCTCAATCCGGAGTTCGTCAGCATCACCAATCCATTGACCCCTGTGACCCATAGTTCATCACCATCACAATCTATTGACCCCTGTCACCCAGAGTTTATCACCATAACCAATCCTTTGAGGGAAGAACTCCTGCAATTTTAAGTGACCAGAGATGGAAGATAGTCTGGACGATGCGGGGGTGGCCCAGATGCAGTTGCTCATCTCCCGCTGTCGCTCCAAACCTTGTATTCTCCACCACCCCTCCCTCTCCTTCTTCATGGACTATCTCCTCAGGTTTATGATCTCCCTCGATTGAATCCTTTGCTTATCCTGTTGCCACCAGAGTTACTGGAAAAATCCAAGAAACCTTGTGTTTTCTGATTTCACTTCGACAAAACTTTAGCGCCTGTTTCTCCCTCCTCTTGTTCTCTATTCTGATTTACTTTTATTGGTTTGGTTGTGCTTGACATGCTCTTAGTTCTGTTTGCAGCCTCGGAGCAAGGGTTCCGGTAATATTTCGTGGTATCTTCATTATGTGTCGCTTACGTCCTAACAGATGTGGTCATTGTTGCTGTGCACAATTATTATTTTTGGTTTTTTACCTTATACATGCAATTATTCCTTTTAATTGGTTTTCTGCAAGTTGTTCAAACAAGAATTTAGAGATTAATTGAGTTTTAGTGCGATTTTAGCAGAAGGCGGTAGAAGGCATGGCGAAGGCAGGAGAGAGCAGCTTCAGTGATGAGATTATGGAGTCAGATATCGAGTTTGAAGGGGAAGTTGTTGAGCCTGACAATGATCTTCCACAGAAGGTCGGGATTTTGGTGAATAGTTAGTCTGATTTTGATAGAATCATATGTTATGTGTTGGTATGAAGAATTGATGCTGTTGCTTTGCACTTTTCTTGTATAGATGGGAGATCCATCGGTTGAAGTCTCTGAAGAGATGCGCGATAAGGCGCAGCTGTACAAAAAGAAGGGTGTTGACGCGCTTTCAGAAGGCAAGGTTTAATTATTACTATTTTTGTTATTATTAGTCTGCGAGGAAAGGTTATACAGAGGGCAGGTCTAATTATTATCATGGGAATGTACAGCAATTAATTTGCATATCTAGAATATAAGAGAATGGAATGTGATTTTTGTAGTTGAGTGAAGCTCCATACCGAAGGTTCTCCGGGTATTTGGATATTTGAATCAGTGTGGATTTTGTGTATTAGGTAAACTGAACGAAGCAATCGAGCACCTGACAGAAGGCATCTTGCTGAACCCCACTTCAGCTATCCTCTATGCAACCAGGGGTACTAAGAGTTATTATATACAATCGTCTATTTGATGTTAACTTTATATGGCGCTCTTATCTTAGATGCAATTTATTGCAGCTGGTGTTTTTATGAAGATGAAGAAACCAAATGCTGCAATTCGTGATGCAGATGCAGCATTACAGGTTTGTGAATTCTTGGATAGTAAATCTCATTGCGGTCCATATATACGCTCATAATCGAGCTACTTCCTGTGTAATGTCACCTTTTCAGATTAATCCAGATTCTGCTAAAGGGTATAAATCACGAGGGATGGCAAAAGCTATGCTTGGGAAGTGGGAAGATGCTGCTCATGACCTTCACTTGGCAGCAAAACTGGATTTTGATGAAGAGATTGGTGCAGAGCTTAAGAAGGTAATAATTAATGATAGTGGGGAGAACACAGACCCATCTGCTTAAACTAAGAATGTGTCTCAGACATGCATTTCATGTACAGGTTGAACCCAATGTCCACAAAATTGAAGAACACAAGAAAAAGTATGAACGCTTGCGTAAAGAGAGGGAGATGAAAAAAGCTGATACTGAAAGAAAGCGTAAACATGCTGAGGAGGTAAATCATCTTCCCAAATGGTTGATAAAAGTGTGAAAGCTCTCTACAAAACTGGCCTCTTTTGTAATTTTCATTCAAGTTTTAGTGTTTTATCATTAAGACTGAAACTCTTTGATCCAGTATTCAGACTATGTTAGGTGTTCCTGTGATCTTTCGTACTTCTAAAGTTTAGAGTTGGTGGTTAGTTCACTCTCCCATCACTGTTATATGGTATTGGTGGAACCAACATCTCACAAATGACTTGAATAAACAACTAGAACCATCCACACATTTGGGGGCACCAATCATGCAAAAGACATCCAATAAACAAAATGCACTCTTATATTTATATGTAGGGCCAGCAGTTTTTGCAAAAAAAGAACACAAATAAATATATACACTAATAACACAACTGTCCCATGACATCAAGGCTCTTCTGACAATCCTCATGACCTTTGTTTATCTCCTTGCGTTTTCGTATGTTTTTCGTAGCAAGGCACGGGCTCAGTGCTAGCTTTCTTAATAACTCAAGCAAATACTGTATACTTATATGTTTTCATATGCATTGTTGTGCGCAGGTTTCTGCTGCTTCTGCTGTTCTAAAGGATGGTAAGTTTGTTTTATGCTTGTTTATTAGGTTCTCTCCGTACACATTTATATACAAATTTTAGAAGGTAGTATATACAAATTTTTTCTTACAAAGTATATACCTTAGTGTTCTGTGCACTGATCAGTTTTCTCTGCAAACTAAAGTGATTAATATTGTTTTGCTGGAATTTAATATGTCTGATTCGTACATATTTGTGATGTTTTACCAGGTGATGTGATAACTATCCGCTCATCAAATGAATTTGAAGCGAAACTTAAGGCTGCATCAAGCTTGTCTAGGCTCGTGATTCTGTATTTCACTGCGACATGGTGTGGGCCATGTCGTTTCATGGGTCCAGTTTACAAAAGCTTAGCTGAAAAGCACCGGAACGTCGTTTTTCTTAAGGTGGACATCGATGAACTAGGAAATGTTGCACATCGCTGGAATGTCACCAGTGTCCCGACATTCTCCTTTGTGATAAACAGCAAAGAGATCGATAAGGTTGTTGGTGCAGACAAGGCTGGTCTTGAGAGGAAGCTTGCCCAGCATAGCTCACCATAAACAGTGAGCTATCATAACTTCTATGGTGTACTTCCAGTGACTCAAAACTCTCAGTAAAGTATGTTTATGAATAAATGTTGACCTACATGTTGGAAATCTGACCGTTGTTGTTTCCTTGTTTGTTTGTTATTTCCATGCTGATTTATCATGTATGTGCCTTACTGGTGGTGGTATATGCATATGCACATGCCAGAGTGTAACGTTAGTTTGATGGTCCATAAGAAGTAGCTACAATCTGCTGAAAGTTTAGCTACAAACTAAGTTGGCCTTACAGGAATCTTTTATCTCCTTTTTCTAATGTCTATAATGAACTATTCATTAGTAGTGTGACTCAGGTTCATGCCCATGCTACCTTGCGCTAACAATGTTCTTATATTCCCTCTGTTCTAGCTTTTTTCTGAAACACAGTACCTAAACGCCTTATAATGTGCAGGTTCACTCATTTTGCTCTGAACCTACACACTAAAAGGCGTGTAGATACATGCGTTTCAGAAAAAGGCTAAATCATCTTACAATTTAGAACTTAGAACGGAGGGAGTATGTTTTATTGCTATTATTTTTCAAAGTTAATAACTTGAACATTCTTCATTTGATCTCTTAAATATTTCTCCTATAATAGATTTATTATAGTGATTGACGTTGATGCCATTATAGTCTTCTTGACTCTTTTGATCTTTTCTTTGATAATTAATGTAGTGTCTGCTAGGAACATAATAAAGAAATAGATAGGATAATTGGTAGTATTGCCTTTGTTTTGGTGTGGTTTTCATGGTAAAACTTGCATTTACATTATTTTCATGTAGAATGTTTATTGTCTGTAACAATACATGCAGCCAAGAATTGAATTCCTTAATCGACCAAAGCCTCCTAGTAATATCAAAAAATGTGTTGCCCTGTTTTCGACCTGTATAGAAATACTACCAAGTGCTCTTACCTACATATACCTGAATGCAATATAAAAAATGATTTCATGCTGTCTTTCAGTCAATGCTTTTGAATACAAACTTTCTTTTACATTGATTAAGCTGCTAGGAATGTTTTAAGCATAGATAACAAATGTATCCATAAAAAAAGAAAGATAATAAATGCACGCAAACAGAGATGGCATAAATTGATATTGGTATGCCTTTGCTGGAAAGCTATTTACTTCCTCTCATTCTTGGAGTAGAATCTCAGGACCACATAGAAGAAGAGTCGATAGAGCACACCCCAGGCAAGGAGGATTGCAACATCTATCCAGATGCTGTCCATTGTGATATCCATGGTGGTGAGCACATCCTGGCCTATCAGGGGGCATGTTGTTCTGTTTAGGTGCAGTTCTGTGAAAAGGTCGCTGTCCTTGATTTGTCCCAGAGGTCCCGGTGACAGCTGATTATCTTGGCCAAAATAGCAGTGGCCTCCTTTGAACTCGTTCACGAGCAGTGCCTCAAATGGATACTTGATTGCGGAGATATAGTGAAGCCAACGCCAGACAAGAGGGATCTTTGATCGCTTCAGGAAGAAGCCACAAGTGAGGAAGAAGAGGGCTGTTGTCGCAATCACGACGGCATAGCCAGTGATGTAGCTCGGAACAAGTGCACTCACCAGCATGACATAGGCATTTGTGGTTATGAGTGATGCAAAGAGGATGATCCAGAAGTAGAGCAAACTGCTATTCAGATGAAGCATGAACTTTGTGATCACTGCAAAGGTGAAGCCCTGGATGGCGAAGAACGGAAGATAGACAATAAGGGAGGAGATCACATAGGATGAAGCACGGTATGCGTTGTGGGACCTCTCACGGATGAAGATGAAGCGCTCCTGGATGAAAGTTGGAACTGCATCGTTTGAGGAGAAGAAGACAAGGCAGACTGCAAAGATGTAGAAGTTCAGGATACGGTTGACGGTTAGGAAATCAGAAGCACCGAGGCGATGGAACAGTGTTGAAAGGATGAGTGCCATGACCGTGAGAACGATCTCACGAGAGAGGAACAGCTCCGGTGTGCGCACAACATTTAGCACGGTACGCCAAGATAGTACGATGACCTCCCTGAGCCAAGGATTGGCGAACTTGGGCCCGTCCTCGGGTGCATCTAGTGGCTCAATACCAAGCTCGTACTCCTGATAGGTTGGCTCTTCTACCTTGAACACTGGTTCTTGGGGGGATGGAGGAATTGACCTGTGTGGCGTAGTCACACGGCTCTGCGGGTAGCTTGCCATTGGGGTCCTTGATGGTGTTCGAGCTGGAGTCCAAGTAGGCCTTCGCTGTGGCGTCCCTGCGACACCATTGTAAACCCAGACGGAGAAATCCTTGTAGAAATCTGAAGCTAATCTTGGATGGTAGCCTGAAGCTATATTATGCAGTGGTGTTCGTGTTTTCCTTTCAAGAGAATTGTCAAAATCAGCCTCCTCATCATCAATATTGTACGACTCGAAGTTCGAGAAGGGGTTAGCATGAGGTGTTGCGCTTGCAAGTGAAAAGTGGTTGTTGCTTTTGAGCTGGATCTGTCGGAACTGCACTGACTTCTGATATGGCGTTCTTGGTGTTTTTGGCACCGGAGTTTTTGCAGCTTCATTGGGTTTGCTGCCAT
Organism: Avena sativa; assembly: GCA_916181665.1. NCBI lineage: Eukaryota > Viridiplantae > Streptophyta > Magnoliopsida > Poales > Poaceae > Avena > Avena sativa. The sequence continues at coordinate 410,569,550 of OV702283.1, read as the reverse complement.
CCCTCTGGTAAGCAACCAAAGGCTCAAGTCCAAGTGTTGATTCATCGTACTCCTTGATGACATCCAGTAGGTATTCCATGCTGTTCTCACCATCGGGTACTGGTCGGCCAAATCCAGCAAGGTATGTGGGAAGTGTGACTGGGTTGCCTAGATAGATTAATCTCCCCCTGCATAAAAGTAATGGAACTAGTTAGAAAGGGTATATAACATAGTGCAATATGATTTTAAGCTGTTTAGCCATTAACAACCTCAGCGGAAAGTACGCAATTGTACAGGTTCTAAGAACACCAAGTTGAATAAAATGGATAGTTGTATCACCTTGCAAGGATGACAATTCTGTCAAGAAGCATCTGTATCCTGAAAGATGGCTGATGAATTGTCATGAGCACAATGCTTCCTCCTTTTGCAATATCCTTCACTTTCTCCACCACACTGTATGCACTAGTGGAGTCGAGGCCGGAGGTTGGTTCGTCGAGAAATAGCAGGGATGGTTTGTGGATGATGTCTGTACCAATCGACACTCTGCGACGTTCCCCGCCAGAGACACCTCGTACCCCTTCATCCCCAATGTATGTGTGAGCTGTTGTCTGCATTTGGCAAGTTATGTCTTATAAGCATCTAGTAATTTTCTCAGGTGCAATTTTCATGCAGTTCCAGTAGAACAAATATTGTCTGACTTGCTTCAGCCTTTGCTTGGGAAACATGTTAAAGCTTGGGTAGTTTGGTTGTGATTTGTTGCTACTACTGGTCAGTTGAGACACATTTTTTGAGTGAGAGGGCATAGGATTGCAATATATTACTCTAACGGAAAATATCTCACAGGAAAACGGACACATGAGGTCTGGAAAGTTCTGAACTACTATGGTCATTGTAGGTGTTGATTGTGATCAATTAAGATTCAGAATGTTTGCAAAGCAGTGCATAATTTGAACGGTTTGTATTTACACATATTTAGCTACGAAGCAGAGATGCATAGAATTCTTCTTGGTTCTAAAGGGTTTACCTGCAAACCAAGCTGCTCAATGAGTTCCCATACCCGCTGCAGCTTCTCAGCCCTTGAGAGTGATGGCGGGAGCCTGACTTCAGCTGCAAATGTAAGTGTCTCCAGCACCGTGAGCATGGGAAACAGCTGATCATCTTGCATCACGTAAGAGGAGATCTGCTTCATGTAGCTCGTGGTGACCTGAACAAGTTTCAGTTCCGAGCATAAGAAAGTGCACCGTTTAGCACGTGGTGACCTGAACATGTACTAGCTGTCAAAATCTTACAGGTCGCCCGTCGATGCTGACGGATCCCTCGAGGCTCCCTTTGGCGATCCTCCCAGCAATGGCGTCGAGGAAGGTGGACTTGCCAGCGCCGCTGGGCCCGAGGATGGCGGTGACCTGGCCTCGGAGGGCCTGCCCGGAAATGTCATTGAGCAGGTACACCTCCTTCTTGATCTTGACCCCATCTTTCTTCTGCTTCTTGATGACGCTGTAGGACAGGTTCTTGAACTCGAGGCCCTGGCCGGGGAAGTTGGTCACCTTCTCGCCGGCCGGCACGGGGCCGCCGCGCCTCCCCCGCGCTTCCGGCTGGGCGTCGAGGAGGCTCTCCAGGCTCTTCTTCCTCTCTGTCCGGCGAGGCGGCAGCTCCGCCGCTCTCCGGGCGTCCGCCTCGCCCGCCCTCTCAGTCCGATGGGCAGGCACCTCAGCCGTCCGCCGGGTGGCTACCTCTCCTCCCGCCCTCTCCGTCCGGCGGGGCGGCAAATCCGCCGCCGCTCTCCTGGTATCCACCTCGCCCGCCCGGCGAGGCGGCAACTCCGCTCCTCTCTCGGTCCGGTGGGCAGGCATCTCGCCCGCTCTCCGATCCTCCCTCCGCATGGCCGACCTGTGCTGCTGAGGCTGAGGCTGCATCTCTGTGGTGGCTTGCAGTTGCAGCTTCCCCTTTGCTCCGGTTGGTTTTTTATACGGTGCAACAAACAAGAAAAGGTTTCTGAGTAAGCAATGCCGCCATGGACGCATCCAAAACTGCCAAAACGGGAGACGTTTTGGCTTGTATCCAGAAGCCTTGGAGGCGATGTTCCCTCTGGTGTCGCCTTGGTTTCGCAGGTGATGGCTTTGGCGCGTAGCTCCGGCGTTGATATGGAGGCGGTGCTAGCACGACGACCTAGCTAGCTTCTCTTGGCTTAGCGGTACGACTAATAGTTAGGACGTCCTACAGCTTGTACTGGTAAAGAATAATAATGGGTGATTCTTGTATGGCTCTCTGTTGGACGCAGGGTGCCTTGTACGCTGGACGGCTTCATTGACGCTGTCGTCGAGGTGCACCCGATCGAGCCTCTGTTTGATGCTGCTGAAGCTGATTATTTGGGGGTTAATGCTGAATACAAGGTTTCAATGCCATTACTGCAGCACACCAGGTCTTGCAGTTATGGAGTTATAAGCTCAGAATGGGAACTGAGCTAGTGCGTCGCTCAGCTCGCAAGAAGTGATGCCAGAGAGTGCTGGCTGAGTGTTTTTTCAAGAACTGAGTCAGAGAGAGAGAGAGTGCTGGCTGAGTGTTAGTTCTGCGTAGCAATGGCGAAACAGTTCCCAGCTTGATTGATTCCCTGTAGAAAAAACGCCGTTCTCTGGCCTTCAATCTGTTCTGCATTGGGCTGCTTCGTGGGCTCTCGGCTGCGTCGTCCGTTGGGTGCTTCAGCAGGCTGCGCGTGGGCCTCAGTGGCGGTGTTTGCGTCAGGCCATGCGCAATCATGCCATCTCCCAATTCTCTCGGTGGGAAGTTCGATAGACACTTCGCATTTGGGCCGCGGTCGAAAATCCTACCTGGTACTGACTTTGGTGATTTTTTATAAAAATGTTTTTTTTTTTTTGGAAATTGAAGAAACAATAGTAAGATTTTTCATTATGCCTATAGAAGATGTATGCCGGTATGTACATGTCAAGTTTAAAACTAAAATACAAAAGCACGTAACTTGTGTGAAAAAAGATAAAATATCCAACCAACAATATATAAGGGCCAAATTTTACATTTCAAGGAAATACAAATTTCCATTTTCTCTTTTTTTTGTGTGTAGGTCACATACAATCATATTTTTCTTGAAAATTGGATGAGTAAGTCAAGACAACACGCTACATGCGTGATTTATTTGGATTTTTTTCTAAAGCTTTGAAATAGCATTTTCAATTTGTTTAAAACCAGGCCCATGTGGATCTAGGTTATAGCTATTTTTTAAAAATGGACCTTGAGAAAGGTGTTGTGGTCCCATGCGGTTACTCTTATCACACGGCTTTATGCGACGAGTAAAATTTTTTTTGAGTTAAAATCATCATATATTAAGCATGCAAGCCGCCTCATTAAAACTTTCCAGTCCCCTTAGGTATCCTGGTAAGGAAAAAGAGTTCGTCTAAAACTTGCAGCCCATTACAGAATTATTACATCATCTAAGGGAGTTTGCAAGATAAAGCTAGGGGGTTCATCGACCCAATTACAGGACTCATTAAAACTAAGACACTCCCTAGCTATGATATGAGCAACTTTATTAAGATCTCTCTTGCAGTGGCGGAACTCGACATTCCCAATTGCTCCTGCATGTGTTATAATCTCAGCATAAATAGCAGCAGCTTCATTCCAAATTCTCTCCTGACCTGAGCACAGGTTAATCACGTGAGGGTAATTATGCAACGAGTAATTAACCACGCAAGTCTAGGGAAATTAAATAGCATGTGTTATTATGCGACGAGTAATTAACCACACAAGTCTAGGGCAATTAGCTCCTTTTTCACTGGGCTTGCGCGATAGGTCGTGGCGTGGGCCGTCCTGGGCTCCTTTCTCATGGGGCCCGCGTGATGGGTACTTACCACGTGAGGGTGAGGCTTGTGTGGCGGTGCCCTATTCTTGCAAAATAGAACCACATGGCATATGTGGTGAGCAACCTAAACAAATCAAAATATACTTGCCAAATAGAAGACCCAATTTCAGCAAAATAGAAAATTTAATTACCGTATCGGCCAATCCGCAGTTTGGGAGAGGGGATCGGGGGGACACCGAAGCAAAAAATGCTAACTACTATTCTTGTAATTTCCAAAAGATTTTTTTAAATCGGCTTTGGGAACACAAATCGAATACGCCATTTGCAATGTTCTATGGCAACGACATCTTCATGAAGCATCAGCTCCCCCCAAATTCGAAACCTATCCGGGTCTCGTTGACGAACTCGAACGCATGATATGTGCATCCATCGAACCCTTACCCGATGATCGACACGGCCACGCCGCCGGCAGAACGTCATGTCACCACAAAGTTCATCTGCCCGGATGGTGCCCAAAACTAATCTCAATCATCACCACACCCAAGACGACCTTTTACGCACTAGCAAGCCATCGTTCCTTCCCCGTTGATTGGTGGCCAGCCCATGATTGCGCTTCTGCAAAGGGCATTCCCGATCTTTTTTTCACCGCAACGAACTCGGCATCTGTTGCCCGGAAAGTGAGAGTGGTTTGGTAGGTGCCGCTGCTAGTTCTTTCTTGCTGTCGATCGAAAGGTGCACACGCATATCCCTGATCTGGTGAGATGATGTTGTTTATTCCACCACTAACGATGCATGGGGCATTCTTCTCCTCTACTTCTCCCCGTTCGTGCAAAGCCGAATCTAGGCGTGATCATCGTACCGGAGATCAGTTTGTCGGGGGAGAGTTTTGCTGGGGGTGGCATTCATGGATTAGCTCAGTGAGCTTACTGCTTCCCTTTTGGCTGGCTCTACTGTTGGCCTTTTCAGGAGGGCGTGCACGTACTCCACTGAAGATCGATGGAGCTCTTTTGCTTTTGCGATCAGAACAGTATTTTCTCCCAGAATTGTCTGGCGCATACGGATACGGACTACAGTAGTGCTCGCACATATACTATACAGTGCTCGCTGATGGTCAACTGCTGGCATGGCAGCAGTAGTGTTGTTGGATTTGGTTTGGGTTTTAGGGTGACTTGGCAGAAATTTCATGTGTGAAACGGAGGACTTGTACATGCGTGGAACTTGGAAAACCCAGACAGAGTAAATAAATATACTGTATCCAAAGTCTCAAGTCTTCCGGCAAGTTACATAGTCAAGTCAAGCCATTGAACAGGTGCTAGCTCCCAAATATGGCGCTCTAGTTAAGTACGTATGTGACTCACCAGCCGGTGCATGAGAGATCCACGTCGATCGATCTTCAATTCCTTTGACATTTCCGATTCAAACCCACGAAAACCTGCACAAAATGCATTCTATATATATTTTGCACGCACGAATGCATGCTGCTCGTGTGTGTGGGCGTCTTGCTGTACTAGTCAACCAGTAGCATGTGCTCATTGCGCGGGAACAAATAATATAGTATATAGGGTTCAAAACATGGATCAACTCCGTGTGTGAGACTGGCAGCAGAGACTGTTCGTTCTTTCGATCGGAACTAGCTAGTGGATGGTCCCTGGGTGTGTGCATCACCACGGATTGCCTGCTGAGCTCATCGTGAGGTCAGGGGTGACGAGATCTAGCTAGTACTGTACGTACTAGCATGTAGTAATGCCGATCTAGTTTGACTAATGTTTTCATATGAGTTCGTTCATGAACCCATGCATATGGATCGGAGTTGGTAGCTGATGAGATCGATCGATCGCCTTACATCAAGCTAGCACCGAAAAGACTCATTGACCTACATGTGTAATCAATCATTTGCCAGAGATCGATCACATAAATTTGATGTGTTTGCTCGCTGAACAACTGGATCTCGTCAATGCTGTGTGCCACCCTGCAAATCTATCGACCACACACCCTCCAGATAAACCGACACGTTCACAACTCTCATAGGGCTGCCGTCAAGTGGAGACAACGGATAAGATCTCTAAAATACACTTTCCATGACCTTTTTCCCCCTTTCCATGCATGGTGCATTCCCTCATGATCCATGGCATCATGACGAGCACGACGAACCTGCGGCACCCGTGGCGGCCATCCGCTGGGCCGGCTTCACCCCCAGGGAAGAATCCAGAAGCATGCTGCTGCAGGATCTCGCGTCTCCGCACACCACAAATCAGTCGCGGAGGTTTTGAGCTGTTTGGAAACTTGAGACCGGATGCATGCATGCATGGGTTATACGTTTGAATTCTCCCTTCCAACTCTCCCAGACTTCCACAGCTAGTGGTGAGAGTGAAAGTATAAAGATCATTCTCCCCTCTCACCAAAAGCCAAATCTATAACTTCCTCTGATGGACCATGCATACAATCTTGGCAATATAGCTGAAAGTTCGTGAGTCTGCGTATCACGTTTGCTGCGTATTCGTTCACGTCTACTTCACACAGTTTGATTGTGCTCCTTTCTTCCTGAAACACGAGTTATGATTATTTTTACGTTGCATTCACATGATATATTTGTACTAGAAAATTATCTCACACTAGTACATATTATGATTTATGACTGCAATCATTAGTGATTCTTCCGTCCTAGTAAAAACGATGTTGCAGCCTTGTTTAAATTAAAATGTATTTAGACACTATAGATTCATCTAAATTTAGACAATTTTGCGACATCTTTTTTAGGACGGAGGTAGTATATAAGAAGCGTTTGAGTAGTTCTCCTGTAGATGATCAATCATGTCTTACATACGTGCTGTGGAGCGCGACAATGGCAGACAGCGCCAAAAGAAAGCAATGTGGTTTAATGCAGCAAGTGATTTTTGTCTAGCCCTGTGAGGAATAGATCTCAGCTCATCGAGTGTAGGACCTGGATTCTGGAGAGGGACAAAGTTCTTTTTTTACCGCAAGCAAAAGCTTTGCACGACATATTAATTAAGAAGTGTCCACTTAATTATGAAAAACCGAGCGAAAAGCGATACAACTAGGGTCAAACCCTCTCGAAAGCGAGACCAACACGGTAAAGTTCACACTCGCTGACGGCGCAACAACCATTCCAAAACACGTCAACCGCATACACAAAACCAACTACAAACCCGTTCCACCTAACTAAATGGACTTCGACCACCGCCCGTGAGAAGAAGCCATGACTACTATATATGGGCGAAGCAGACTTGACACGCTCCCGGCATGGTGAAGAAATCTGCATTCTAGGAAACCTTGTACATGTTCCGATTGTTGAAGTGTATAAGTGAATTGCACTAGTTCTTTCCATCAGTTCGGACTTTTGGTTGCGTTGGCTAGTGCATGAAGCTTAACATGGTATCAGAGTCTAAGGTTTCGAGTTCGAGTCCTGGCTTTCGCAATTTATCCTAAAATTGTTGTTGACCCCTCTGTGTCCACGTATAGGCCTCTTGAGTCATACGCGTGTTTCGCGCGTCGTCGCTCTCTTCCGGTTGCACGTGTTGACTTCTCCCCATCACACGTGAGAGGAAGTGTTGAAGTGTATAAGTGAATTGTACTAGTTTTTTCATCAGTTCGGACTTTTGGTTGCGTTGGCTAGTGCATGAAGCTTAACACCGATGACCGAGACATCGACAAGGAACCTCGAGGGCAACCTCGTCGCCCGTACGACAAAAGGACAACACCTTGAAACAGACAAAGTTCTCATAAGAACACACGTGCGTCAAATATGTTCACACACATGCTTATGCATACAGTGTTGACCTAACGTGATAACTCCAAAATTCTATCGGTGAGTAGGTGAATTTGAAGCGCCAATAAAGGTCTACTAGTACTTCATGGGTAACATATTAGTTAGTTCACTTGATACCCTTTGCGAATCAGTATATTCTAACTCGGATCACAACTCGCGTGAATGTAATGCCTAACTTGTCTTCTACGTGCTGTTTCTACTACACGTCTCTTATAGGATTAATTATATGATGGTAAAATAAGAAGACTTGGCTCTGATCAAATTCAACTATATTAAAATTTGATGTAGCTTTCAAGCGTCGGCATTGTACACACTGTTGCCTTTTCAGTACAACAATTTATACTCGAAATCTACAATTTATTGGGTTTAGTCCTACGAGTGTTTGGTAGCCTGCATCGCCCCCCAACCGGGTTGCAGATTTGAATTATTTGGTTGCCCACAGGCAATGATTAGGTCGTGACCGCCTGATGCTCAAAGAACCCCACAGCCTAGCCCGCTAGAAACAGTTGACTCGGTTGTTTTCGTGGAGCCACGGTGTACGAGCTCATTAACCATGGAGGTGGAAAAAAATTGCGCGTTGCATAAAAAATGTGGCGGAGAAATTTGCTCCCTGCCCGCCGACCCCCCCCCCCCCTCACCCCCTATTTACATCCACCAGTCTCACCGCCCAACCCTACACCACCATTTCCCCCTTCGAGCTCCATGGCGATGGCGGGGGCTTCTTCACCGATGAGGAGGTCAGGGACTGTCGTCGGTAGCAATCCTGCTTCTTCCTTTTTCCAAAGTTGTCTTCTGCATCCTCCACTTGTTCGATGACTATAAGAAACCATTGGGTTCGAGATATTGTGAATTCCAAGTTGCCATCACTTGAGAAGATCCATATGACAATGGATCAGAGTTGATGACCAAGATATTTCCAGATGAGAAGATCCATCCAAGGTCACATGCATGACATCGCCTTCCTCATGAATCGAATGTGATATTTATTGTGATATCCTCCTCATGTGTGTTGTGTGGAGATAATTTGTTTCCTTTCTAGCATCCCAGCCATGTGCAAGAATTCACCACCATTAAGGTTATGATCTAGTGGTACTTTTCAGTTTGCAAATGGGTGAATGTGAATTCTTAGCCTCATATCCAAAACCACCAAGAGAAGCGAGACAAAACTTCAAACTAAATAACCTCCATTGGAGAAGAGAAAGAGACCAAGAGATAAAGGAGAGGGGATGAGTATTGAAGGATAAGGTTACAAAAAGCGATGGGAGTTCCTCCCCAAGGTTGTGAAATCCACCACCTTCTCTCCTTCAAATTGGGGTTTCACCATTTTTGCTGAAATTGTTCCAATTCTCAGCTCTGGAAGCACCAAATCTCATGGTTGACATTTTATAAAATAAATAATATTCACTCCGTTCCATATTAACTGTCGCGAGCAAATGTTTCTAGATTTGCATGTATATAGACACATACAGTTTTCATCCATTTATTTATTCAAATTCCATTCTTCACTCTGCATGCTGCATGCGTGTGTGTGTGTGTGTGTGTGCATGGCCCACCCATGCACCTAAAAGAAATCTGGAAACAACATGAGTAGATGAAACAAGAAGAAGGAAAAAACAGGGCAGATTTGCATGTCTCTCTCGTACACACACAACCACTTGATTTTCATTTACTTATTTTCATACTTCTACCTCTAAATTTTGTTCTAAGACCACTAGGCTCATCGAGGATGGAGTTTTTACCAGCCGTAAAATATATATGCACTCAATCGCATGACGGTTTCAATTACTGAAGAATAAGATATTCCGGTCGATCAAGCCCATGTCTCGTGGTGCTCAAACAGTGCGATCCTCTGGTAGGTGTTGAAGGGGTCGTCAAACTCCCATGCCGACGCCGGCGCGGCGACCATGTCCCCCAGCCCCGTCATGTCGTACATCGGCTCCTCCGGCCATTCCATGAACTGCGGCAGCCAGTGGTCCTCGAAGCCACCGCTTGACGCCGTCGCTGACGAGGAGGAGGAGGACGACGAAGACGACTCGGTTGGTGACGAAGCCGTGCCGCAGCTGCTGTGGAGCTGTGTCGGCGCGACGACGTCGCACGGCAAGATGATGTCGTCGAGAAGCTTTATCACGGTCGGCACCTCGTCCGGGCAGAGCATGTCGTCGTCGTGGGCACCTGACTGCATTCCAGCGGCCACCTCGGCCTGCTTCTCCTCAGCCGCCGGCAGCTTCTCCTCCGGTGAGTCTCCGCCGCCGGGAGGCCTTTGCTGCGGCGGCTGCTGCTGGAGCGGTTTGTGGGTGGCGGGGTCGATCCCCATCTTCCGCAGCTTCTTCTTGATGTGCGTGTTCCAGTGGTTCTTGATCTCGTTATCGGTCCGGCCGGGCAGGTGGGAGGCGATCTTGGACCACCTGTTGCCGAGCTGCTCGTGCAGGTCGACCACCGTGCGCTCCTCCTCGTCGGAGAGCATCCCGCGCTTCAGGTCCGGCCGGAGGTAGTTGGTCCACCGCAGCCGGCAGCTCTTCCCGCACCGGAGCAGCCCTGGTCACACAAACGCAAGCAACAAACAAGACGTTAAAACATTGGTCAAAATCTGGAAGGTTATTACTGTGAGTCGTGACATCCACATCATGTAACAATTCTTTGCATATGACCCACCGGCGAGCTTGGGGACGGCTCTCCAGCAGCATTGGCCGTTGCCGATGAGGAAGCTGACGAGCTTCTGGTCCTCCTCCGCCGTCCAGGGGCCCTTCTTCAGACCCACCTTGTCGCAGCACGGCTGCCTCCCCATTGCTAGCTAGCTTGCACACACAAAGATCACTTCACTCACAAGGCAAAAAAGAAAAGCACCAACAACCAACGTCGTAGCCAACTAATTAAGCTCGTAGAGAGCAGCCTCGGACTTGGCTTTATTTGGGTAGTACTAGGCAGTAGTAGCTACCAAATGGCGCTTTAGCTCTAGTAGTTACATGTGAGACGCCATTGCCACCTTCCTTTATATAGGAGAAGGGAGAAGAAGACAAAGGGGCCGGTAGCTAATTAAGCTTAGCATAGGCACCATCAACTGGCGACTTACTGCAAGTAGGGGGAAAAAATCGCATTGCAGCGTGTGTATGTGCGTGCTAGCATTGGATCAAGTCTCTGTCCGCGGGGAAGGGGCTGACTAATGCGGTTACGTGTCGTGGTGCCACGGTGACTGGCATGTTGGGCCCGGCTGCTGCTCGAGGGTCCCTTTTGCGTGTTCTGAAAGTGCCCGCCCTGCTAAGCTTTCATGCTTTTATTTTGGATCCTCGTTTGTTGCTCAATCAAAGGGTTTTTCAACGGGATTGTTTTTGGGGGTAGTAATTAGTCAGGTCCATCGAGTCATTACCATTTGTTTAGCTTCTAAACTTGCTAATTGCACTGGTGGTCAATCAAGGGTTTCCGTCGTAGCTAGCAAGATTTGCATTTTTGCAGTTTATCTGAATATAAGAGGGTGATTACACATTTTTATACTCTAGTTGTTTACGATTTTGATCATTTGGAATATTCTAGTGTTTACAGAGAGTCATCTAAAGAAATGCTTCCGTGCATATGCTCCCTGAAAGAATAGTAGATTCAAAAGGTAATTGTATATAGAGATTATACAAAGCTTCCATTTCTCGCTTTGTTTAGTATTGCGTCTTGTACAAATTTCCTCTTAATAAAATGAAAAAAGATTTTCGTCCAGGACAGACCTACCCATCGTCACCCCCACCACTCATGCACATCTCCATGGAGGGAATTAGCGGGTAAAACTCGCCGGTGGACAGCAGTGGCGGAGGTAGACAAGAATACTAGGGAGCAAAAACGAAAATATAGATGTTTGGAGGAGGGGGGAGGACTACTTTTTTAAAAACCTGAGGTAAGGGGGGATGACACTACTTTTTCTTTTCTAGGTCCCAAAAAAAAAATTCCCTTCAATGATTTTAAAAAATCTAGGAGTGGGGGTGGCCCCCCTGACATGCATATAGCTCTGCCAGTGGTGCTCGGTGTTGGCGGGATCTTCCTTTGTGTGGTTGTGAAGTGGCGGCTATGTAATGGCAGCTATTGATGGATGGCAGGCGTGACGAAGGTTGTGCACGCATCAGAGGTTCATGTGCTATCGTGTCAAGTGTCGACGGACTTCCCGGTGGCCAAACACATGGACTTTGTGGCCTTTAGATCTGCTGGGTGTGATTATCAAATGTTGCTCTAACGCGAGTTACTTCCGGTGACACACCTATGTGAGTTGTAGTTAACGTAGTAGAATACATGGTAGGATAGATGTTGTGTGGCTCTCGTTTAGATCCTTTGAGGCGACACCAAGGGAAACCCTAGCTCCGCGCCCCAGCGCCCTCCCCATCCAACCCTCCCTCGCCACTATCTGTGGCTTTCACCAAAATAGCGGGGGAACCCTTCTCTTGTGCCCCCTATTTATTAGGAGAAATGATGATTGTATTGTCGATGTGTTAGTCAGAATGCATGGATCCCATACCCTTGTGTGTGAATCAGATGCAAGGGCGGGGGCATGCTAATGCATCACAATGGCGGCTAGGCTTGCTCGATCATGCGGATCTAGTGCGATGCATTAGACATTGGATCAGTCTTGTGTGGTGGCTAGGTCATGCCCGATGCTCCTCTTCCTCACCGCCACTAGTGAATGTTGTTGAGGCTAGATATCGGTTGGTCGCGAGCTAGACCAGGGACCTAACACGCAACAACATAAGAGTGGTGTATCTGATGGTGGCTAGGTGTTTCCATGTCACGCACAACAATCATTGACCAGATGACGATGCATAAATAATTGGAATCGATGTGATGTCCCTCTCTTTCTTTCGTCCTTTTGTATTTTGGTAAGCTAGTTACATGTAAGTAGGTCTGGTGATTATGTCGACGGGAGATCACGCCTTTCACTCTATAAGAGCAGTGTGTTCTGAGGTGTGAAGTGTGAAACATGGGTGTGATGATTGAGGTTTTGAATAAGATGACCTTGGCATTTAAGATTTGGATTTTTTTTTTCATATTTCAAAATAGTGAAAAATTCAAATAAGAGGTGTTAAGGTGAATAAGTCAGAATCACGTTCGTGAGTTAAAGGCGTCGCAAGAGAGCGAGTTCGACTTGCAAACGATCCCCAAGTGAAGGCCATTGTATTCTCTCAGGATGAAAACCCATGATCTAGCCTTCTGGCTTTATTGGAAAGCACTGACTTATGTTCATTGTTTCCTCATTAAAGGTGTTGGTTTGAAGATTTCCTTCGTGATAGCCCTTGGTATGACATTGGTTGGACTAGCCAATATCGGCTTGTGAGTGGATTTTCCTTCTTGAAGGCTCCCTCTTGAAGAACTGCAGATTTTTTCATTTCACATGTCTCTTGACTAGTGGATTGGTGCACGCTCATAGGATTTGTGTCCAACTTTGGATATTCTATGGTGAAGCATGTCTTGTGCGGATGGCCTGGTGTTTTTCTTTTCTTTATTTATGCCAATTTATTTAGCACCAAGTATGTTTTTGTGGGAGTATGATCCAAATTTATTAAAAGGGCTAACTTCTGATAAGCGGAACGAGTGACCCGTCGCTGGAGGCTTGGGCCGAAGCGTATAGATCATCACATCAAATGTGGGCATAAAGTCAAATTAGCTCGATGGAAAGACCACTAGCCCTATGCCCCTATCTCTCCCGTGCATGCAACTGTTGAAGTACGATCCAAATTTATTAAGTTGGCTAACTTCTGACGAGCGAAGCAAGGGCCGTACGGATCGTTGGAGATATAGATTTCCACCGCTATATGTACCTCTTGTAAGCCGGCGACTGGGATAAGTTGTATCTGTGAACATCCCCGGTGTTGTGTAAACACTCCCTATTGTAGTGAAGTTTCGCCGGCTGATTCCTCTCTTTGTTGGACATGTTTTTTCATGTTAAATCTGTGCCTCCTTGCTGTGATTCTCTTTTTGTTCTTTGTTATCTTCGTCGTGCTTATAACAGTTTTGTTTGGATTTTTTCAAATAACACATAATATATAATTGTGTGCATCGCTCAATCAATTCATTAGCCAGCGGTTTCGTCCTCCTTTTCCAGAAAAAGGATGGAAGTACAGAGATAAATTCAAAATATCTAAGCATACAGTATTGGAAGACCAAAATCAACTAGACAGAGCTGAAACTTCCATTGCAAGATTGGAAGTTAAGCTGCAAAAATTAAATGATTTAACCAAACAGTATTTAGAAGACCAAAATGAACTCGGTAGAGTTGAACAACCATACTGGATCAATATTTTATCAAGCTCATGACCAATCCTACCTTATGACCTTTTCTTGGTGATGTAATTAGCATCTTTATCTTCCTGAGCTGAGAGACGCGGTTGCTGTGTGAAGCTGACCTTTGAAGAGTTCAGTCCGGTTATATTACTTAAGAGATCCAGGGTGTCACCTGCAAACGGGATATTGTTAGTAAACGTGATTTGGATACAAATGATTAAGCCACAGTCAACAATTCAGAGGGTCTATAGCCGCAGCCGCAGTCTTCTGAATCCTTTCTGGACAGGATTTTGATAGGTTGGAGACCTTGACTGAATGCCGTGGAGGAGCGTTGGGGTTGACAATGGCACTTGGCAGCCGCACGTCAAGATCTCGAACAAATTCAGTCACAACCCACAAGTGTGTTTTGCTGACATTCTTTGCCGTACACATTGCACTCGTATTTACTAATGATCGCATACCCACCTTCCATAAGATAGTGGTACATATTGTCAACAAAATACGCTAGTGTTCGTAGCGAACCACGGTCCACGGAAAATCGGTACGCGCCTGATCGAACACGTCCAGAAATTAACAATGGCATCGATGTTTTTTCGTCAAAGGAGGTGATTTGCTATTCCAAATTACCGACCTTATATGTCAGGTAAGAATAGCCAACCAAGGGGAAAACAAGTGAAGTACTCTGTAGTAGTAGTATTAAGTTTATAGAAGCCAGGACTTCAGGAGCAGGACTTCAAAGATCAGTTGGTCAGTTGACTGACCCTCGCGAGCAAGACATGCTGGCATCCTTTCTCTGTCACTTCTGTATACTACATAATAATACATTGGTCTACTAACCGGAGTTCGTCCATTCTCTTCCCTCCAGAAGCTCATGTATTTACTAGTGCGTATATCATTTCTCATCCAACTCGCAAGTCTTGAACTCTGGAAGGTAGAACCCTCAGGCAGAGCTTCTATGGTTTCTGTCAGAATATACATATATTAATCTTGGTAGAGTTGAGCAGGATCCATTATGTGAGTGTTCTTAACCAATGAACATGAGTATAACCTTACAATCATCATGGGCGGTCCAATGTCGCTTAGGATTAATCATTTTCAGAAGGAATTCTGCAGTAACGAGTGGACAATTGCTGCAGTTGGTGACAGGGACTGATTGGTCGTACAATTTAACTTGGTCTTCTTCTCGATGCCTTGACACCATGAAATAAACTTAAAAACGATAGCCAGGGCGACTGATATTTTGTCAAGTCAGGTAATCGCTGCATGGTTAACTAATGGTGGGTTTAGCATTTTTCATAAGCCTTGTGCAAGTAACCATTGAGCCACACTTCCACGTAAAGAAAGCGTGGAAAGGGACGAGCTGCATGAGCAGCAGCCCTGTGGGTGGTCCAAAGATTGTGTCCCCGAGCAAGCTCAACAGCATGCACGCACGCATGCAAGAAGGCGAACCCTTTGACTGCATCCGGTTCTTCTTTTGCTGATCTCTGATGAGTATCCAGATGCAACACACACACGCACATTAGCTGAAACTACGATCCGAGCCCCGGGCCGCGTGTCGCCGGGTCTCGCTGCGTTACGCCGGCGTTCATGTGAACGGCATGATCTTACGGTTTACACCAGGGGTGATCATTCGAGACAGACAGGGATGCGTTGCTTACTCCGTGGAGTGTGAAACTGCCGTCGTCAGTTATCAGGAGTACCCTTCACTTCATGGCAAGGGCAGAGGCCAAAGGGGGTTGGACGTTTGGGACAGCCCTACTGCACTACTTGCCTTGGAATCCACTGGTGAACGGTGCGGGTACTTGGGTTACGAGCAGCCGTAGTTAGTTTCTCTCTCTCTCTGTGTATCTCACAAGCATCATAAAAGTGTTCCCCGTCCTATCACACATGACACATTCAAACCTATTTTATTTTTGAGGGGGCTCTCCGGTACGTCCAGTGTGACATGATGCTAGCTACGAGGAATCCCGGACCGCACCTCTTCAGAATGTGCTCTCCTTTGCAACATCTCCATCAGACTGATTGTTTGTACCTTTCATGGAGTTTTGGCAGATAACCAAGACATTCTGTACCTTACATTCTGCTGACTGGAAGTCCATAAAGTCTGCATTCATCCCGCCTCTGAAGAACAATTTTGGCCGAGTTCCAGTCACGAATCCCCTCTATAAGCAGCCTCTATATAGGGTGTGTTTGGTAGTCTGGGCCACTGGAGAATAGCCTCTACATTCTGCTGACTGGAAGTCCTTCTTGTAACAAACTTGATGTAAATCCTTTTGAGGTTGTTGGTTAAAACTCTTATATAAACATGCACGATGTGCCTCGGAGAGGTAATACACCTTTACCCAAATTATCACACGGTATCACAGCACGGTGCCTCCTAAACACATATAGTGCAAAACCCTTCCAAGATCGATCCACTCGACGGTCTCCAACCCCACAAAACCATGGCCACGCCATCCTCCACCCAAAACACCTCCGATCGCTCCACCTTCGGGTCGGCCGTGACCGAGAGGCTCGGCAAGGGCAATTTATCCTCTGGCAGACCCAGGTGCTGCCGGCCGTGAGGGGTGCCCGCCTCATGGGTTACATCGATGGCTCCACTGAGGCGCCCGATGAGGAGATCAGCGTCAAGAAAGGTGAGGAAGTCGTCACCGAGCCCAACCCGGCCTACGAGGACTGGGAGGCGCAGGACCAGAAGGTCCTTAGCTTTCTCGTGAGCTCTCTCTCACGGGAAGTACTTCCCTACGCCGTTGGAGTCAAGACGGCGGCCGAGCTCTGGGAGATCATCTAGGGCATGTACGCAGCAAGGTCGCGTGCGCACACCACCAACACTCGCATCGCCCTCGCATCTGCAGAGAAGGGCAACAAGTCCATGGGTGAGAATGTCACCATGATGAAATCGCTGGAGAACGAGATGATCTCCGCCAGGAAGACCCTCGAAGACGAAGACATGGTCTCCTACATCCTCGCCGGCCTGAAGGACGACTGCTACACCGGCCTCGTCGCCGCCATCCTCGCCAGGACCGAGCCAATCTGTAAGCGAACTCTATTCGCAGCTGTTATCTTATGAAAGCCGCCAGCAGATGCTCTGTGGTGTCTCTCAATCCTCTGCCAACGCTGCCATGCGCGGCGAGCGCGGTCGCTTTGGTGGTCGTGGAGGAGGTGGTCACGGCTACGAAGGCCGTGGCAATCCGCAAGATGGTGGCAACAGTGTCCAAAACGGCTACAACGGCGACAACAATGGTCGTGGCCACGGCAACTACAACAACAATGGCCGCGGTCGCGACAACGACAGTAGGGGCAACGGTCGTGGAGATCGTCCTCGCTGCCAAGTCTGGAACGTCCAAGGACACGTTGCCAGCGACTGCTGGTACTGCTTTGACCCCTACTTCGTCCCTAGAGAGAGGACCGCCGCCAACATCAACAATGGTGGCTACTACAACAACAACGCCGGCAGGGTCATGGACACCAGCGCCACCGATCACATCACCAGCGAGCTAGAGAGGCTTCACGCACATGAACGCTACCATGGCAATGACCAAATCCATGCCGCCAATGGCGCAGGTATGAACATTACTCACATTGGTGAAACTATTATTCTGACTCATGATCAAAATCTCCATCTAAAAGATGTTCTTGTTCCTGAAGCTAGCAAAAGTCTTATATCTGCTCATCGATTCACTAATGACAATCATGCTTTCGTTGAGATTCACCCTGAATTCTTTTGTGTTAAGGACAAGGTCACGAGGAAGGTTCTGCTTGATGGACCGTGCAAGGGCGGTCTCTATCCTCTTCCCGAGCCATCCACCTCATCATCCACATCCAAGCAAGCTTATGGAGTCTTCAAGCCGTCCCATCATAGATGGCATAGTCTTTTAGGCCACCCGGCCTCTCCCATAGTTCAACGAGTCATTAGTGAGAATAAACTTCCATGTTCTAGAGAAAATAATGAGATGGTGTGTGAGGCTTGCCTCAAGGCAAAGAGTCATCAATTGCCTTATTCTAGATCCACTAGTGTATCACATCATCTCGTAGATTTAATCTTTTCCGATGTATGGGGCCCTGCCCCTGACTCTTTTGGTCGCAAGAATTATTATGTTAGCTTCATTGATGATTTTAGCAAATTCACATGGATCTATTTGATCAAACATCGTTCTGAAGTTTTTGCCATTTTTCATTAATTTCAATCCCTTGTTGAACGGCGTTTTGGTAGAAAAATTATAACTATCCAATCTGATTGGGAGGTGAATATGAGAAATTGAATTTATTCTTTAAACAAATTGGCATCACTCACCATGTCTCTTGTACCCATGCCCATCAACAAAATGGCTCAGCTGAAAGAAAACATCGACACATTGTCGAAGTAGGGTTATCCCTCCTTGCTCAAGCATCCATGCCATTCAAATATTGGGATGAAGCCTTCATTGTAGCGGTATATCTAATCAATCGCCTTCCCACCAAACTTCTTAAATTTTCAACTCCATTGGAGGTACTTGAGAAAATCAAACCTGATTATCAGTCCATGCGCATCTTTGGATGCGCCTGCTACCCAAAACTCCGTCCTTTCAACGCAAGAAAATTAGAATACCGCTCAGTGCAATGTGCATTTTTAGGGTATAGCAATCTCCACAAAGGATTCAAGTGTCTTGATATCAATTCTGGTCACCTATATATATCTCGCGACATTGTTTTTGATGAAACAATTTTCCCTTTTGCCAAGTTACACTCCAATGCTGGCATGCGTCTCTCTCAAGAGATTTTGCTATTACCTTCCCATCTTCTTAATCCTGACCAGTTTGATCATGGGGCGAAAATAGTGCTGATCCAACTGTGACTAATGCTTCAATTAATCCTGCTAATGGTGCATGTGAGTTTACAGAAAATAGGGAAGGAAACGGAGAAGAAAATGGAGAAGAAAATGGAGAAGAAATTGGAGCATATTTGGTGCAAATCACCGAATCGGATCGTGATCGCATGTGCACTACGCGACACGGCACGGAACCCCATTGGTTAGGTGGATTCTGCTGCGTCGCACGCAGAAAACGTGTCTCAAACCGCGTCGCCACAACTCAGAAGTCAGCGCGTCCAACCATCACGCGCCACGTCAGCCCGGGTGAGCAGGCAGAACCGCGTCACCGCCGCTGGTGGACCCCGCCCACGTGAGCCAACGGCTTCGGCCAGATCCTCTGCGGCTCGTGGCGGGCCTTCCTTGCGCCACACAGAGGACTCTGGATCGGATGCGCCCACCAGCGATCGCGAGGCAGATACGTGGCGCAATCCCGAGGCAGATCCTGCTACTCCGACAGGATCGGGCTCAGGTGCTGCGTTAGGCCCGGGATCTTCTTCTCCAGCCACGGATGGTGAGCCTCCTGTGCAGCGGATGAGTACAAGACTACAGACAGGTAAAATACGACCTCTTCAATACAAAAATATGGTAAAATTTGCCAACCTCACTTCTTCAGGAGAGCCAAATAATTTAGATGAAGCTCTAGCAGATAAAAATTGGAGGAATGCTATGAATGAAGAGTACCTTGCTCTTATAGAAAATAAAACTTGGCATCTAGTTTCACGGCAGCAAGCTAGGAAGAATATTATAGACTGCAAGTGGGTTTATAAGATCAAACATAAAGCTGATGGTATCATAGACAGATATAAAGCTAGTGAAAGGATACGGATGTCGCCTAGAGGGGGGTGAATAGGCGATTAAATTTTTTCCTAGAGTGGCTCAACAAAGGCGGAATAAAACTAGTGTTTACTTTGTTAAGCACAACCTAGAACAACTAAGGTTCACCTATGTGCACCAACAACTTATGCTAAGAAATACAAGCAACAAAGTGATAGCAAGATATGAAGGGAATATGCCCGAGAGGCAATAATAAAGTGGCTATTATCGTATTCCTTATTTATGATAAATATTTATTTTGCATGCTGTAATTGTATTAATACGAAAACGTTAATACATATGTGTTTAATAAATAAAAAGGAAGTTCCTAGTTATGCCTCTCTTATAAACTAGCTCGTTGATTAACATGATGATCAAAGTTTCCTGATCATGGACATTGGATGTTGTTAATAACGAGGTTACAACATTAGTGTAATGATGTGATGAACATTCATCCGAAGTATAGCATTACGATCAAAGTCATTGAGTTTATATTGTTATAACAAACTTACGAAGTGATCCTAATCCTTAGACCATGAGATCATGTCAATCCCTAACACCGGAAGAGTTTCTCGATGACATCAAACGTCACACCGTAACTGGGTGATTATAAAGATGGCTTCAGAACTACTAAAGTGTTATGTTGAGACCCATGGATCAAGAGTGGAATTTGTTCATCCCGATGACGCATAGATATGCTCTGGGCCCTCTCGGTGATATCACATTGATTAGCTTGCAAGCAAGTGATTTGATCACTAGAATGTTATATCACGGGAACGAGAAAAGAGTACATGTCGGTAACGAGATCAAACTAGGTATGGAGATACCGATGATCGAATCTCGGACATGTAATATATCGTGAAACAAAGGGATTAAGATACTAGCGTAAAAGGTTCACACGATCACAGAAGTCATCGTTGAATGTGTGGGAGTCAGTATGGATCTCCAGGTCCCGCTACTGATTATTGATCGGAGAAGGGTCTCGATCATGTTCGCATTATTCGCGAACCGTAGGGTGAAACACTTAAGGGACACCGACACCATTCGGAGCAAATGATATGCCAGAGAAAGAAAAAGGAAAGCGCAGGAATTTATTTCACTAGACACCGAAACTGTTTCGGTTGAAATTGCTGAAACTGGTTCTGCATGTGAAATTGAAATGTTGTAAAGGGTTTTATATGAATGTTTGTTAATTAAAGTAATTAACAAAATTCTGAATAAATAAATAAAAGAGTTTTATTTAAATGAGAGCTTGCATTAAATTTGATGGAAATTTAATGCATGTGAGTGGATTTTTGAGTGGAGGCTTTTTAATGGGAGTGGAGGCTTTTCATTTTGAGTGGGAGCTCCACCCACATGAATGTGGAAGAGGTGGGGGCAGCCCCCATGTCTGGGCGCCATGCCCCTTGGGTGCCCCCCTCTCCCCTATAAAAGGCCCCCTCTCCTCCTCTCAAAGGACACCTCCTCGCGAAGGATCTCTCTCCCCCTTTAGAATTTCCCCATGGTCTCGGATCAGCGAGATACATGTTCCCGGTGGATTTTTCTGGAAGGATTTGTTGCTTCCGCTGCTTCGCTGGAGCGAGGGCGCGGAGGTTGTCAGGGTATCCGTACGTGTGTGCGACCACGGATGCACCACTGCTTTGAGGTGCTGGACTTGATCGTGCTGGACCGGCTGGACCAGATGGACTTCATCACGATCTTGAGATCGGCAAGCGTTCGTCTACATCATCCACGAGTACAACCTCGTTAACGCTATTCGGTCTTCGAGGGTATGTATTCTATGGATGTATATCCACCCGTTGCTTGTATCTAGTAGATAGATCTTGGTACATATATGTCCCCATCGTAGGAAATTTTTTGTTTTCTATGCTGCGAACCCTACAGTGGTATCAGAGCCAGGTTTATGCGTAGATACTTTGCACGGGTAGTACACATATGAGTATGTGGGCGATGATGATCATTTTATTGCTTCTTAGTTGTACTTTGGATATTGGTGGCATAGTGGGATGAAGCGGCCCGGACAAACTTTACATGTCCTCGCACATGAGACTTGTTCCACGCTTAACATGCAACTAGTTTTGCATAAGTGGCTAGCGGGTGTCTGTCTATCCTACTATAGTCAATATCTAATTTGCAACGAGTTGTCAACAATTTGGTTATCCTCGTTGTGGTTCATGTTTGTAGGTAAGAACGGTTCTATCTTCGAAAGCCCTAAGCCACGTAAAATTTGCAATGGATAAATTAGAGACGTCTAGTTTAGATTGTTGCTGGGCTAGTGTTATGATATGGTGATGTTGTAGTAGAAGTATGAGATGATACTCCACACATAACGTGTAATCTCCATAGACCTTGGACTTACACATATAGGTATGATAGTGATCATACCACGGTGCACATGATAGAGATCATATGCGGGAACCATATCATTCCACTAATAAACATGTGATGTTTGATAGCATCTTATATTGCTTGTTTGACGTTTTATTAGCATAATAAGATGATCCCTCATTTAGATATCAAGATAAAAATGTGTTCTTCCTTAAGTATGCACCGACAATGTTTCGTCGCTTCAAGACATCACGTGATGATCGGGTGTACTTGAATCCACGAGCACATCTCGGGTGTAAGACAGTTACACACGCGAATACTAAGGTTCTTACTTGGAGAGCCTAGCATGTACAGACATGGCCTCGGAACACGGACCGAAAGGTTAAGCATGAGTCATATAGTAGATATGATGCCCATTTGATGCTCGCCTTTGAAGCTACACCGACTCATGTGATGATCGGACTTGGTGTAGTGGATTTGGTTCATGTAATCACCAAAAAGACACGAGGGATGTCGTTTTTGAGTGGGAGTTCATTTCTAATTTGGATTAGTAGAACTCAATTTATCATAAATTAAATCAAAGTGAATTTGCATAATTTGTTGTAGTCATTGGCATTCGTTCACCACCTTATGCATAGTTGTAATTGAGATAATAGAACTATAGAATTCTGGATATATACTTTACGAACTGGTATCGTATTGTGTTGAGTGTCAATCTAAAGTTTAAAGTCCTATTGCAAACTTTCAGCAAAATTCTATTTACTCCGTGAAATTTAATAATTGGTATTAAATCGAGAGTAACAATTCCAGTGTTAGTATCTTAAGTATCATGTTTGCCTCCATGATTCTTGATTATTTTAATATCAAGTTTATCTAGGAGCTGAAAGAATTGTTTCAGAAACCATCATGTGTGGCAGATATAACGATATCTGAAACAATGTTTTGGTTGCAATATGATAGAGTATAATATATGTTCTCATATTGGATGAGAATTTACAAAGGTTGGAGATGCTAGACATCCTAATCATCCAAAAAGGGTTTTGGAAAGTAATGTTATACTCACGATTCGCCTTTATAAGCTACAGTAGCTTGATCATGAAAGTCGTCATGATAAGGATGAATAGAAGATGTATGTAAAGTGTTTACTATACTAAAAGATTACTAAAGAATGGATTTTGAAAGAACGCCGATCATTTGATGATGGTGATCTGCTTCAAAGTGCAAGTCCAAAGGTATTATTATTTGAATATACACGCTTTGAACTATGTGTCATGTATATGGCGCCACTTTTGATGTTGATAGATTCTTTTAAAAAGGAAAAGGAAATGCTGAAAGAGAATCTATAAAATATATTTGGCAGAAAAGAAAAAATTGGAAATATCCAATTTAGGTATATGGATGATATACATGTTATCGTTGTATTCTTTGCTTGTTAAACAATGTGGTTCTTGGGTATTGGATACCGAATTGGTTGGTATGAAATTTCATACGGAACAACGCAATTCATGAACCACAATGGCCTAAGTAACTAGCAAGAGAATATGTGATGATGTTCATCGAAAACAAACAAACCGTTGTTTGTATTTCTCGTTGACATCAAAGCTTGACTTCAAGATTTGTTTTAATAATTGTTATTTAAATCAAGTATTATGAGAACAAAGGTTGTTCAAATAATTACCGTATTCCATATAAGATGGATGATTTACAAATCTAGTTGAAGAAATCACATCCATAAAACCTAATGCTAAAATGTCGCAAGACAAATGATTGAAAAATCACTTACAAAGTGACATCGCCGTTTAAATTATATTGGAAAGAAAACATGAAGAATCTCCATATTCATGGATTTTTGGAGTCTTTGATTTGATCAAGTGACGCTTGTGAGACTTTCCTTGGGATAATTAAAAACTTCGTTCAAAGGCCAAAGAAGAACGAACGACTAAAATATTGGAATTTATACATATCGATGTATGTAGTCCGTTATTTATAGTCGTAAGCGATGGGTTTCAACTTCATATACTTTCTCCGGAAATTTGAGTGAATATTCACTTAATGAGAAAGAAGTGTGAAATATTTGAAAATGTTCAAAGACTTTCAAGATGAAGTGAAAATCATTGTGACAAGAAAATAAATGGTTTATGATTTTATCATAGGGGATTTATTTGAGTTACAAGTGTAACAAGAAAATAAATGAATTATGATTTTATCATAAAGGGATTTATTTGAGTTACAAGTTTAGCAAAACACCTAGATTTACATATCCCGAAACACCATAGGAATATGGAGTGTTTGAGATTTGTAATGAAACCTTGTTTGACATGGTTGGATCAAAGGTGTTATTTATAAAACTGCCATTATGTTTTAAAAGATTAAATCTTTAGAGACTACCGCTTTTACACTGAAAAGAGCTCCATCTTGATCCGTTGAAATGACACCATGGAAGTTATGGTTTGGGGTAAAACCCAAGTTGTCATTTCTTAAATTTTGGTATGCTAAACATAAGTAAGATGTTTACAACCGAAGTCGGATGAGCATGTCTTTGTAGGTTATTTCGAATAACAATTGGTTATTCCTTCATAACACCAAGGACAAAAGGGTTTGTCGCTTGAAACGTGAAGTTTCTTGGAGAAGGAATTTTTCATAAAAGTTAAGTGGGAGGACAATAGAACTTTGATAAGGTTAACGAACCTTAGCTATATGTGCTGAGTTGCGCAGCGCCGGAAATCGTTCCGAAGGCTGCCATAATGCTCATAGCTGATGTACCTCAAAGGTTGTGGTCACGGAGATCTAAGTTCCTATTGAACCAAGTAGGTCGGTTAAACAATCAAATGCTAAGATTTGAGAGTAAATCATTATTGTTTGATAATGATGAACCGAATACATACAAAGAAGCGATGATGGGCCCTGACTCCGTCAAATGACTTGAAGCCATAAAATTCGTGATAGTTCCATACACAAGAAATCAAGTTTTGAACTTGGAAGACCCTCCGGAAAGGTGTAAAAACCTATCGGTCGTATTTGGATCTATAAAGAAACAGACATGGATGTTTTACATCTATGAAATTGTCGACATATCGGTAAAGTATTTTACGACGATGTTCAAGGAGTTGACTATGACAAGATTTGATCTTTCATAGCGATATTTAGTCTAGACGGATTAAAGTAGCAACCACAACATATAATTTGTTATATGGTAGATGAATAAATAAAACAAAGTTCTTCTAATAGAATGGTTACCTAGGACGTGTACATGACACGATCCAAAGGGTTTTGTTAAATTAAAGGATGCTAAAAAGGGCATGCAAACTTCTATGGTTGAAGTAAGCATCGCGGAGTTGGAATCTTCACCGTGATGAAAAAGAGTTTTCATCAGGAGACGATGAAGATGCTTGCATTTGCAAGAAATTAAGTGGGAGCGCTAAGACATATTTCTAATACATTTTGTGGAGGACATCTTGTTGATTAGAAATGATGTATCTTTTATTGACAAAGGTTAAGAATTTCATTTTGATGAAATACTTAGGCAAAACCCGAATATTTAGCATGAATGTCTATGGTGGATAGACTGTGACGCTAATATGGTTGTGCCAAACATACATATATGAGATATTGAAGGAGTTCAATATAGAAACGACAAGAAATGGTTCTTGTCGCATGGAAAGAAATTGAATCAAGATTCAAGTGCATCGACACTTGATACGTGAAACAAGATTCAAGTGCTTTGACACTTGATGAGTGAAATCACGAGAATGTTTTGATCAATCATACCATGATATGTACACATCCAGATATGTCCTATGCTCTAAGTGTTATGAGCATATATCAGAATGAATCGTAAAATTATCATTGGACTATAGTAAGGATATTCTTATGGTCTTTTGGAAGAACTAAGAATATATTTGTGTAGAGGTGACAGACAATTAGAAATAGTTCATTGTAAAGCGTTACATTTATACTAGTTTTGTCACAAGATACAAATTAAGTTTATCTCAATCTAAACTATGAGTGGCACAATGAAATGGAAAGAAAGTTTCCATGATGGATTTAGATGAAATCCATAGTTAAGACATTGTGACGAATACTACAACAAAAGGGCTAAGTATATGACTGCTATAGTAGCAGCAAAGGAGGGAATTTGTGTCAAGTAGTTTGTTATCAAACTAAGGTGTGGTTCGCAACGGGCTAACACTAAAGATATATTGTATGACAATAGTATCGACGTGTTTTAAACCCCAAGGAACTAAAGGTCTCACCGAAAGACCAAATTTATACAATGCCATCTCATTGGAGAATGAGTGATGCGTGAAGACGCAAAGACATGCAAATACACACGGACCTGAAAGCGTCAGATCCGTAGATTATGTTAACCACTTGCAATTGCGTATATGGAACACCAGAAAGCCATAGGTGTTCAATACGCAAAGTTTTCAAACTAGATTATTGTCTCTAGTGCAAGTGGGAGACTGAAGGGAATATGCCCGAGAGACAATAATAAAGTGGTTATTATCGTATTTCTTATTTATGATAAATGTTTATTTTGCATGCTATAATTGTATTAATACGGAAACATTAATACATGTGTGTTTAATAAACAAAAAGGAAGTTCCTAGTTATGCCTCTCTTATAAACTAGCTCATTGATTAACATGATGATCAAAGTTTCCTGATCATGGACATTGGATGTTGTTAATAACGAGGTTACAACATTAGTGTAATGATGTGATGAACATTCATCCAAAGTATAGCATTACGATCAAAGTCATTGAGTTTATATTGCTATAACAAACTTACGAAGTGATCCAAATCCTTAGACCATGAGATCATGTCAATCACTAACACCGGAAGAGTTTCTCGATGACATCAAACGTCACACCGTAACTGGGTGATTATAAATATGGCTTCAGAACTACTAAAGTGTTATGTTGAGACCCATGGATCGAGAGTGGAATTTGTTCATCCCGATGACGGATAGATATGCTCTGGGCCCTCTCGGTGATATCGCATTGATTAGCTTGCAAGCAAGTGATTTGATCACTAGAATGTTATATCACGGGAACGAGAAAAGAGTACATGTCGGTAACGAGATCAAACTAGGTATGGAGATACCGATGATCGAATCTCGGACATGTAATATATCGTGAAACAAAGGGATTAAGATACTAGCGTAAAAGGTTCACACGATCACAGAAGTCATCGTTGAATGTGTGGGAGTCAGTATGGATCTCCAGGTCCCGCTACTGATTATTGATCGGAGAAGGGTCTCGGTCATGTCCGCATTATTCGCGAACCATAGGGTGACACACTTAAGGAATACCGACACCATTCGGAGCAAATGATATGCCAGAGAAATAAAAAGGAAAGCGCAGGAATTTATTTCACTAGACACCGAAACTGTTTCGGTTAAAATTGCTGAAACTGGTGATGCATGTGAAATTGAAATGTTGTAAGGGGTTTTGTGTGAATGTTTGTTATTTAAAGTAATTAACAAAATTCTGAATAAATAAATAAAAGAGTTTTATTTAAATGAGAGCTTGCATTAAATTTGGTGGAAATTTAATGCATGTGAGTGGATTTTTGAGTGGAGGCTTTTTAATGGGAGTGGAGGCTTTTCATTTTGAGTGGGAGCTCCACCCACATGAATGTGGAAGAGGTGGGGGCAGCCCCCATGGCTGGGCGCCATGCCCCTTGGGTGCCCTCCCTCTCCCCTATAAAAGGCCCCCCTCTCCTCCTCTCAAAGGACACCTCCTCGCGAAGGATCTCTCTCCCCCCTTTAGAATTTCCCCATGGTCTCGGATCAGCGAGATACATGTTCCCGGTGGCTTTTTCTGGAAGGATTTGTTGCTTCCGCTGCTTCGCTGGAGCGAGGGCGCGGAGATTGTCGGGGTACCCGTACGTGTGTGGATCACGGATGCACCACTGCTTTGAGGTGCTGGACTTGATCATGCTGGACCGGCTGGACCAGATGGACTTCATCACGATCTTGAGATCGGCAAGCGTTCGTCTACATCATCCACGAGTACAACCTCATTAACGCTATTCGGTCTTGGAGGGTATGTATTCTATGGATGTATATCCACCCGTTGCTTGTATCTAGTAGATAGATCTTGGTACATATATGTTCCTATCGTAGGAATTTTTTTGTTTTCTATGCTGCAAACCCTACAAGATATATATTACTTCAAGCACGAAGGCTATCACAATGTAAAGTGCATAAGTAAAGATCTCGGGTATAGAGATAACTGAGGCACGCGGGGACACCGATATTTTACCGAGTTCCTCCCAACATGGAGTACGTCTCGTTTGGGGAGGGGGTGGTATCAAACCACCAACGCCACAAAATGCCTCCCTTATTCTCCGGTGAATCTCACCCCAACGGGATTGATCCATGCTTCCACTATCGGTGCACTTGTCGGTGGCAACCGGAACCTCTCACAAGGTTGGGGAACTTCTCCACAACTTAATTGGAGGCTCCCAACAAATGCCACAAAAGGCCACAATGCCACCAAGGCCACAAAATCGTCTAGGGTTCCAAGAACCCAAGAGGGACAAGCTCCAAAGAGTAACACAAACAGAATCCTCCGAGGAGAACTCAAACCGATGCACCGAATGCAAATGGCAAGAACACCACAAAGGTGCTCAAATCCCTCACTCTCAAGTTCCAACAAAGCTACTA